>JAGFMF010011870.1:17057789-17149682 GCA_019455555.1 Galemys pyrenaicus | reverse complement strand
TTATTGAACAGGCTGTCTTTATTCCATTGCATATTCTTTGCTCCTTTGTCAAAGATTAGTTGTTCATAAGTTTGTGGGTTTGTTTCTGGGCTTTCTATAGATTGGTTTTATAACTTGCCAACTTTTATAACTTGCCGTCACACAGTTAGTAAAGGAGAGCCAGGATGGGAAATGAGGCAGCAAGGCTGGGGGAATCCCAGCTCTTAGCCATTAGGCATACTCTCTCGTCCTGGTTTTATATACCTGGCATAAAATGGCTTGAGCTTAAAGGGTGTTTCAAACTGAGGGGACGTTAAAAGTGAGAACAGTCTCTGTCCTGATGAACAGAAATGGATGCTTGCAAGACTGGAGAGAGGGACATATGGCATTTTTCCAATACTGGGATAGCTAAAATAATACTGAGATTGTCAACTAACGTCCACAGAAAATACACAGGGGGCTCTTGTTCATTTCACATACTCATCTCTTTACCTGCTGAAACACTACTCTTCCTTGAAGACTGAGTCTTATTTATCTTTGTATTTCTGACAGCAGGGTTTTGTAAGAATAGCTGTTAAATTAATGTTTTACTTATACTTTATTTTATTAAAATAGTCCTTAATCAAATAATTTTATCACTTATTTTCAGGAACTGTGCAAAATCTAAGAAAAAGGACATATCAAATAGTGCCAATGCATTTTTTTTAACAATCAATATAGTAAGAATTTGGGTCAAAGACAATCAACCCTGGAATGGTCTGAATAACACAAAATACTGTTACTTAGTACATCTGTTAGAGCACAAAAATGAGTATGAAGTTTGATTCTGAAGTTGGCTTATTAACGTTGACACATATTTTATTTTAGTCATTCCATGAAGTAAATTAAAAAAAAAGAAGTTCATTTCTTGTCCAATACATGAAGAGAAGTAACATAGGACTACATGTTTTCTTTTATAAAATTTAATCACTGAACCAATTGATGATTTCTTATTCCACAGGCTTTTAGTTTTCTTTATATTTAGCCTGAAGTATTCCAAAGTGAGGAATAGACCCTTAAGTATTTGTTTACAGGTTTTATCTGAGAACAGTTTTTCAGAGATATAAGATGATTTTTAGGTTGGTATTCTCCTTACAAACTGTTACTGGGTCACTAACTTTGTTACCTGAGTTCAGTAGATAAGTATATAAACTAGGAAGAAAGAAAATCAATTCATTTGAAAAACAAACCATATAACTTAAAAATGAAATAAAGGTGAGATGATAGATTCCTTTATTATTTTTAAATTCTGAAAAACAAACCACATAACTTAAAAATGAAATAAAGGTGAGATGATAGATTCCTTTATTATTTTTAAATTCTGAAAGAAAATCTAAATTCCCAGGATAGATTTCAAACTTTCATTAGTTCAGGAGTTCAAAGAAATATTCCAGCTAAGGGAAAAGATACTTCTCATCCCATGGACCAATTATGCAAACATTTCTTAATGTTATTTCTACCTCCATCAATAATTAACTCTAACTCCAAATAATTTACCTCATTTGCTGAAGACCCAGCTGTTCTCTGAGAAGTAGCAATGCCAAGTCACTGAGGCTGGAGGTGAGTTGAACCTATTCACTTTTCATCCTCAGGTTGAATTGAACTTACTTTAAGCAGAACAGTCTCACTAAGTCATTAAGACAAATCATTAAGCACTTATTGGTAAAGATTGCTAATATGAAAAATTACTCTCTCATGAATATGTATATTCACATATACATATATGTCACATAAAAATAGAGGTCAATAAAAATACTGAATTTAGGATGCAAAGTACCTCTGGAGGGTAGAAGAAAACAGAGAAAGGAGCTACAGCTGCTTTTGTAATATTTTACTCCTTTAAAAATGGAGTTAGATAATGTTGAGTGGGTCTTTCTTACATTATTCTCTGTGTTTTAAAATAATTCATTATTAAAAAGTATCATGAATAAAAATTTTATGCTCACTAAAACATTAAATGACTGACTTCCTTCTCTCACCTCTTATACACCATGAATGACTTGTTACTTAGGTCATCACCCAAGCATCCTCTTCTAAGTCCTAATTTGACTAATTTGACTCTGTTCCTGTCATTATACTCATGGCTTCAGAGCTAAAATTCCACTGGAAGTGTTTCAGCTATTTCACACATTTTATACTTAGTTCTAAATCCACCGTGCTCAGTTTCTTAGATTTAACTACTTTGGAATATTAATTTTCTTAGATTTACCATTTTTGGAACTCCCGCTTCATGCTCTGTTCTTAGATTCTATTAGCAGTTAAATTGATTATCTCTTCAGTTCTTTACTTGGAGCCACTCTCCTCTCCAGGCTGACTTCTCCTGTCGAGTACCCAGCAAGATAGAATTCAGCACTGCTGGTCAATCTGTCCCTCTCCATCCCAGTCTCTTCCAATCCCCTAAACCTACTCAAAGTAGACCTGCCAAAATCAATGTCCTCAAATTACACTTCGGTTAGGTCATTATGCCTGTAAACTAGTCTCCTAGAATTCTCCTGAATGTAGACTAGACATCTGTGAACTTAAACTCCATGTATATTCAAGTTTGTCCAAGATTTGTGGAAATTAGAAAAAGAAAAAAAGAGCATCTTAGAACTAACATTTGTCTATAGAATAAAACTAGTATCGTTCCCCTGGCAAAATATGACTCTGGAGCACGTACTTGCAAATGTCACTATTTTTAAGGGTATGGATGAAGCAAAAGCAGCCAAACATTTATGATCATTTAGAATTAAACTGACTTTATTTTTAATTTTCTTCTTATCCAAAAGCAGACTGAAGACATTTACTCAGTGGAGATGCTTTAATTGTATGGAAAGGGGGAAAATTGGAACTGGTGGTTCTTATGTTTTCAAAATATATGTAATTTTAAATTTAAAAAGGAGATTAATTCATCACTGTCTACTGCCCTGTTTGGTGTCTCTACTGTACATCTCATGGATGGGACATGGAGCAGCAGACATACACCAGGATGTGGGTGTGAAGACCTGCACTTATCCCTAAATCCTGCTACAATAACAGCATCTAATTTCTTTGGTTTACTTAAATACCTATTTCTCAGGGTTGTTAGAATTTATGATTAGGCTTGTTCTTAATTGGCTTGCCATGACACATCAGTATTACCACACAAACATTTAAAATCATGTGTCATATCTTGAATATTTGTCCATGAAAAAATACACTTGTAGATGCATCTACATTTATATATATGTATACACATGATATTATATGATATATGTCTATGTACATACTCATAGCTATAGAATATGTGCTCGTGTAAGTATATGTGTATGTGTGGCTATATATAGAAATTAAATCCTTGGATGGCAAGATCTTCTAGTTGAAAACAAATATAGATATATAGGCTTCTGCCCTAATATCTTTTCCTTTGGAAGCTGATGTTCTGTCTCCTTCTTTAGAAAAAAAGAATCAGTTTGTCTGATTATATCTAAGACTTTCCCCCCCAAAGTCAGTCAACCTGCATACTTGCAAAAGTGAATACGGCAATTCAAAAATTGAACCCATTACAACACACACATGAGATTCTTAGCTGATGCCAGATAAGTTGAGTGCCGACTGAAAGGCAATGAGTTGCCCCCACACAAGTACTGCACATTCATACTGCAGTATCCCACGTTCTAAATAACTGGGACTCTCTTTTCACTGTCAGCACTGGGAGACAGTGAGACTGAACTGTCCACTTTAAAGCAGCTTCTTGGTGTCTGGTGCCAACCAGCATCACATGGTATTGCATACTAACAGTAAAGCTATACTTAGAAAGTAACAGGCAGCAGGAAACAATGGAATCAGCAGGAGATTGTCAATCAAGAAACTCTGTAATTGTCCTCCAGGGTTCTGAGGGTGATTTCCAGCACATTCACAGCTCTTCTGGGGAAACAAGTCTCTTTGAACTCCTCTATCTGAGTCTTAGTCTTTTTTGATGCTGCAATATTTGACAAAACAGGCAATTCTGTTTTGTTTGAATCACAGTTGTTCTTACTCTTTCCAACTCTGTGTTTCATCCCAACTCTGTGTCTCTCTTACCTCTTACACAGATAGCCCTTGCTCTTCTCTGATGTCAGTGATACCCAGTGTTCCATGCTCAGCCTCCCTTTCACTCATTTGCTCCCTCCCTCCAGGTGAACTCACGACTCCCGGTTTGCTGCACAGACATTTCCTATAACCAACTTCATAAACTTGGATACCCGAACACAGGTCTCTCCGCCAACATAGGATCTTTGAAAATTCAAGATCCAGCATTTGCTATCTTTCTTCCCAAATCCACTCCTCCTACCTTCCATCTGTGTCAAA
Source organism: Galemys pyrenaicus (assembly GCA_019455555.1). Taxonomy (NCBI): domain Eukaryota; kingdom Metazoa; phylum Chordata; class Mammalia; order Eulipotyphla; family Talpidae; genus Galemys; species Galemys pyrenaicus. The sequence continues at coordinate 17,145,356 of JAGFMF010011870.1, read as the reverse complement.
GACATTATTATCCACTCAGTCCCTAGCCTCAACCACTCTAATACCATCAATCACCTGATCTCAAAATTCTGCCTTGGAAATAGCCCCTTCATTTATTAGTATTTCTTTTGCTCCAACCTTTCAGCCTCTGCCCTGTTTCAGACATTTAGTTTTCATCTTTCTCACAGAGGTGAACTAGCCTGTGTGGAGCTTTACATTCAGATGAACATTAAGCCAGGATGTCAACTGATTAATTTACTCGTGAAAAAGAGAAAAGTCACACAGTTCAGAATGTTTGCTTCGGCATGAATGAGTTTCTCTTTTCAACAGGCACAACTGCACAGAGATCCAGAGTACAATAAGGAGATTGATGCAAAATATCCAAACAGGACAAAAAAGAAATGGTAAATTTAAGATGTCCTAAAGCACTTTCACCTAAGAGTCAGTCTAACCATTCTAGAAGCCAACCCCGGCTTCCCCTAGAGTGTTAACATACTCAGTCAACCTGCATATCAGAGTGTCCTCAACAATGAAGAAATTATTCTCTGTGCCCTAACCCATTCTGCAGTTGGGTGAATGAAGCTAATGTTGTCCTAGTGGAGCCTACAATCAGATCTCTTTAAGGAGAGTTGACAAATGTCATTCCTGATCAATCAGATGTTATTTCCAATTTTTCTTTTAATGTGGACATAAAGACTGCATAGTTGTCTCCATATACTTGCCTATAAACATTACCACCAAGGTATCAGGGTCACCTTCTGTGGTGGCAGCAAGGGGCACAGAGCAAGTTCTCGATGATCCTGACAGATGGAGGAGTCCTGAGCCCTCGGTGGCTTTTTCGGTTTTATTATTAGAGCTGAACACGTACATGGCAGGCAGCGGGGCTGGGGGGCCAGGAGGCTGGCAGGCCTCCTAGACCCCAGTGCATCTCACTCTCTCGGCTGCTTTGCTGCTTCTCGTCTTTGCTACCTACCACTGCTGCTTCTTTCTTCTCTTGTTCTCTGCTGCTCTATGTTCTCTTTTGCCACTTCTTTTCTCATTCTCCTGGCGTCCTAATGACACTGCCCTTATATGCCCGTATCTAAGCCCGGATGCACCCACTTGCGCATGCCCACCTAGGCATGTGTGCAGAACTCCAGGTGTCCATCATTACACCAATGGTGGGAGGGTGGAAAGCCTGATACTTTTCCATTTACCCTACACCTCCCATCTCCTGAATAGACCATTCACATTTAAGCATCAGTACCTTTGCTCATACTGAGCTCTCTTCTGGAAATTTTCCTTTCTCTAATTTGTTTTAGTTTTTTTTTTTTATAAGATTGTATTTATTTTTATGTAGAAGAACTGGGGTGTAGGCCACAGGTGTGGGGAGAGGATTCACCAGAAACAGACCCGGAGAGCAGACCAGAGAGATTTTACTGAAATACACTGCTGAGGGGAGCAGCAGGCAAGACAGGAGAGGTCTGTTGCATCATATGTGGGTCAGCTCCCTGGCTGGGGATCAAACCCAGGCTATCGCAGTGGTCCTTCGTAGTGGTAGCTCCGAGACTCAACCCCTAGGCCACCAGGGAAGCCCCTCTTCTGGAAATTTTCTTTTGTCTTTATACAACCTCAACTTACCGTAACCTTTCTGAAGTCTCCTCTGATTTCTACCTCTCAAGGTAGAAGTGTTTTTCCCCATAAGTGATGCAACTATAAAGGATAGACAGACAGACAGATAGGCAGACATCTTTACATAATCAACAACCCATTGGATTTCCACTCGTAAGTCAAAGGTCTTTGCTTATAACCCAGGACTAGCACTGGGGAGGCTATGTTCGCTCACATGATGAGGGCAGTAACACTGTATCTACAGATTTCACAGTCTCTGTGATCTTGGGCACTCTCTGTGCCTCTATCACCTCATCTACAAAATGAAGATACTACTACCTACCTCAAAGGGTTTATGTGAGTATTGACTGAGATGATACTTACAAAGAACACAGAAGAGCATTTCAATTCATGGCAAATGTTCTACAACTCTTACTCATCATTATTATTTTTATATAGCAGGTACACGACAGGCACCCAACAAATGATTTCTGAACTAAGTTTTATGATTAACTGTACAGGCCAGTTCCAGTAGTCACACTTCTAAAGTAGAATATGACTTGAGGATGAACTTTTCACATTCAATCTAAAGAAGATACTTTCTACTAAAGTGGTAAAGCAGAAGGTCAACAAAGAGAAGCTTTGTTGTTTCTTTATTACATTTGTGTGTCAGGGTTTGGCTAACTTCTTATTTTTCCCTTGTTTGCAGTTTTAAAGTTATTTAATTTTTAATGTTACAAAACCACTTGAGATTGCTATTACACTAAATCTGCACATTGTACAAGCAGCTCTGAAAGTGTTGAGTAAAATTTAGTAGAGCTGGGACTTGAAAACTACAGCAGTGAATTTCCATAACAATGTGGGATTATAAATAAGATAGGGTATGGAGAGAAATCGACCACTGAAGATACACAGAAAACAAAAGGAATTTATATTTCTTCATAGATTTTTTTAAAACTCCTTTGCACAGTCACATTTTTATAGCCACAAAATTAAATATCTAAATTTCAAGCCATCATTTAAAACCTTTAAATGCAAAGCCTCAAAACAAAGATTGTTGCAAATAAATCCTGCAGGCACCAGGCAGGGCAAGCAAATGAGATGTTTATGCCTGGCTCTAGGTAGTGGGATAAATGGTGACTGGCATCCAGTTTCCATGTCCTGGACATGATAGTTGGAGCTGGGGGCTGTTGCAATTTCAATACCCCATTGAAATAAGGGTCAGTGAAATGTCAAGAAAAAAATGCAAACTTAAATGTTGCCAGGTTTTCCCATTTTTCTTAGAGAAAGCTGGAAATCTGATGACTTAAATATTTTATAAGAAATCTGATCTTTTAAAATACTGCCAATTCATTCAATTAAAAATAAAATACTACACAGGCCAAAGAAAACAAATTGCAGGTTGGATTTGATGTGGGGTCATCAATTCACAATGTCTGCTCTAAGCTTTTAATTTTTATATGTGGCACAAATCTGTGGGGTGTTTTATTCTTAATTCTTACTCTCTAAACTATATGAATAGCCAGAATGGAATTTTCCTGAGGCATGGAATTTTCATGGGTAAAACTTGACCCTCATTTTCTAATGGTCCCTAATGAATGTTCAGTTCTTAGAAAATGTCCACCCAACAAAAATGCAGACAAATCAAAGAAATTCTATCTGTGATTAAGCTAACAAACAGATAGCCATTCATTAAGAGAGACATACTGAAGATATTAAAAGCCAAGACATAGTACTAGACCTGGGGATGGTAAATAAGATTATAAATATGGTCTCTCTCTCAAGGAGCTGACAATCCACAAAACTGATCCTTGATGGGTGACAGCTGCACAGCTGAAGCAGCCTTACCTATTCTAAGAAGTTATTCACATTTTCTGTCTGCAATCCTGGATTGTGACAGTATCAGGACAGTAACTACTATTTCAAGGTCATCATGCCCTAGTATCACTATGGAAAAATGCCTGGAGAACTCTGTCTTTCAGCATCAGATCTGGAAGTCTTATTAAGAGGCTGATGTTGTCACCCTCTGTTTTTTTCCTGGGCTGAGGTGAAGGGGTAGAAAGACAGAGATGCAGGAGAAAACCAGGCAGAATACAAACCCAGGAGAAAATTCCACTGAGCCCCATAGTTTCCCCAATGTCCAAATCCAATGAAGAATTTTGCAGTAACATAATGGGGGGACAAATGGGGAGGGCCTTCACTGCTCAAATACAAGGGAAAAGGTTGTGCCATGTTAGTGGGTGGTAGAGGAAGAGCTACTGGGGATGGGCGCTGAGGTTGCCAGGGCTTATTCTGGGACCTTAAAAGGACTTAAAACTAAAAAATTCCTGTTTTTTTAAAAGTTGGTTTGGGGCCTCCCTGATGGCGCAGTGGGTTAAGCAACGCACTATGAAGCAGATCGCAGCCACTGCAGCACGAGTTCGATCCCTGCTGCCGGCCAGGGAGGGGACCCATATGGCACAGCAGACCTCTCCTGCCTCGCCCGCTGCTCCCCTCAGCAGTGTACTTCAGTCCATCTGCCTGTTCTGCTCCCCGCTGTCTGTGGTGAATCCTCTCACCCCCCACACCTCTGGCCTGTACCCCTGTACTTGTATGCATAAATAAATAAATTAAAAAAAAATAAAAGTTGGTTTGGTGGGATGTGTGTGTGTGTGTTTATAGCATCATTGTTCATTTTTGTACAATATATACTTTCTCCTCTCAGGTGTAGTCCCTGTAAAATGCCCACCACCAATTCACCTGTGAGCCATTAACATAGTCCCTTGTACTATTCCCTCCCATTTTGATCCCTCTGCCTCCTCCTCCCCTTTAGAAAATCTCTGATTTATAGTTGTCTGCTAAATTTTTAAATATAGTATTATTGTTGTTTTTTTTCCGATACCTTATTTGGTTCCCCCATATTCCTCCTATAAGTTAAACCACCCAATATTTTTCTTTCTCCTTCTGTCTTATTTCACTGAGCATGATCTAGCTCCCTCCATGTTGCTATGAATGGCATGAGTTTATCTTTTTTGACTGCAGAATAGTATTCCATTATGTATATGTACATATCCTCTTGATCCAGTTTCTATTTTTGGGCATTTGGGTTGTTTGCCTATCTTCCCTATTGTAAATAGTGTTGTAATAAACATAGGAGTGCAGGTATCCTTTTGAATGAATGTTTTTGTGTCCTTTGGGCAGATTCTTAGAGTGGAATTGCTGGGTCATATGGTAGCTCCATTTTTAGTAGTTTGCAGAACCTCCATACAGCTTTCCATAGTGGTTGAACCAAAAACTAAACAATTCTTGACATAACCAAACATTTATCTGAATGAATAATATTCTTATATTTCCCCTTTCCTTTTCAAATTAAAACGATAGTAAAGATATATCAGTATTCATTTTGAGAGAAAACAATAAAAAATAGTCATTACAAAAATATTTGTCACCTTGTCACAGTTTTGATCATAGACTTTAAAATTTGAAAATGTATAAAGAAGGAGGTCATGGTAAAAGGAAGGTGGAGAATGTAGAGAGGAAATAGGTACAAATTTTACAACCAGTTACTATAGCAAATTAGTCACTCAAAGCACTTGAAAAATGGTACCATATGTTAATGGGACAAAAGTACTAATAACAAAAATAAAATGTATTTACAATTTTCCTAGAAAACGTGTACTATTCAATTCAAGGCAGTCACACAATCATATAGTAAACAGGTTCTCAAGGCATTCTTTATAATGACTTGCACATATGCAGGATGTAATGGTTAATTTACTAAACACACAGTCTTTCCTGGCTCCACTGCATGCTTTAGAGTAGCACTACTTCCTGGAGCTATACTGGCTCTTTCACGTTTACATCAGGTTAGCTAAGAAACACTGCAAGAAAGGAATTAGAGAAGCAAGTATGTCTTCAGGGAATAAATAGCATGTATTTTCTCAGAACTCCATCTAGAAATTAGGATTTCTTTTTAAAAAGGCAAATAATTTAAGTCTGTATTATTTCTAGAGTGGGCTCTGCCTCCAAGAATTTTCCCACGTATAGCTAGATTTAGGTTCCTGAAGACATTGTTAGATATCAAATCTGGCATTTAAGGCTTACAATAATCAAATTCCACTTTTAGATTCTACATTGGTCTCTACTAGCCCAAGACCTTTGTGCCCTCTTCATTTGCCCCTGAGAAGACTGCAAAAATATGGCGTATTTCTATTAGAAGATACTAGTTTTGATAACTAGGAAGAATAATGTAAAAGAGTGGAACAAAAGGGTATGAACATTTCTTAAATCAAAATCAGGAGAGAAGCCTATGACATCATTCCCTAGATTAGGGGTTGGCAATTTTTTTTCTGGAAGAGCCAGACAGTAAATATTTTAGAATTTTTGAGCCAACAGGCAAAATCAAAGATTATTACATAAGTACTTACATAACCATTTACAATCTAATAATTTTAAAACATAAAAACATTCTTATCTCACAGGTCACACAAAAACTGCTACAGGCCAGATTTCATTGTCTATTGTTTACCAACCCTGTCCTAGACACCACACACACATGCCTAACACACCACATCACATCAATTGTTTCAAACATGATTTTTTGTGTGGTAATGTCCAATTGGGCCTGTTTGAAGTTGTGTTTGAGAAAGACCTTTAAATAGACAAAACCTATTAAAAATCAGAAATTGTTTATAACTTCCAAGTCGGAATGGAAATAGGAAAAGGATGAAAATCAAAGGTACCTAGTTAAGGATGGCTCCAAGTACTGTAAAAAAAATTTAAATCTTTGTTTTTGTCTTCTCTAAGAAGTTGAGAATGACTTCCTCAAACACACGTGACTTCTTTATAACAAGTTGTTTTCATTTCCATTGCATATAGTTTTCATTGCAAACTGTATTAAATAGCAAGTCTCCCAAATTTTAACTGTGCACATAAATAAACCAAAAAGGTTTATTGTTTCACTACTTATCTTAGGCCTGAGGTCAGTAAAAGACTGAGATTAAGACCTAAACACAGAATTCGAGACAGACTACCGGACTAGTAAGAACAGAACCAGCCCAAAGATGAGGCTCGCCTGCCTACATTTCATTTGTTACACTTCCCTGGCTCTGGACTCACGGCCCTCTGAGTGAGGCAGCTCCTCATCTTGGCCCTCATGTGCCTTAGTCTTCTCACACCATAGTTCCTTGAGAATTAAACCAACAACTATAGCCTAGTTTTGCTTCTTAAAGACATCTCACCATGGAAGTATAAATACAGTCAGGTCTCTCCTTGACACCTATGAAAGAACAGAGTTTGACAGATACTGAGTGGCACCTGTGAACTGGAAGATGTTAAAAGTGGTTACTGAGATGCTGCTGCCAAGCATGGATAAGGGGTTTCAGAGAAACCCAGCACATCTACAAACAGTAAAATCTCTTACAATATCTAGACACTATTTAACAAAGTCATATTTTGGTTTTTTTTAATTGTTCAGAATCAAAACCCAGATGCTGTCTACTCATATGCCTATTGGTCATCACTCTCTGTACTTGCTTTCCCTAAAAGTTACAAATGCTTATTGTGTCCAATCACCTTTTTGTGCCCCTCACTTACCAAGAAAACCTAAGCACCATGCAAGTCAGGGTGATTCCATAGAACCGAATGGGATGAAAAATGAAAGGAAAATGTTCAAACCTGAAGAAGAGGATCCACCTCTCCCCACACTCAATGAGCCCTTGTGCTCATTTGGCTTCTCTTTTCTCAAAATTATTAGATATTCAGCAAAAACAACATGGTTTTAATAAACACCACTTGGACCTTCAAAGGAGAACTCAGTGAGATTCAGTTGAGTATGAAGAAGTCAGAAACTGTGAGCTTTTGTTTCTCCTTAATAGAATGAAAGACCATGGTTGCCAGCTTAACATGGGAATGCTGATATGAAGGGAGGGACGAATTTTCCAGCCTCTTCAAACTACATAGAAGGAGATCTCCCACACACTGCACAAAGTGTAAATTCATGGAATAAATTAGCTACAAAATGTTTCATGTTGATTTGGAGACTGTTCAGAATCCAAAAGAACTTCCTCTGAAAAGTCAGCCTTATTGGAGGAAATTTCTTTTCTTGACCTGTTCGGGCCTGAGCAGCTGGGGTTAAGAATCAAATGCTGTCCACTCCCAAGAGTAACTACCAAGGTCAAACACTAAACTTCATTCCTTCAAGTACACACAATTATTACAAACCTGAATTTCATTAGTTCATATTTTTTCCTAACCTTCATGGGTGACTCATGAGATTGATGAATCTAAGTTAACTTCAACATACATACATTGCATATATAGATCCCACTTATTCTTTTTTGCTCTATGCAATCAAAATTCTTTGTTTTCTTTATTAACTTCATTTAAAATTACTTGGCCACTATAATGCCAGGAGAGATGCCTTGGGGGCTTCCTGATGGTGGATGTCCTCCAACTGGTGGTGCCTCCTCTGGGCCCAACACTGAGGAAGTTGATTAAACAAACCTGACATAGAATCTAGCATTGTCCCACCCAAAACATTGAAGGACCCAAATTTATAGCAAATTCCATGGCTATTAAAAGCTGATCTGCTATAGTAATGACTGGGCATTCTTGATACTTGAATACAGAACCATGTGTGCAGGGAAAGGAAGTAAAATAACACTGCACTGTTGTTGTACGTGGAAAAAAGTCAATGTCTTAAATAAAACTATTTAAAATTGGCGCTAAAAAAATAAATACTTAGCCACTATCATATTAGAAATATCAAATGATTTACCTCCATCTCAAATAAAGCCTGGTATCATTTTTGTTTTCTTTTTCTTTCTTTTTTTTTTTTACATACTTGTTAATTTTGTTTTACATCCTTGCTAATTTTTTGACAGTAGGATTTTTCCTCTTGAGTATGGTAACCATAACTCTCCCGCCACCAAAGGACCTATAGTCCTCCACTATACTCTGTTGTGCTCTCCCCACCCCCCCCCCACTTTTACTCTTTCTGCTCTCACTCCCCCTCTCACACATGGATGCCCCAGATCCAAGGGCAGCTCTCTCTAGGGTCTGTCTTAAAGTTTGTCTCTGTCTGACCCTTTGTTTGGCTTTTCTAGATTCCACATAATAGTGAAGCCATCCTGCATTTTTTTGTCTTCCTGACTTATTTTGCTCAGCACAATCCCTTTCAGCTCCATCCATGTTGCTACAAATGGCATAACTGATCTTTTTTGATCACTGAGTAGTATTCCATTGTGTATATATACCACATTTTCTTGATCCACTGATCTATTTTGGGGCATTTAGGTTGTTTCCATATCTTAGCTATTGTAAATAATACTGTAATAAACATCAGGGTACAAATTAGTGTTTTTGTGTTCTTGGGTAGATTCCTAAGAAAATCTCTGGGTTGTATGATACATCCATTTTCAGTGTTTTGAGGAACTCCTTCATAGGGGTGGGGCCAGTCTACATTCCCACCAGTGGTGTAAAGGGGTTCCTTTTTCTCCACAACCTCATCAGCATTTGTTTCTTGTTTGTTTTGTTTTAATACGAGCTATTATCACAGGTGTGAGGTGGTATTGCATTTCCTCCATGATAAGTGATTATGAACTTTTTTTCAGATGCCTGTTAGCCATCTGCATGTCTTCTTTGGAGAAGTGCCTTTTTAGCAAGTCTGCCCACTTTACAGATGGTTTGTTTTGTTTTTGTATAAGCTCTTTGTAGATCTTCAATATTAGCCCCTTGGCAGATGTATAGTATGTAGATAGTTTCTGCCATTCAATAGGGCATCACTTTGTTTGGCTACTGTCTCTTTCCCTGTGCAGAAATCTTTTAGTTCTATGTAGTCCCAGTTGTTTATATTCTTTGTTTTCCTTGCTGCTAGAGACAAGTCCACAGAGATAGTTCTGAAGTTTGTGCCATTAAGTGCTCTGCCTGGATTTTCTTCTATGTATTTTATGGTTTCAGGGGTTATGTCCAAGTCTTTCATTCATTTTGAGTTGCATATCTGAACTCTGAATTTTAATGTTCTCAACACAACACTGCATGATTCTGGGTACTAAAAATGTTATTTAACTATATATAGATAGGTAGGTTGATCTGGGTGTCTTCTTTTTTATTACAACCATAATTATTTGGACTAAACTAAAGCTATTGCTTCTAGTAATAATCATTTTAGCAAATACACATTTAATAAAGATAGTGAAATTATAAGAAATAAAGTGCTATCACAGATAGCTCATGTATTTTTTTGTTTCACTCAGAGATATATTTATTAAATATTTATATAATCTTAACTTTGCAAACTTCTTTTAACATGTCACTTGATCTGAAAGAGGTTGTGAAAATCAATTTTTTGTATTTGTAAATGAAAGAAAAATAATCAGTGCTTATATTGTGCAAAAACCTTGGTATTTGTGACTACAACCTTCTTTAGTCCTACTAATACCACCAACATTATGTCCATAAATACTGACTGCCTTCTAGAACCCTCTCTAAATCAACTTCATTAGCTTGGCATTTCATTTAAGGTATTTACGACTTTGTGGTTTAGATGGGCAATAAATTTTACTTCATCTGTGCTTCCACTTCTGAAAGTCATTTAAATGTTCTATTTCTGTATTTTTAAATTCAAACGCACATGAAAATCTACAACTTCTGAATTAAATTTCTTTTTAAAAAGTACCAAGATTAGGTCAAGAAATTGGTGTCTAACTGAGAAGTTTCCATTTCTTCCCCTATAAAATGACATTGCTGGACTATGTGAATGCTAGTGCTAGGGAACTTTTTAATCAGAACTCACCATCCGTCTTTGTCTTCAAAAAGCAAAGATCAACAGGCAACTTGCAAATGAGCATGCGATTCTGCTAAAAAATATGAAGTACTATAATTTAAATCATGAAGTTTACATCGAGGAAAGAAATACATCAGATGTACTGAAAGTCATAATTGTACTAGGATTGGTTCAGAAATGTTTACCAGATTAGGCCATGACCTTACGTGGGAGATATGCCAACATATTTTTTTTTTTTATGGAATGCTAGATGGTAAGAGAAAGCCACCTGTTATGTCAGCTGACAATGGATATTTTTATCCACCTTTGTGAAGAGGGAGCACATCTAGCCAATCTGCCTAGATGAATCATAGGGTGTAGGCTGAATTGTAATGAGTACTAGGTAGTGGGGAGTGTGAAGAAACTGATAGAGAAGTCTCAAATTCCATGGTAATAATTCTGCACTTGCTTTAGAGAGTAGAGGAAATCAATACATGAAGTCTGTTTGGGTGTGATATTTCCAGACACACTGAAGATATTTTGTAGTATATTGACAGACACATTACAGTGGGGGGAGCAGCTTTGCCTGGTACCAAAGAAAAGCAGGAACAGCACTAGAACATATTTTATAAGTGAACATTACAAGGCATCACATCAATTTAATTCAACCTCAAGATATAATGAATGTAAGGTATTGTATTAGATACCACAGGAAAAAGAATCTATAGATACTAGAGGAAATGGAAAGAAAGATGCCTTTAAAGAATGTGTATTTTTAAACCTTCAGTTAAAAAATGAGATATAGTAAATGTACAAATAGCCATATTTCAGGAGGGTACATAAGCTAGACACCACCCAGGTGCTGTAAGATTTTGGGAAGGAGTGAAATGCTAAAAGGCTGAGCAGCAGAGACCTTTGGGGCTGAGGGGATCCATGTGAAGGGTCAGGGGCAACAACATGGACTTGGAGGGTCCCTGGCTTGAAGAGAAGTATGATCATTTCCTAATTGCAGAATGAGTTATGTTGGACATAACTCATTGTTGGACAAGTTTACCGTGGTTAAGTAGATATCACTGTTATTTATAATGTTCATGGTAAGAAAGAAAAGGGGAAATGGATGCCTTTCATGTGCAAGCAAGAAGCACTGAATCAACACAATGTGATGAGCCTCAAGTGGGTCTCAGAAGAGATTCTTCCAGGAGAATACAGACTTACAGTCCAGGTGAACTTGACTACATTCTGGCCCCAAATCACCACCAGTATGAGACCCATATTTGAGAATTCTATTACTAGAGACAGAAAGTCTTCAATGAGGAATGATTGGCTATGAAATGAAAAAACTCCTGAGTCAAATCATACAGTAAAACATTATCAAGTACTAGAACTTTTGTTTAATTAATTTGTAATGAAGTTGAAAGTATATCTTTGAAGGAAAATAGAGAATTCGCTAGAGGGAAACAGGGCAAGAGCTGAGCAGAGATTCTACCTTCTACCCTTTGAGTCCTTGGTAGCAAGAAGGTTTGTGGTAAAAGGTGAGGGGTCACCTTCACAATAAAGAGTGATCTCTGTGTTAAAATAAGTTTGACATAGAAGCACTGCATCAGTAACCAACACAGGTATACTGTTTTATTCACATAGAAAAAAATATCTCTAAGTTCAAAACAGCTAGCTTTCTTCCTTCTTTCCTCTATAAAATATTTTAAGGGAAAGGAATTTTCTGCCTTGTCCACTCCCCTACCACCCCCGCCCCACACCCTTAGAATCAAAATACACCTAATAGTTATAAATACATTCCTTGCTCTTTAAAAAATCACCTATGCTCTCTTTTTCCCATCATACTGAACTCACTTCCAAAATTCACCCTGTATTCTTTTGTTTCCAAGTCATTCAAGCTCACATTGTTTCCTCTGGGGGGGGGGGGGGGGGGAAATCCACATAGCATCTTCAAAATGCCATCNCACATTTTTTCCCCTGGGGGGGGGGGGGGGAGGAAATCCACATAGCATCTTCAAAATGCCATCCTTCCTTCAGAACTTCTAACTATGGCGCTCATCTTGATATTCCCAACAACATGTATACCCCGAATGAACTCTTAAAGGACTTCTAGCTCTCCTCTCTGCATTTCCCTATTCTGCTTTGCTTTGCCCTGGAGTAATTTTTGGTCTCGTCTTGTACCAACTGCCAGTGTATTAACCTCTCTGAAGGAAAAGAGCTCATCTCTCTATTACCAGCTCTACTTCATGCATTTTTTTCATAATTCAGTAAGTATTTGTGACATTATCCAAGACTGTTAAACAGGCTCTACTTGTGAAGTTCAAGGCAATGTTCTTAATAAAGTGGGTACTTTATGGCTGAGAAGGGGTTGTATGGTGCTCAAATATAAAACCCCACAGAAATTATGTTCTCAAACAAATGTTATACAGATCTCAAATGAAAATTGGCCAGTTATCTCTTTCGTGAAATTATCTCCAGAGAACAGTGTGTTTTAACCTAAAGGATTTTGGAGAGGGGAGGAGTTACTAGACTACTTACACTCTAAGGTCTCTCAGTGCAAGATAATCATCCCTGGCAGTTCAGTCAGATTTACGCTGACAATGTTCATTTCAAAATATTCTCAGGTCTCCTTTGTTCTGAGGTGTACCTGCACTCTCAGGATTTGGCAAGATGCAGAGAGGAATGCAGAGATAAAAAGAGAGAGAGGATAAGAATTTACTGCTTTGCTTCAAAAAGCAACGACTCATGGGAAGCATTTCTAGGTAATCACCTCAAAAACACATTCATAACTATGTTTCAACATGTCCCTAGAAGGAATGGAAACTACTTGAGGAGACAGAAATGAATACACAACACAACTCTACCAATATTTTTCCTCTACCTAGAGAAGCTGGCTCCTGTTTACTTTCTATTGACATGGGTCAAACTGCTTAATATATTGGAGCTTCAGTTTCCTTAAATGTTAAAAAGAAAACAGCAGAGGGCAAAAAGGAAAAGGAGGAATAAGAGGAGGGAATCCTTCTAATTCTTTAATCTACAACTTAGGTTAGCTATGTGATGAAATTAAAAAATGCTCATAAAATTACCTTGAAAATCAGAGCTACTCAAATACCAAATTACTGTTATTACAGCCTCACGACTTAGTCTCTTCTGCCTCTCTGACATGTGTTTCTCCTGCCAGAGAGGCCAGGGTCTCAAGAGCGATAATGAGTTGTGGTCATTTCCAGTAAGATTCTCCGGCAGTACTAAACTCCTCTTGTAAAATTAACAGACTCTCCCAAGTAGACACTCACATTTTGTATTAGTTTTTCTATGTCATAGTTCCACATAACCTGACAACACTTTAAATGGAATTTAAAACAAATAACAAGAGATAAATCTGTATTAGCAAAGTTATGATAAATAAAATCTTGTAAGCAAAATTATTATTTTTTCTTTTTCTCCTGGCTGGGGAATTATGATCTATTTCTTCACTAACTCTGTTTTTTAAAATTTTCCACCATACCACTTTACTCTTGAATTGCCACATTCTATTAAGGTTATACAACTACCATTTGATAAATGTTAGCGTATTTAAAATTCCCTATTTCTCCAGTAAATCACATTTTTGCAACTATTGTTTCACCTTCAAAAAATGTATATGAATATATAACAAGAGAATAATCAATTTTGCCAGCAGACATGCAAAATTAGAAAAGCCTTTAGTGGGCCTCCCTGGTGGCGCAGTGGGTTAAGCAACGCACTATGAAGCAAACCTCAGCCACTGCAGCACGAGTTCGATCCCTGCTGCCGGCCGGGGGGGACYCACATGGTGYRGCAGACCTCTCCTGCTGTGCCYGCTGCTCCCCTCAGCAGTGTRCTTCYGTTGATCTGCCTGTTCTGCTCCCCGCTCTCTGTGGTGAATCCTCTCACCCCCCACACCTCTGGCCTGTACCCCAGTGCTTGTATGCATAAATAATAAATCTTTAAAAAAAAAAAAAGAAAAGCCTTTAGTAATTTACTAGGCCACAAATAAATTTTTCTTTCCCCCCAAAAGAGAGTACTGCTATATATTAAAGTCCTTACCCAGTCCCTTATTGACAGAATACTCTCTCAAGAACTTTACTTTGAAAGAAGACATTCAATTCTGAAACAATCTCAATCAATGATAGCTTGGGATGCTTCATAGAGTCAGCTGATGAAATTAGATCCTTTAAGGAAGCAAAGGATTTTAAGAGCAGCTTAGTCATTCTCTACAGGGTGTGACCTCACAATTGTTCACATTAGGTGCCACTGTAAATAAGTCTCTCTCCCTTTTTTTTTTATTCTCTCACATCATCGTTCATTTTTGTACACTCTCTGATTTCTCCCCTCAGGTGTAGTTCCCCTGATTCTCCTACCACTGAGGCACCGGTGACGACAGCTATGTAACTAAATCTCTTAAAGTCCTTTTTTAGTACAGAAATGGTTATATTTTGCTGCATTTCCAATATACACTAGTAGATAGAAGGCAAAAAAAAAAAAAGTGTGAAAGGAGGTCTAAGGCTTGAGGTAAAATTTATACAAATATCTTCATATATGGGTATTAAAAAAAACCTTAAAGTTCATGCAATTTAAATGGCAGAAAAGAGACTGTACTCTGCCACACTCTAGTAGATGACTCCCAAGTAACTCTAGTGATGTTAAAAACATGACATCAAAGATGCAAAGATGCAAAAATCAAAGTCACAAAAGTGACTAAAAAAAATTATTTCCAATAAACATATCATTAGTTAATGTTATTAATATATGTGTGATATTATTCCATCTCTAAAATCTTATATATTCAAGTTGGTTCCAGATTATTTTTATCTTATTATTTGGAAACTGGGGCACCTACCTTATATCTGAGGGGACCCTACCTACACCAGTGCACCCTATGTATATTATGTGGCAATTGAATAAAGGAGGAGCTAAGGTCCCAGTAATGTAAAAGTGAGTCAGTGGTAAGTTAGAATATTGAATTTAATGCTCAGCTGCTAGGGTTCAAGAA
The DNA here is from genome assembly GCA_019455555.1 of Galemys pyrenaicus. Lineage (NCBI taxonomy): Eukaryota > Metazoa > Chordata > Mammalia > Eulipotyphla > Talpidae > Galemys > Galemys pyrenaicus. The sequence continues at coordinate 17,130,039 of JAGFMF010011870.1, read as the reverse complement.
ACAGTAAAGGTGTGGAGAACAGAGCTCTGTATTTTTAAGGAGGTCAAGGAGACTATCAGTTTGCTGTGATGAAAGAATGCTCACACTCAAGTTTTCTATCTGAGCAAAACACAAACAAACGAGACCTTGCACTAACTCAAGAACATTTCCTCTGAACTCCAAATCTTGGTAGTAACAGAGGGACCAGGCCCTGAAACAACAGTTCAAAGGTTCAAGGCAAGAAAACACTGCACTGAACTGTGAGCTTTTCTTTTAACGCACATTTTTCCCCTCCCATTGTGTTCTCCAAGGACACCCATCTATGTTTTCCTGAACAAAGACTTGGGAGGCTGGGAAGTCAGGTAAAAACTGGTCCCAGAACCCAAATTCCCCCCACATAATCTAATCTCCAGGTTTCATTCTGCAGGACCCTGTGTGATCAGCAATTAAACCAGTGCCCTCAGAGAGATCCCAAACCAAAGCCACTCACTTGTTTTACAAGTTTCTCCCTCTGTAACTCATGAATAGAATCCAAGGCCATTAGCTAGATACATAAAAATGTTATCAACAAATACTGAGCACAGGCAGCTTTCATAATAACAATTTTAAAAGCCTTGAGTATTTTCCCCTTACATCTGGAAGAAAATACAAAGCACTTGAGTCTACTTACAATGAACAATAAAGTCTGCCAAAAAGAAAAAAAAAAAAAACAACATAAAACTACTTTCTTTACTCTCTTCCAGGAATCAAGTAACTAAGTAAACAGCATAGTTATAAGGCAACATTCAGACATGTCAAACATTGAGAGATGTTATTTAATACCTGTATAAAGCAAAGGTGAAGATGACATTAATTCAAACCACTAAGTTTCATTTGCTGAATATATAATAATAGCGTCCAATGAGTGATGATGCATCTCATGAGTACCATCAGCCCTATGTCGGATTTAACATCTTATTGCTCTGTCGCTCAAATCACTCAAAGTTGGCATTATAAATAATCCAATGTAAGGAGATACAAGATAAAAGAAAAAAGTAAAAGTGGCAATGAATGCATGCAATTATGGCATTTATGCCTTTTCTTTCATTCGTTGATTTTTACAGTTCCCAAAGTGCCTCAGCATTTAATTTAACCTGAGTCTAAGAACTCTCAAGCAGAAACCACATGAAAGGAAAGTGCAGGCTAAAATCTAAGACTAAATAACTTCTTCATCTCTTTAGATTAAAATGTTCTTCCAAACATCTCACCACCTGGCAGTTAAGCATAGGGAGTGGAATTACCCTCAATCGATGCTTGAAAATGCATCTGGTCCTATCCTCTCAGGTAATGCGTCCCCTGGTGAGAGTCATAGAAAGTGAATTCAGCAAATTTTCCTAAAAGCAACCATGAAATGACTTGAAAGTAAGAGTGTTCACACACAAGCAGCCTGGACATTTTGACTCTGGCATTCACCAGTGCTCAAACATCCCTGCAGAATAAAGGCAGCACAAACCATTTTGGGTAATGACCCAGAAGCTGCAAGACGTTGACTGAGCAGGATATGCCTTAGAAAAGCAGAGACACCCCCCTTCCAACCAAAAAGTGTCAATTAAACAGCCTAAGAGAGATACATGGTGGGGGGAGGAGGGCAGGGTGTTCCAGACTTTCTAAGACCCAATGATTACAATCCAATAAGGGCAAAAACAACTTCATTAATAATGCTTTGTGGAACTTGAAAAAAACTGCAGGTTGTAGCCTCACATCTTTATTGTCCTGAAACAACAGTGGGTAACTTTCTTAACCTCAAAGGAAATACATGTCACTCAAATCACTCAAAGTTGGCATTTTGAGTCAATCAACAAACTACCGTATGTTCACTAAACATACTCTGCATACATAGGGAAGAAAACAAATAAAGCACGTGAAACAAATGGGGACTGATTCTAAATGGTGACTAATAACTAAAATGGGCATTGTTAATTCTTAGTACCAAAGAGTGCAGTTCAAGGAAGAACTTGGTGGAGACTCATGTAAGAAAAAACAGTAAAGAGAGCTCTTGGTAGCAGCAGGACTTGGGTGGGTCTTGAAGAATGGGTAGTACTTACATGGGGGAGGAAGGGAGAATAGCAAAGAATTGAATCAGAAACAAGTAGAGCTGTGCAGCAAGATGTAAATTTTATCTAAAAGATGAGAAGGTGGAAGAGGAGAAAGCATGTGGAGCTAGGTTCTAGATGGCTGTAAGGAGTGTGGAAATGGACAGATAAAAAAATGATTAAAAAGAAAAGGTAGGGTAGGGAAGGATTAAATAGAGAATAATAAATAAAATGTATGGAAAAGAGCTATGTGTGATTTTAATACTTCAGCCTTTCTATTTAAATGTGAGTTTACTAGTCCACACTTTTCCTAAGATAGAGCATAGGGTTTGCCACAAAAAGATAAAATAACCAATGGTTACTGAAAGTTCACTTTGAACTATATTATATAACACATAACTTATATGCACATATTTACATACAATACACACAAACACAATGTACTTGAGTTTATTTCTTTCACTTACTGACCAAGAAAACTAAGGATTAGAGCTATGAAATGCCTTGTCGCGAGTGACACAGAAACTGAGTACAGAGTGTGATCTAAGAACATCAGCTCTGGCAGGACCCTGGTTCTGTCCACTATGGTGTCCCATAGGAGCAGGTACTCAGTAAACATTTCTGAATGAATGAATCTTAACCACTATCATCGAGTCTTGCTACATAATTAAACTATGGAAGTATTCCTATTATGAATGAGCCACTAAATGAAATACCGATTTACACAGGATACTAACAATAAAAGTTTCCCCAAATTTTATAAATGCTTAGAAATAACTTGTCAGTATAACAGTGTTTCCAGAGAGCATACTTTTTTATTTTATTAAGAGGAAACTGTTTAAGATGCTCTCTGCATATGAAATGAAACAATCAGGAACTTTAATATAAGCCCAAAGGCACAGGATCTAAAATTATTTTGAGTTAGAATAAACAAAAATCAGAGAACTGATAAATCTGAAAGTACAACCAAAAGCAAGATGGCAGCAGCATTCTCAGGCTCACTGACACAGAGCGGAGTAGCAAGGCTTTTGTGACAGCTGGGAGGGCTGCTTCAAATTTACAGGGCAACAGGCATTTCTGGGCTAGAACAAAGAATTCTTACTTAGTTTAGTTCCCATGAACCACAGGAGACTTTATTAGAAGTAATATATAAATACAAATTTTTCTGGGTAATTTTTTTTTTTACCAGATTTTAAAAGGCACCTTTGAAAAAGTCAAGGTGTACTACAAAGTTTTGTAACACAAAAACAGGGAAGAAAACTTCCTGATTGTAACACATTCTTTTTTTTTTATATTAAACAAGTGAATTTTTTTTATTTATATATATTTGACATCAATTGTAAGCCCCATGCATTCCCCATCACCGTATCACCAGTGCACCATCACCTCAGTCCCCTGTGCTCCCATCTGCCCTCAACAACCCCCCCTCCCCACCAAGTGTCTCCAATTTGTCCTTGTCTTTTCATTTTTGGTTTTTGTTGTGTCTTTATTGTTATTATTATTCTTATTGTTGTTCTTATTCCTTTCCTTGATCCTTATTTGATTCCCTTATATTCTTCTAGGGGAGGAACCACATTCTTTATAGTAAAAGGTTAATAACAAATGACAGAGAATGGGCTAATATCTTCTAAAGGTAAAAAGAAAAAGATTACTATTCCCATTGGAAAAAAACAAAGGACAAGTAATACAGGGAAGAAATTTACTTCATTTACTAAGAGTTAAATAAAAGTTGAAAGGCTCTCTCTTACATATCGCACTGGTATTTTAAGTTTTCAAATACACAGTGTTCATTAGAGGACAGGAAAAAAGTAACACTTTCATACACTGCTTATTGGTGTAAACACGTAGAGGACATGAATTTATAAAACCTTTTTCTGGTTTATTTTTCTTCATCTAGTCCTATTCCTCTTATTAAATTTAAGCTTCAAATCTTTCATGTGGGGAAAAAAAAGTCTAAATTCAAAACCATGTAGTACATTGCAGAAAATTTGTTTAGGCAATTCCTCAATTCATTTGTTAAATGAAAATACTTGTTAGCTATTTCAATGGATTTTTGTGAAGATTCAATTAGATAATATAAATAAACTACCCAGCACAGCTCCTGGCAATTCTATCCTAGGCAAAACTGCTAGAATACATACACCCAACACCTACCTGTACACAGAACCCACGTGCACATGCTATCATGCACACACCACTGATAAGCAGCATCACTCCAATATAAAAATTCAGAAGTTGGAAAGAGGAAAGGGTAATCGAGAGAGCAAACTGTGCCCGGCCCCACCCTCTCCCTTTACCTGGTCGCTTTGCCATACACAATGTTAAACCAGAAAGTTAGGGGCTCCAAATGAGAGCACTAACAGAGTGGGCATTTTAATTGCCACAAGGTATTCACGCCAATAAAGTCACAGTACAGTACTGTGATTAAGCACAATGATAGCCTCTACAGAAGTCACATCCTAGTGCCCCAAACCTGTGACTACATCACAGAGCAAAGATGGCAGATTACTTGGGTGGCCCCAATGTAATCACAAGAGTCCTTATAAAGGAGGCAGCAGAGTCAGAGCAGGGATGGAGGGACAAAGGTTAGAGTCAGAAGGAGATTTGAAGAGATTTGAAGAGTCTGTGCTGCTAGCTTTCAGGCAGTGGGAGCTCACCTGAGGAATGTAAAGCCGCCTCCAGAAAGAGCCCTGCCAGCAACCCGAATTTATCCAAGTGAAACCTTTTTAGATTTTATAAGATAATAAATTTGCATTACTTCACTGTCACCAAATTTTTGATAACTTATTACAGACTCAATAGGAAGTAATGTAAATAAAGAGCATCTATAATGGGCCAAGGAACTCCACCTTACACAGGCCCCTAACAAGGACCAGCACCATTCTAATAAATAAATACCATTTATTTATATATTTATTTCATAATATATTTATTTACTTAAATATAAAATGTATTTCCAGTTCTCTCTCCTAAATTGATATATCCCAGATACCACCCAGATAATACTGTCATATTATATACTAGGATACCATACTCAGGGAGCTCCCACAGAACTGACCTCCCTCACAGCTGTTAACATACAAAGAATGAAGTCCACAGAGAGGAACATTTAATTGTAAAAGACACCCCAGATGCAAAAAGCAGAAGGACCTGTGTGAGAAATCAGAATTGAAAGACATCTTAATTCAGATTCAATTACCATTTATCAAACCTGAAATATACCCGAATGCGCCAAGAAATTTGACCCATTAAAGTTCAAAACGTCTCTCCGAAATACGTAATGTTATTCCGATTTTCTAAGTCAGGAAATATGCTCAGAAAACTCAGTGATTTCCTCAGGGGCATGTGATGATTAGAATAGCCACAATTCAAACCCAGATTTCACAATTCTAAGACCAAGGATAATATCCAAAAATGTACAGAAAATAAAAGGAAAGAAATGGAATAGTCTCTAATCATTTTGTCTTTGTGTCTACTACTGCATAGTGCGCAGTTAAACATTTTCAAAAAACAGTCTTTGCTATTTTTGAAAACCAGAAACCTGTGAAAACTTTTCTTACTAGGTACATTTAAAGGAGGAAAAACAGCACACGGACACTTCTCTTTTCATATATTCTTTTTACACAGTTGGCAAAATTTGATTTGAAATTATTCCAATCTTGCAATGTTCACTGAATACAATGGCTTCCATCAAATAAGTAAATGAGGATGCTTTATACAAACTTAAAAAAAAATGTTGTTTAAGTACTGACTTTCATTTAAGTCAAAGGGCTACCTTTGAACAGCTAAAAGACAGCAATATATACATGTGTTAAGAGACAACACAAACACACCCTTTCTAAAGTATCTTACAGCTGTCACTAAGCAAGCTGTGCCATTCAAGATAACTTCTACTGAAGGATCGAAATGTCTTCTGCAACATTTCTTTAGGTTAAATATCTAGGAGTATGACCCACTACACTGACATTATCTACAACGAGCTACTTTCTGTTTCTTCTCTGGCCCAGACACAGTATCCTTAACATGGTGGAAGATTCAGGATAAATCATAGTGTGGTCTGCCTTTCTAGCTGCCCAACATTTGAACCTTTTAAAGCCCAATTTAAAAAATGCCTGGAAGTAGAAAAAAGTAATACAGGGAAACAAACAGCCCCACATTTGCATTGGATCAATACTACCTTCTTCCCCAGTGGGCTGGAACTGTTCAGTTGCTCGCTCTGGTATGCTTAGTAGCCACATTTTTCCTATTTATTTCAAACATTTCCTTTTCATCAAACCCTGAGGCCAGAATATAGTCATAACAATGACCACAATGACGGCAGAGATAGTTCTCAGCCATGGAGACTCTCAACAGTGTGAAAAGCATGTCACAGACACCACGAGGTCTGCCTGCTCTGCATTACACCTCCCTTATACATGGACAAAGGTCACCTTAATGAGACAAAATTGGTTTGGCCAAAGTCATGTGAATAATAGAGGATTTGAATCAGGTCTGTCTGATTTCACACCCTGTACACTTAACCATTAGGCCATTTTCAGTAGAGAGACAGTAATAGGCAGACTGTACAACACAAGTTCCATGGGGACTAACATAGTGTCTTATCCACCACTGTCTCCCCTGCCCCTACTGCCCAAGACACAATAGATGCTTAGTATTTATTAAATGAGAGAAATAACGTTGTATTAGGAGAGTGACTAAGACTCTGGTCTTACCCTCACTATTCAGACTGAAGTAGGTGTTGTAACTTAGCATCCAGAGGTATGTATCTCCACTGCTATTCATGGGAGAAGCAGGGAGTTGTGTTCTTTACAGACCAAAGAACATAGACCACTTGCACTCTCACTACCATTTCAATGAGAAAAACCCACCACCCCTTGCAGCACAGCAGAAATGGAATTTTGTCTGTTTTTGTTAAATTCTTAAGACAGAAGTTGAAATCTTGGTAACTCTTTCTGCCTGTCTCTTCCACTCTAGGGACAGTGAGTGCAGTCATTAATCTAGAGATATTTACAGTTCTCCAACCAGTTCAAAGGAAAATAATCTAAATCCTGCTCTTAACTACTTTATTTTAAGCCATAAAACAAAAGCAAGCAAACAAATGACTATGTTTCACAGCTGTTTTTGTTTGTTGATGTCCAGGATAGAAAAAAAGAAAAACCTTGCCCCAAATTCTCCATAGAAAATTTCCAATTAGCACCTCCTAACTTCAATGAAATAATGCCTTCAAGTATATGAAAACATCTTCATTCAAACAGTGTTATCCAATCCCAAGGGGCTGGTGTCACACACCGCTGTCTTTTTGACAGACTTGCTGTGATAAACTGAAACATGCATAAGGCCATGTCAGTGGAGCATTCTCTATGAAATGGGGAAACTGTGTAAAAAGAAATTAGGAAATGTGGTCAAACTTGAACTCTATGACACCACAGATGCCATGCACATGTGCTTCTATAATTTAGTCATAGATATGTCTGACCAAAAGATGTCACCGTGTCTGTCTGTCTAACACATGCTACACACACAGACTCTACTGTGAAGTTTTTCTGTGTATGTATTACTGAAAATCCAGCTGGAAAAGTCTGGTAATTTTCTATTGACACCAAAAAACAAGAAAGTTGAGAGAACTGAAAAACATTTTTCTTAATTGGAAGAAGACCACAATGGACTATAACTAAGGCTACCAGAAGGGGGATGAGTAGAGAAGGAGCAAAGAGGAGAGAGGTGCAATGAAGGGTTACTAGGATTATGGTGGTGGGTGTGGTAAAACAATGTATATTTGTAGAGGTGTAAGCCTATACCTCTAGGACATATACTGTGATGTAAATCAACATTATTACCTAAATAAATATAACTTTGCCAATTTTTTTAAAATTTCCTTTTGAAAGATACAACTTGTGACTTTTAACTAACTACAAATTCTGGGCAATCCAGTCCTCTGAAGGTCCTGCTTCATGTTCATTATTCTCCCCTCATAATCCAAATGAACTCACCAATATTAAGGGAGTTTTTTTTTTTTTTTTTTTTTTTAACTATTCCCTGAAGGCCTAATGATAGTTTGGTTCAAGACCCAGAGAAGTCACCCAAAAGTTTCTCAGTTAATAAATCTGGTTACATTGTGGACTTTTCCTCAGTCAAAATATAAAATCAACAGAAAAGATGCAAGAAAAACTAAACAAATTCCCTGGTGGGCTGAAAAACCAGGTATATTGGTTGTCCCCATGCAAATAGGATTGGGGCTTATTACTTGAATGTCAGAAGAGTGTTTTCTTCTTTCACACCCTTCTTAGCTGACTCATTTCCCAAGATGGATTCTCTTATCTTTGTCTCTACCAATTCATATGCTGCTCCACCAATTATAGCTGTTTCTAAGGCTCAAAACTTCAGAGAAGATTTCTAGCCCCTAAGAGACATTTTTTGATCATTCTATGCCATAAGTAACTAGATTTCCCTAAACAGCTAAAGTTGTTAAGTTTAAATTTGTCTATGTATAACTTTATAAGAGCAAGCCTTTCCTACATTTTTTTCTAATTTAGATTAGGCAAAACTATCTTTGTCAGGTATTACTTAATATACACTAGAAAACAATGTCAGCAAATCTCTATCTCCCATATTTTCGAAAGGCGATGTCCCTCAAGACCTTTCTAATACCAGAATTGTAGACATGGTGCTTAGCAATGATGGCTATTTCACTGGCTCATTAAGAAAGTTGTGGATGCAGTTTTAGAAAATTGCCGCAATTAAGATTTGTAGTTATATTAGATACAAGGCCAAACTGACTTTAACTTCACATCAATATTAAAATGTTTCACATAAAAGCGAATGAAAATCCTTTACCTTGCATGCAGAGCATACATAGTTATTTTAGCAGATGATACTTATTTGATTCAAGGTCCTATTAATACGTTCTTTTCCAGAAATAGCAAGCTAGTTTATTAAGACCAATCCCAAGCTACCCTAACCTAAAACCAACTAAACTTCTTAGTTTAAAAAAAAAATGAAAAAAAGAGGTGACAAGAGAGTAAGAAGCTATCAAGACCAAAATATAAGGGAAAATGGAGAACCAGCAAACTTAGAATTCCTTTCACTCCCAGGGTATTTGCAGAGCCAGTAAATAATGAATTTCTGATTTGGCAGCTTTCTGGAGAAAAGACAAAAAAAATCAAGGCTGAGAGCCCACCAAACTGGGGAATATTAGAGGACTCTGTCTGTATTAAGCTGGGACCTCTAAGGGTTACATCCATAGGATGAATGTGAACTGAACAGAAACTCAATTCTAACCTCTAACTTTGGGGAACTGCAGGGTTATCTGCCTTGGACTAAGAAGGGGGGAGGAAGCAAAGGGAAAGAAATTCCATGAGAAACTGTGGTCAAAGGCCCACATTGTTGACTGTTACCTCAGTTCAATATGCCTGGATGATCAGCTGTTTAGCAAACTTACACCACTAACTTGCTTTAAGGTGATCCTGGACTGACAGTGTCTTAAGCATGAACTCTCTGAAAAAAAAAACCATCTTCTTAGCTGTAAATATTAACCCAACATTTTTTAAGAATGAGGAGTGGCACAAAATTTAAGCACACAAAAAATTACTGCAAAGCAGAGTCAATAACAGACCCACAAGGTTTTGAACTATCGACCTGTTCAATTAGACTATAGAATACCTAATAGGAAAATAGGGGGAAAAAAAGTGACCAAAAATCTTTAAATAAAACCACACAGAAGTTACACAAATAAAAATATACAATGAATTAAAAATGAGGGGGAAATAAAAAATTAGAAAGAGTTGATAAGAGAATTGGTGATTTGGAAGGTAGGTCAGGTGATATCTAGCATACATTCAGAGAAACAAAACTATGGAAAACATGTAAGAGAATTTAAGATGGAGGACAGAGTCAGATGTTCTAAAATATATTCAACTGAAATTTTCCAGAATTGATGAAAGAGAGTAATCTATAGTTTTAAGAAGCCTGGAGAGAATCTTGAGAGCCATTTCAAACATATAATATATATTTACACAATGCAAACTGGATAAACAGAAAGACAAACATTAAAAAAAATATCCCGTAGCACACTGAGGGGAATGAAAGGCTCTATCTTTAGACGAATGACAGACTTACCAGCAACTTCTCCAGAGCAATAAAGTAAATAAAGCAAAAGATAATAAAATGACATCATTGTGGTGAAGGAAAATAACTACCTATCTAGTAGTTAATACTTAGAGAAAAAAACTTTCAATAATGAGGGGAAAATACATTTATTTTTCAGACAACAAAAACTAAGAGACTTCTCTGTAACAAACATCAAGGATCTCCAGACAAAAATTAAGTGATTCCAGATGGAATGTCTAAGTAAAAATAAAGAACGTGGAAAACAGTAAATGTGTGTGCAAATGTGAAAAACATGGACTTCACTTTCCATAAGCTTAATAATGTTGTGAAGACTACAAAACACAAAATAAAGGTGAAACAAAACAATTAAGTCAGAAGTGGGTACACACATAGCAATGAAGTATTCTAAAGACCTTAGATTTTCTGGGAAGAAGGCAGAAGACAGATTAAATTTCAATTTTGATAACTTAGGTATACCCATTATAATTTCTAAGGTAATTATTAAATCACTCAATATTATGTCTATAATTTCAAAACTGGGAGAGAAAAAGTCTAAAGTAGATGGCCAAGATTCGGATGAACAGGGTCCTGCTGGCCGATAGAGGTTTAGATTTTACTATCATGCTAAGACAGGAGAAGCAGGGCTCTATGAAAACTGCAGGCAGGGACACATGTGAATTAAGAAGCAGAGAAAAAGGGGATGTGGAGACTACTATATGCAAGTACTCTGGCCGAGTTACCTCTACAAACCACTGCATGTAAGGAAGGGACCGAAAAAGAAGTAGTGGTGAGCTGAACTTAGGACCATGAGAACGAAGCAGCAGGTGAAAACTTTTGCAGGTGCTAGTCTCTCAGAACACCTACCCTAAAGTGTATGAAGTATATTATCTTGTCCCACATCTGTATTAATGTTTGTGTTAAAACATTTTTAATAATAGAATTATTAGAAAGAGATGGCCAACTGTGTAGCATTGGTGAAGTTCATTATAACATCCCTTCTTCCTTTGTGCATACATTAAAAAATCAACAGTTAAAATTAACTGCAAGAATTATTATTTTGTGGCCATTAAGATATTCCTTATGATGTCTTCAATTTGAATGGAGTCATTAGATCATATCTTGCAGACATTTAATTAAACATTTAAAAAACGTTAGGGGGAAAAAAGATTTTATTGAGATGATTACCAGAGCATAGGATTCCTTTTTAAGTATCAAAGAAATTATACTCATGGGATTTTACAAAAATGCACCCCATACAGTTTTTGATTTGCTTATTTGATTGTCTTCCTAATGAACTCCTTATTTTGAAAAGGAGAAGTGTGAATCTAAAACATTTAATGAAGATATTATGTGAAAGTATAAACAGAAAAAACTAGGAAAGAAAAAAAAACATACTGCTTTTTTTGGTGGTGTTGTTTTTTTCTTTCTCTCCTTTCTTATTTATATGCAGATTTAGAAAACTGGCTGGCTGGCTGCAGGCATATCTAGGATGTGTCTCTTAAAATTAAAAGCATAAATTAAATAAAAATATCTAGTGCATCAGATCTTCCAAAGCTCTAGAGAAACCCATGTGGCAGCTTAAGAATTTTCAGCACGTGGTACAGACTTTGTTTAGATGGAGGCAGTTTCAAAGGAACATCACCCAATTTTATGAGTTGACTACCTCAGCAGTTCACAAGGTAATGAACTAAAAGATACAATTGTGCTTTATTAAAATGGAGACATTTTCCTTAAAGATAACTATACACAAAATAGGCTTTCTGGGTCAGTTTTGTTCCCTGATTATCTCCAAAGTTAGAGACTGAACATAAGTGACTTGCCCTCCCTCCCTTAGGCAATACTTCCTGTAAAAATGAATGTCTTAGTCAGCTCACACTGCTATAATAAAATATCAGACTAGGTGGTTTAAACCACAGACATTGATTTCTCACAATTCTAGAGGCTGAGAAGTCCAAGATCCAAGCGCTAACAGATTCAGCTATTTGTTGGGGCCCACTTCCTACTTTGCAGATGAACTCTGAGGAGAGAGGAGAAACGCAATACCTCCATCAATCTCCAGCCTGCTGATTACCCTGTTTCCTATTTCACCCACAGGACAGGAGCAGTCTCCCTACCTACCATCAGCTCTCAACACAAGTCTCCCACCAGCATTCCTGCTCAGGGACTCAGGCTCCCCTCCTCTTCCCACAAATGAACTGTCCATGCTCCCGGTACTAATTAGTGTGGTCACATTCCACCTCCTTCCCACTAGCAAGGACACAGCTCTTGTCTTCTCTCCCCTTTCACATCAACAATTTTGCTCTCTCTGCTGGATCATTGATCGAAACATACCATAATATTTTCCGTATTTAAAAAGCATCTTTAATCCTGCTTCCCTCCTCCAATTACCATCCTCTCTCTCCAAATCAACTTTAATAGCAACTTCTCAAGTGTTCCCCATCTTGCTCTCTTGGGGTTTTTCTCCTGATTCCTCTTAGAGGTTTCATTCCTTCTACTTCATCCAATGTCACCGATGACTTCCCAAAGACACCGATGACTTCATTACACCAAGGATCAAATCCAGGGACCACTTCTTAGTTCTCAACTTAAGTAAGTTGATGAGTAACGTCGGACACTTTCTCTTGGCTTCACACACCCTCTCTTGGCTTCTTCCCATTGCTCATCCCTCCTTCACAGTCCCTTCATTGGCTTCACCTCAACTCCACCTTGGAGCACACCATGAGTCTCTGACCTCAGCTATTTTCCCTACTTAGGATCACTCTCTTCCTAATCTTACAGTCTCAGGGCTTTAAAAACCATGTAGTCACGGACAACTGCCACGTTTGTATCCGCAGCCTTATCCCTGAACTCCCTATTCATCTATCCAGCTACCTACAGCCCACCTCCAACATGGACATGCAATAGAGGGCTCAGATTTAACATGACAGAAACAGAGACCTCGAGCTCATTCCCAGACCTGTGACCCCCTCACCTTCCTCAACTCAAGTAATAGCAACTCCTTCCTTCATGCTGCTCAGGTCCAAAACCTGAGGATCACCCTCAAATACTCACTCTCACATCACACAAATTCTGCTTGGCAGAATTCTTGGCAAATTCTGCTTCCTCTAGCTCCAAAATAATTCTTGACCTGAAACTTACCCATAAAGACTATGACAGCACATATAGCATGTTAACAATAGATGAATCTAAGTGTCATGTAAACAATTTTTTAGACTGTTCTTGAGATTTTGTGTTTTAAATTATTTCAAAATTCAAAAGTTAAAATGAGGGAGATTTCAGAAGCATAAAAATCAAACAGAATGAATGAACTTAACTGGATTCTAGAAAGAAATACAGACTTAAAAGACATTTGGAGATGACCACTGAGGAAATCTAAATATGAGTTGCGTGTTAATTTGGTATGATAATGGTACTCCTTCCGTAGAGGTAAACCTCCTTATTCTGGAGACTCGTGCTAAAAGCACAGTTTCACTGTGTTTATAATTTACTTTGAAATGGTTCAGAAAAAAATTGGTATAAATAAAGCAAATATCTCAAAATGTAGATGAATACATGGGTGTTATCTAAACTACTGTTTCCTTTTTTACATGTTGGAAATTTTTCAGAATTCAAAGTTCTTCAAAAATCCTGAATTCTGATTTTTGATACTACTATCACCCCAGTTCAAATCACCAAGAACTATTCCATGCAGTGGCTTTCTAGCTGTTCTCCTTTGTCTGCTCTTACCTCCCTGCAGTCCACTCTGAACATATTAGCCAATGGAACCTGTGAGAATGCTAACCAGATAATGTCAATCAGCTCAAAACCATCCAGTAGGTTCCCTTCTCAGAGTAAAGCACCAGTCTTTCCAATGTCGGCAGGGCTCAGCACAATCTGCCCATTCCTTACCTTACCTTCTGCCCCACCCACCCAACCTTACTGAACTAAAGTTCACTTTGCTGAATTAAGGTGAAGTGAGTCTTGATAGAGGAGGGGCTATTTGTCAAGTGCATGGGCAGGGGGAAGGGCATCCTAGGTGGGGATATGGGAGTTGGGAGGATGGGAATGGGAGGCAAAGGGCAGGAGCAAGAATGCCTCCACCCACCCCAACACACCAAAAAAAAGATGGATTTTTAGAAATTCTCATGACATTTTTTGGGAAAGATAAAACTTGTTCAAGAAAGCTGACTTGTGAGTCCATACAGAGGAGATCCTTCTTTGCTCCAGTGATAATTAGTGCTACCACTAACAAATCATTATCATAACAGCTTGCAAAGTGCCTAATATACTTACGAAGTCTAAGACCCTTATATGTCCAGGACAATTCCAAGGCCCCATTTTAAGTACTGTCTGACCCATGTTAAGTCTCACGAAACTGAGGCCAAGTGAGCTGGTAGGTGACAGAGACAAGCAGACGGAGCTCCCTAGGTGCCTTGACCGCTTCTCCTGAGATCAAAACCTCCTGGTTCTGCCAACAAGGCCCTTATCCTGCCAGTCCACAAGGGAATAATGGTGGTTGCAAATTACATGCCACTTTAAAAGTCAGAAAGCCAGAAAATCACATTTCCATTCTGATCTCCAAGGTTTTCTTTAAAGTGAAGAAATTAAAAGTATACATTTTTATTCCTCCAACAAAAGGCACCACATCAAACCTACCAAATAATTACATCTTCAGGCATTTGGGGATTTAACAAAAATAAAGCTTTGATAAAAATGCATAGTGGTAATGTGATTCCCTAGGGTGTTAAGCAAACTTGGAATGATATTATTTGACTAGACAAGGGAATTCAATTCATTCTGTCAGCTATTAATAGTTAGAAATTTAAATTGATCGAAAGTGATTACTTTTCTTAACTTTTACTATGTGTTAGGCATCTTCAAGGTGCTTTATAGAAAGTATTGTTTAATTGTAAAAATTACTCCATCAAGTTTTTAATATTAGTAGCCTTGTTTTATATAGAAGGAAACTAAAGCTTAAAAGGCAGAGACAGTGTCATTGGTCCATCTATTTTCTACCTATTTGATACAGAAGCCAGCATGTACTAAATGCTCAAAGAATATTTACTGAACCATACAAATACTGGGGAGAAACAGGTACAAGAACACTTAAAAATCATGAAGAAAGAGAAGCTTGTAGATTTTGGTGCACAAGAGATTTACCCTGGAATTCATGAAAAATACTGCATAATTCACAAAACAGTATTTTATTTGAACCAATCAAATGGAAATGAGGAACACAGGTCTAGGTCTAAGTCCCATCTCAGAATTAAAATCAGTGGTATTGAAATCAGTTCAAATTGGGCACATTACGGGCCTCCCTGGTGGTGCAGTGGGTTAAGCAACGCACTATGAAGCAAACCGCAGCCACTGCAGCACGAGTTCGATCCCTGCTGCCAGCCAGGGAGGAGACCCACATGGTGCGGCAGACCTCTCCTGCCTCGCCCGCTGCTCCCCTCAGCAGTGTACTTCAGTTGGTCTGCCTGTTCTGCTCCCCGCTCTGTGGTGCATCCTCTCACCCCCCACACCTCTGGCCTGTACCCCAGTGCTTGTATGCATAAATAAATAAATCTTTAAAAAAAAAAAACACAAATTGGGCACATTTCCACAATTAAAATTAACAATGGAAGACAAAACAGATGATAAACTACCATCACAATGGATAAATGAAAGAAAATCAGTGTCTGTTAAAAAGCACACATAAAGAACAACTTTGGAGAAAATTCTGTATTTGCTACTTCTTGAGATCTGCATGGATCTACCAATAGCACTATACATGCAGGGTGAAGGCCCTCATACCTCATCTCACAAACACAGCACGTATCACATACCCCAAATATTGAGAAACCCTTAATCGACTTCCATTTCTCTACAAACAGTCCCACTCTTCCCATCTTCAAATCACTGGAGACCCACTGCAAGGCAGAAGTACTTCTACAATTTCTACTGCCTCCCTGTCCCCACCCAGCCAGCCACAGAGAAGAAAGGAGACCTAAAAGAAGGAGCATGACAGTTGTAAAAGAAAACTGACCAGAAGCAGTAAGTGAGGTTCAGCACAGGAAAGGAATTTGCGTGTTCAGTGGCCCTCTTAGCACCCAGAACAGTAACACGCACAGTGGAGCTGAGTGTGTATGTTTCACTGTAGGAAGATCAGGCAGAATCCCATTATTTCATGGTTACCACTGGACAAACACTGTTCCTTTGAAAGGTAAAAATTCCATAAATAAATTTTATGGGTATGACCAACTTAGCCTAATATACTTCAGTATTAATTCTGTCCTCCAAATCCACCATAAAATGCAGTCACAAGAAGCTCTCTATCTTGGCCAGTTCTTAGATTTGTGTATCTCAAATACAGTTTGCTAGACCACAACTATTCATTACAATGTGATGACTCAGCCTTGTCTCCAGGAAGAGCTAGGTGCTCCTGCAGCACTCTGCTTAATTGTTCTGCTGTTCCTAAACTCTGAGCACCAGAGAATGGCAACTTAGTCCTTTTTACCTTTAAAGGCTCCAGCCCTTAGCCTCTGCCACATGGAAGCCCTTTGCAACCATTTGGGAAACTGAAGTGAATTAAGTCCCATAAGTATGTGGAGCTTCTCCCCTGGATTTTCTGGAATGATCTGAATTTCAAATATTTGACTGTTCCCCAGAGTATACAAGCATGTTCATGCTTTCTTGACTACATGTACTAGTTTTATGTTCTTTTTTGACTGTTAGGACTTGATTCCAAGTGCTGAGTCAATGGCATACTGCCAGTTATCATGGATTTCCCATCCTGATTTTTTTTTTCTGTGAAATATGACATGGCTGGTAGTCAAGAGAACAACAGTAATTTATTTATCTTTTATTTGGACATTTGATTTTTGCATATCTGTGTGGGAGGTGGGAAAGAAAAATGCCAATTCTCTGCACTATGAACTTTTCAGAAGACAAGACAAAAAGTTAGACCACACAAGGAAAAAAATGAAAGTAGCTACAGCATTTCATTGTTACATACTTACGAAATCACTGCTACATACTTACCAATGAAAGATTTGTATTCAAGGAGCAAGGATTTTTTGCAACAACAAAAACAAAACTACTCAAGGTTAGTCATACGTTGATGTGAGGCAATGATAATAAGAGCAGTTCCATTCTTCAATGAGCCAAATACTCAGTAATGTGGCATTGATTGTGAAAGTAGGCAAAGCAAAGCCATTTTAGAGCAGATGGTGAGCAGAGGAGAAGGGGGGAAGAAACGCCAAGGGTCTTAGCTGGGTAAGACTACCTAACCTAGGCTGTCCCTCTCCGCTCCCCATTCCTCTGCCTAGAGCTCCCAAACATGGTACACGCTTCAGGTAACTTCTACTCCCAGTCATCGTTGCTTTCTCTGCCTGACTGATGTAATCATCTTTTAAAATTCCACAGGGTCACCTCCAGAAAGCCTTTCCTGTCTCTTCCTTCCCGGTCTTAATCTTCCCTAGAACTATTTAAAAGACAATAAACTTGAATTTCTTCTAATTAAATTCAGTCTTCTAGTCCATAGAGGTCCAATCCAATCCCTAATCCAAATAATTGAATCACTGGAGACATTAATTGGGGTCTTAGAAAACACCAGGCATTGTGCTGAGCTGGGAGCATGGAAAGCTAAGCAAGCCAGACCCACAAGTCAAGGTGTTAATACAGATTAGTAGAGAGATGCAAGGGGGGAAGACAGCAAGTTTCCAAGCACAGGAGTCGAAAATGACTCTAAGTGCGATGGGGTGGGGGGTGGGGGTGCCAAGGAGAAAACAAAGACGCTGGCTACCAGTCTTCAACAAACTAGAGCAGGGAAGGAAAGGAAGAAGCAGCTGTGGCAGGCAAATAAAATCCCCTGAGCCACCTTTGTTCTGAATGTGATAACATATAATGTTGCTCAGTTTTCTCCAACATGATGCAGTTGAATGTTAAGTTTCAAATCTCATAGAGGGCTCATTATGAATCTCCTTTGTGGAATGCTGGCAAATAAACCTTAATGACTTGTTTCCCCAAGAGTCAGTTGGAATCTGCTCAGATTTTCCCAAAGTGGAAGTGGCTGGGCATGTCTGCTCAGTTCAAGTGCCTGCCCTCCAGACCACTACCATTTTATACACACATGCATTCACTTCTTATGTCCCTGGATGCCCTACTCAAACATCAGAAGTCATGTGCAACATGCTAACTTGTAAGACGATGACAGTCAATTTCATAACGCCCAAGGAATAGTTTAAGCCTCCTGTCTGTGCCTTGCCAGGAATATGGCCACCATGAGCTAATCCCAGAAGGGTGAAAAACCAGGACCCGTCTTGTGACAGCCAGAGGTGGGAGGGAGGGAGAACAGGCCCGAAGGGAAGGGAACAAAAGAGAAAGGAAGAAAGGGAGAGCAAATCAGGCTGTGATCCCAAGAGGAAGCAACTAAGTACTTTCCTTATCAGAATCTAAAATGTAGTTCTTCTGAAGGCAAATTAAGGTGCAAAGCTCAGAAGACCCCATGACGGCAGAAATCAGGAAGAGGCCCTAGGAAGGAATCACATCACCTAAGTATTAGAGGCTAGGGCTCCCATTTGAGGCACTTTACATTAAACAGAATAATTGCCACTGTGAGTCCCAAAAGGTCAAAAATTATTGCAACCCCAGCTGAATAGGAACCAGGCACCAAAAGATGTACATTTTAAATACACTCCCTCATTTAATCCCCAGAAATGAGCCTATAAATAGGAGTTATTTTCCCTTTACAGACAAGTGTCTGGGACGAAACAAAGTGAAATTACTTGCTAAGTGTAAATAAATAGCTTAAGCCAAGAAATGAACCAGGTATATTTGATTCCCAGCCTCAAATTTGTTTCAGGCCAATTACCTCCTTAGCCATTTCACCTGCACAAAGGAGATCATCAACACATATTACATTTAATAGCAAAGTCCTGAACCCAGAAACCACGCTGACCTCCTATGGCTGATGTACTGTCCTGGCCCCAACAGAGGTGACTTGGCCAAAGTCAGCACCACTCAGCTTCAGGCTTTGTTTCTCTCTCCCTCCCTGGTGGAGACAAGCTGTGTCCTCCTCAAAATCACCAAGGCAAATTTTAAATCTCTGTGGTTCAAAGATATTCACTCTATGATCTGACATTTCTCATGTGGTGCTTCAGAAACTCTGACTTCTAGAGGCACAGCTAGCCTAGCTCCCTGCTGAAGTAGGACACCTTTTCTCATCCACTTCTGTCACATCACACCACAGCAGTAAGCCAAAGGCTCTGAAGCTCTGAACTCAGACGGGCTTTGCTTCTTTTCTATGTGTGTTAAGTAAAGTCCAAGTTGACAATCCTATGAATCCACATGAATCCTGCTTCCTTGCAGTTTCAGAGAATAAAAGAACTTGATTCTAAATTGAGAACCTACCTTGCCTGCATCTTGTTGGATCTCTCCTTTCTAAATAACAAACACCAGAGTCGCCTCTGCTAGGTAATTTGCCTAAGGCTCTGGGAGGCCATACTGTCAATGTATAATATTACAGAGAAGTAGCTACACATAACCAGAGGGTGTTGAAGGTAGCTAACATTCAACAACCGCCTTCCTGTGTTGAAGAGAACTTTCTAAATATTTTATATACATTAACTTATTTAAACTTCACAACTAGTGAGGTAAGCCACTCACAATATGTCCATTTTAAAGATAAACTGAAGTTTAGGATGACCAAACGAGCCTCCCAAATTCCCAACAGGTTTTAATTAGAGATAACTGAACTCAGACTGTCTAGCTTCAGCACTTGCCCCATATCACTCCATGTACCATCAGTCCTACTTAAGGTCATTTTGAAACTATAAGTATTCTCCCAAGTTAGTGAACGTGACATGAATTTCATATTTGCTTATGTGTGATTTCACCTACCAGATAGTGGGGGGGGGGGGGGGTGGAGCATCNTCACCTACCAGATAGTGGGGGGGGGGGGGAGTGGAGCATCCTAAGAACACACACACACACACACATACACACGCACATCCTCTCAAACATCTCTAAATTACCTGAGCTCACAACTGTTCTGAGACACACCCATCTGGTGTTACAACTTCCCCTTAGATGTCAGATCTGCCTCCTTCTACCAGTTCACAGTAACTGAAGAACTACAGTCGTCCCAACACTGTCATGAACTTTGTCTGCCAAGGTGAATACTTTTAATACTCCCCTCCACTGTGCAAGTATTTGAACACAGGGCCTTTCAGGAAGCAATTATGGTTAAATGAGTCTCTAAGAATGGAGTCCTACGCCAACATGACCATGTCCTTCCCTGAAGAGGAAGAGACATCAAGAGAAGGGACCATGGATGAAAGATCATGAAATAGCACAGAAGGGTGGCCATATGTAAACCAAGGAGTAAGGCCTCAGAGAAAACCACCCTGTGACATCCTGACCTTGAACTTCCATCCTCAGAACTACAAGAAATACATTTGTGTAGTTTAAGACAATCAGTCTATGGTATTTTGTTATGGCAACCCTAGCAAGCTAACATATTAAGGGTAACTTAGAAGTAGACTTTAGGTCTTTTCCAAGGCCAAGTGCAAAATTTACTACAGTCTTTATATACTTCTTAACCAGTTAACATCTGTAAAATTGTGCTGTTTTTATTAGGAACTTACCTCTTTTTTTTTAACATGTCACTGATGATACTTATAGGTGTTGTCTCTCTATTTTTCTCATAATCTCTGTTGTATATGTTTGGGGTTTTGGTGTGAAGTTTTGCACTGGATTTAGGAATACTTAGGTCATTTTATAGCACAAGTGACTGTACTGGAAAAATGATTTCTAAATCTTGAAGATAAAGCCCAGTGTTTATTAGAGTCTTCTTTTTTAACTCTGGTGAGGTCAGTTCTATAAAAAATCTCAACAAAAGACAGGAACTAAGCTCAGATACAGTTCATGTACATGTATTTGTTTGGCCATAGAATAGAAGAATACAATTCTGTATAGGTAGTAAAAATTAAGGTATTTATGGTGACAGACTTTGTAATGATTTACCCTCAGTTTTTATGGATAATATGCTTTTATACATCCTCGCTAATTAAAGTTGAATAGAGTGATTTTCATGATTCTCCTCTAAATCACAAATAGTTTTTAAAATGAACAATAAAGGGACCCTCCCTGGTGGTACAAGAGATTAAGCATCTGCAGCCACTGCAGCATGAGTTCAATCCCCGGCCAAGGAGGTGACCCACATAGTGCTGAAGACCTCTCCTGACTCACCTGCTGCTCCCCTCAGCAGTGATATCAGTTGATCTACCTGTTCTGTATCTCACTCTGTCTCTGGTAAATCCTCTCACCCCACATGCCCAACTCTGGCCTGCACCCCAGTTCTTGTATGCATAAATAAATAAGTCTTTAAAAAAATAAAAAATAAAATGAACAATAAAGAGTAATGGCATGCAGATTCAAAAAAAAAGGGCAGATGGCATTAAAGACATTAAATATTAATAAATTCACTTATTCCTTTGACCTACTCATCACCACCCAAGTCCATGTACAACAAAATTATTGAAAAAACTTTTATCTACCAAATTGTTAGAAATTTAGGATCTAAAGAAAAACTGACCGGCAGTAGCTAATACACAGCCAGCTTGACCAAAGCATGGTATTTTTAGCAAAAATCTGTTTTCCTTAATTAGCCAGTACATGAATTAGAGGACTAGCCGTATGCCACCAAGGAATGTGAGAGGCTTAATCTAAATGGGAAACCTGAGATCACTTGCCACAGATGGTGGTTCTAGAATGGAAAGAGGGGGGAAGTTTCATAAACTTACTCAAGGCAAAAGAGCAGGCTCTCTAAGTCCAGTTCCTCAATCTTCAGAATTTTTGTACTGACAGTAATTCTGCCTTATGAACACAAACTTCAAAGAGGGTCTTAGTTGAAGTAAATGAAAATGCACAATGTCAAGTCACTATGTATCAGGAATCTGCACACTAATTACAAAACTATTCAAATGTTCCTGTTATGTGGCAACACTGAGCAATGGATGACTACATCTGGTGCCGTAAACCACATTCTCTTTATTGACATTCTGAAAGAACTGCTAACAGTTTTGTAATCCTAAAAGAAGGGAGGGTCTAGCAAACTATGGCTTGCCAGTCAAATCCAGTCTGCGTTCTGTTTTTGCACAGGCCGTGAGTTAAGAACACTTCTAAGATTTTCAAATGATTGAAAACAAATTTTTAAAGAATATTCTTCATGACTCATAAAAATGACAAGTGCCAGTACCATAAATAAAGTTTTATTGGAACACAGCCATGCACATTTGCTTCCTCTAAGACTGTTTTTGTATTACAACAGCAGAGTTGTAACTGCAACAAGGTTTGTGTACTCTAAAATTAATTTGCCGTCTGGCCATTTACAGTAAGTGGTCCCTCTCCCTCTCTGACCCCTCTCCAAAGTTAAAACTCACCTGAATACAACACACAGATTTAAATCATTTAAAAGAGGAATCTTGAATACCAAGACATTCCATGACTCAACCAAACGTTAATAACAACTAGGCCTACAACTATGTATTTTGGATGATGGAAACTGTTCACCAATCCAGGGACTATTTTGTAGTAATGGGATACAGCGACCACATCACAATAGCAAGATAACACTCAAAACAGTACTTTTCAAGACTTTAGAGTTTACCCTTCAGTTTTACGATTTTTTCCAGACTCATGAACAGCACTGACATATTGCTGATTGTGTATCCCCCAGTACTGTTAACCGTAAGGTGCCATTTTTCTAGACGACAATTTTTTCTCACTCTACTTTCAAAAACTGCATTAATCTCCAGGAGAACTTTGGTAGTAAACTTGGTACATAATATTCATGTCATGATCCCATGGAGAAAATAACCAAAACTGAGTTTTCTGTTTGGCAAAGTTTTGTCCATGAAGAGATGGAATATATGGAAGAATATGGAATGTATGGAAGATTCTAAAAGAGTTTATAGTTGGCTTTTTTTCTCCCCACAAACAGGTGGCCGGGTTATGCATATGTTGAAAATATTCACCACACAATTTCCTCAGATCAAAGATTGACCTGAAATAAAGGGATATGAGCACTGTTGTTTCCTGTACAATTCTATTTTCCTCTCGCCTCGATTATTAGGCTCCATTCTCTTACCGAGGTCACAAGACAGAACTGCCAAGTTGTCCCAAGTAAAACAGCTGCCAAAATAACAACAGGGGAGGTCTTGGAGGGCATGAGGACAACTGGTTAAACCACTTCACAGATTATGAAGATCACACTGTTTCTTTGCAGAAACAAAGTTATAATTTCTAAAGGTTCCTAGATTTTGGTTAGTCTGCTATCACTAAACAGAAGGATCAAAATATGGCCATATTTGTGAGTTATTTTGATCAGCATCAATTCCAAAATAGAATTTCTAAAGAAAAGAAAATCTTGGGCTCCCATCTTACAGCACAAGTTCCACTTGAGTAAACATCAATGCAAATAAATTAGTACTAATCTGTGCAGTATATTATTTCTTACACTATATTTTCCAGTTATAATATGGGAGATTTATCTTTCCCATCAATAGGAAACTGCCCATATGAGAATAATATATAATATATACTACCAGGCATGTGCTATTTAGGTATACTGCACGATATTCAAAAATAAGAGTACAGGTGCACAGATGAGTGGGAAGCCATTTATTCTGACATCTTATCTCTGTTTCATGCTGCAAGTATTTTTTATTTTTTATATTGTCCTGATGCAATTGCTGGAGGAGGAAGTTAAAGCTTCAGTAGCCTAAAAACATGACTCCCACGAGCACTGGCCTTCATTCAGAACCACTCTCCCCCAGGATGTTACCACATGATATCTCATTTGTATAAAATCTTCACTTTCTCTTGAAAATCTCTATGTCAGTTACCAATAATGATTTAAATGCGTCTGGAAGAAACATGCATCAAAACGAGCCCAACTATGAATGAGTGACATCAAGCATGAAGGAAAAAAAAAAAACTCACATCAATGTTTCAGCACATAACTTGCTGAACATCATCTTCTACTCAGTCCATCTGCATGAAATGAGCCTGCCAAAACCTGGACCTGCCAGCAGATGGTTACCAGCACTGGCTGGCATGCATACTGGGGCTGCTCCACACTGCAGGAGATGAAACACAATGCCCTAAGTGGATTCTAGACTTTCTAAAATAGTAACTTATATAAGGGGGGGGGGGGTGAAGAAATCTTTACATTTGGGCCCTAGAGCTACAAGCCCCAAACTTGTGTTGTCTTGCTTTCCATTTAATTTGTAGCATTTGTGTAGTAATCATTTCTCTTCAGATATTGGTACTCCCTAACGAAGATATACACTGTAAGTACTCAGGAGGTTTTTTCTAAGATATACATGTGCAGGCCCCACCTAGGTCACCATCCTAAATCAAGACATCCTGGGGTGGGGCCTGGGCACGTGTATTGTTGGCAAGCTTTTCAGGTTATAGTGTGCATCTTGGTTAAGAACAACTATTCCAAATCTTTTTTTTTTTCATATTGATGAGCAAATAACTCTGACAAACAAATGTGCATACACAGCTCAAAATAATTCTGCTTTATTCCTTGTGGTGTTATTTAAATGTCCTCCTTTGCCACCCCAGTCTTTTCTCTGAATGTTTGCCTAATATTTATCCTGTAAATTCTCTTAAGAGTTTGCCGCAGTTCAGTAATTTTCCTACACAAACTTTAGGTTAAATCATTGTACATTATGCACTTTTCACAGGACTATGGGGGAGTCAGGATGCCAACTTGAATCAGCAAAGCCTTCCAAAACAACAGCACTTTAATACAGAGTCACTTAACAGACATGCATTCAGCAGAGTCTGTATGCTGTAGTAAAGGCTGAGAAGAATGCAAAAAAAAAAAAAAAAACATGATGCGGTTCTTGTGTTTCAAGGAGGAATATGATATAATTACGGTGAAAACACATAGACAAGTTAAGAATAACTAAATAATCACATAAGAAAGCAGTGATTCCATTTAAATTACCCCAAGAGAGGATCTGGGGTTTGAAGAACAGGTAGGGGATAGAGGCATAGAGCAGAGAAATGTAGGTGTTCCTTGCCAGAACACAGCACCAACCAAAGCATGAATAAAAATATACGGCCACTGAAAATACAAGCCTCTGGAAGGAAGTGTCGTCCAACATCAAACATGAAGACCTAACTCTAGTGTCAGGCAAAGAAGTCTAATATTTATCCTGTAGTTGCAGAAAAAGCAGCAGAACATGGAGAAAGTATTTTAGGCACATACACTCTTTGTAGCAGATCCACTATCTATGAATATAATATAAATAATGAGACCTATGAGGGCAATTAAGGTTTGAGACAAACCTGTGGCTTTACAAAGAATGAATAGAACTCTGTGGTTGACTGGTTTAAGTGTAATGGAGGCTAACAGACAATAGGAAAAAAAAAAGAAAGAAAGTGAGGAGTAAAAGTAAATGAGATTAGGAAAAGCAGAACAGTAACTCTGAAGAAACACCTGCACTGGACATGGCTTTGGAAAAAGTTGGTAGAAGAAACCTCTACAGAGAAGGTGGAGGGAAGAATGAGGAAATTAAGAGGCTGAGGATGAATATGAGTAACAGGTCCATAACAGACCACAGAGAAAATGGAAAATAAATGAAGCTAATAAAAACTTCAGAGAGGCAGGAGAATTTAGCGGCAACTCAAACGCCAAGAGAGAAGAATGTTTCAAAACAAATCCAGTAATACAGTCTTCTGACACAGAAGTCAAAGGTCACTGGTATTAACTCAGTTCTAGTCCCAGCAAACCGAGAGCCCTAACCCTACCAGTGATCTTTTCCTTTTGATCTGTCAGCACTGGCTGGGTATACCAACCTTCTAGCACATGGATGGCTATTTCAAGTACTAACGCTGATGCATACATACTCAGAGAGCATGTCTTATTTTCCTGATGCAGCAATAATAGGTTTCTTGAGAGATTGTAATCTAGACCATTGTACCCTCAAACTCACTGTGCCTTCACAAGGCACATACCTCTAACAGCCATTTAGAAATTATTTTTAAATGATTGTAACTATGACTTGCTTGTGATTCTGGTATGCAGATAAGGGCCAGTTGAATTCAGGGAGAAGATACAGATGCTGGTGTAGTGTTGAGGTCTGCTGTTTGAAATGCGTGGCCCTGACTGATTGAACCAGAATCTTCATTTGTAACAAGATCCAGCTGACTAATTCTTATATACACTAGCATAGACTGGTGAGTACAGTATAGAAAGAGCTAGCACTGTGTATTTCCAAAGTAGTTAGCTGGAGGAGGGGAAGAGTGCAAGTAAGTTTTAGTGTGTGATGTGTGGCAAGATCCAACTTCACCCCTGCTCAGATGTGAGGTTCAACCATATAGCCCAAGCCTTTTGCTTAAGTGTCAAGACCAAGGAACAATTTTCACTTTTGATCAAGAGGAGCCCCGATGCATAAATACTTCCTGCATAAACTGTTGCTGGTTCAATTACAAGGCAGGGATTTGCAGATTGTATCTACTAGTTTGTTGTTCTAGGTTTTATAAATATTCTGACCTTCTGAAGACCCTGTTTATGCTCCCCCTATTCATCCAGCCCTAGTAATTTATACTATCTTCCCTCCCCCCTCATTTCTCCTATAACATTAGGGTTTCTCTCTGAGCTTTAGATTGCAATTACTAAAATAATCGTTGGCTTAACTGAAAGCAAAACCTTAAAATACAAATTTAACTCCAAATAGAAAGAGAATCAAGGAAGGTAGCTACACTGACAGCAGAGCTGTTCAAGTGACCAGAGGTGAGGAAACTATTCCCAGAGGAAAGAACTGAGAGACAAAGACACAGTCAATCCCCAAAGGATGAAGAGCAAGTCGACCAAGGAGTCTGGCAGTGGAATCTTTCCTTTGTTGGGGTTGTGGCTCAATGCTTCACTATTTCTTTGTGTAACTTTCCTAAAAGGAAGTGTTTGTGTCTACTTCCAAATATCACTGTGCTAGAAGGGTTCTCTGTGAGTCTTTTATTATTTTTAACAGCTTTATTGATATATAATTTACACATCATAAAGTTCACATTTCAGGAATGGATGAGACATTCTTTCCATTCTCCTCACCTTCAAGCAATGCTTCATTAAACTCACCCAGGGAAATAGTACTGCCATTTCTTAAATCTCCAGGAATATAGGATATCGTCATGACCCTGTGGTAACATTTCTAGCATCTCAGCTGTTATTAGTGGAAAGAACATTTTCACAAAGTCCCTTCTATTAAAATTCCAACGATGAAAGTAATGACTTTCCCATGCTATATTTCAAAGGTGGATGATTAAAAATGCCACAGTTAGCCCCTGTAATCTTCCTATTTTGCAAAACTCAACATTAGATAGCATATGTCATTTACTGCAGTCATTGTGAACATCACAAATTCTTACACACAATCCTTCCCCCCAGATTTGTGTGGACTACTTTTTCACCTGAAGGCATGCTTTTTGATGATTGTTGGAGCCTGTACAGAACTGTATTTTCACCCCAGATTGATATGAGAACTTAGGTAAGGCTTCTTTCAAAGAGAAAAACAACTTACATGCTCTCGCAGAACCGGGTGAGTGTGCTTGGCTTCTCCTGGTTGCGTCTTTGCCGAAACCAGCGCTGAATGCTGCGAACATCCCAGTCCAGTTGCTTGGACAGCCCTTCCAGTCGCTTCTCATCGGGATGCTATGAAGCAAGCGCCACGAAAACCATTTTCATCTTCATCATAAATAGATCTTCCTCTATATGTCAGGGATTTCCCCCATATTGACTACCTGCTATTGAGATTTCAGCATTGACCACTGGGAACCTTGGCCCTCCACTACCAAAACAAATACTAACAAGCACTTAGGACAAAAGAAGTTATTCATTATGAAATAACACTGAGAAATATGGACCCTGCTCTAACAGTTGCATTTCTCATCAGCAAGGAAGATTTGATGGGTAAGCCACCCCGCTGTGTCAGCTGCAGTAACCTTCAAGGAAAGCAGTTGGGGGAAGGTGAACTTGCAAAGAGGCATCATTCAAAGATCCGCCTACTTAGGATATTCAATATATACATTTTCATGACCATTTTAAATTCATTGTGAATTGTGTTCTCTCGCAATAAAATGCCAAGTCTTTAATTTTAATCTTTTTTGGTCTGAATTCCATCTTCATGTAAAATTAGAAGCCCTGTATTTCCTTATTCATACCTGCCCTTATTTTCAATATTTGTAATTACATATGGAACCCAAATCTGAATTTTTCATTAGATGAGTCAAACCTTTTTATCAATAAGAATATAGTTCCCTCACTTAAATTATGCTACACTTTCTGTACTGATGATTTTAAAACAATTTTTATTTGAACAATCCAAATACAGTTTGTCTCATTTTTCTTCCTCCAGTGAGTAATTTTTGTTACACTGGCCATCCATAGTCATAATACTTCCATTTGTTTTCAATCAATAATAAGTCCACATGAGTAATACGGGAAACTAGTAAATTCCCTCTTCCTCTCCAAGCCAATATTAATATTAGTCAATAATCTTATCTCTCTTATATTTTATTCTTTATTGTTAAATATGTTCATATCTATTATCCAGTTTGGCTGCTTAAACCAGATATGCCCTGGCTCCCAGCTATTGATTAATAATCAGTGAAGTTATTGTACCTCCCACCCTCTCAATTGTTGTTAGTTGTTCATCTTTACACTATCACAATAGATGATGTTCTAGCCTCCAAATCCTCATATTTATTTTGGTTCAATTGTTTAAAATTATTCAAAAACTCACCAGCATTCCATGACAAACCTTAGTCTGATAATCCTTGGTCTGTTGAAATTAATGTTTTGACAGTTGTATTCAAGAGGGACTTATGGTAACACTCCCCTAACCCTAATTTTTTCATGTTAAAATATGTTTATTTTTAGACATTACAATGTAAAAACAATTTGGCTAAACATAAAATTCTTAGTTCACATTTTCCTGAAAATATTGTTCTGTTAAATGTTGCTAAAAAGAAGACTAAATTCATGCTGATTTTTTTCCCTAGAAAGTCTTGGTGCTAGCCACTTTGAGTCAATTTTTACTACATTTCTATTGACATTAACGTGAACCTTGAGCCTCCCTGGTGACACAGCAGGTTGAGCGCCACACTGTGAAGCATCCACTGCATAACAGTGCAAGTTCCATCCCAGGCCAGGGAGGGGACCCACATGGCACAGCAGACCTCTCCTGCCTCACCCACTGCTCCCCTTTGCAGTGTATTTCAGTAGATCCACCTGTTCTGCTCCCTGCTCTGTCTCTGGTGAATCCTCTCACTTCCCTGCACCCCAGCTCTTGTATGCATAAATAAGTAAGTCTTTAAAAAAATAAAATGAACTTCCATTTAACTTTAGGAAAAGTGTCTTGAATAAGATCTTTCAACATTTTTTTTCTACTTTACTTTTCCTTAAGGGTTTTCATTTATGCAGCTATTTGATCAGCTTAGTCTATATACCTAATTATTTGAGCTTTTGGCTTCATTTAATTCAGTTTTGTTATTTCTGTCTCTCATACTCCTGGCTGAGTTTTCAGCAATGTCTAGAGCTTCATGTGTTCTTTCAAATTTTTTCTTTATTTCTGTGATAGTTTAAGTACTTTCCACCCACCAGCTCACACTGCATCTCTTTCTGCTGACCAAATATTTATTTTTTCTGTAGTTCTTGTATATCATTTCTATGGTGCTCACTCAAAGAACTCTGCTTCATTATCCTTTAAATTTATTGTAAAATATTGTTAGACTTCTGGTGTCAAATTTTTTGGTAACAATTTTTGTTAATAGATGGGCTACACTTTCCTTTATTTGACCCTGCTGTTGTGTGAGTCCTTCTTTATTACACATGGCTGAGTGAGTTGGATTTTCCTGACCAGTTCCTGGTAGTATGGGGAGCAGAAAGGATGCTCTTGCAGTTCAGCTGCCCACAGGCTAGACTGCTTCTTGAAAATGTGCCCTCCACGAGTTGTCTCTGTAGCTCCTCCCCTTTCTGAATTACAATGCGTCCAGAGGACATCTGAGGGCTCACTAGGTCCTCTACCCAGAGTAGTTAACAGTGGAAAGAGCTTCATCTACCTCATCGTCAGGATCTCCCGATTTTGCTCATTTTCCTGAAATCCACACCCACTGAGTTCTTCATCCACACTTCATGTTTTTCACTTCCTCCTACATGGCTTCTGTCCAACCCCAATTGCTTTTTTTTCTTAGCCTTTATATGTTTTTTGAAAACTAGGAGATAACTATCTCTACTTTACCAAAAATAGAATTAGTGAGATTTCCCCCGCAGGTATGTTTCTACTTTTTAAGTTGTCTTCTTTTTAAAGATTTCCAAAGAAAGAAATGAATAATGTTAACCCATATAGACAATTTTTTACCAGAACTAATAATTCATTTTAATAACCATAATCAATACTGGGATGGAAAAGGAAAATAAAAAGTAAAGAAAGGGGACAGGTATAAGAGGAGAATGAGGGAGGAAAAATTACAAGAAACCTGTTTATAATTTTTTAAATAAAATGTGACATACCAAAAGTGGTTTATGATGATTTCTCTGGATTATAAAACCTAGTTTTACAGCTGACATATGTAGTTTTTCCTTGATGGGGAATTGATTTGATTAGAAAAGTGAGGTTACCAGTTTATAGATACTTGCTGATGATTGGTTATATACAGATATCTTTACATAACTCTGGATATAGTCAATTAAGTAACTCAGAAGTAACCACTAAAAGAAAACAATCATTCTATTCATTTAAATGAGTCCATTAACTCATAATCTTGGACCCTATTCCAAGTCTACTGAATCAGAATCTCCTGAAATAGGATGAAGCAATGTGCATTTCACTCCTCAGGTGTGAACTAAAGGGTGGAAACTATTGGCCCAAATAGATGTTCTCTCATTTACTAATGACTGATAATCCAAGGCAGATGCTGGGAAGCAGCAAAGGGATGTTCCAATATACCACTCAGGCCAGTGACGCAAAACCAAGATGTCTAATTATTTTGCAGAAGGGATCAATGCTCTGCAAGGTTTATAAAATATTAGATTTTTACTGAAGAGAGAGACCAGCAAATGGATGTTACCTCCAAAGCAAAGTCTGCTGAAGGATAGAAAGGGGTTCAAATTAGTTAATTTCATAAACAAGAAGACATAGTCAGGGTATGTGACCAGTGTAGTCCCAAAGAGTCCCTCATTCTGAAAGGCCCACACTGGGGCTTAAATTCTTGGGGTTGCTCTGTTCAAATTCTTAATAATCTTATGTGGAATTAGTGGTTTTTATATGAAGTTCAAGCGATAGTGGAGCATGTTTCAGGGACTGGGAGGCTAGGCTCACACATGGTCCCACAACTTCCCCCAAACAAGTTCTAGGTAACTCACTCCCTTGTCTCCTGGCCCAGAAGACCCTGTCACCCCTTTGCACCCCTGCCAGTAACTACTTCTGCTATGGACACATGCAGAGAAAGGGCTAGAATGTGTGCCCACCCCAAAGTGTCTCAGGGTTGAACATGGCAGCTGCTGACTGTACCCTAAACAGGCAGCCTTCTTGTGACCAGGGCAACTTGGTGGTACCAAGTCTCCTACTCAGTCCAACAAGGACGGGGCACCTCATGTGCTCTGGTGCAGAGACTGCAATACACTTAGAGGTCAGTCTTGAAGCATCAGGTCCATGGAAAGGGTAGAGGACTGCCTCAACTTCTTCACCCCTGTTCTGGGCATATCTGCCTGGAATCTGGCAAGAGGCAGAGCTTAGTCATGTGCATAGTCAGTCACAGCATGGAGTTGCAGGTACCGTGAGGATTTGAAAACACCTTGACAGGTCAAGGAAGACTCTGGAAGTAAAAGCTTTATATTTTTAGCCCTTAATCTTTAAGCTTTATATTTTATGTACTTTTTTCATGCTTTTTGAATAAGAGGTTCCACAATTTCTTTCTACAAATTATGTAGCTAGTTCTGTACACAGCAGAGTTGAAGAGTTTTAAAGTACATCCCAACACACTTGAAAGATGATAACCATGCGAGTGTCCAGAGGTGACCTGCAACCATGGTCAAGGCTAGGATGCAAGATGATCACTCAAACATGTAGACACTGTCCAACTCCTCCTCCTCCTCTTCTAAGTCCAGTCAAGTGAAACACTACTTTCTCATGTCACAACCAGCATGGGAAAACTACAAAGAACTCAAGGAAAAAGAGTTCCAATTTTTGCTGCATTTATAATTAAAGTATGAACCTTCTGCTCTAATCACATTAAAATTTGCAAAGGAATCACCTTGGAAACTAAGAGAATATAGTCTTTAAAATTAGCTGGAAGCAAATATTCTCTTGAGTGCCAATCTGGTTGCAAAATTCTGTTTATTACCTTTACAGAGGAAATTTCTTCAGCAACAAAAAGGCAATAAACATAAGGCAAGGAAAATAAAATGTCCACTGCAGGACTTCTAAAGGGAGGCATAACATTTGGCCAGAAAAGTCATTTTATTATCCACTTAGACTATTGTATGTTTAGTGCATTTAGAATAGTTCATAAGGTAATAGAAATGTTATAATCATATTAAAAACTGAACCAGATAATGCCCTATACATCTTTTGTTCAAACAAAGGAAAAAGTGTTTTGCTACAGTAAATTCACATGTTAAGTAAAAATGCAAGTTTTTTCTTAATATTTTCTTCCTTTGAATACACAAGATATGTGTCCCTTCATATTGGAACTTGGAAATCTAAAATTGTCCCACCAAACTGCCAGAACTTTTCCTAAAATTCCACTCATTCTTCCCTTCCTAGAAGAGCTATAAAAAACACCTGGTACTTTCTTATACTTCTCCAGGGAAAAACGCTATTTTTAAAAGGATAGAGGGGGAAACCCTAGAGAAATGACCATAAAACAAAACAAAAAAATGTTTGAATATCTGAGTTAACAGTTTTAAGACAAGAGACAAATAATACAAATGGCCAGCAACACAATTACCAAAAATGGAATAAAATTTACTTAACACTGAAAAGTCACATTTTAGATGCCTAAGTAAATCTCCCAGAAAAATGAAAGAGGGAAAATGAACCATCTAATAGAAAAACACCCACTACTTCTCACAGAGTGCCGTATTTCTCTCCTTCTTTGTCTCCACACAACAGTCAAAGGAGAGATATAAAATCTATTAAGAATAATAAGATATTTGGATGCTGTGCTTTGCTTTGTTTTCTTATAGCCTTAGATCAAGGATTTCTTACTCTTCTTTCTCCTCCCCTGTCTGATGGAGATAGCAGCTGGAGGGGAGAAAATCTCACTTTCTCTTTCGTCTTCTTCCCTTTCCCTGCTCTTCTCTTCCTACTTCTACTTTGGACTTTTACACTCTCCAGAAAGATTATCTCCTCTCCCATTTTCTACATAGTGAAGCTATAACTTAGAAGTCTCCAAACTATCTCTTTCTTTCATGTTATAACTTCCCTCCTTCTATTACTCCCTTTTTCCATTCACATTTGACTAAGTATCACAACTGTGAGAACACATAGGCAATGCAATAAGCAAACCGGCATTTTTTGTCACAAATAAATTCTGTGTCTTACATCTATACAATCTCCTCTCCGATGTGCCATCCAACCCTTACATAGACTGTCTCACGTGTTGGGATATTAAGAGACACAGTATCAGAAGAATCAGTAAGTAACACAGACTCTTTTTCACAGGCCTCTAAAATCAACTTCAAAGTAAACAAATGGATCTCAAACATGCCCACATTTATTCAGTTTCTATTCATTTTGGCTTGATCATAACGTTTGTGAGCTTGGTTTCTAAGAGCACATTTTGCAGCAAAAAGGACACATTGTGGGCAAAAGCTGATTCTCAAACCCCAGACAGAAGGGACTGGATGATTCAGACTGAAAATGATGTTCATGACAATTCATGTTCCAGAGAAGGAAAAACATACCTTTGTAATGGCAGTGAAGACCTTTTCCAGAATGGCATTTGGCTGGGCAATTTGTGGTCCACTGGCCTGAATGCTGAGAGCTATGGCACATGGTTTGGCTACGAATCTAAAAAAAAAAGAAAATTAGAAGTTATTCTTTCTATAACTGTTTTAGTGTCACAGTTACACATACCAAATTAAAAAAAAATCCTTTGAAATGTTTGAGACTTCTGTTCATCAAATCATAATGAGCCTCAACAGATACAAAGACTACAGAATGAGAACCACAAGATTATAAGTGAGATGTAAAGATAAAATAAACCATGACTTTAAATGACATGGACACCTGGCTTGCCATCGTCATGGTATATTTTCACTGTGAGAAATTGTTTTACTAAGCATCTTATCAGTGAAAAAAATGATGCCTAGTCATAAAATTGGTCACTTTCTCTCTACAATCAAAGTATGCTATATTTGTCCCTGATTGCTAATGGTTTCTTAAAATTCTCTTTGTGATTATTTGCTTCTTTCTCACAAGGAGTAATGAAGGATGTCAAATGGCAAGTTGAAGAGTCTGAACTGATTACCACCAGCATCAGCCTGCACTATTTTTATCCTAAGCAAATGAGTATGCCAAGAAGAATGAGAAGACATAGCTGCATTTCTGATCACATTTTATGTGTGACTAAAGGATTAAAAGAGTCAAGCAGAGGGCATGGGTCCCCAAAAGCATGGTGACGTCTCTAAAACATTCTTTAAAGGAAAAACATTTGCAGTTTTACAAGTTGCTTTAACCTAAATGTTCAGAAATACAGTTCCATGATGTTCCTTTTCAATAGTGACAGTTAACATTTTCTACTAATACAAAATAATTTAATGTTATGTTAAATTATTACCCAAGTGTATTTCATAGTGGCCAACGGCCACTTACACTATGGTAAGTGTACAAAACAGATCATAGGTATATCTTATATACAGTTGATGACATTGAAGAATGATAGACAAAGAAAGTTTAATTAAAGTGATGAGATGTACATACATGTTACCACATATACCACTTGGTATTATTTCAAGTAAAAGAGAAGGAATTTATTGAAACAGGACAACAGAACAGTGAACATGAGGAATCTAAACCAGGAAGTATGTCCACAGAAATGTTCTAAAATACCTATATTTTACTGGGCTCTCAGGGACAAAGTGAAGAAAAAAAAAAAAGCCATCCTTTCACAGGATATAAATCTAAAAACCAAAGTCTTTGCAGAACCTTTGTATTGTATTTCTTAATGCTTTTTAACATAAGATCATCTAAGACATATTATTCTATGCCCCTGACTTCTTAAAGGGAAGTGTCATCTTTTCCTAACAATTCTGGGCCTTCACTATAAACAATAATCATGGAGCAATGGTTGAAGCTAGTGGCAAAAGGAATAATATTCGATAGGGAAGGATCACTAAAGGGATTCCTTTATTGAATCCTTTAAAGAATTTGTTTCCTTGACAATATTTCCTGTTTTATGGTTATTTGCCTTTTCATCATGAGGTGTAATGCAGCGTTGTAAAAAGACATGAGACCTAGCAAATGTGAAAAATAAAAATAAAAATAGACAGCAAAATGAATTTGGTGTAAAGACCAGAATCAACTCTTTTAAGGGTTTCCTTCTACTCTTCTTTAAGGAATTCCTCTCAGTCATCCATATTCCCCATTTCCACACTTTTGGAAATGCTTTGTTCAAAATCCCTTTTGGAATTTGTCATTCTCTTCTTCTAACAGCCTCCTTGTGTCCAGTACACTCTCTTCTAATGTGTCAAAAGACTGAATGCAGAGGCCCAAGTCATCTGTGTATAGACCATGACAATGCCTGTGTGTACAAAGGCAAGAAATTTGGGCCAAGAAATTTGGTGAACTATGTTCAGTAAATACATTTTCACTGCTGCTACCAATATTTAGAGAGCTGTTGAGAGTTAAAGGACCTTCTCCCATGCCCTGCAACAATACATGAATAGGCAGTATTAAGAGTCAAGAAATCTCAACAGAATCTCTTCAAAATTCACTTCCTCACTGCTGCTAGCATCTTCTAGTTATGTACAAAAGCACTGAAAAGGTTCTTTTAGTATCTGTAACACAATGAATTTTGTACCTTTCTCTTCTTTTTTAGCTCCAAGACACTTGTTTTAAAACTCTCTTCTAAATTTCAAAAACCAATGCAACAGCATTTGGAAGAAGGCATAGCTCTTAATCACCAAACTTATCAAAGCAAAATTATCAAATGAACATGATACTCTTTAAAGAGACTTTTCAAATTACTATCCAAAGGATAAGGTGAAAATATCTCTTCTGCTTTGTTACACAGTCATAAAGGTATGAGGTGCATTCACTTTTCTATGCTTCAATCTTTTCATTGCAAAAATTATAGAAATATTTACATATTTATAAAACCTTTGGGTAAACAAACACGTGCATATATGAAGAAATAATTTCACATGCTCTCTTTATCTAAAATCTTTGATCTGAGCTACATATATGGTTTTATACCATAGTATTTCCACCCCGTGACTTTCTAGGAATCAGCAACCCACTCAGCTTCAGCTATACTATGCTAAGCCATATGCATTTAACAATGTCTAAAGTTGCCAAAAAAAATAAGAAAAGACCAGAAATCAAGGAAAACACAAAGCAGACAAGGGTCATCCACAGTTTGCCCTTACCGCTTGGCTGTACCAGCATTATGATTATTATTAATGGCACCATCTTTTGCTGACAAAATTTAACATTTTCTACATCAATAAAATGAAGTGTCCTTTTTGGGCCAATAAATTTTAATGACCCTTGCCATCAAGCTCTAGGTCTACTGTGACTCCACACTGAGTTCCACGATGCACTAGGGCCTGAGCTCTCACCTGGCCTCTCAAAGGGCCCAAATCTTTCCAGCTCCCCTGCCCAGCCCAATGACCCTATGGCTATGCCCACACTTAGCAATGAATACTTGATATGACCATGTTATGCTCCTCATGTGTGTGTGTGTGTGCACGTGTGTGTGTCCTCTGAAAGGGCAGGAGCAGCCTTAGTGAAAGTCTGCATCTCCAAAGCCTAGCACGTAAGCTGATTTGCTCGTTCCTCTGTAGTTAGCCAGAATTATCAAGTTCCTGGATCTGAAGAGAGGTTCAGAGAGGTCAGTAGCCTCTGACTCCACAGGAAGGTCATATTCCTTTCCCAGGAAGAAATATGCCAAAGAAGAAATATGCCAGAAGATAGCATTTCTTCTCTGGGAAGAATGTCATCATCAGCTCCCCATCCTGATTGATGGCCAGATTAGGCACCAAATTCTGAGGATGGGGGTGGGGAGGGAAGTAGTTATATGAATGATGCACAAATTTAACAGGATTTAATTTAGTTTAAAGGTAGAAACCCATTACAATTTTTTTTTAAAGATTTGTTTATGTATACATACAAGAACTGGGGTACAGGCGAGAGGTGAGGGGGTGTGTGAGAGTATACAACAGAGACAGAGTGGAGAACAGAACAGGTGAACTGACTGAAATACACTGCTGAGGGGGGCAGCCTGCGAGACAGAAGAGTTTTGCTGCACCACATGGGTCACCTCCCTAGCAGGGGATTGAACTTTGCTAAAGTGGCTGGGATAGCTTCACAGTGTTGAAACTTAACGCCTTGTGCCACCAGGGAGGCTTCATTACAATTTAAATAGCCAAAGGTGGGTATGCATAATATATCAAGTCACTTGAATTCTTTCAAATGAATCACTATGGCATAGAATATTTTTTATAAATATGCTTGGTATTCTCTGGGCACTCAATGAATATTTAATGGCTGAATGAACAAATCAGTTGAAACACAACGGTAGGGGCCTTAACTATCTTAAAAGGCATGAGCTTTATAGAAGCTATGCTTTTTTTTTTAAGTTTTACTTACTTATACACACAAGAACAGGGGTACAGGCCAGAGGCGGGGGTGGGAGGATTCACCAGAGACAGAGCAGGGAGCAGAACAGGCAGACCAACTGAAATACACTGCTGAGGGGAGCAGCAGGTGAGGCAAGAGAGGACTGCTGTGCCATGAGGGCCCTCCTCTCTGGCTGGGGATTGAACTTGCACTGCAGTGACTGTGTTCGCCCCACCATACAGAGCTCAACCCCTTGAGCCAAGAGGGAGCCCCTACAAGCTATGCTTTTTAACTGCCTTGAATACACACATCTACTCATTTGGGTCTACCTGTAAGTGACTGAACACTCCAACATGAAAAGCCATCCCCACACTTCGCATTGGCCCTACAAGGTCAAAGCTGTCCCACAGAGCCCTTGCACAGACTCTGCCAACCCTTCCCCAGGTGTTCTTTGTGAAGTAGCCAACATTTATTTCCAAGATTTAAAATTTTTCTTAAGATTGACATAGAACATTAAGTTGAAATCCTGAGAGAAGGTAAAACTTTTGTCTTCCTAACAGTACCCTGATTATATGAAAATGTAGAGATTTTATTTTTGTGTTTATTCACTAAAGAATCTGTGAGTCAACTGGTATTATTTTTTTCAGAGATAATATTAAATACTAAGTAAAAATCACGACCTAGCTACTGTAAGTTTTATTACCTATTGTCATGGTCCAAAAAAGTTGCATTTATTTTTTTCAAACAGAAGTATTTTTTCTAACAAAAGTAAATTCGCAAAAGCTGGTTTTCACAAGGGTTATCTTAAAACACAGAGACACACAAGAAATAGATGGAGTGGGAGAGTACCTACAAATACAATAGCTAAAAGAAAGATGTACTTTCAAGCTTTGATGGTTATCCTCACCAGTAAATGCTCACCTAATTACTTTTTTTTTTAATCAAAGGCAGCAACACCATTTTCAAAGCATCAAGTATCTATAAAGTGCTTTCATGTATTATAACATTTGAAAGTAAATATAATAAGGATACAAATTTTGAAAAACTCATCTCGGTTAAAAAGCTGAGAAAATATCTAAGATTCCTACTTTTCAGTTCTAGTCAACAATGTGTTTTTGCATTTTTAGACAAGAACTGAACCTCAGCACAGAACCTTGAGGTAATACTCTGGATGAGGAATGGCGAGAGGCATACACAAGACATGAAGTGATTCTTGAACTCAAGCATGTTTACAATATGAAAAAGGAGATCAGTTTAAAAATAGATGTTCACAGAGTATATTGTTCTAACTACATAAACACTAACCACCATCAGAGGGGAGCATGGCCAGAGAAACACATACAGTTCTTTCTAACTACAGCATTTCACACAATCTTCAGAAACAGTTGAGAGGCTCTGGTGGTGAATACCCAAACCATCACAGGTTAAATCATACACATAGATATAGACAGGCAGGCAGGCAGGCAGACAGACAGACACACACACATGCACACACACAAAGTGAGGACATCTGAATAAATTCAATAGACTGTATCAATGTCAATATCCCCGCTGTGCTAGTCTACTACAGTTTTGCTATGTGTTACCATAAAGGGAAACTACATAGGGTTGCATTAGCTCCCAGTGTATTGTTTCCTACACTGCATGTGAACTGTAATAAAGAATTTAATTAAAAAATAATAATTGAAAGGGGCATTCTGGTTTTTATGTGGAGGAAAGAGCTCTGAATAAATTGACTTTTCATCTTTAAAAACACTGCCACCATACCTATTCCACAAAACAAAACTACCTCAGGGCTTTGAGGCTGAATAAAAGCAAGTAGGTTTCGGAGATGAGTCAAAAGTTGGCGTAGGAACCCAGCAAAGAGCAAGTTCCCTGTCTGTTTGCTTATTTATATATTTATTTTGCAGCTCTACTCTGAGATCAGGCAATCACAGCAGCAGATAAATTTTGATAGGAAAACACATTCTCTTTCTAGCTATGAGAAGCAGGGAAGGAGCCTGGGGAAATCACAGAGTAATCAAACATGAAAAGGAAAAAGTCAGAGATGCCAAAACATAGCATCAGTGTGTAAATTAGGTATGATTCTAGCTGAATTCCCAACCAGGTATGCATGAGGTATTGAAGGCAGGAAGGAGTTAAGAGTTAATGAATCAAAATGAGACTGAGCCCACTGCTTACTGCAGGCATGAAAAGCTACAGTCTGAATCTACCTAAGTAAATTGCTTACTAATACAAAACATCAACACTTTTCAAAACAAATTTTTTTTCAAAAAAAAGTATCCAGAATCATTACAATTTTCCAGTGTCCAGGATACAACCTAATAAACTGATGAAAAAGAAAATTTTAGAAGAAAAGACATGCCAAGACATTCAGTAAACTTGAAAATAGTTAAATAAAAAATATTTAAAACACATGCAAAAGAAGAAAAAATAATAAACAAAAAGACTGAGAACTTATAAAACAATTTTTAAAAGGCTAATATATAAGTAATTGGAGATCCATAAGAAAGGGAGACAGACTGAAGAAATAAGAATTCAAAGATGTAATAGCCTACAACTTCCCTAGTCTGTAAAGGGAATAAACATTCAGATTTAGGAAGCTCAAGAATCTTAAAAAGAGTTAAGTTTGAAAAGAGGATAACATTGACAACTCATAGTCAAACTGATGAAAACCAAAGAGAAAATACTGAAGGTCACAGGACAAAAATGACATATCATGCAGGCAACAATAATTTGAAGGACAACGGGCATCTCACCAGACATCACAGAAGTTCAGTGACAGTCAAATGCCACTTTTAAGGTGCTGGAAACAAAAACAAAAACCTGTCATCCCCCAAATCCTATTTTCAGTAAAATTATCCTTCAAAGAAAGAAAGCTAAAGGAATTTGCCTAGCACCAGACTACAAGAATACTACTAAATACTTTAGGTTAGGAAGCAAACCCTGAAGGAAACTTCAGGAACGAATGGAGAACACTGGAAATGGGGGACATATTAACAAATACAAAAGTACTTGAAAGATCTTTGAAATTAGTCACAGCTAATTAATAATAGATGAAATCTTTAAATAACATATGTCTTACTCTAGGCTGCACTCAAAAGAAACCTAAGTGTGAATGAACATTCAAGATAAAAGAAATGGGGAGGGGTAACTGATTCAATTCGCTGGTTGACTACCAGTACTTACAGACCCCCACCAGGAACTAATGCGCCTGTCTCTAGGATCAGAGTAAGTATTTATCCATAGGATCTAAAACAAGAACAGTACAGACTGGATTTTGAAAGCTAATGTGTGGGTGCATGTTTAGATATACCCACACGATGTGCAGGTTATGTATATAAATGTATAACCTACAACCCTATCTAAAACTGTTTCAAGAAAACAAATACTCAGGAGAAAGAAGGTCAGGATAAAGAGGAGACAGATATTTACAGGCAGTTACTGTTGATACATATCAAGTGTTTCTTCTGTGTTTCCTTTGTTGTTGGGCAATAAAACCCAGGTAGAAAAAAAGGTGATGTTGTTCATAAAAATATAATGAACTTAGCAGTAAAAGAGAAATATGGGCAGGACCAAGACAACTACAAATTATGCAACAGTCCATGATGTCCAAGAACTCAAAAAATGTTTATAATTATCAAAATTCTAGTGAGTATTTATTTCTATAACTTCTGTGGATTTTAAAAGTGGTTTACAGCATAGACAGTTTAAAAATAACAAAAAGCACATGTAATAATACTAAAGATCACCAGGAATGCCGCCACCAAAGAGAAACATTATCAACATTTGAGCATTTTTCTGCTAGCCCCACATACAGTTTTTATACTTTGTTTACCATATTGCATTAAACAAAACTACATCACACTTCATGAATTCAGTAATTTGTTTTAATTTCCTACTTAAAATATTTCACCCAAGAAATCATATCTTTGTAAAATATGATATTTCATGGTGGCATATTTAGATGGTTGTTTTGCCTTTTTGAAAACTCGCTCAGGAAACTAACACTGGGCCCTTTCTGAGAAATTCTGGCTAAAGTCCCAAAATATTGCCACAGTGGAAATTCAAGCAAAGGTGAATCTGAATGATTAAATTATTAATGCATGTGCACTGGAAAAACTCTGTCATCCCATAACTAACCATTCTTCCATATGCTCGATTTCTACCACTTGAATTTTGGACCAACTTTGCCAGTTAACATTCAGAGTTTAAAGGAAATCAGTCACCAAATTTTGAAGAGGAAAATTTCTAGACTTTTATTCTACGTGCTAAATGTTTACTTTTTGAAGATTTTGGCTGATCAGTATAAAAAAGGAAAAACAACACAATATAGGGATTATCAACAAACAAAAAATAGTCAATCTTATTAAGAAAATGTAACAATGTTTTTCAGTATTTCACACCCTTTAAGTTGGACCTAATGATATGAAATGTAGTTGAGGATTAAAGAAACAAAAATGCCTAAAAGCTGCTAGGGGAAGGTTAGAAAGGAATTCATAGGATCTAAATGTATAATTCACATAAATAAGCCAACAAGGACCAATATATATGAGAAGATGATCATCTTCACTCAATTAGAGAGAATTATATCACTGTATCATTTTCGCCTGTGATGTTTGCAAAAACATTTACATTCTGATAAAGTCCAAAGCTGGAAAGAATGAGAAACAGGAACTCTGGCAATGTGTTTATGGGCATCTAAAATGGCGTAATCTTTGAAATGCAATTTCCCGGTATTTAGCAATAATTGCTACAATGTCTAAGTCTTATAGACATCACTAGTTAGATATCCTACTACAAATTTTAAAAGAAAGTGTATTGCAGTATTTCCCAAAAGGATGCATGTAAAGTGATGTACATCCATACAAGACAAGGGTGCTTACTCTCACCACTACCATTCAAGATGGTATTAGAAATCCCAGCTAGAGCAATTATGCAAGAGAAAAATATAAAAGGAATCCAAACTAAGAAAGAAATAAAGTTAACGTTATTTGCAGATGGCATGATAATTTATATAGAAAGTCCTAAAAACTCCACACAAAAAAACTAAAATAATATACCAGTTTAGCAAAAATGGCCAGTTCCAAAATCAACACAGAAAAAAATCAGCTGACTTTTAATAAGCAAACAGTGAGCCACAAGAGGAAAAAAAAAATTAAGGAAACCATACCATTTTCAAGCCTACAAAAAAAAAAAAATAGTTTGGAGTAAACCTAACAAAACAAGTGAAGGACCGAGAAAAGGAAAACTGTAAGACTTTGTTAAAGAAAATAAAGGGATACAAAAGAAATGGAAAGCTATCTCCTGCTCATGGGTTGGAAGACTCAACATTGCCAAAATGGACATCTAACCCAAAGCAATTTACAGATTCAATGGCATTCTTCGACAAAGGGGAACAAACATTACTGAAATTCATATGCAACAGAAGACTCTGACTAGTCAAAAAGAGTCTGAGGAGTCAAAGATTTCCTGACAAAGGGGGATGCAAGGGAAATGGAGAAGCAACTATAAATTGGAGACATTCAGCAAGGAAGGGGAAGGGAAGGGATTGAAACAAGGGCAAGAAGAGCACAAGAGACTGTTGATGGCCCAACGGTGACTTGGGGGCGGCAATTTTATGGACTACATCTGAGAGGAGCAACCAAACATTGTACAGAAGTGAGCAATGATTTGTATATATGTGATTTTAAAATCCCTTTGTCTTCTTCCCTTTATTGTTCTCCCCCATTCCCACCCCCTTTTCCTTCCTCTCCCTTCTTGGTTGTCTCATGTCTATAGAGTAAAACTAAGTACCCCAAAACAGATGAGTGAATATATATGCACAATGGCATACTACTCAGCAATCAAAACGAATAAACTGCCATCATTTGCAGCAACATAGATAGAACTGGACGGGCTTATACTAAGTGAAACAAGCCAGAAGAACAAATTATAAATCCTAGATAGTGTCACTTATATGTGGAATTGAGAAAAGCCAAAAAATGGAGCAGATAAACTTTTAAATCAACCCTTGAAAACTAACCACAGATCTTCAGAGGGGGAAATGAGGGGAAAGGGATTAAACCTAGGTGAAGCACACAGGTGTGGAAAGGTGACAGTGACTATACCTGGGGGGAAACGCTATACTGTCAAAATTAGTGAGGATGTAAAATAATGGTACTTCAACAACAGTAATTATTCACAAAGGAGTTCTATAAGGTTGTTAGAATGAAGTAATTTGCTTTGCTTTCAAGGCAAAATAGTAAACATACAATGCAAGATACAGTACAAGTATAATATCCAATTTACATATTTGAAAAACATTTTTATAAGGAAGTAAGAAATTGTTAATGGCAATAGTCTTCTAGGATAAAGATTAGTTTGTACTTTATGCCTTTCTGTATTATTGTATGATTTATATATTTTTTACCAATTCTGATTATTAGAGTATTAGAACAGTACATCTGGTATCTCTCCAGATTTATTTAAAAAAATCTATTTTTTTTTTATTGAACTACCATCACATTATAGCATTATATAAGTTTCAGGTGGGCATCATTGAGAAGTAGCATGTGTATATACTATACAGATATCATTTTTTAAAAGTCAATCTACCCTTTACCATAGCAAGAAACAATCTATTCTTGAACTAAAATGAACCCATGTTCACATATACTCCCAAG
Source organism: Galemys pyrenaicus (assembly GCA_019455555.1). Lineage (NCBI taxonomy): Eukaryota > Metazoa > Chordata > Mammalia > Eulipotyphla > Talpidae > Galemys > Galemys pyrenaicus. The sequence goes on along the minus strand of JAGFMF010011870.1, from coordinate 17,085,399 downwards.
TGTAGGCTTTCCTACACTTATTCTTTGATGTATTTATTTTCTTTGTTTTGTTTTTACTGAGTTTCCATTGGTTTACAACACTGTATGTGATTTAGGAAATGCATACTTTATATTCGTTTTAAAGGTAAGTAACATTTACACCCTTTCAATGGATATATATTTTTTAATTTTAACAAGTGTTTTTTGTTTTGTTTTGTTTTTCATTGTGGACAGAAGAACTGGAGTGTAAGCCAGATATTTAGGGGAGGAGAGGATTTACCAGAGACAGAGTGGGGAACAGAACAGGCAGATCTACTGAAGTACACCGCTAAGGGGAGCAGTGGGCAAGACAGGAGAGTTCTGTTGTGCCATGTGGGTCACTCCCTGACCAGGGGATCAGACTCAGATCACAGTGGTCATAACTCTGAGATTTAGCCCCTAAGCCACCAGGGAGGCCCTGTTTTTATTCTTTAAACTGAGGTATAATTAACATATAATAACATTGCATTAGTTTCAGGTATATAACATAACGCTTAAATATCTTTTTACAATGTGAAATAATGACCACATATACATATATCCCCCCCCCCCCAAATACTTTTTTTCTTGTGATGTGAGCTTTTAAGATCTTTTTCTCTTAGAAACAGTCAAAAGAATGTTAAATGTAAAAGGCAATTCCATGTTGAGCATCTCTCGAAGGCTACCTTTGGAGAGAGTGGTTAGACAAGATTCTGTGAGGCAGTTAGAGCAAATTTAAATAAGTGACTTCTGCACTGGAAATTCCTAGTTTGTGTAGCTTAGCTAGATAGGTAACTCTGACTTGACTAATACATGAGAAGCTTTGTCCTCTGTTCTAGTAACAGTTGAGTGCTTCCGACCTTTACTGCCCATAGAGTTTGACATATAATAAGCCTTAGGTTTCTACCAACAGACAAATAAGTAAGTTCTATTTGCTTTTGTTTTTCCCTTTATTTGAACAGGAGTATCTTTAGGGTAGCAATAGTTTTATTGTTTATCGAATGCTCATTTCCTAATAGTGTCCAGCCCTCAAGAAGAAAAAATATAAAACAGGAAGTATTCATTGGATACATACATCAATAAATACGTTAACCTAAAAATGTAGAAAATATAAGTTTAGTACAATATAAGTCATGCTTTTACATTATTAGCAGTCTATTTTAAAGTTACATATTCTGACCTAGTTGACCCAGTTGCTTAAAGTTGCCCATGCAATTGGCATCTCGATGCATCTCATTTCGATGCATCTTTCGATAGATAAACCAAAGTAAGGAGGTGGTGTTCACAGATAAGCTTACAGTGATTCATGGGACCTAAATTTCTCAAAGATAAAGACATACAGAGTTCTTTGAATGTGTAGGAAGTACTGGTATCTGCAAAACATAATGGGTGGAGGCATGGGGATGCACAGATGAAGTGAAATCATCCACACAAAGCATCCAATTCAGTACATAGCTCGCAAACATCTTTGCACTAGCAAGGTAAAGACCTCTCTGTGCAGGTCCAGCCCTGTGAGTCTACACAGTTGGCAAGCTGAATGAGGTCTGGGTATCTGTCATTTATCTCACTTGGATGACACCTTGACCAAGCTGCAGAACTGGTTTTGGAGGCCAATTATTGTCACTAAGAAGTAATATGACAGAGTGACCACACTGCCTCCCAGCTTATCAGTAACAAAGTGATCTTTCTGTGTTTTGGTTCTTTATTTATAAAATGAGACAATTAATATTCAGCTGTTATGCAGGCTTAATGAGTAAATGCATGTAAAACACACAGTAGTGTATAGCAAATATATACATACATACATATACACACTCCATAAAATGTTAACTATTATTTTCAACAGTACCTATTTGGCCTAATTCTTAGTAACAGATAAGGCAGAATCCCAAGTGCAAACCCTTAGCCAGTCTGGAGGTTTAGGATGGTCAAGATTTAAAGGAAAGTTCATCCTCTACACAGAGTTCTAACCAGTGGATATTTACTAACATGGAACAACATGCAGAAGCAAGAGATAAAGCAATGCTTACGTGATAATAACTAGAATTGTACATATAGTAAGAAGATGAAGAAACACTTTGCCAGGTAATAAGGCTAGCTTACTTTAACATTCTTTTTTATGCTTTTCTATATTTTAAACATCTTAAAATGAGAATTTAAACTTTTAAAACCAAAAATAAAAGTCAGTATCTTTAAAAATAGAAATGAGCAGGATGGCCTCTATGCCATGTAAGATTCAAAACCTCAGAAACATAAAAATCTAATGTGGAAAGCCCTGAGACAAGTGTGATTCAGCTAATTCCAAGAAACTCTTCAAGCAATAGACTCCATCCTGACTGGGAGAAGAGAGAGAACAGTAGGTGGAATAAAAATAAAATGACATTACTACCTTGACAAGCACAGAAAAGAATGAAATTCAATGGGAACATCAAAAGACAGGAAACTTCATGAAAAATGTTACTAACATTAAATAGGGCAAGAAAATTTTGAGATGCCACCAGTAAAAAAATCGCTCCTGCCGATGCCTGGAGACACCAGTGAACTTGTTTATTGCCTCATCTAAATAATGCAAATCACAACTATATTCTGTCTCACACTGGGAAATATTTCTAAATCATTGGCATCTTAAGATCAGTTGGAAAGGGGTAGAGATGGGGAAGCTGGCATGCGGCATGTTGTGTAGAAAAAGCTATTTTCTTCTTAGAAAAAAAATATAATTTATGATTTTTTTTTTAGGAAGCCTCATAAAGTACCAAAAAAAAAAAAAAAAAACTTCATTTAGAGAAATCCATGTCCCAAGTGAATTTACTATGAGTTATTAGAGACGAAATTCATAAAATCCAAAGAAATTGTGTCTTTGTCTTGAACAATGGAATATATGCCCCTATATTTTGCATAAAAATATAAAAGGCATTAAAGATGTTAGAGGGAGAAAAATTGCATAGTATATATTTATACATGACAATACCCTTGTAGTCAGAGAAGATTTTAAGACATTACCACTATGAGTAACTGATGTTTCCATAGAAGTACGATGTTTATAAAATTACCATAATTGTCGATGAGTCTGGTGGGAACACTGCACATGTGTGCAAGTAAGAACCCTAGTTACCACATTTACAAAATAGAGACAATAAAATCTAGCATGTGTGCATACTCAAGGAATGAATATAAATCTTACACCATAGTGTTCATGTTTGGAAAGCATTCAATAGTATTGACTAATCTTAAATTTTTATTACATTAGGGGAACCCTGTGCTAGTTAGTAACCAATAATGGGAAACTTGTTTGGGGAAGGAAATCAGGACAGTAAAAATTCATGAGAGAGAGTCAGAAAAACGAAGAGTTTACTATGTCATTTGGTCCAGCCTCCTTCCTCTAAGCCATATTTTTCCCTAAAGAGATCATTCAGAGACTTCCTTTGGGCATGAAACTTCCCTGTACAAGTCTTTGCAATTTCCTGCAAATTATTTCAAAAGAAAAAAATAAAAACGCTTCCCTGGGTGTCCTATTTTAGTTTTTCCATCACACTTGACTCAAAATACTTTTCCTAGATCATTCTTTATTGCTGACATGAAAACCTATTTCCTCTTTTCTTAGCCCTCTAGAGATGATATAGTCAATAAGCTCAAATATTTGAGAACACTGATTAAGTCATTCTCATTTGTCTTTTGTCAAAAAAAAAAAAAAGATATCATAGATTCTATAAACCTATCCTCATTCATTTTTTTTCTTTTCTAACTTTAATTTTTTTATGAAGAATTATATTTTGAATCTAACTTTTCTATGAGGGACTGGAAGAGACAGTGGCAGCTTTTATTGCTAATCTTTGGTAGATTATTTTTGTTGCTTGTTAAAAAAAAAACATATTTTTTTTAATTATAGCTAATGCAGGACCCCTCTGGTGGCCAATGGGTTAAGCAACGCACTATGAAGCAAACCGCAGTCAGCGCAGCACCAGCAGCACCAGTTCGATCCCTGCCGCCAGCTAGGGAGGGGACCCACATGGCGTAGTAGACCTCTCCTGCCTCGCCTGCTGCTCCCCTCAGCAGTGTGTTTCAGTCATTCTGCCCGTTCTGTTCCTGGCTCTGTCTCTGGTGAATCCTCTCACCTCCCTGGACTCTGGCCTGTACCCCAGATCTTATATGCATGAATAAATAAAAAAAAAATTATAGCTAATGCAAAAAACATAAAACAGTGAAAAAAGGCCTGTCAGTTCCATACACTCCAAATTCATCCAAAGGGCAGATCAAAGATGAAAATCATCAACTAAGCACTATGACCCTTGGAACTCCCCAGTTGACCTGGGAAATGTAAAAACTGCCTCTCCTCACTACACATTTCCAAAATCCAAACTATGGAATGAACAAAAACCCCAGATTTCCTTTTCTCATGAGTTCATTATAATGACTGGAGAAACAGAATCCAGATATTAGAGATGAAATTCATAAAATCCAAAGAAATTGTGTCTTTGTCTTGAACAATGGAATATATGCCCCTATATTTTGCATAAAAATATAAAAGGCATTAAAGATGTTAGAGGGAGAAAAATTGCATAGTATATATTTATACATGACAATACCCTTGTAGTCAGAGAAGATTTTAAGACATTACCACTATGAGTAACTGATGTTTCCATAGAAGTACGATGTTTATAAAATTACCATAATTGTCGATGAGTCTGGTGGGAACACTGCACATGTGTGCAAGTAAGACTTTATTTTTAATCTGTTTTTTATACATTGACAACGAAGCTACACTATGTGGACCTCTCATTGAAGGATTTAAGTACACCCTCACAAATTTGTCATTCTGTCAGAGATGTCTCTTTAGCTCATTGACTGCGATTTCAGCAACTTCATCTGTAACTGCTGCTCCCAGCATGGTCTGTCAACTTTTGACACATTGTACGAATAAAGGGTTCTGCCAGAATGCCTCAGAATTCCCTTTAATTGTACCCTTCAGCAGGTTTACAGAACCTTCCTTATCACTATCCTCAAGCTGCTCTGTGACCGGGTCCAGGCTTCCTTTATCAATTATCTTCCTCAGATGACCAGCCAAGGAAAGCAGGGTTGCAAACAGCAGGCTTTCAAGGCCCATGGAAAGGTTGTCTTACAGCTCTGTGTTACTGGTAAAGCTGTCTGAGAATTGGCCCTAGTACTAACCACTAGGTCTGGGAGAGTACAAGTCTTCCTGCAATGAATCAATCCTTTCCCCTTTTTTGCCAGGTGCCTCACAATTCTTCGAGCATTCTCACATTTATCTCAGTCAAGCTTCAGAACGTTCCCAAGGGATAAACACATTTTATTATCACTGTTTTACCACAGAGAAAAAGACACCAATGTTTCCATGACTTAAACTAAGAACTACTGCCTGTTACTCTACTCCAAAAACTGTTCTTTCTGATTTATGAATCCTACAAACCTTTCTTCATTTGTCTTTCACTTTGCTAAGTTTCAGTGTTTTTAGTTGGTTACACAGGCTCATGGGTCTGTGAACATTTCTTTTGACCTAGACCTGAGTTCCACAAGGGTTGCTGTTCAATGGTGCCACCAAACCATGAAAGACAGATGCCTGTATTACTCCCCGTCTACTACTGCACTCTGGTCTGGATAAGTGCAGTGGTAAGTGAGGATACTGGTTTTTAGCTTAGTGGTGGAAAGCGAAGAACACAAAGGCTTTACAGGAATTTCAAAACAATGAGCAATTTGTGAAAGAGCATCTCATAAAATCTTCATTTAAGATCATGGTCTGACCATAAATATGCTAAAGCTCCCCTCCAAAAGAAATGGATGTAGTGCAGAGCTATTTGGTCATTCATTGGAGGGGTACCCGTCCTTTCTTGGTAACTTGGGCTCTTCTCTGGGTAGCCAAACTTCAATGTTAGTAAGAGAAAGATGCCCAAACTTCCCTGACTGTGTGGGCTCTGCATAAATCGATGGGTTGGAAAGTGCCCTGGAAACTACTGGCCACTATAGCAGCCAGGAAAAGCACCCCTAACCTGGGGTAGGATAAAAAAAAAAAAACTTCATCGCTTAAGACCTGGGAATTTTGTGTTTTCAGAGATTTGTCCTTAGAAGAAATTGACCAAGCTTCAGATGCAGAAGCTCCCTTTCCAGACACTGATGAGGGAGGACACCCAGGAATGCAAGGCCAATGTGAGGTTTCAGTGTGCTGCTGGGTGGGCTCCAGGAGCGAAGCTACCAGAGCGTGTAGCTGAAGATGCTCATCATTGTGGTATCCAGCTAAGAGAGTCACCCACATGCCAGAAGACATCAGCTGGCTCACCAGAATCAGGGAAAGAGAACTAAAGAGAAGGCAGTTTTTATGGTATTTTTGTAGTAAAGACTCTACACAATACTTTGGTTTATTTGTGATTTTTGTTGTTGTTGCTGTTAAGAAGTAGTTTATGATATGTTGCATCTGTACTTAATTCATTTCTTCGTTCACTGAGGATGCATGGGAAAAGTAGTTTTCACAGACCTCAGTGAAATGAGTGCTACTGCTCAGGGGTGACAATTGCTAAGATGCAGAAAGGATGGGACGGCTGACATTTTGTGCTTCTCATGATGCATGTTTCTGTACATTAAATGGCTTGTTGGATAACTAAGGTACTGGAACTGATAAACTTGTGAGGGTCCTCTTGTGATAAAATGGCTTAAGAGTTCATCCAGATGTTAACAACTGGGGGTAGAGTCTGACCATATATCCCTATGGTAAAATGTGGGCTTTTTCAAAGGTCAAGATAGAAATCTCAACCACAGTGTAACTTTGTTTCCTAAAAAGAAAAGGCAAAATAATGTAAACTTGGCAGCTATAGAATACACCAGATGCATTTAAAATAGCTACCTTATATATTGTAGTGTCAACATTTCTAAATTAAATGTTTTACATTCAGATGTGGTATGGAGTCTTATCATTAAGGGGGTGTAATTTTAGAGTTCAGTTGGTTTTCTCCTAACTAGACCACACTTGTTTTCATAGCAGTAAAATGCCTTGCACATTGTATGCCTTGCATAGCCCCCATTTTAACACATGTCAGCTAACCCTCCAGCTGATAATGCAAACACTCATGGGGTGGGGGTTGGGGTGGAATTTATAAGGGTTCTATAATACAAGTTATTCACACCAGCAGTATCTGTTACTAACCTTCTTTCTATACAAGTTAACACAACATTTTTATGTGTTGTGGTTTGTCTCATAACTAGGTCGAGGAGTTATCTTTACCAAGAGGAAACAAAACAGAAGTTCTTTTCCTTCTAACATTTGTCTTAGAAAATGCTTAGAGCAAACATGGCGAGGGGTGGGACACACAACTCTCCTTATTGAATTTTTGTTAACTTTGTGAAGCTAAGATGTTGTCAGGTTCGGTGACATCTGGTACACACTCTTGGGAAAAATCACCATACAGATGGCCTTCCAAGTGGTTTTCACACGAATCCTTTTGAAGTTTTTGGGCCAGTTACATATGTTGACTAAATTTATAAATAAGCTTGCATATACAAAACAAAGATTGACAGCCTAGCATCAATTTTAACACCAGCACCACCTACCATGTACCTATCACAAGCAAAAATGGCAATAAAAAACAGGTAGAATAATGCAGAATGAAGGTAGCATCCTTTATACACTGACAGGAATGGAGGATAATTAAGAATGTTGATTCTCAACATCACAAAATCGTGGCGTTTTTTCCTGCTAATAAATGTTTGATGGTAACATGTAATACACTGAACACCAAGCCAGCACAGAACAGGTACTCAGTGACTGGTGTTCATAGACCCTCATAGACCAACTTAAAGACTCGTGTTCTCAGTCAATTTTTGCACATTGAAAGAGATCAAGTCTAACTGATATAAGTATCTCAATATTGATCTGATCACCATAACAGCTTGCTTTAGTCCAAGGCCTATGCTTTGTACAAGTAGTCCAAATTCTCTTAACTTCATTTGTCCTCATAATTAGTATTCCCTCAGATTTAGAGGGAGAAAACCAAGTCCCAGGAATGTCATTCCCCAACACAAAGCAAAGTGAAGAGCACAATACAGTTTCTATCAGTTGCTGCTGTTTTCTGTTCTTTTCCCATATTTGATGACATGTTATTATAGGATTAAATTATATTAAGAAAATATGATTACAAATCCATCAATTCTATGACTTCTGCCTAATCCCATAGGCCAGCAATGAGCCGTGTGTATTTCAGGCAGTGTGTGTGTGTGTGTTCATGCTGCATTTCAGCACAGCACAGAAGTTTTCTCTAAGAGAATGTGTATCCACAAAGACCCAGTCAGGAAAACAGAAACCACAAGTAACTTTTACAGAGAGAATTAAATACAGGAAACTAGCAAAATTGCTATGAACGTGTTAAAAGACACACACCCAACTCAGAGAGAAAGCAATAGCAGCCAGCAGGCCTGGAGCGGAGAATCAGAGTATAGAGTTTAGAGAGGAATCCCAAAGCCACACTCAGACCCCTATCAAGGAAATAGCCTCCACTGGGGATGGGCCTCTCAGGAGACCAAGGCAGCTGCTTCTGGAATGCTGGGGAACAGTCAGAGACCAGAATCCACTGCTGAAAACAAAGCAGCCCTGCCAGGTGAAGGCAAAGAGAATAAGCATGTCGGGTTTCCCTTCAGGAGTCACGCACCCTCCTTCTAGCCCCTGCACTGATGAAGCGAACTGGAGGGGGAAAAGGGATCTCTGGTGCTTCAGTCCTAACACCACAAACAACATGAGGCGCTGAGGTGGGCCACTGAGGAATGATGGCCCAATCATCAGAACAGCCTATTCTCACATGTTCTGACTTTTCTTTCTTTTTTTTTAAAGATTTATTTATTTATGCACACAAGTGCTGGGGTACAGGCCAGAGGTGTGGGGGGTGAGAGGATTCACCACAGACAGAGCAGGGAGCAGAACAGGTAGATCAACAGAAGTACACTGCTGAGGGGAGCAGCGGGCACAGCAGGAGAGGTCTGCTGTGCCATGTGGGTCCCCTCCCTGACTGGCAGCAGGGATCGAACTCGTGCTGCAGTGGCTGCGGTTTGCTTCATAGTGCATTGCTTAACCCACTGCACCACCAGGGAGGCCCTGTTCTGACTTTTCAGCCTGGGGATGCTCCTGCCCCCTGGGCATCTCTCTCCATTAGATTTTACAGCACAGTTGATACACTGTGTTGGTGACTGCTGGATAAGAAACTAAAGAGATATTGATTGATCAAGACATTTATTTTCTTCCTCTCCCATTTAAAACCTTCTACTGTCATGGCACTGGCACATGATATCGGAACATACACAGTCCAAAGAATTTGCTATTTACTTTAGGAAGATTCATCAGATAAAAAGAAGGTATGATGTTTTGAAGACAGGCCTTGTTGTATCATATCCGATTTGACCACTTACTAGCTTTAGATATCAGGTTAACTATTTTACCACCCTGAATCAATTTCCCTGGTATGCAGACATACCAACTCCACAAGGCTTTTGCAAGAATTAAATAAAACATTGGTGTAAAGTGCCTGGCATTTAGGCAATCAAATGCTGTTTTTCTTCCCTTTCTGTGAGAAAAAATGTTAAAAGGTCAAAAAGCTATTAATAATCAGGTTTTTTTTTTTAAATCTTCATCTTATATTTCACGTTGGTCTAACTGCCTGTGATCTTGTGAGACTGTCCCTCTCAAGACCAAAAATCCTAAACCTGAAAAAGCAACATAAACATATATGAGATTAGGCTCACAGACAGTTCAAGTAAGAGTGATAAAACTCTGAAGGCAGCAAAGGCAAAAGACAGCTTATTCATGTGAAATAAACAGGAGGAAATGGAACAAAATATGCATTTGGCTCCTGATAAGGAAGTGTGCATTTCCCCAATGGACACATTTCATTTTCTTAATGTACACTTGCATTATCAAACAATGGATCAGATCTCTATAATTGCTTTAATAAGGTTAGTAAACTCTTGATTTATTATAATCCTCCTATTGCCACTACCCCAGTGTCATCTTTAGAAAGCACAGTGAGAGGACATAATGGTGTATAAAACCTCAAGATTCTCTGATAGGAGCATTTGTGAGAAATAACTAAATCTTCAAGTAAACATCAGAGCTCAATTAAATAAAAGAACATGAAGGGCATTTCCATTTTTAAGCTCAGTAGTGGATTCAATCATTGAGATATTTTCCTGAAAGGCAAAGCTTATAGAGTGACTTAAATGAGTTCTTATTTAAAGACCTTCAGAGAAGGATCATAAAATGTTAGTAATTATGATGTAATAATTGTAAGAAAAAGGTATTTTACCATGAAAAAATATTTAAGCAAAAGTCAATTTTCTTTGTCCCTTAGGGGATTTTCAAATAAAAATATTTCACAGCAGCTTAGAGTTTTATCCTCAGGTCTAATGACACACTGGATGATACATATCCTCAGGCCTAGTCATCTATGACTGACAGATGGGTTATTCAGGTATCTTGGACTAATAGCATCAACATTGCTTGAGAAGTTGTTAGGCCCCACCTATGTCCTACTAACTCAACAACTTTGGGGTTGACACTGAGCAATCTGGAGTTTAACAAGCCCTACAGAAAGCCAGATGCCCACTGAACCCTGAGGACCACTTGACTTGAACTGACTGGTGTTATAGGATGAAGGAATTCTCTAGGATGAAGGAAAAAGCAGTCCATTTACAAAGACAGTGCTCTCAGAAAATTTTTAGAAATGAGCCCAAATGTCTCGCCAATACTCTACCAACTGAGCCTTTTCTACTGAGTTTGAAAGAACAAGAAATCTCAAACTTTCTTTACATGACAATCCTACCATATTCAAAACCACCTATGAAGTTCTGGATCTTCTTTTCTACAGGTAAAATGTCTACACATATACATAGTGATCAATGGCATTTAGGTATAAATAATGTATAAAACGTATCAATATTACATAAAATGTATATTACACCAACATATTTGGATGTAGTAATGGTAGATACCTAGGATGACTCATGGCAGATAAAAATTTAGTCTTTTGAGAAATCTCTACACTTCTTTCCATAGGGGCTGGACCAGTCTACATTCCCACCAACGATCTAAGAGGGTTCCTTTTTCTTCACAGCCTCACCAGCATTTGTTTCTATTGTCTATTTTTAATATGGGCCATTCTCACCAATGTGAGGTGGTATCTCATTGTGGTTGTGATTTGCATTGCCCTGATGATAAGTGCTGATAACACTTTTTTTCATGTTCCTGTGGTCTGGAAGTATATACCATCATTTTTCCCCTTTTAGTATTAGGCAACTTAGGGATTTTAGAGAGAAATAAGATCTAACTCCACTTCTTTCACAAGCACCACTTATTTTAGTTGATTTCTTTCCATTCATAAAAATAGTTCAATGGTTGCTCTAATTGTATCAAAAATAACTGGTTAGGTTTGTTAAACATTATTCAAAATGAAGGTGATATAAATCACCAACTGTAAACCTACCACAGTTAAGTAAATGGCATGACATTATCTCACATATAGAAAGTGAACCTGTGACTGAAGTTCTTTGGGGCTTCCTTTTACTTAAAAAGTACTACCTGTACGTACCGATTACAGAAAACAGACTTCAGAGTCACATAATTTCAAGGTTTGCAATTTTAAATGCAGTACAGAGTGGGCTTTGTGGGAAAATGAGGGGTGGTCTGGAGCAGTAGCAGCCATAAGAATACCCAGAGGTGACAAGTCTAAAAACAAAGACCAAACCTTGAGACTAGCAGAGCAAAAGAAAATGGCAGAAAAAAAAAACCTGGATCTGGGTTTGTAAAGCGAATCCATCAAAATAGAACCACTGACCATTGTTCTTCCTACTATGTTAGATAATCAAATTCCTTTTTCATTTAACCAGATTTAACAACCAGGTATTATTATTTTCGGTCAAAGCAATACTAACACAGCTACTAACACTTCTGCTAAATAATAAATACTTGAAAATTTATTAAGTTGCATTTGAGATTAATTCATTTATTCTAGTTAGAAAAGACACAAAAGCTGTTGGTATCTCACTCACTAGTATTTTCTCCTACTTTATTCAAAATTTCACTGACATTACAGAGGAAAACTACTTCCTGACTGCCAATAACAGTAACTTCCAACATACGAATTAAGCTATTTTTTAATGACATGAAAACAATTGCCCAGAAGAGATGAGACTCAGAGTAATGAGGAAAAAAGACTTCACATGTGCAGTTCTAAATAATACCTGACTTAAAAGACACTTTCCCCTAAATGAAGTGGTTGAGCCATATCAGAAGCCCCACAAAAATCTGCTCATGTTGCTACGTGTGCCTGTTACACCGATCCCAAAATCCGACTATCATGGCTATGTTTGTAGCTCATTTTTAATACTTAACACCAGTGTGCTACAACTGTGTCAGAACTCTCACTACAGAGTTTTGACTTTGATGGCAAGAACCCTAAGAAAAGAACCAAGAAAAGTCACCCAAAAATCATTCTCACAAGAAATCTTCCAACTGTGTCTTAAATCAATCACTGCCCAGCACAGGAATTTTAGCGATAACACACCCAAATTGGCTTATGTGAAATTGCTGAAAAGGCAAGAACAACCTCTGTATGTCTCATTTCTTTACATTTGAAAAACTGCCTCTAACAAATTATAAACTTCTATTTCCATTCAAAAGAAATAATGTTCAGTGAGGTCCCTTAGGACCTGGAGATTCTGAAGGCTATTCCATTTTTAATTTAAATCTTTCACGTTTCCTTTCAGAAATGACTGATGTTTTGGCTCCCAAACTTTGGAATCTTTCAGGGGGGAAGTTACAAGCTGCAGACAAAATTCTTTTCAACTTTGGTTCATAGTAACGTCACTTATTAGTTTAACATGACAACGTCTCATCTTTCACCTCTGTCTGACTCAATGAGAAAAAGCCAAGACATGTCTGGAAGTGCCTCCTTTCAAATGCACTCAAGAAGTCCCATTAGTAATTTGCTGGAAATGTCTCTCTAAGCTCTGTTACTATCATTATCATCTCCTACTCCTCCTCCTCCTCCTCCTCCCCCTCCAACCTAGTGCTGATCAGTTCTTCAAAACCACTATTGTTCTCGTTATCTCCCAGAATCCTGGAGTCTAATCTATCAGACCTTGGTGTAGGTGCTATCACTCTCTGCTAGAGAATAGGGAAAAAAAAATGTGGCCCAAACTTGAATAACCACACCAACAGGGAAGGTTAAAAATGGGGTTTTCAGTTTGCCCATAGCACCATACTGGCTGTTAATCAGACATGTTTTTGCATCTAGGCTTGTCCCTGACCCCACTCTGGAAACCATTTGGTTCTCCTCTGCTGCTTTCCAAAGTCATTCTTAAAATTTTGTCTACCAGATCAGATTTATTTCCCTGAAGAGTTAAAACTTGAACCAATTCTGTCAACTATGATTTAGTAATCAGTAGAAAACTGAAATCTCTAGAGCTATAGAAAATAACCTTTTAATGCTTGCATCAATATAGCCAAACAAATTATATTCATGTAGCAAGGAGAAAAATATTTTGGAAGTCTTTCCAATATATTCTCTATAACTGAAAGTATGATAAATGTATATTTTATATTTTAACATTTTAAGGCACTACCTCTTTGAAATCTTACTTCCCAATATATTTTTCTCTGTATGGCAGAGTATTGCTAAGACATTGTGATTCAGGATGATATATGGTCACTAGAACTATTAAAAAGTTGAGTATCCTAGTGAATATCAACCAGCACTGAAATATTAAACTTAAGATATACATAAGATCACAATTAACAAATATTTATTAAACATCTACTGTTATGGCACCAACACTGCTTCACAGAACAAAATCCTGGAGCATTTTAAAACATACTGATCATTCAACTGGAGTGGAACTGAGACAGCAGTTCTGTCAAAAGCTCCCTGGGGAAACAGAACAGGCCTCCAGATTTGGGAACTGCCTGTGCACACTCCAGATGTGGGAGTGTGGAGAGGGGAACAGGAATTTGAAGACAAATCAGTCTTACAATGGTCAGTCTCAGAAGCAGCTCCCTCCCACTAACTAAAAAAAGAAATCAGAAACAGCAGTTCTGCAGGGAGTGAAACTGATCATTTTTCCAACATGGCCGTGCTTAGTGGCAGTGAGAATGGTGGGGCTGCAAAGAGACTACGTGGTCAAAGGCCCTAGAGAGGCAGTGGTAGGAACATTAGGCAAGGAGTACTGGTCGCAACCTAAGGGTTACATCACACATCTGGGAGAGCTCTGGTCTGGGGTCCTAGCTTTGAGCCCTGGGAGATGCCAGTCATAAAAAGAGAGGAGAGCAAAGGATGTAGGAGGAAGTGGGGGCAAAAGGCAGGCAGAAAACAAGACCACATCCAGGTTTCCAGCAAAGGGCTCATGAAGTCATTCAAATATGCACTATGAAATGTTCAGAAATCCCACAGATTTCAAAGAATTGTTTCTCACATGTAGATAAAGCTGCTTTTATATTCTTGGAGGAAGTGTTTTAACGATGAACCACAATTTCGGAAGACAGAGATTCCTGTGCTATCATTAAGAAGGGGAATCAAAAAAGTACTCTCCACCCCCAGGAACTTTTTGTACTGCAGGTCCACATGAGCAAATATGAGACAATTTGTAATCAAATGCTAGATTATATGGTAAAGGCAGCTCTGCCTTATAGCACAAGAACAGAAAAAGTAGGCTCAATGTTCAAGTTTGGGCCCTAAAAATAGATTCCCTAAGGAAAATAAGTGAAAGAAGACAACATGCACAATGAGTAAATAATACATATTATAAAGTCCTTTAAAGTGTTTATGTGCTTTTAAAGCACAAAAAAAAAAACAAAACCACACTGCAGAATCTTCTTAAAAATCATTTTCCTGTTGAACTGCAGCTGTACACTAACTTGCCAATTCAATGAATTAAAGATATGCATCTTAGTCTTTTCTTTATTCTAAAAAGAATGTATGGCTACACTAACTAGTTGGCATATGTCTGCCAAACACATCATGGAAAGAACACTTCCCTTCTGAAATTTCAGAGGTTATCTCCCAGCAGATAATCAAGAATGGAGTAACCTCTTACATTCCCACACTCTATGGCGTGATGGGTTTTGATGTTAATCCCATTTCCAAGGAAAATTTTTTCTAGGCTATTTATCAGGAAAAAAAGAAAAGAAAAGAAAGAAAGAAAGAAAAATACACATACATTTTCCTTTGGGATTTTTTTTTTGCTCCAAAAGCCAAAAACAAGAATTGTTAATGAGATAAGATCCTCTCAAAAACTGTAGCTGGAGCTTTACTTCCGAGTCACCAGGTTCAGCCACTCTATTGAAAGCATTATCCTAACCACATCCTTCTCCTCCTAAGCTTGGTCTTTACCAGGAGGAGAGTAGTAAAGCCAGAGACCCAGTTCTGGTTCATTTGGGTTTATATACAGCCTTCAAAATAGGTTTTGCTTTTCTCTAAATCATCTTCATCTAAACTCAGATTTGTATTTCATCCAAATCCAAACCATTTCCAGCAGCCAAACAACACCTATCAAATATCTAGCTCACTAGCTAATAGTGAGGCCAGGGGAAAAAAACAAGTTTGCACCTTACCCTTTTCCTCATGTTTTGGGACAAAGTATTATATTTTGACAGAACAGAGACCAAAAGTGCAAAGCTAAAATAACCCAGAACCCCACTGAATATAAAATGGGACTTCTTCAAGAACTATCAGAAATAAAATGTGCTGCCTGGCCTGGGAGAATCGTGTGCTTCTGGTTACGGTGTGGGCTGTAGGGTGGGCAGGCCTGGCTTCAAGTCCCAGCTTCCTCTACTGGAAGGTCACATATCAAATAACAAATCTTCTTCGCTTCATTTCTAAAATGTTGCAGGAACAGTCACCACCACAACTCTAGACCAGGCACTCATTTAATTTCTTTATGCAAATTCACTCACTTAATTCTCAAAACAACCTTAAGATGTAGGTACTCTTACTTACAATTCTCATTTGACCACTGAGGAAACTTCTCCAGATCATATGGCAAATAAACACATCTGACCATTTTGTCAGGTGGTCCCATTCTAGGACCTGTGCCTTTGCTGCATAGTGGTTATATCATTAAGGCTATCGGAGGATTGAAGGAAAGAATGTACACAGCACTTCAATAACTGACACACTGTAACTCAAAAAGAGGGTGAAACCAGGGTGGGCAGGGCAGAATGACGATGGATGCTGGAATGGCCACCCACCTGGGCTCCAGACAAGAGAGCCGCCAAAGAGTTCCAAAACCCAAAACCAAGGGCTCTATCAATACAGTGCCTGAAGCGGCGCAGTTCTAGTATCAATGGTAGCTGCCTCAGGTAGGTATTGTATTGATATAAAAATTATATAGTATATGTAATTACATTGTTATTATTAAGGTACATAGTAGTAGACACATTCAAGCAGAAGCTGGGTGTCTCTCCTGAGCGAGCTCTAGAATTCTTTTTCATCCTATGACTCCTTTCTTGGTGGGTCATGGTGGTCCTTTGAATCTTAGATCTTCTTCCCATAGGCCAGGTTCCACATCATCCCACATCATCCCAGTTGCCAACTGGCAAACAACTAGCCAAGAAAATGGATGAGTTATTGAATAGTCCAAAAACTACCAGTAAGAAGAAGACTAAACGGGACCTCCCTGGTGGTACAGCGTGTTGAGTGCAGCACTGTGAAACATTCGCTGCATAGCAGAGCCAGTTCGATCCCGGGCCAGGAAGGGGACCCACATGGCGCAGTAGACCTCTCCTGCCTCGCCCACTACTCGCCCGCTACTCCCCTCAGCAGTGTATTTCAATTGATTTGCCTGTTCTGCTCCCCACTGTGTCTCTGGTGAATCCTCTCACCTCCCACGCCTCTGGCCTGTACCCCCACTCTTTATGCACAAATAAATAAATCTTTTTAGGGAAAAAAAAAAGAGAGACTACATGAATGTAAATGGGAGTCTCTGACCATTGTTTAAAATTTCAAGGTGCACCTTAAACTATTAATATAAGCATTTGCTGGATTCTGAAGTTTCAGTTCCATCTGGAGACTGTCCAACAAAAAGTATTTGAGTTCTGTATTTCTTTTCAACTATATTACACTGCAAGAGACAGACATCTCTAAGATCTGGTGCTTCTCCAAAAACATCACCAGAGACAGGATCCCTGAAAGCTAGTGAACAATGTCAGCTATGGTACAATTTCTCCAACAAAATTGCCTCATTACAGAGTCTCTTCTTGGCACAACTTGTACTTTTTAAAATAGTAGCCCCATTTCACAACCATGTTGGAACCTACTGATCTGACGTCTAAAATACTGCATCCCTTCTGTTGCTAGTAATGCTCAAAGTACGTCTCTTAAAATTACTTGTCAAGCTGTCCTTTTAAGAGGGCCAATTACATCCCTCCTGAGACAAGAGCAGGAGAAACAAAAGTCCTGCAAAACTAGAGGTTCATTGCTTTATTGACATGTTTAGCAGTGATTTTAGAGTGGTCCCCGCTTTCCTCACCAATGTCCCTCTTAGTGATTAGAATTCTAATAATTTGGAAGATGTTGAAGTAGGACTATCTTTTATTCAAAAGAATTTTTATATACTAGAGTTTCCTCCAATAGTGCCCACCACATGTTTAGTTATCACAAATTATATTTAAGGAGAAAATCAAAAGTTACTTTATTAGCTAATATCCTGGGCTTGGATAGACATTAACTCAAACAATATGCTTATTTGTGTGTGTGTGTTAAAATACAAATGTCAATATAAATATAATTGTCATTTCTCAATTATTAAATGATGAACTATGCAGCTTCTCTAACAAGCAATTCAGTAAATAAATGAATTCATGTTCCCGACAATAATATTCTCAAAGGTTATTCAAGGAAAAAGTCTAAAATACTAAATTATCATATTATTCCTACTGTCCTGCTTTAAAGGTCAGAATCAATTACAAAGAGTTTAAATTATTCTTCCACCACACATATGTGGGCAGGTACACACGCAGGAGTCTCAGAAGGTGGTTAAGGGAGCTCAGAACGAGTACTCGGGTGAAGTCCTCTTCTGTCTGGTTCTGACAGTACTACAGTTGGTCTTGATATTTTATTTTATTTTATTTTAAAGATTTATTTATTTATGCACACAAGAGCTGGGGTACAGGCCAGAGTCGCGGGAGGTGAGAGGATTCACCAGACAGAACAGGGAGAAGAACAGGCAGATGGACTGAAATACACTGCTGAGGGGAGCAGCGGACCAGGCAGGAGAGGTCTGCTGTGCCATGTGGGTCCCCTCCCTGGCCAGTGGCAGGGATTGAACTCACGCTGCAATGTCTGTGGTTCGCTTCATAGCGTGTTGCTTAACCCACTGCGCCACTAGGGAGGCCCGGTCTTGATATTTTAGTTTACCCATTTTACCTCCTGACTCACTTTTTTCAACTGTGAAGCTAAGATACTAGATAAGCTCACAGGTTCCTTTTAGTTCCATTACTATTCTAGAAGGTTCTTACTCTTCCCTCTTCATTAAAAAAAATTTAGTTTCTATTAGAAATAGACTCATTTTCACTTTCCACTACTTATGCTTCTCTTTTAAGGAGCTATTTCCTTAAAAAAAAAAAAGTATGACTAATCCAACAGGCACATTCTTCTAATCCCTTGACATCTGTTTCTGTATCTCTGAGGGTACATTTGGCAAACAATTCATGTCCAGTAAATAAATAAATCCTTCCTAAAGCCAATTCCATTTGGAATTGTGGCCCATGTTGTCAGGTTTAAAAAGTATTTATTACATAATGTGTGTGCTGCCCCCGGGGTTGAAGGGTGTCTATCTCACCTATGTCTTCTTCCTCTGCCCAATCCTGAATCAGGTATCACTGGCAAGGGAGAGAGTTCTTATAATGGTTTGACCCAATTAAATCAAAGAAAAAATAGTCATATCAGAGGTGAAGACTATCTCATACTAGCGGCAGAAATGGAAAAGAGAAAGAAAATACCTCAAGGAAGGAAGGTGGTAGAGGGGAGCTGCTGTATCTTTCCGGGAGTACTTGGATGGCTACATTTCTTTGGGAAAACTTCAAGGCCAGTGGGAGCAAACAAAAGATTGGTCTGATAGAGTATGAATGTTAGAAACCGAAATGCCAAAAGACTTTTAGAAAAACATTGGAATTTTTTTTTTTCAGACTCAAGAGATAAGGTCAAACTGAAAATGACAAATGTCAACATTGTGAGTTACAATCCTTTTTCATTATTCTTAGAAATTGTGCTTGGGAATAATAATGCAGTATCAAGCACAGATTGTTTTCTACTTAGAGTTGGTGGCCTAGAACCATACAGGGGGCAGTAGATGGGAAGGAAGAAAGGCAAAGCAGGTGTTAATGGCAAGACAAGTGGTTGCTAAGAAAAAAACATGGTTTGTGGAAAAGGTACCAACATTACTAGGTTAGGCCATCAGAGCAAAAGTCTCAACACCATTGAAAGGTATGTTTATTTATCCCATGTTAGATATTTAAAAATTGCAGCTCCAGGAGGTTAAATACCTTGCCAAAGGTCACACAGCAGGCAGCTAGCTCAGGTGGGACTCCATTTAAACTGTATCTGAAGTCAGAGCTCATCTCTCCAGAGGAAGTACAGACAGAAATGACAGCAGAGTGGAACTACAAATCATACATTGAAGCTAATCTATACATTAGCTCTTCACAGAGATCATCTTTACAGCGATCACGGGAAAATAAATTAAAAGCTATTAACCTCACTCTCCAAAAAGTGAGAGAAAGAAGAGCGATGTGGTGGAGGAGGCTAATTTGCTCAAGGTGGCAACAATGAATCAATGGCAGAGTGAAGATGTAAACCCAAATCATTCCAACTCCAAAATGAGTTTCATGCCGTATTTCTTGAGGAAAAGACCACAAAATGACAGAGAAGAAAGTTCCCACTAAGGCATCCAATAGCCATAGAAGTGTGATCCCTTAGTCCACCCACCAGTTGCTTCTTGTTCTCTACCTCTGGAGAGGAATGACAGCTGCAGCTATATTTCTTCAGGAGCCACCATCAATATGCAAAAAGCATACAAGTGATTTCATCAGCATTCTGCTTTTACCAATGTCTTATTTTACGTAAAAACAGTCTAATCAGTTCCTTATGAAACCCACAGTCCAAGAAAATATCTCTACGTGGCTGGCACTTTTCTAAATAATGAGTATTCTTAATTATTCAGCCTAAAAAAATGTGGGAGGAAAAGGTTTCAGTAGCAAGACCAGAAACAAATTTTACCTGTTCTACTGTAAAGAAGTTTCGGGAAAAATGGCTGAATTGTAGCTTACCAACATTACTGTAAGGGCTAAGACGCTTAAGCCCAGAGGCTCTTTCTGTTAAGCAACGTGAGAAGAAACTCTGTCCAGAAAAAAACAGAAACTTTGCATGCTGCACAAATGAATATCTGCGCTCCTCTCCCTTTAAAAATATGGTGGGAAGGGTCTTTATCAATTTCAAAGTATGTCTGAAGTTCCCAGTCTTTTCATTATAGAAGTAGTAAAAAAGCATATTAATTTTTAGCAATTTTTCAGTTATTACTAAATTACAGTAATTTAAATTTTTTTCAGACATGAATAACATCAATGGTGATACCAGTGATATGATGGACACTTTGATGGGCAGAGAATGGCACTTTCTCTCTGTTGTCTTCCTCCCTAAAACCAGTAACTCCAATCTAATTGATGAGAGGAACGTCAGACAATTCCTAATTAAAAGACATTCTACAAAATACCTCAGGAAAATACTTCTCAAAACTGTCAATGCCATCAAAAATAAGAAAAATCTGAGGAACTGTCATAGACAGAGGCACCGATGGAGACGTGATGGCTGAATGTAACACAGGAGCTTGCACAGAATCCTATGCGAGATGACAGTGGATTAAAAAATAAGGAATTCTGAATCAAGTATGGACTTTAGTTAATAGTAATGCGTCAATACTAGTTCATTGGTATATAATATAATATATAATATAGTACATAATATAATACATTAACACAGGGCAATAGTGAGATACATGAGAATATACTATATTTGCTCTAACTCCAACTATTCTATTTTGAAAAAGTTGACAAACCTCACTCTTGTATATACTTTTTATTGTGTCATTCTCAAATATGTAGGACAACCAAAGAGAACTAAACATCTTAGGAAAGAATGCATAATAAAAGTGAAAGAAATATATAAACAGATAGTATCAAAATGACCTCCTAGAAGAAGCAGAGGAAAATATAAAGAATTGATCAAAAAAATTAATAGTACTCCCATAGAAATTCAAGATACTGTATCTATGACATATCAGCAAGATTCTTTGAAAAAGGAAAGTCAGAATATATAATACTTCGAAATAAAATACTTTGAATTTTAAAACAGGATATGGTTACTGAAATTTTACAAGAAAGCAATAGGTTTTTAAGTAAAAAGAATATTCAATAATGTAGAAGCAGCAAATGCAGGAAGAAGTGTATGTTGGGGGAGGCTGATGATGAGACTGAGATTGTCCTCAATACTTTCCTTTATGTTTTGGTAAAGTACTCATAACAAAAATATTACCATTTTAACCGTTTTTTAAGTGTACATTTTTGTAACATAAAGAACACTCACATTGTTAAGCAATTACCAACACCATTCATTTCCAGAACTCTTTTAATTTTGCAAAACAGATACTCTGTACCCATAAAACAGTAACTTTCCATTCTCTACTCTTCCCTAGTAAACACTATTCTATTTTTGGCATCTATGAAATTAACTATTCCACAAACCTCATGTTTGTGGAATCATGCACTATTTATCTTTTTTGTGACTGGCTTATTTCACTGAGCAAAATGTCCTTAATATTCATCCAGTTGTACCATGTGTCAGAATTTCCTTCCTTTTGGAGGCTGAATAATATTCCATTATTCAGAGATGATAGTGATGATAAATAGACATACATAGGTAGAAATGGATATATACATAGTACACTTTGTTTATCTATTCATCCACCAAGTAACACGTGGTCACATCTACCTTTTGGCTAATGTGGACTTTATATCCTGATTGTGATACTAGGTATACCACCACTATATCCGTCTGCCAAAAGTTAGGAACTGTACAGTAAAAGCAGTGACTTTTACTACATATAAATTATATCCCAATTTTTAAACTTTTCAATATGAAAAAAAATTTGAAAAACTGAGGATAAGTTGAAGAACTTCAACAAACCAGTTTTATTTCCAGAAAAAAAAAAAAAAACCAAAAGGACTAATAAAGGAAGACATTTTCAAAGAAAAGACCAGACACTGCTCAGAGGTAACATTTCTAACTCATCAGACTGATGAATCCACGAATGATCGCACAATGGAAAGCAAAATCAAATCTTGTCCAACATGGTGAAATTTCAGAACAGGAAAAAGGAGAGAGAATCAGATTTGCTAAAAGTTCTCATTAGGAACAGTGGAAACAAAAAGAAAACAGAGAAATTCAAAATTTCAAAGGAAAACTATTTTGAGTCTAGAATCTTCCAAAATCAACCAAACTATAGATCTAATGGAAGATGATAAATAAGAAAGGCAAAATTGAAGAAATACAAGGGCCAAGAATATTTCTTTTTTTAACATGCTTTAATAGGAAGCTATTTACTGATGTACCCTAAGAAAATGTTAGTAAACTATGAAAGAGGGAGATAAACCATGAAGTCAACAGTCAATCTAACCAGAAAGAAAGGAAGACTAAATAATTAATACCAGAGAAGAGAAGTCTAAAAAGACATTTGTGTAGAAGAAAATCCACTAGTCTAGATAGAAAGATGGAGGAGCTGAGACTTGGGACTTGAGAAATTTAGTACTCTGTATCTGTGGAGAAAAAGAATTGCAAAATGAGTAAGAACATGGCTTCTATATCCAAGCTGCCTACAGTCAAACCTCAAGTAACTCAGATCCTTATCAAATTACACTTCAAAAAAGTTGGTTGTGCAATAAATAGCTACATCAATTATCAAATTCTTTTCTGTCTGTATCTGTCTGCCATCTAGGACATCAGTTTTCTACCTTCAAACTGGAACTTTCACCACTGACACTTCTCATTCTTCAGCTTGACAACCGCAGAACTTGGGATTGTCTCAGCTTCCAGCTTCTCTATCCGTATGAGCCAGTTTCTTATAATCACAAAATAACAGCACATACCTGGGGTCTAAAGTTTGTACTGATTGTACAGCTAGACAGTGTGAACTAATAGAAACCTCAAATTGAGTAGAATTCAGCTCCTGCCATGTTTAATATAAAACTTTTATTTATTTTTTAAAATATTTACTTATTTATACCTACAAGAACTAGGATACAGGCCAGAGGTGCAGGGGTGAGGTTAGAGTATTCACCAGAGACAGAGTGCGGAACAGAACAGGCAGATTGACTGAAATACACTGCTGAGGGGAGCAGCGGGCAAGACAAGGGAGGTCTACCACACCATGTGGGTCAGCTCTCTGGGCAGGGATCAAACTCATGCTGCAGACTGCGGATAGCTTGATAGTGCTGCTCTCAATCACGTGCGCCACCAGGAAGGCCCATATAAAACTTTTAAATGAATGCTCTTTATTATAGGCATTAAAACTTAGAAAACTGTTAATTTTTTCAAAGTAACTCATAAAATTAAAATGAAAAAATCCTAATTGATTGCTTTTCTCTGAAGCTCTAATAACTGGGTAAGTACTTACTTAGCATGCTTCAGTTCCCACCATAGCAAGCTAATTTAAAAAAATTATACAGTAAATATAAAGACAGTCCTTTTGATTTCAGCTTTAAAAATGCTAATTTAGGTAATCTAGTGAAATAGGTACGATAGGCACCCACTTCACTTTATCACCTACATAAAGTACCATAATGTGCTCACCAACAATTACAGACTCAACCCATCCATGAGTATTTATTATGCAAATGTTATGTGGCCACTCCAACTTATCCTTTTCTGGAAAGTGGATGGTTTACATACCTCAGTAATAATTTCCCATTGCCATCCTGCTTCTATAAGAGACCTAATACACTAGAGTAAATGCCCTAGTCTCCTCACCTAACTGGAAATAAGAAAACGCAAAACAATATTTTAGGTTAAATGGCAACTGTTAGT
The DNA here is from genome assembly GCA_019455555.1 of Galemys pyrenaicus. Classification (NCBI taxonomy): domain Eukaryota; kingdom Metazoa; phylum Chordata; class Mammalia; order Eulipotyphla; family Talpidae; genus Galemys; species Galemys pyrenaicus. The sequence goes on along the minus strand of JAGFMF010011870.1, from coordinate 17,061,289 downwards.
ATAAGGGTAACAAGTAATTGGTGAGGAAAGGCTCACTTTGGAAACACTGAATTAACATTCATAAATGGTTAAAAGGTAAAATTCATGCTAAACATACTATAACACAATAAAAAAAAAAGTTTGACTTGCTTCTGTGTGCCATTCCTGATCACTCATTTCAAATGCAAACTTATTCTCAACAGATACTCTTAAGCCTGTGCCCCTAACATCTGCCTATTATTTTTAACCTCTTAGTACCAACACCACCAATATACTCATCTCTTTACTTATTTTTAGTTCACTATCTGCTCCCCATGCTCTCCTCCTGCTGGCAAGACCGTTTTACATCCTCAACATCGACAACAATATACAATATACAATGAGCATTCAGTACATATTTGTTGAATGAATTATCACTATTTTGCCAGAAGGCCTAGAACTAAGTGACTAAAGGCAAAATGAGTGGGTTACATAGGCTATGGTTGGAATCCAAGAATAAGATAATAAAACTGGGGCAGTAGGGTGTCTATTATGAGAGAAGGAAGTTTAAACCTGAAAGATAGTAATTAAAACAGCTTGGTACTGGAACAAAGACAGACACACAGGCCAATGGAACCATATAGAAAGTCCAGAAGTAAAACCACACATATATGGACACCTGATCTTTGACAAAGGATGAAAGAATATGCAGTGGAACAAGGACAGCTTATTCAATAAATGGTGCTGGCAAAACTGGTCGGCCACATACAAGAAAATTAAACTAGATCACTACCTTACACCATGCACAAAAATCAACTCAAAATGGATAAAAGATTTGAATGTAAGACCTGAAACCATAAAATATATAAAAGAAAGCATAGGTAAAACGCTACAAGACATACATTTCAGCCTTTGAAGATGCATCCCCCAAAGCAATAAAAATGAGAGAGAAGATAAACAGATGGGACTATATCAAGTTAAAAGCTTCTGTACAGCAACATTAACCAAAACAAAAAGACTCCCCACTGATTGGGCATAAATCTTTGCACCCCATACAACTGACAAGGGTCTGATCACGAAGATATACAAAAAACTCACAAGACTCAAGAAAATCAAAGTAAACGACTCAATCAAAAAATGGGCAGAAGAAGTTAAGACACTTCACCAAAGAGGATATACACATGGCCAACAGGCATATGAAAAGATGTTCAACATCTCTCATAATCAGGGAAATGCAAATTAAAACCTCAGTAAGGTACCACCTTACACCGGTAAGAATGGCACACATCGAAAAAACCAACAATAAATGTTGGTGAGGATGTGGAGAAAAGGGAACTCCACTACACTGCTGATGGGAATGCAAGTTAATCCAACCACTATGGAAGGCCGTGTGGAGGTTCCTCGGTCTACTAGGGATGGAACTACCATATGATCCAGAATCCCACTCTTGGGGATCTACCCAAAGGACACAAAAACACCGATCCAAAAGAGTAGCTGTACCCCCATGTTTATTTCAGCACTATTTATAATTGGTAAGACCTGGAAACAACTCAGATGCCCAAAAGTAGATGACTGGATCAAGAAGATGTGGTACATGTACACAATGGAATACTATTCCACAATCAAAAATGATAAACTAGGGACATTTATAGAAACATGGATGGAGCTAGAAGGAATTACACTCAGTGAAACAAGTCAGAAGGCAAGAGAAAACTATCAGATGGCTTCATTTTTAGGAGGAATGTGAAAAAACAACAAATACAACAAAAAATAAAAAAGAAGAAAACAAAACAAAAAAAAAAAAAAAACAAGAGAAATCTCAAGGAAATGGGCAATTATAAAAAGGTGGTCCCAGGAAAGGGGGAAGTTCCAGAATCCTGGTTCCACCCTAAGTGGCTGAGCAGGGAAAAAAGATTCTGCAGAAAAAGACAGACAGAAGGAAGGGAGGAAAAAGAAAGCAGGATGGAGAACAGCTAAGAGACGTGGAGGAGTCATGTAAAGCAGAGAAACATATAAAAAAACTGTGCTTGCTTTTTGGTCTTGAACTGGTTAAAACAAATGTAGGTGAGAGACCCATGGGGAGGTTAACAATAGCAACTTTCATCTTAATTTTAATTTCGCTCTTTTCCTCCCAGATTTGTCTGACTCTTTCTGACCCTTTTCTATGGGTCTCTACTAAAAGGTCCTTTAAACTTGTGGCAGGCTTTTGGGCCTTACTTTAGGCCAATCCTATTTAGCTAGACTTTTACCCTCAAGGAGATGGGTAACTTTAAATGCTTAACCTAATAACTATATTCTTTATCCTTTCTATATTATATCCTAATTATATTAAAGTTCCTTTCCATTAAAAGTCTTATATGTTTGTCTTAATGCGGCAGATGGCAGAACCCATTCAGAGAGGGCAGGTTTGGGAGCGCTGGGGTGCTCCTCTCCTTACCCTGTAACACAATTACAGCCAAAAACAAACTCAACAAGATCAAAGGGTTAAAGATGGACCAAGGGGAGCATGGGGGTGGGGCAGAGGGAAGGGAGGGCAGGGACAGGGAGGAGGGCTTAGGGAGCACAGGTGTCTGGGGTGATGGTGCACAGGTGAGGTGGTGGTGGGAACTCCCTGGGGACTACAAATGTTGTCAAATACAATTAAATAAATCTAATGAGAAAAATAAAATAAAGTACAACTGAATAAAACACAACTGAATACAGCTGGAAAAAAAAATAATAAACCTGAAAGACACTCAAAAAAAAAAAAGAAAGAAAGAATCTACAAGAATTGAAAACAGATTGGAAAAGAAATGAAACAGAAAATGTGTCAGGGTGTGCTCTATTTTGAGACAAAAGGAATGGAAGCACCAATAAGAGAAATGGGGACAGGAAGCCAGTTTTAGCAAAGGAAGACCAGCACAGAGCTGACATGTCAGAGCTCGAGGGGTGCTGTGATCCCGGCCAAAAGATGTTAAACTAAAGAGTCCTGAGTCCTTCAATGCGTATTAAAAGAAAAAGAAAGAAGGGAGGAGGCATGGCTTTGGTGGAAACACACACTGAGGGTCAGGAGGAAAAAAGAGCGAACACACAGCATTGGGATGGCATAAAAGTCCACAGAATGATGGAAGCCAAAAGAGTTTAGAGAAGGGTGGCTGGAGAAGGGTTAGAAGGGAAAAACTGCCACTGATTTTGACATGGAGGTTACAGATTGACAGTGGGTTTCTAATGCTGGCAAAATCTTTTTCAGGATTGTGATGTTTATATAACTGAAGGCCACAAGTAAAATTTAAATGTCTTTATTTTGAGGGTTCCCCTGCCAGGGAAGAAATGCAGACGTGAAGACACAAGCTGGAAGAACAGTCCCTGGGAAGCACACCCCAGAGCTGGAGGTCAGGAACCAAGAAACTTCCATTTAAGATCAGTTGCACAACAAATGTTGGCGAGGATGTGGAGAAAAAGGCACTCTCTTACACTGCTGGTGGGAATGCAAGATGGTCCAACCATTATGGAAAGCAGTATGGCAGTTCCTCAATCTACTAGGAATGGAACTTCCATATGAT
>JAGFMF010011870.1:17039995-17057396 GCA_019455555.1 Galemys pyrenaicus | reverse complement strand
GTGATGGTGCACTGGTGAGATGGTGATGGGGAATACATGGGGATTACAATTAATGGCAAGTATATGTAAATTTTAAAATATTTTAATAAAAGGAAAAAAGATCAGTTGCAGTTTCATCATTGATCTCCTTTTCCCTAAGCCCTCTTAGATTCTGATATCTATTTTTTTTTAAAGACTTACTTATTTATGCATACAAGAACTGGGGGACAGGCCAAAGTCACAGGAGGTGAGAGGATTCACCAGAGACAAAGTGGGGAGCAGAACAGGCAGATTGACTGAAACACACTGCTAAGGGGAGCAGCGGGCGAGGCAGGAGAGGTCTGCCTGTACCATGTGGGTCCCCTCCCTGGCCGGGGGATCAAACTAGCACTGCTGTGCTGTGGATGCTTCACAGTGTGGCGCTCAACCCGCTGCACCACCAGGGAAGCCCCAATTCTGATATTTCAAAGCCTCCAGCACCTCTCCTCTAAATTTCACAAGTCTCTTTACTTGTATACCTGGTCTAAGCGCCATTCCAGCAGACAGCCGGTGAGCTCCTATCACTCCACTGCTCCATACCTAGTTAAGGTCCTCACTATCCCTCAGAGCAAATGTACATGGTCTTCCAAGGGTCTCCAAGAAGTATCAGCCCTGTCATCACACATGTTACTGCCTCCCACTGTCTGGGTTGCTCAGCCTGGGGCAGCCACACCGGATCAGGCACCTGGGCTCCTGTATTTGCTGTCAGTGCCTCCACCACCCTTGGGTCTCAACTCAAAAGCCACTTACTAGTGAGTCCTTCCCGGGCCAAGGCAGGATGCCCCTACCTCTTATGCATGTATTGTTTTATCAATGTATTTCTCTTCCTTCTATTAAGAAGAACTTTATCTTCTTCCTTTTCTTCCCTCCTTTTTTTCCTCCCTTATGATTTATTTTTACGGTACGGGTAAGCATCTGACACATTTTGTTCATGGTTTACCAACTGCCTATGGCACAAAAAAAGGTATGTAGCCGCTACTTGCCGAATTTAAAAATCCAACTTAATGATTTGCCATATGAACAATGTTCATTCTAAGGTGCAAGTCCAGTGCCATCTGCACACTCACAATACCCTCTCTATCATACTTCCTGTTCTCGAAAACATATTCTAACTGGCTCTCTTTAGAGTAAGCCTGACACATACCTCAGACAACAGCCAGTGGTTTACATGCCTTTTGACACAATTTTGAAGTATGAGGTGTGACTTCTCTGTCCACACTAGATTAAATATGGCAAATTGGAAGAAGGACTTATAAGGTATCATATAGATGGCATAAATTAGCAGTTCTCAAACTGAGAGGCAATAAGAAACTACAAACAGCAGTAATAAGGTACACACATACATGAGATCGCATTTCAGGGTTTTTTAGCATAAGAAAAAGTCCAATCATTTAAAAGCTTCACTCTTTAATACTGAGGATGGTAGCCTGTGCCCATTAAATTCCACTCTGTATACAAGCTGCTGAAAGTAAACTTTTTCCTTCTAAAAGTTAAACAGAACCTCAAGCTAATCTAAAAGATTCCTGTGTGGAACACATGCTTTTGGATCATACTAGAACCTCTAAAATCTAGAGCTACTACCAGAAACGAATAAGAAAGGTGATATATTAGGTACTATACTAATAACAATATCTTATATACAGTGCTTTCAAGCTTACAAAAGAAATCTTTTTATATTTCTCAGAAATCCCATAGCATCCCTGCGAGCAGGTAAAACAGACACAGAAAAATAAAATGTTGTTGAACTTCCATCAATTCAACACAAACTATGTAGCACTGTCCCCTAGTGCTGGCCAAAGTGAGGGGACCCACAGAAAATTACCCCCTCACACAGATCCAAGTGATTTTATATTTTTATCTTAAACTCAGGGTACCTGCTACCATTTCACCACAAGGGTAAGATAATCTCTACTCTAGCACAAATCTTTACTTATTTTATATACTTTACTATTTCATAATGTTCTTCTACAAAGAACATGGACTTCTGAGTCCTCTGAATAACTGCAAAACCCACTGTATGTGTGGCAAATGATGAATGTAGAGGATTATGCACAGCAACTTTTTTTGTATAGAAGGAAAATAGAAACAACCTATGTGTCTTTTGGTGGGAGATTTATTAAGTAAATAGAACACTAAATAACTGGTGTGCAAATCACGTGGCACACCTGTGTACAGTGACATAGGTCAATCTCTAAGACATAAGTCAAGAAAACACAGTTTCAGCGGCCTCCCTGGTAGTGCAAGGGGTTAAGCACCGCACTATGAACTAGTTCAATCCCTGGCCAGGGAGAGGACCCACATGGCACAGCAGATTTCTCCTGCCTGCCCCACTGCTCCCCTCAGCAGTGTATTTCAGTACTTCTGCTGTTCTGTTCCCCCTCTCTGTCACTGGTAATTCCTCTAACCCGCCCCCACCCACACACACACACACACACCTCTGGCCTGTACCGCAGATCTTGTATGCATAAATAAATAAATCTTAAAAAAAAAAGAAAACACAGTTCCAAACAGCAAATTTGTTGTTAAACATTCATGGAGGATGGGGGGTGGGGGCAGTAGGCAGTGGGGATGGAGTGGAAGGGGAGAGGGGGAGAGAATGAGAGAGAGAGAGAGAGAGAGAGAGACCTATTGAAGGCTATATATAAAAAGTGGTGACCAGACTGGGTGGGGGTTGGGGAGTCAGGGCATAGATGGAGACTTCGGTTTTTCCAAATACCCTTATTAAACTCTTATAGCAGGTGAATGCAGATAAATAAAACTTTCACTGTTCTAGATAAATGCAGAGGGCAAAGCCAAAATGGTAACACTGCACCCCCCGCCCAGGACTGTCACAAAGGTGAAGACAGTGTGAGTGTGAAGACACTGAGAACTACAAAGCAGGAGGCACATATTAGTCACGATGACTTTAGGAAAAGAACAGCTCTTTAATTTTCTGTTTCAAATTTCAGTGCTCTTAGCATCATGCTCAAAACTAATGTCTTTTTTTAACTTATTAAAAGAAAAAAGTACAAAAGTAGAGTGCATTTTTACCACTCTGACTAGTCTTTCTGACCCCTGATGAGTTATGCACTTGAATATGAAAGACCTGGGTGCTTTGTTATTGTTTTGTCTGGAAATAAAAAACTTTAACTTTGATTGAAAGTAGAGGATTAGGGGCCCACCCTGGTGGTGCAGTGGGTTAAGCAAGGCACTATGAAGCAAACCACAACCACTGCAGCAGGAGTTCGATCCCTGCCTCCGGCTAGGGAGGGACCCACATGCCATAGCAGACCTCTCCTGCCTGGCCTGCTGCTCCCCTCAGCAGTGTGTTTCTGTCAATCTACCTGTTCTGCATCCTGCTCTGTCTGGTGGATCCTCTCACCACCCCCCACACCTCTGGCCTGTACCCCACTGCATTGTATGCATAAATACATATGCATAAATAAATCTTAAAAAAAAAAAGAAAGTGGAGGATTAGAGTGGATGGGTTAATTAAATTTTGATTGTTCTATCGGTAAAATATTAGAATTGGCTTTGACTAAATATAAAATCTGAAAATCAGGCTATAAAAAATATAAGGTTATATTTCTACATTGGTTGAGGTCACTGTATAGCTGAGCCTTCAGTCACCCCATGTGCATATCCCGTGCGCCACACCACCAGTCACAGAAGCAACTGAATCTAAGCAAAGAATGTGAATATTCCAGGGAAAGGCAATCTGCAAACACATCTCCCCCAGCTCACTGGACGTGGCTGATGAAGACTCTTCAATTCTTTGATTTAGCAGGTATCAGCAGCTGTCATTTATTTTAACACACATTTACATGGACTTAGGATGTATCAGATCCATGTTCTAATTTAAATATTAATCTTGTTTATCCTCATCACTCAAGGAGACAGACAGTACCTTTGTTCTCACTTTACAGATCAGGAAACTGAGGAAGGAACAAAGAGGTTAAGTAAAGTAGCGCAGGGTCAAAGAGCTAATAAATGTGGGAGCAAAGGCAATGTGGGTCAAGAGTTCAGGATTTTAACCAATGAATTTTATGAAAGATACAAAGGTAAATAGTGGGGGATCTCCATGGTGGCACAAGGGGTTAAGTCACAGAACTATGCTCCTATCCCGTAGTTTCTACAACACGAATTTGATCCCTGGCCAGGGAGGTGACCCACATGGCACAGCAGACAGCTCCTGCCTCTCCCCTTACTCCCCTCAGCCGTGTGTTTTAGTCTATCCACGTGTTCTATTCCCCCCTCTGTGTTTGGTGAATCCTCTCACCCTCCCCACCTCTGGCCTGTACCCCAGTTCTTGTATGCATAAATAAATAAATCTTTAACAAAAAAAAAGAAAAACAAAAGTAAGTATTGGGAACCTATTGGGAAATAAGACAGACCCACCTCTGCCCTCTGGAAGCTTACCTCCAGCCATGAGGGATTGGTAAAGAGCAAATAATGTATGACAAATCCATTATAATAGCAAAAAAATATATATTCCACAATCGAAAAATGATAGAGTAGCGTATCACAAAAGGGGTAAGGATGATAGAAAGCATTCCCTAAACTCTCACTGATTCCAAAACTGGAAAATAACTGTTAACACTCTCATTGTACAAATGAGGCAGTTCTGGTCCCAACATGAGCAGTGAAAGTAAAAGGCAGGAGACAGCCATCCTTGGTTTGAGCAGGCCCAACTGCAGCCTGGTTATTAGCAACAAACTTGATGTGACACTATGAGGGGTTTTAAGTATTTGCCATGAGTCTTGTCAAATGCAAGAGTCTTACGTCTTTAACTATAGTCAACATCAAGTTTTTGCTCACAATGAAAATGTAACGCAGACTGGTGGGTGGCATTCATCCCAAAGTCACTGTTCTCACTCTTGATCTGCAGCTGCTTTATCCTGGCAGCTGAGGTGTTTATAAAGAGTTAAGGAAGCAGGAAGCAGAATATACAAATATCTAGTGACTTCATTCTAAGGACCAGGCTAGGTATTTTCACAAGTTATCTTACTTAAAAGACAAGATAAGACTGATAAAATGGATGGGAGTCTACTAAAGCTGACTGTTAACAAACTGTCCTTTCATTTTAATAGAACCATAAGGAAAATGGAATGGAACCAAAACAGCCAATTTCAAGACAATAAAAACTTTGTGGTCATAAAAAGTTATGTTTGCAAGGAGTCTGGCAAATGGAGAAATATTTTTATTCTAAAAATGGAGGAAGTACATTCATGGAATAACATTTTAATATATAAAACAATCTGGAAATACACAACAAAAATGATATTATAGTGGTCCCCAGGAGGGAGTGAAAATAAGAAAATGGATAAGTAGAAATGTTAACACTTACTTTATACCCTTCAGTAGGTTTCTATGCATAATTTTTAAAAAATATTTATTTATTTATGCATACAAGAGCAGGCCAGGGGCATGGGGAGCAGGAAGAAAGGATTCACCAGAGACAGAGTGGGGAGCAGAACAGGTAGATGGATTGAAGTACAGCAAGAGGCTGCTTCCACATGGGTCCCCTCCCTGGCCAGGGATCCAATTCATGCTGCAGTGGCTGTGGAAACCCCACAGAGCTGTGCTCAACTCACTGTACCAACAGGGAGGCCCTCTATGCATAACAGGAAGATTTTTTAAATGATTTGTAAAAATGATGAAAATGCTTAGTCTATAAAGTCATCTTAACTGACAGGAATATAGGATTTTAAAATATAGGTTAATTTCAACTATGTCAACCCCTCAATAAAAGAAAATAGAAAATTCTAGAAAAACAATCAACATTTCTTATCCCTAGAGGATCAGTTTCATTTGTTCATTTTATATACATACTTATTGTTTGATATATTTACAAAAAGAATTTTCATGAGAAAAAAAACTGAACCATGGTTTTAAAAAGAACAAACAGAACATAAGAAAAATACTAATATGGCAGGTGGTAAGATAATAGAAGTTTCTCTGGTAACATTCTAAAGTCAAATATAAAGAAGTCAAGATTTTCACTCTAAAACAGTAAGTTCAAAGTAAAGGCTAACGGACCATCGTCTTGCTGAAATGTAATCAACTGTGGACTCAAATTCCTACTTCAAGGAAGGCAGAATCAAACCTTAATATTAAATACTCTTGACCTAGCCTTCTTCTCCTTCTTCTAATCATCTTTGCTACATGAGTTAACCCTGCTTTACTTTTAAAAAGCCATTTGAGAAGGTGACAGTGACAATTATCTGGAGTCTCATCACAGATTTCAGCCTCAGTGTAGCTTGCAACTACCATGGACTGGAAGACTTTTTCCACAAACGCTGGCACATTTGCTTCTGTACTCCTAATTGCTTTTAGGCTTTAGTTTTCCCTCTCAGAAAATGTTATCTGCTTCTACGAGGTATTAATTGCAAACTGCACCTTACACAACAGTGAAAGGAAGGACTTATTGCTTTAAGTTACCCTATGCAGAATCACCTATTTGGAACAAAAAAAAAAAAAAAAAGGATTTTCTCTGCAAAATCTGTGGAAAATATGTTGTCATCACATTTCATTACCCATCATGCATTCTCCCCTTCAAGGTAAAGAACTCCTTTATGAGCAGGAACAACATAGAAGCCGTGAGTTTCCAGTATTCCTATGGCAGGGTAAGCCCACTATAAACACTCCTTTTTGCTTTTTAAAACTAAAAGTTCTGGACAGAACACAAAAAGAACTACCTGAGGATTCCAAAAGTAAATAAAAATGGTGAAACTGTGGAGGGAAGCCCCTTGTCCCACGTGTACTGTGCAAATATTTTCTCCCATTCAGCAGCGTGTCTTTTCATTTATTTATGTTTGCTTTTGCTGTGCAGAAGCTTTATAGTTTGATATAATCCCAATTGCTTACATTCAATTTTATTTTCCCACCCACTGGAGATGAATCCATGAAGACATCTCTGAAGCCAGAGTCATGGAGTATGTTGTTTATGTTTCCTTCAAGGTGTCTTATGTTAAGAAAACAGAAAAATGTGGGGTTTTTTTCTCATGTATTTATGGTATTAAGAAACCTTATTGCAAGGTTTTAGTCTTCATCCAGATATGTTATCTATTTTGGACTGATTTTTTATATAGGGTAAGATAGTTGTCTAATTTCATTACTTTATTTCAACTTTCCAGTTTTGCCCAAAACCATTTACTGAAGAAGTTTTCCTTTCTCCAATGTATATTTTTGGCTCCTCTTTCTTAGATAAACTAAGTATGGGTTTATTTCTGGGCTTTCAATTCTATTCCATTGGTTCGTTTGTCTGGTTTTGGTCCAGATCCATATTGTTTTGATTACTGTAGTTTTTTAGTATAGTTTGAAGTCTGGTGATGAATGTTAACTAACTAGATTAATCTAGATTAAATAGACAGTGGTGGTATTTGTGCATCGTCAGGGTGATCATTTATCAATATATAAAAATATTGAATCATTATGCTGTACACCTGAAACTGATGTTCTATATCATTTATACCTCAATAAAAAACATTTCAAAAGCAAGGCAGTGGAGTCAAGAATCAGATCTGCACAAATAGAGTCAACTGAGATTTGACAAAGGAGCAAAGCAATACAAGAAGAAAAAAATCACCTTCTCATCAAGTGATTCTGAAACAACTATACATCTATATGCAAGGAGAAAGTAAATACAGACAAAGACCTTACACCTTTAATAAAAATGAAGTCAAAATAGAAAAGAACCTTAAGTGTTAAATGCAAAAACTACAAAACTTGTTGAAGATAACACAGGCAGAAATCTAGGTGAACTGTGGTTTAGCAATGGTGTTTTAGAAACAAGATCAAAAGCACATTCCATGAAAGAAAAAACTGGTAAGTAGGACTTGATTAAAATTTAAAACTTCTCCTTTGCAAAAGACATGGTTAAAAGAATGAAATGCCAAGCCATAGACAGAAAATCTTTGCAAAACACATGCCTGATAAAGGACTGGTATTCAAAATACATAATAATGGGCCTCCTGGTGGCCTAAGGATTTAAGTCTCAGCACTATGAAGGTATTTTGCAGCCACTGCAGCAAGAGTTCAATCCCTGGCCAGGAAGGGGACCCACATGGCAAGGCAGACCTCTCCTCAGCAGTGAATTTCAGTAGATCTGCCTGTTCTGTTCCCCACTCTGTCTCTGGTGAATCCTCTCACCACACCACACCCCCACTCCTCTGTCCTGCACCCTAGCTCTTGTATTCATAAATAAAATAAATCTTCAAATACATAGCAAGCTCTTAAAACTCATCACTGAGAAAACAATACAACTAAAGAATGGGCAAAAGTTCTGAAAGGCACCTCCCCCCAAGAGTTATACAGATACAAGCCTATGAAAAGATGCTCAACATCATATGCTCTTAAGAATTGCAAATTTAAAACAATGAGATACCACTGCTCACTACTAAGATGTATAAAATCCAGAACACTAACAAAACTGTCACTGGTGAGGATGTGGAAAGAAACTCACTGATTACTAGTGGGAAGAGTTTGGCTGCTTCTTCTAACTAAACATGAACTGTTATCATATCATCTAGAAATCATGCTCCTTGGCATTTACCCAAGGATGTTGAAAATTTACATCTACACAAACTCCTACACATGAATGTCAACAGCAGCTTTATTCACCATTGCCAGAATTTGGAAGCAACTGAGATGTCCTTCAATAGGTGGATGGATAAACAAACTATGGCACATCTAGACAATGTATAGTATTCAAAGATAAAAAGAAATGACCTATAAAGCCATAGAAATTTAAAGCACAGTAATCATTTCACAATGTGCATATATATATATACATATATCATCACACTGTATACATCAAACTTACAAAATATTATACATCAATTATATATCCAAAAAGTTGGGTAAAGATAAAATTAACATCATCCTAGACTAGACACTGTACTAGACAGAAAAATGTTAAAAATATTAAGGACAGGTGGAGTCAATTCATAGCCTGGAATACAGATAGCAGATTGGACAGAGATGAGGGGTTTTTTTTTTAATTTGGTAACTGTACTCTGCGTGTGAATGTACTTCTCAGAGGTGAATAGAAAATGGATTAGAATAAATAATGTGAGAAATATGTATACATGTAAACAGCAAAATATTAAGCCAATGGAAAGAGGGATAGGTGAATAAGGGATATACAGTGTTCATTGTGCAGTCTTCACAACTTTCCTTGTCTTGAAATTATTTCCTAAAGGAAAATTTATTTTAAAGAACAGCCAGGAAGAATCATAAATGCCTATTACCAAGTGAAAGGTAGATACAATAAGTATTGTATGATTCCTACATAAGCATTGTATGATTCCAACTACTTGACACTCTGAAAAAAGACCAAACTATGAAAAACAGGAAAAAGATCAGTGGCTCCAGGGACTAGGAGGTAGGAATGGAAGAACCAGTGCCATACAGGGGATTTTTATGGCAGTGAAACAATTCCATATATACTATAATGATACCATATATGATATCCATATATACCATAATGATATCATCATCATATATTTGTCAAAATGTATAGACTGTACAAAAATAAAGAGCAAACCTAGTGTAGACCATGAACTTTAGCTAATAAAAAAATTTGATATTGGCTCATCGATGGTAACAAAGGTACCCCTATTATATATAATAGGAGAACTGCAGGTGTGGGTGAGGTGATATACAGAAATTCTATCTTTTTCATTAATTTTTCTATAAATATGAAACTCAGGAAAATAAAATCTAATTTTCCCTTAAAGCAAGGCTCTAAAAGCATGTTACTTTTTGTAACACAAACGAGTTTTTACTTCTTGTTTATAGGTCAAGATTTTTAAATGGCACCAAAGGCTATTTTAATTCTTCCAATTTCATAAGCCAGAACTGTATTATGAGGCAAATCCCTGAAATAGAAAACCACCAATAAGAGTTTGCCTATCAGGCCTCCCCGGTGGCACAGTGGGTTAAGCAGCGCACTATGAAACAAATCACAGCCACTGCAGCACGAGTTCAATCCCTGCTGCCAGCCAGGGAGGGGGCCCACATGGCGCCACAGACCTCTCCTGCTGTGCCCACTGCTCCCCTCAGCAGTGTACTTCCGTTGATCTACCTGTTCTGCTTTCTGCAATCTGTGGTGAATCCTCTCACCCCGCCCCCCCTCCCCCCGCACCTCTGGCCTGTACCCCAGTGCTTGTATGCATAAATAAATAAATCTTTAAAAAAAAAAAAGAGTTTGCCTATCACTTTCTAGACCTTTTCTCATTAACTTCCAATATGCCAAGTTAATGTTAAGGAAATGCATTCCAGTCCACTGTGAGTGATCAGGAAGCATTATTTCAGTCCTCAACCACACATCTATGGAGAACAGGCCTCACATTCCCTACAGACCGTGCCAAAGGAGCTTTAGCCAACTCTCCATATGGCTAGAAATTTCTGTATATGAAACTCCCAAAGTTAAGTGCTTCAAGAGACATATATGGGTTGAGAAGACACTACTATCCCTGATCTTATCTAAAGGAAAAAAATCACACAGATAACTTACCTTGAACAAAAGGTGAGCATTAATTCTCTCCCAAAACATCCCCAATAAGTAAGTTAAGCATCTCAGCTGTTGACGAGCAGAGCGCTTAGCTCAGGCAGGTTAATGATCACATGTAGCAAAGGTACCTAACCACCTTCCTGGTGTGGTTAAAGAGGACAGTTGTTTTCTTCCCTACTCCTTAACATTTGTAAAATATCTGTTACTAAAAACAGAAGCACGTTTGTTGTATTAAATGGCAAGTAGGATTTTCTCCTGATTATGCTTTTAATAAGCAGGGCATAATCTTTTACTTTAAACACAATGGCACAATATTTTGAGTCTACTGAGATAGTCTGTTTTTTTAAGATCTATTTTATTTATTTCTGCATACAAGAGTTGGGGTGTAGGCCAAAGGTTCGGGGGTAGGGGGTGAGGATTCTCCAGCAACAGAGTGGGGAGCAAAGCAAGTGGATCTACTGAAATACACTGCTGAAGGAAGCTGTGGGTGAGACAGGAGAGGTCTGCTGTGCATGTGGGTTAACTCCCTTGCTGGGGTTCGAACTCATGCTGCAGTAGCTGCTGATAGCTTCATAGTGCTGAGATTGAACACCTTGCAAAACCAAGGAGTCCCGTATTGATATATTCTAAACCAGCATTTCTCACAGTGTCTGACCACCAGCCTCAGCATTACCAAAGAACTTGTTAGCACTGCAATTCTGACCCAGATCTACTAACTCAAGAAACGCCAGAGGCAGGGGCGGGGGTGGATCACGCAGCCACTTGTTTTTACAAACCTTCCAGGTGACCCTGAAGCTCAAAGAGGTTTGAAAACCACAGTTCTAGAAGCTCATTCATAACTACGAAAACATGTCTCACCTGCCTTTCTCTAAGTTGACTGGAACCAATTACTTAGGTAGGTCTGGCCCAGGGAGCGCCATGCTCAAAACACTGATTGAGACTAATGTTTTGATTCCTGCCTCCCTACCACACAACGGTAGGCCTCTCAAGCATTCCCCTAAGACAGCAAGGAGTCACATACAACGGCAACTTTGAACCAACAAACCAAAGAAGTTATTTCAGTGAAAAAAAAAAATCAAAGTCCCCCTCTCCAGAGGGCTGGCCTTTCTTGATAATCACAATCTTACATCTTATGTTGGATAACCATTTTCAGTTTACAAAGCACTTCCAGATACACTGAGTAATATCACAATAACCCTGTGAGGCAGAGTGCCTTCCCCCACCCCCCCTCCGCCCCAGCATCTCTGAAACTCAGCGAACTCTGAGTAACAGCAGCCCTTCCAAGATCAGTGAATCAGCAAGTATATAGTCGTCACGGTTTACGCTAAGCAATGATCTAAGCTGTCTTCTTAAAAGAAATATTAATGATCTTGAATGAATTTTTGAGCCCCCATACACCTCATTTCAGCATCCATAAAACAGAAGTAAAAACAGTACCTACTTCGTAGAGTTTATATCAGGATTAAAAAATAATTCGTGTAAAGTTGTACAGACGGTGCTTGGACTCCGCATTTCTGCAATAAATGCAGCTGTCAGTACGTATCTGGACACCACCACTCTGGCATTTACAAGGCTGCAGTCACTTCCACTGCTCCAAGGAATTTTCTAGCTGTTACTGTCTCCTTTACTCCTGACTTCAAACTTCTTCTATGTCAGACCATCATATATTGGGTGTTCTACACACGGCCATGATTCATCATCAATTATACTATGTGGAGGGTAAGTGGAAAAGTCGCGGGCTTTTCCGCCCGCCCACCATTGGTGTAATGATGGACACCTGAGGTCCTGCACGCATGCCTACGTGGGCATGCGCAAGTGGGTGCACCTGGGATTAGACATGGGCGTATAGGGGCGGCACCACGAGGATGCCAGCAGCAGAGCAGAAGACAAGCAGAGTAGAGACAGAGGCAGAGACAAGAAGCTATGGTAATAGCAAAGACGAGAAGCAGCAAAGCAGCAGAGAGTGAGATGCGCCAGGGGCTAGGAGGCCTGTCAGCCTCCTGGCTCCCCAGCAGCCCTGCCTGCCGTGTACTTGGTTACCTCTGATAATAAAAGCCTAAAAAAGCCACCGAGGGCTCCAGGACTCATCCTGGAATTTGCTCTGTGCCCTTCCTGGCACCACACTATGGTAACTCTTACTGAAGATTAATTATCAAAATAAAAAAGCCACTTTAGGAGAGATGCATAGTTTGTTAGCAGCTATTCCAATCATCTGACACTTTTATCTTTATTTCAATTTAAAGATCAGCTCTTAGAAAGATAAACCAAATAATTATGTCAAATGTACACGGTCCTCAGGTCCTCATCCCAGAGAGATTCTTGAGACTCAAAAAAAAAAAAAAAAAGGTTTTAACGAAGTTGGCAAATTGAAAGGCTGGTTTCAGCTCCTTCCCACTAAATTGATCAAAGAAAGTCTGAGTCTCCTGTAGTATATTTAAATTTTTTTTTCATCAGCACACGGCAAGTTTATTAAAGAAAGGTTAAAAAAAAAAAAGGAAAGAGCCTGCATAGGCCCAGGTAGGCAGAGAGTTATGTTTTGCCAGAGCAAGGGATGTTCTTGTCTCCAGTTATATAATGAAAAACAGAAATTCTTCTCTGAGTAAATCTTCCCAGATATATGCCTGATTGCAACCCTTTGAAGTTGACACAGCCGAAGTCGGTTTTTTTTTTTTGCATGAATTATGCATTATAGGAAACACAAGGAAGACCAATCAGAATGTGACTCATACAAGTGAAAGTTAAAGGCACATGTTGTACTACGTGTTTTCTGAGAAGCCAACATTCCTGACCTAGGTGAGAGGCAAAAGGTGGGGGTTTACTTCAGTTACTGTGGGTGCAGCAGTAAAGTCCAGTGAGCTAATGATTTCAACAATTGTACAGACTCACTCATTTGTCTTTGGTGGCTTTTGTTCCACTGACTTCCAAGTCCATTAATTTAATCCACTAAAACTAATTATTTAAATCCAATGAGCAAATGGGAAATTAATGTTCACTTTAATTCATTTCAATTAAGTCAACATAAACCCAACAAAAGATTCTCTAAATCCAAACTTAATACCTCATTTAATTTTTTCCTAAAATATTGATCCAATGCTAGTTTATTTCCACACGTGTATGCACCAACTGTGAATTCTACAAATCAAAACTGTTCATATTTATTGGACTTCTAAGACCTCCACAGTTGGATTTTTGAGTGCTACTGAAAAGTTTTTTAATGATTCCTCTTAGGCTTCATTTTTTCTCCTAAAGGGAAATAACTTCTAAACCAAAACTACTTCTAAATCAAATGTATTCATGTGGTATACTATTTCAAACTCATGGAGACACAGGATAATAAATGTTCGTATTTACATATGAATGGCTTATTAGCTCAAGAAGTAAAATCCTATTTGGGGGAAACAACTGGCATTTCAGCTTAGTGATGATATCACTGCTATTCCTCCTGAACTTATGTAACAGACTAAGCATTTATTTCTCAATACTAAAATCAAAAGCAAAGTAAGTTTGCATGGTTATACAACAGTTACAGGAATTGGAAAATTGTAGGATATTCTATAGGTCAGCTTCAGACCTAGTACTAATAACAATGGGTCAAGAACTACCCAACAATTACTATATTCACTCCATTCCAGTTTTTATACTTAGAAACCCCAACCAGCTAGAGTTGATTCCATCTGACCAGAAAATTAAAAACAAAACAAAAAAAACCTGAACAAAGGCAGAAAAAGTTGTTCAATGGTAAATTCCACTTCTTGTTGAAACCTCGAAACTGCCCTGCTTTCAAACCAAGGCTCTCCAGAAAGGATCCCCACTGCGAGCACCTCTTGAAATGGGGCTCAGGGAGGCAGTCGCCTTCTACTGAAGTGGTATTTCACTCCATAATTTTTTGCTACACAGCAACAGTGAAACTGGCCTTCTAACCATTTGTTTTTTGCCCAAGATATGTGTGGATTATACTGTCGCCTGTCTTTTTGATGTGGAATCCACACCCTATAAAAGACTTCTATGTAGGCATTTCTTTCCCAACTAAATATGGTTTTTCTGAGCATTCTATGCTTTCATTTTTATTGTGACAAAAACGTGGGTCTTTTCTGTTAGGGATGCTTTGCCCCAGCTATCACTGCTCACCCTAAATATACTGTCCATACCTTACTATCATGCAAAGCTGGCACTGAAAAAAATTCAAAAAGCAAAAACTCGTGTTTCTATTCCTCCAAGCTCATGCGATCTTCATCTTACACTTGGCTGAGGTCCCAGACATCAGTTCTCAGGTACAGTGGTGGCTCTGAATATGTACGCAAACAAAAGCATTCCTAAAAGGTATATAAAAAGCACAGAAGTGGAAATGATTATTACCTGTTTTCTGGTCCTGTCACTAATATCATAGGACTGTGTGATCTTGGGTGAGTCATTAACCTTCTAGATGTTTTCTCATCTGTAAAACTAAAAGGTCTTAAAATCTCAAATTTCTCTTCCAGTTATGAAATTCTATTATTGTATTCCTCAAAAGTAATTGTCAAATGAATTTCCAGTCCTGTTTAAAGACTTAAAATATTATCTACTGTTATTAATTCATGTCATTGCTCCCCTCCATTAGTGTGGACAACTGAAATTCAATTATGTACTTGAAAGCAAAGACATTGAGGAAAATTCCCATGTAAACTTTTATTCTACTGATATATTTGAATGAGAAATTCAGTGCCCTTTACTGATTAAAGCAGTAGGGAAGACTCATCTACCTTATCTTCTCTTACAAATTTAAAGTAGCAGAATCCATCAGTTGTGTACCTATCGACCACAGCCTTAGTGAAGCATATTATTGTATTAGCTCCACGCCCAAAATGAGGACACAAGGACAGACTGGGGACACCTGGTGGGGAGGGGAGGGGGAGGGTTGAGGGAAGATGGGAGCACGAGGGACTGAGGTGATGGTGCACTGGTGAGATGGTGATGGGGAATACATGGGGATTACAATTAATGGCAAGTATATGTAAATTTTAAAATATTTTAATAAAAAATAAAATAAATAAAAGGTTAATATTATCATCAAGATTAGAGCGATTCCTTTACTTACTGAGAGTCACAGTTCTGATGCGCGGTGGTGACAGAATTCAAATACAAGAACTGTGCTTTGGACTGGCCCGCTGAGGATCTGAGTGAACAGCAAACATCTCAATTGTAGGTAGAAGTAATCACAATGCATTATGTACCTATCACATCATAATCATGCTGTGAAACTTTCTATTCCACCTAACAAAGTTTACAGTGTACACATCTCAAAAGACAGGGAGCAAAAGATTCTCCTAGGAATGATTTCAAATTTGTCATACATGAGCAAAGAAAAGAGTTTATAAGAAACTGTGCACACACACATATATATGTACACATATGTATGGGAAAAACAACTAAATATATTTTAACACTAATTAGAAATGGAATATGTTGATGTCTCTATTTTGTATACATAAACGTAAAAATGAAATGAATAAAAATTAAGGATAAATAAAAATTAAGATTAAATAAATACAGAAATCTTTTATTTTAACTCAGTTTTAAAATTATGTGTTCTAAAAAAGAATTAGTACTACTAGATAGTAAAAAGATAAAGTTAGAACAAAATGGCCAAAATGCAGTAGAAATCTAATATGATAGAGGAAGCATTTTTAAATCAGAGGAAAATACAAATTTAATAACTCATGTTAGGACAATTAGTTAGCTAATTAGGATGAAAAACTAAATATGGAATTCTCTTTTCTGACACCAGAATTAATTCAAGGTCAATCAAAGATTTAAACAAAAAACTACAAGAATTTTCATTAAATAGTAGAGTGTTTTGATCTCTAAGCTCTCTTGGAACCCCAATAAAATTACCTAAAGAATGAAAGGAAGTAAATTTCCAAAAGAGGAAAAGATGATAACGGATAAGAGATAGCACTCAAAATTTTGACAGATGGAAAGCAGAAGAGTGAGTGGTAACTGATCTAGCCAAGTGCAGACAGCTGAAGCCTCACTGCCTGCTGCAGCGAAAGTCAAAAAAGACACCTCACTCTTCCATGTGGGTAGAAGCACCTGGCAATCCTCATCAAGTATAGATGCTGATTCAGTTAGTCTGGGCTGATGACTGAAGTGGCATTTCTAACAAGCTCCTGGTGATGTGGACAGATGTTGCTGGTCTGGGTCCACGCCTTGAGTTACAAGACTTTAGAGAATGCCATACACATTCAAGAACTGCAGGCACCAGATATTTCCTAAGGATGGTGAGCAGATTGGTCCAAAGTCTGTTTAGGGAACAGAGAGCCTCCAGATTTGGTCCTTGAAGCCTCATGACTGCTCTCTTCTGTCCCAGCAGAGAAGTGGTTTTCTCCTAGAGAAGGTAACAGCACATCCAACCTCTGGATACTGAGCACAGTGACCAAAATTGGGGACTAAGTAATGAAAACCTTCCAAGCAAATAGGATCTTCTGTTTCATTTTATTGCTCAAGTCTCAGAATACAGACAGCAGGCTCATAACACTTAGGCAAGTAACAGGAGGGCAGTTCTCTGTGGAAACTGACTAGCTCAAGGGATTATGCAAACCATCTTCATCCCAGAAAAATATAACTAAAGTCCAAAGACAACATGAACATATATCATAATGTACATGAGAAATAGCTGATTTTCAATTGTGCATAAATAACCTTTACAAATCAATAAACACACCCCCCAAAGACAAGAATATCAAGTAGTTCACAAAAATAAAAATAACCTTAAAACATATGAAAATGTTCTTTCATTTAAAAATAAAAGTAGGCCTCCCTGGTGGCGCAGTGGGTTAAGCAACACACTATGAAGCAAACTGCAGTCACTGCAGCATGAGTTCGATCCCTGCTGCCGGCCAGGAAGGGGAC
>JAGFMF010011870.1:16944288-17039875 GCA_019455555.1 Galemys pyrenaicus | reverse complement strand
TCTGCTCCCCACTCTGTCTGGTGAATCCTCTCACCTCCCATGCGTCTCTGGCCTGTACCCCAGCTCTTGTGTGCATAAATAAATAAATCTTTAAAAAAAAATAAAAGTAAATTCAATTGATAAATAATTGAAAGTTCAGTTACATATCATGATAGAAACTTTCCTCGGTGGTAATATAAACAACTCAACAATACCTATCAAAATAAACAATGGCCCAGCAACTTCACAATAATAGGAATTTATCCTAAAGAAATTCACATGTAAACCAAGATAAATGTACAAAAATAGTCACTGAATTTTTTAAGACATGAATTTTTATAGCATGTAACTGGAAATGACCTAAAGATATACTAATAGTGGACTAGTTAAATAAATTGTAATAAATATGTTGTATGTATTATATTTATGTTAAAATTCCACACAACCATTGAAGGGAGGAACAAAGTACAGCAGAACATAGACTGTTTGTATCAAATAACACTTACAGAGAGATATTTATATTTGAGTGCACAGAAAAAGTTCCACGAAACAATTACAAATGGTTGTCAGAGGACTGGGTTTTAGTTTTCATTGACTACTATATTTTACTGTTTGACAGTTTTCCCATAATAAGCAAGTGCATATTTCTTTTCTTTATGTTTCCTTCCCAAGTATCAAGAAGGGCAAGGTGACAACAATTGAAAAAGAGAGGAGTCTAGAAAGGGTCACAGAGCAGGGACTGGAAGCAAGATTCGTTTTTCTGTTCAAGAACTGATTTGGGGGAGACAAGCAGATTTCTTTTGTGAGCGTTCCAGCGAATGGGACTGATGATGATCATGATCATGATCATTATGTAATATCTACATAATATTTTGTAATGATACATAAGTTAGTTCATCATTTTAACCCTGTGGCTTCTTGTAGGGTCTGAGAAAAGTTAATCAGGCTTTCCCACCCTTCCACCATTAGTGTAATGATGGACACCTGCGGTGCTGCATGCATGCCTAGGTGGGCATGCGCAAGTGGGCGCACCTGAGTTTGGACATGGGCATATAGAGACGGTGCCATGAAAATGCCAGCAGAACGAGACGAGAGCAGCAGCGAGACCAATGAGCAGCAGCAGGAGAACAGAAGACCAGCAAAACAGCCTAGAGGTTGAGATGCGCCAGGTGCTGGGAGGCCTGCCAGCCTCCTATCCCCCCAGCACCCATGTCTGCCATGTACTTGATGCCACCCCTGTAATAAAACCATAAAAGCCACCGAGGGCTCCAAGACTCCTTCCTTTACCCACATCTGCTAGAACCATCCAGAACTTGCCCTGTGCCCTCCTCCTGGCACTACAATTCTACTGTGACCATTTATTGGTTACATCTCATATATTCAAACACCTTCTCAAGTTCTTAGGTTCGCTCAGTCAACAGGAATGGCAGGTATCTGTTGTCCAAATGTCAATTTGGAGCTCTGAAGTCTCCATACTACAAGACCAAACAGGATCTTGCAGTGTAAACACTACCAATCAGGGGCAGGAGCCAACACTCTTGAGAAATGCTTGCCTGACCTACATGAGTCTTAAAAGTAGATTTACAAGTCAATGTACTTTACATTAACTTTCTAAAGCCAAGAAATATTCTTAAATGAACAGCTACTTAGCTACCTTTTGAAAACTTATGGTTTCCCAATGCAAATCCTTGGACACAAGTTACATAAAATAGCAAAGCAAAATATTTTATGTGTAATTGCTTTCATGTT
The DNA here is from genome assembly GCA_019455555.1 of Galemys pyrenaicus. NCBI lineage: Eukaryota > Metazoa > Chordata > Mammalia > Eulipotyphla > Talpidae > Galemys > Galemys pyrenaicus. Next base: position 17,038,147 of record JAGFMF010011870.1, on the reverse strand, counting down.
TTCCATTAAAACATTACTTCTAGTCTTATTTTTTATTCATCCATTAAATTTAGTCATTAAGTCTAAATTTATGATCTTCCCTCACCTTATAATTTTGCCAAAACCATAAACATAGATTTCTACAGTTTTGAAGCAATAAATGCAAAAAGAAAAAAATTATATCACATTCCAGGGTATGAAATTCATTTTTAAGAAGTTACTTTTAAAGTCACCCTAAAAAGCAAATCAAGCCCACAAGAGATCGCCTCACACCTGTGAGAACTGCTGTAATCAAAAGATAAAAAGCAACACGTGTTGGCAAGAACATAGAGAAAAGGGGGTCACACTGCTGGTGGGAACCTAAACTGGTGCAATCAGTATGGAAAACTAAGGAGAGTGCTCAAAAAATTAAAACAGAAATACCATGAGACTCACAACTCCATTTCTGGCTATTTATCTGAACATGAATACACTAATCCATGGTGTAACATCAAATTATATTATCAAAACATACATTTATCATATTTGATATTTATCAAAATATTTTTATCAAAGCATATTTATATTATAAAAAACATTGTCAAAAACTAACATTGTTTTTAGAAACCAGTACTACAATAAAAATCATATGGTTTTTAATACAAGTGAATAAGCTACCTTAGAATATCTCTATTCTTACACAATAGATGCATATTCTACAAAGTATCACAATATTTGCAGTTTATTTTGCACCAAATGAAAAAAAATGATAAGATATTAGCAATCACTGAACCTGGGTGGTGAGAATGCAAGTGTTCATGGTAGTTTTAAGCTTTTTCTTTGTTTTTGAATATTTTATAGTAGTCAAATATTTTAATATATGTCACTATACAAGTATAAGAACATACTTTCTTCCTGAACAGAAAGAGCAATAAGATAATATAATGACTGGGAGGTACAATGGGCTAGAGGCAGTGAACTAGCCTGCAGAATAACCTAACTCTAGATTTAAAATCTCGAGTTTTTAATTCTTGATGACTCACTGCATCTTGGCTATTTGTTACTTGATGACTTGTTGCATACAAGTTTTTCCACCCCAGGATATCTTAATCATAAGATGATCATAAAAATCATAATAAATTATTAGGAAACCATACAAGCAGAGAGTTTTTATGCACAATTTGTACACATCATGTATATGTAATATATCTATAACTGATTTATATTTGTTGCAAAGAAATATCACAAAACATCAATCCTGTTATCTAAGTAAGCCAAAGGAAATGAGTTAGAAGGATATATGTGAAACACAGGTTTACTAAACAAATGGTTGCAGATGTCACGAAACTCAATATTGTAAGCATAAATGAATTTCTCATTGTTTTTTACTATTATTATTCCCATCTCAAGTGAAAAAGGAGAGGCCAGTGTCTTTCAAGGACAGATATTATTTAATTGCCTTCCTGGGAAGATTCCTAAACTTCTATTGTTTGGTCAAGCCAGCAAGTTAAGACAGTGACTATATGTTATTTTTTTTTAATATACCAGGATGGTTTATCAACAATACATCAAATTTGCATCAGGTTAAGTGGAAGTGTGGAGGTTTTTTCAGACAGTGTAGAGGGGTAAGTGGGTAGAGGAGAGAGGTAAATTGGTGTAATATTTCTTAAAACCTATTAAAATTTTAACTTTGTACCTCCTCTAACTAGCAATTCTACTTCACTATGTTAGTTTAGAGAAATAAACCCAAGTATAAAGAAGACTGTATTAGAATGGTGTTACAGCATTGTTCCTAATAGCAAATACAGAGAAAACAGTTAAATGATCTCTGAAACACCCAAACAATAGGATACTGCCACAATAAAGTGGCTTCACCAACACTTGAAAATTTTCCAGATATAGCATTAGGTGGAGAAAAACAAAAACAAAAACAAAAACTGAGCTGTAAGAAGTTTGTAGCAGCTAGCTACATCCAATTCAAAAAAAGTTGTACCTGATTTAAATGAACTGAAATTCCTTGGACTCGATCTCTGAGTAAAGGATTAGACATTGGCTGGAAAATGGAAGACAGACTGATGGAGAGAAAGGCAAACCAGGCCTGCTTCTGCTTTCAGTGCAACATTTGTATCTCATCCTCAGCTGTGAAAGAGAAGGAAACTGCTTGCCAAACTGCTGTTCTAAAAATTACATTACTTAATACTTTTTTTGATTTGTTATCAAAATAACGTTTTGAAGTTATTTTTTGGAAACAGAAAGAACATTTACTAGATATTATTCATTTTAGGAATTTTAAGCATTAAAAAAAACTAAGTTAGCAATATGTGAAGTGATATTTCTTATTAACTCTCCTTCTAAATGCATCTGGACCACAGGGACTTGCTGTAACAGGACAGCTGGTAACCAGGGCTCAGAACTAAAAGGTAAGGAGGTCAATCCATTTACCCAGGCTACCTTAGATGTGAAGACAGAGCAACATCTTTGCCAGGGAAGGTAAAGAGAAGTGTAAGCGCTAAGCAAAAAAAGAGTCCAGTCATTCCAAGGACTGATAAATTATGAGTAGTATTAAACTGGCAATTGGTTACCCCTTGCCCAATCATACAAGGCTTGACTCTGTGCCATGGTATGGACGGGGTGGGCATGAAACATGAACTGGCACTGGCAAACCTGTCTGCTGCTTGGGGAATCAATAGCTAAAGCCCGTGTCTGAGGGAGGCAATGGCAGAGCAGCTGGAACTTTCCAACACTTCCTCACTCAACTCTAAGAGAGCTCACTGCAATGTTGATTTCAGAGACCCAATTCTCCCAAATAAGTCACAGGTACCCCACACTAGCAAGAGTCAGCTTTACACATGGTAGCATGAAACAGAACCATGAACATAAGATGCATACACAGAAGACCACTTGACTGCCTGCACACACTTTCAAATAACTGCTGGTTAACAACCTTCACCTGTCTCTATTTTTGGTCTCTTCCCAGTTCTTTCACAATTCTGCAAGCAGCCATTTAAATGTGGAAGCTTAACACATTCCGGGGTGGAAGAACAAAACGGGTTTATGTCTCTGTAGTACAAGATAAACGTGTTCAGGAGGACTCACGGCACCAAGAGCTAACCCTGCAGAATGAGTTCTGACCTTACCCCCTCCACACACACTTACAGGGAGAGCCCCTTCGATGAACTTTTTTAAAAGGGCCCTGGAATGTTGGACAGTGACAGTAAGGCAGGCACCACAGCTCAGTCACTAGGGAAGCATCGCTCCTCGTTCACATTCAGGGAGAGGCAGAGTGGTCATTTTTGTTATGACAACAACTCTGGTGGGTGACCAGATCAGCAAGGCCTTAAGAGGACAATCAGGTGGGGGTGACTGTTTCCCTACTGACGCATTCCTGGGACAGTCCCAGAGAACCTGGAGCAGCTGTCACTCTACTTTAGCACGCAGGGAGTTTCCTAGTAGCCAGGTTCTGCCAGGACCTGAGAGGGTGGCAAAAGGCAAGTCACTGCATCTCTGTAGGCTTTGGTGTCCTGATACATAAGATGGGCGGTGGAGACCTTAGTACTGCCAGGATTTCTCAAAGTGTGAGCTCAGCTCCTGTACACCCTAAGACAGCATCTGGCAGTAGTGTCCAAGATGTTGGGGTTCCAAGAGTTGGTGGGAGGAGCTGTGTGCCCGGTGGGGAGGGTTTTTTTCCCACTCTATAAAATCTATGTGTATTGTTGCCTGCACGTGGTGCTAACAAAAAGCAAAACAGCTTTTAGACAATTGGATGTCGTTGTCCTAAATCAACAAGTAACACACCCCTTGACGGCATGTACGGGGCAGACTCCGCCCATACCATCCTCTCCTTTGGTGTCTGACATCATAGACTCATGTATTGTTTAGTGAATGAGTTTTCACTTTCTTTTGTAAGTACAAAGGCTGTAACTCAATCCACTGCTGAATTTAAAAGAGACAATTTTGGTCATTCTACAACATAGCGGTTCTCCCTTTGCCTTAAATGTCTTCATTTAAAAGACAGCTCACCACAGATGTTGTATTTGATCATCCTAAGATGCTCTCTATCAATAGCTAAAAAATTTAACCAGCTTCTTAAATTATTTACACAGCAAACTACTCCCAAGTTGCATTTCAGCTGAGCAGAAAGAGGCGCTAGTGAGAGCAAGTGCCAGCCACTTGTGTGCCCACTTGGGTCAGGCTGGTTACCCAGGGGTACACCAGGGGAGCTCAAATGTGAAGGGTGTAGATTTGTTTCTCTTAAGGACAAAAATACATGTTTATTATTTTCAGTTAATTTTGAATTTGTGTATCTTCATAAATATCCCAATGTAACTAAACTGAAACCTTTTTTTCCTAATAACCAAATTAAGGCCAGGATGAAAATTTTGAAAGAAATCAGTATGCCAGTCTCCAGGATCTTCTTTTTTCTGGAAGATGCTCATGAAAATAAATACTTACGTGCTATCTAAATATTAATGCACAATCTCAGCAAAGTGTATTACAGGAGTTTGAGGCAGACAGGCCCAGTTCTTCACTAAGCTGCTATGGCTGTTTTCTGCTGACGACAAGTGTAAGAATCAGAATTTTTCTTGGAGAGACCCTCAATCCAGTGTGGACATAATCTCATTTATTCTCAACAACCCTTATAAGTTTCAGAGGAAAACTGAACATGGAAAGATTCAGTAATTCGCTGTAACTAATAAGTAGCTGGGTCAGAATCAGCTCAGGTTTTAAGTCAATATAAATGGTGAATGTGAAGTTTACCATTAACAGTGGTTGAATACCCAGTCGAGTTTTTCTTGAAACTGCAATGGAAAAGGGCCATCTGGGCCTGTGGGAGATACATTAGGATGCCTGCATAAGGCAATCTCCACTGTAGGGACCTCCTGAGAAAACTCTACCCAGAGGAAGACCATGTCCTGATTCCCAAATGCACAGCCATTACTTGCCTAAAATCCTACCATTAGTATTTGTTTTCTGTAAGTCTCTGGCCTACAATCTACATCACTATTAATGGTTGAGAAGAGAACAGGTTTAAAAGCATTCTCCTCCCTAAATAGGCACAGTGCTGAAGAGATTGAGGCAGGCTTCCATGCCCGTGTAAAACTCTAAATATTTGCTCTTCCACAGAACAAGTAAATTCTCCAGTTCCAGGATCAAATATATAAACAGGTCCTACTGCCTCCACAAGCTGTTCCCCCTCCCACCCCTCACCTCCCCACCCACATACCCAGCCCACCACATCACATTACAGTGAAAGTTGCCACTCAAGTAGGTGCTAAATACTGTACGATGCTATCTATTCTATTTTACATGATGCATAGTCTTAAGGGACAGTTTTTATTGAGCCCCCTTTAGAACACCTTCCCAGATGATCTTCTAACATCACAAATTAGGCATGTTCCTAATTTTACAAGTGAGAACACCAAATTTCAGACAGTACACTGTTCACTTCTGTGAAGTTGATAAAGGACAATGTTTGGATTTAATCCCCAGTTCCATGGTATTTCTGATATTCCACCCATTTTCCTCTTAATTTCAGTTAGGGAGGAAAATACTAGCAGGAAAATACTAGGAAGAATATCACACACTAGGAGGAATATACATTTCTCATTATTACATTAATTAATTGCAACACATGTATAAAATGTAACATAATTTAAAAGCACTTTCACCCTCAAGTCTATTCATACTCTCAGACACACCCAACAACACACAAAGCCCTTACAGCCTCTTAATCTCCATACTGCCTAAGTGACTGATTGCTTGGTTCTCAATTTTCCTTCATTCACTTAAGTTGTTGTGTCCAAAACTGCCACTCTGCTTAAATCACCAAGTCACTTTATTCTGCTTTGAAATGGTGATCTATTAAGACAAGATCTACAGAGCTACTTAGACTAACTGGCAGCTTTTACTGCGATACTTGCCAAACTGTGTCTCTGGACAAGATTTTAGATGGTATTCTCTATTCTCTCCCCCACTCTCAATCCTGTAAGACTCCCCAGCTCTTATGACTTCCCTTTAAAGGATCTGTGCCAGTGATAATAAGAAGTAAGGGAAGGAGAGAGGGAGAGAGAATGGGGGAATAGCACAGAGAGAACTAGAGTGAGAAAAAGGAAAAGAAGGAGGGAAAAGGGAGAGAGAGAAGTGGGGGGAGAGAGAGAAGGAAGGAAGGAGGGAGGGAGGGAAGGAAGAAGACAGGGAGGAAACAAAAAACATAGGAAGAATCCAAGTCACAGCTTCAGGACTGTATTACTAACTTTGAAACTGGAAAACTTCTAAGATACAACTTTTATGTAAACGTGGCAAGTTACAAACAAATATTACCCCTAAGTCACTGTGTGAAAGGCTACCTAGTAAAACCAGAATGCAATAAATAACCATTTGCGTATCTCCAACTCCATCTCTGCCAACACCAGTCTCCACAATCCAGTTTAGAGATAATAAAAGCAAGGATAAGATTCAGAAACAGGAATGTGCCAAGAGAAGTCCATTTTGAAGGTTAGTGGTAAGGAAAACAAAACACATACACACAACTTCCAAAAATGATCCCGCAGATGAATTATGTAAAGCAATGTGCTGTATGATAACCAAACATTAGCACAGTTTGGAAAACTAATGTCAGTGCTTACAGCCAACTGCAGCATCGACTAAAATCATGTTCAAACACCCAAGTGGTTAGATCATGTGCTTTACAAAATGAGTGTAAAATTTGACAGATAAGAGGGTCAGATATTATCTTCTCACAGAAAATCTCTCACTGGCCTTACTAAAATTTTACTGAATCATCCTGGTATGCTTTAAATGGGTTGGGAACTCATTAGGACACCCTTAGTTTAATCCCAGGGATCCCCTGAAACTATGCAGTGTGCTTTTCTAACAATGCTTTGCTCTCCTTTCTCAATGTGCCAACTTATTATTAAGCTGCCAAGTTAACAAATGGGCTGCAGAAAGTTGCCTGGTTGAAGTGTCTACAAAAAGGCCCAGAGTACTTAGCACTTTCCAAACGTCAGCCTTCCTTCCACCACCCCTCACCTCCCACCTACCCACACCAGACAATTCTGGAGAGGAGAGGGGCTCTAGAATCCAAGGGGCTTGATGAACTGAGATCAAGGACCATGATGTTGTTTCTAAATAGAAAACTGTTAAGCCTAGAAAATGAAACCAGTTATTTCTAGTGAGTTTTTCTTTTATTCAATGACTCTTCTTTCTTTGTAATTATTTTTAGTTGTGGTAAAATACACATAACATAAACTTAAACATGGTAAATGTAGTTCAGTGGCATTTAGTCCATTCACATGCTGCACAACCAACATTATCAACCATCTCTGGAATTCTTTTCATTTTGTAAAACTAAGTTCTATGCCCTTGAAACAGCTCTCCATTTCCTGCTCTCCCCCACCACACCCCCACCCCCAACCCCTGGAGATCACTATTTCACTCTGTCTTTGCATTTGTAAGTGCATATAAGCATCATATAAGTGCAATCATACAATAGTTGTCTTTTTTTCTTTGTGACCTGAACATAATGTCCTCAAGTTTCTTCCATGTCATAACAAGCGTCAGAACTCCTTTTTAACTAAGGCTGAATAATCCCCTACCGCCTGTGCAAACCGCATTTTGTTTATCTGTTAATCTGCTACTGAACATTTGAGCATTTCCACCTTTTGGCTCTTGAGAATAATGCTGTGAGGAACATAAGTGTACAAATATCTCTGAGACCCTGCTTTCAATTCTTTGGGGTATATACCAGAAATGGCATTGCTGAGTCATGTGGTAATTCTATTTTTAATTTTGAGGAACCTCTATACTGCTTTCCCTTGCAGCTTGAACCATTTTATAGTCTCACCAATAGTGCACAGGATTGCATTTTCCTCACATCCTCACCAACACTTGTTATTTTTTTCTTTCTTCTCCTCTTTTATTCTCTCTCTCTGTCTCTTTTCTTTTTCTTTTTCTTTTTTTTTTAATCAAGGAAGCATTTGTTCACAACACTGTCTATGATTTAGGGATATTAGTTCACTCCTCAGATGTATGTCCCCATACCACTCCATCACCCCAGGACCCACAGTCCTTACCCCAGGCCACTGGGCCACCCCCTTCCCTCCCTTTATTTCACAGCAGTCGTCCTATGATGACTCGTATTGTTTGACATCTCATTTCCCTAATGATTAGGCTACATGTCACTTTTAACCAAAAGTCAGAAATACAATATGAAAGCTTAGGCCCTATATCTGAATTTTCACAGAAATGTTAATCCCTCAAACTCTCTCTGCCTCATTCTCCACAATAAATTCAGGATACTATGTAGTTTATCACCTTGAATGCATCCCTCCTGCTGTAGAAAATCTAGAAAACCTATTTCCTAACTCATTTTAAGAAATCCTGATCAAATGAAGATGAGGAGGGGACAATAAAATTTTAAGTCCTGATTTTGATAGAAATGTATGACCAGTGGCTTTAGAAAATTTGCTTCTGCCTGATGATAAGAGTTGTCAGTACATGTAATAAACATTAAAAATCTTAAATATACAACATGGACTGAGATTCTAGTGTAACCAACAAATGTTACTAGGGGACTAAAACAAGAGATGAGGGTAAGGAAGTTATGGGACTAGTTTGCTGATGGAAGAAATCTACCTGAGTTTATTTTTCTTCCACTGCCACTTGTCCTTCATCACAGAAGAGAAACTACTTCTGAAATACCTTACCAACTGGAATCCAAGACAACATACTCTAACCCTGTCCATAGACATTTTCAACACAAAAGTTGTAACTGAACACAGGGTATGAATTTCATAAACCCCTGATACATAAGCCATTTGGGATCTACTGAAGGTATCTCAGCTGCCTTCCTCACCATTCTAAGGCACAGCCCATTAAGATTACTGTCCACACAGGGTAACATTGAGATTACTGTCCACTTAGGGTAACATTATGTCTTATCCATAAATCAAATAGCTAAACGACTGCACCCTGTAAATGAAAACCTTTAATTTTCTGAGAATGCTATACTAATGTTCTACAAAGAATCTCATCCCTTTGATTTTAGGTTGTTTTCCAACAAAACATCCATTGTAACCCAATTTGTCTATTCCAATCAGAAACCAGAGCAGGAAACCTATTTTTGTCTGAACCCAATTCTTGCCTCTTACACCAGTCTACGGCAAAGCAGACATCCATCATTTTCATCTGACTCCCACCGTCATGTAACAAATGAGACAGGTTTATTTAGAGTTAAAAATCCAGTACTCACTACCTGAGAAAAATTGTGTTTGTATGCAAGTTGTTCTCAAAAACTCTACTTACTCCTTTCAGGATCTACAAGAAAATGTCATAGATGGGGTGCCTCACAAACAACAGGAATTTATTTTCACTGTGCAGGAGACTGGAAGTACTGGAGACTGGAAGTCCAAGATCAAGGTGCTGAGATATTTGGTACTTGGTGATAGAACACTCTTCCCGATTGATAGCCAGAGGTCTTTTCACTGGGGTCCTCAAGTGGGAGGTGGACCTCACTGGGGCCTTTTATATGAGGGTACTAATCACTTCACAAAGGCTGTAACCTCATCACCTAATCAGCTTCCAGAGGCCTCACTTCCTAAAAGCCACACTATGGGGATTGAGTTGCAATTTAACAAATTTTGAGGGGGCATACATTTTTAGCCCTTGAACACTCCTTTAAAATATATTTAATGGTATTAGTCTTATTGTTACAAAGTACATTATAGGATCATCTTTCAGTAATGAACCTCTCCTAATAGTCTAATCTCATCTAATACCCCACTTATCCCTGGAAGTCGCTCACTCTTGTCTGCATCCCTCTAACCATCCTCACTCATTCCACTCTCTTCTTCCCTCCTTCCCCTCCCTCTCCCTCTCACATCCTGGAGTGCCTCACCCAAGTAATCTGACATTCCTTCTGATAAGCCTGATGCTCCAGGGTACCTTCAAGGTTTAGGGGCACCTGGCCATTTGGCTGAATGAGTCAGGCAAGACCATTTTCAGTCTCCTGGAGGGTGACAGTTCTCACATAGTATGATGCTATGAGAACCAACCTAAAGGGAAAGGGCTTCTCATTTCTCATACAACCTCCTAAGGGGTACCATGTCTACTCTGGCAGTCCATCTACCAAAGTTCAGAGGAAAGAGAGCAAATTCTTTATAAAATCTTCTCTTTTAGATATTCTGAAATACGGTAGCTTCTAGAGTATAAATGATAGTAGTCCAAAGTATTCTTTGACTCAAGTTTAGAAAAAAAAAGTGAAAAAAAAAAGAAAGAAAAAATGACTGGAATATTAATATGGGGGGTAGCTCTTTATTTTTAGATGGTTTATTTGACCCTTCAAAAAATGACAGGCAATTTCAACGTTTCATGAGATTTTAATTTAAGGTAAGATTACACTATGAAGTCCATCTGCTTCACTGTATAAAGAAAATAAAGCAGAAAGAAATGAGGTGACTGCCCCAGTTTGAGGTAAGTTTGGCTAGAATTTGATCACTGATTCTCAGACCAACACTCCTTGCATCTCTCTCCTAAACCCACAAGAAAGAAAATGCATTAGAACTACCTTTGTAACAAAACTTAAAGAACCTTATTCCCAGGGCCTCCCTGGTGGTGCAGCGGGTTAAGCATCACACTGTGAAGCATCTTCGGTACAGCAGTTCAAAAATTCAATCGCTGACCAGGGAGGGGACCCACATGGCACAGCAGACCTCTCCAACCTTGCCCGCTGCTCCCCTCAGCAGTGTATTTCTGTTCATCTGCCTGTTCTGCTCCCCACACTGTCTCTGGTGAATCCTCTCACCTCCTGCAAGTCTGGCCTGTACCCCAGCTATGATATACATAAATAAATTTAAAAAAAAAAGAACCTTATTCCCAAACAGAAATTCAGCAGGACTTTAATTCCACATTTATGGTTACCATAGTAACACATAGTTTTGAAAAAAGTAAATTTGAAAGAAGCATTTATTATAGTCCCAGAGAATGAGTTATTGAGCCCAAATAAGCATTAAGTCAAGAGAATTCCTCAAATAGATGATAATGCTACATTATTAAATAATATTTTGCCTTGTCATCAAGCCAACAACATAATATAATGGTATACATTGCAATTTTCATTCTAGAAGAAACCATCCATTTTTTTTTAACAACATATTTTTGTGCTGTCAATCAAGTAATATCTACAGAAGTCCTTTGTGTCCTTAACCAGAGCTAGACACAATAAAAAGGGTATGCTAAAAACACCAGCCTTTGAGCTAATCACAGACTTTGCCAAAAGTTACTGAACTTAAGTTGCTCCACTTTTAACCAACCATGCTGGGCATCTACATTGTTGTTCATATGCTATTAAAATATGGCATTGTTTTGCCCAACAGTGGGAGGTAAAAACAAATAGAACAAAAAGATAGAGCAAAGTCCAATTCAGTCAATTCTTTGGTGTTTCTCTTTACAGAGATAAACAGAGAGAGAGTATTCTCTTTAGGGAAAGAAACAGAGATGGTATTCAAACTCACAATTTCAGCCACAATTAGGGCATAACAGACCCCATTTCAATGAAATAAAGATCTTGGATAATCAGGTATTTCACAGATATGTTCTCAGTTTGGAAATAAATGACAATAAAAGCATAAAAGGAATCGAATTCTGGGCATCCCTTGTGACGCAAGGGGTTAAGCACTGCACTGTGAAGCATCCTCATCACTGCAGCACTGAGTTGACCCCTGGCCAGGGAGGTGACCCACATGGCACAGCAGACCCCTCCTGCCTCGCCCACTGCTCCCCTCAGCATTTTAGTTAGTCTGCCTGTTCTGCTCCCCACTCTATCTCTGGTGAATTCAGTCACACCTCACACCTCTGACCTATACCCCAGTTCTTATATGCATAAATATTTTTTTAAAAAGGAATAGAATTCTACAGGAATTATTCCTATTAAAAAAGGATAATCATTTCATTTTACAAAGGAATACACAGCATAGTTCTCTAAATGATGTTATACATTATAGAACACTGCAAAAGAAAAATATTTATGCATAACATGTTAGAAAGATAATAAAAGTGAGTCCTGCCACAATAACAATATCAACTGGTTCAGTCATTGATGCAGGCCCTTGACTGATGTTACATAGATGAAGGCCACAGGTTGGATGCCTGAATGTGTCATTTAGGAGAGGAGAAGAGGAGAAATATGTAGAACTTGTAATTCTGGATGCATCTGTGTCCTTGGATTTTCAGAGAATCAGGCAGTCTGAATGATTAAAGACTTACTGTCATTACTAGAGGAAGAAGCAAAGCAAATACCCTTCCAAAAGTCAGTAGAATCCTATAGTATATGAGTAATATTGAATTATTATTGTAAACACTAATCATAAACCTTCAAATTTTATACTGGTCACTGACTGATGTCTTTCCTTGGTCAACAACCTGAAAGAAACTGATCAACTCTCTACCTCATTAGAAGGACATCTGCTGTGACTTATGATTGAAATCAGCTAACCCCTTCATGGAAATGACAGTAAAGTTATGAGATGGAGCAAAAGAAGGGGAAAAATCTGGGAAAGACAAAACTGAACTTTGATTTTCAACTATTACACCACTTGTTATTTCTTAAGGCAGAGAGCCTAAATACAAAGCTATCTCCATTCTCTAGTAATTTTTTCAACTTAATTAATTGCTTTGGAATCAACACAAGAAAGAAGCATGCCAGGAAAACACAGTTTTCTACATACAGGTTATCAGCTGGCATGCTTTTATTTTCCAAAGCATGGGGCTCTACATTTCTTTCAAATCATAGCTAACTAACTTAACCATGAGCACAGCCGGACATAGTGGCAAGAATTGATCAGGTGTCATTCTACAATTGTGTGGCGCACCCCCCCCCCCCCTCCAGTATGTACCAACGTAGAGCAACCTGCTGTTCCTGAGAGGCTGTCTTTGGAGAGATGGCAAGACTAGATATGAGGTCCTACTTTATTCTGCAAGTAAACATTTGCTCTAGAAGCAACTCTAAACCTACAAACACACCCACTTTTCACAGTAAGTCTCAGCACTGGATAGATCCAATCATTTTAAAATAGGGCTTCAAGTCTGCTCCTTTGTGCATTTCAGTATCTGCATGTGAACAGCTGACTTAATTCTCAAGTCACAACATTGCCCATTGAAAAATATACCTTCCTTAAACAAAAGCTACTTTTTGTTCCCATGAAGCTTTTTGTCTGTTGCTATTTCCAGTAACAAAGGACACAAAAGACAAAATCTGCCATCCTCAATAGTGGTTTTAAATAAATAGAAACAGCAAACAAAGTAACAGATCAAAAGCTCAAGAAACAACCAAGGTGAATTGGGGGCAGGGGAAGAGAGGTGGCGTGGTAATGAGAAATGGAACCTAACTATACTTTGAGGTCTAAGCAATCAGTCCCTACTGATGGGGAGAATAATGGGGTGATGAGAGAGTTCCAGTCGAGAAAGACAGAAGTGTGTACTGTAGTCCGCTTTTCTTTCCCCAGCACCCAGAGTGCAAGGCAGGCACAATAGAGTTTAGTGACTAAGACTTGATTCAGGGAGAGAACACAAGTTGGCTCACGACCCAATGTTACTACCCAACCGGGGAATGATACAAACAGTAATATTACAATTCTTTTTAAAAGATGAAGTATGTTCCGTTACCAAAACAAAATGATTATTCATAGGAGACATCTATCGATTTAAAACCACCATTTTGCAGTCCGTGCGCCCGTCCTGTCACATCCTCTTTTAAAAGAAACCGCTAATACAACCTGGAGTCTGGGAAACCTACAAACTATTGTCACCTATTTCCCAGGACTGTGGGCCTGACGCTCAGTATCACTGTTGGAAACCAAACAGCAGCCAGAAGCCGAGGGGTCCCTGGCAAATTCTTCTGAAACACAGTCCCAACAATCCGTGTGTCCAGGTGACAGGACTTAATTGTGCGCGGTTCCATCGCCCTCTCCGCCCCGCGTCCGGAACGCTCCTGGCTGTCAGGTGGGTGGAGGCGAGCCTTGGCGGGGAAGCCCAGCCTGGCAGCGGGGCGTGCCCGCAGCGTGGAGAAGGGCGAGTGCCCGCAGAGTGCGGCGCGTCCCGCGGCCGGCCGCCGCTCACCTTTGTTCGCCGGCCCTCGCCGCGAGGAGAGACCCGGCCCAGGAGGAGTGCGGGGCGACCCCAATGCTCTGCGGCCCCTCCCGGGCACCCGGGAGGAAATCCGTAGGCAACCCGACCCGCTCGGGCCCCCGGAACGGCTCCCGGGTAAAGAGGTCAGCAACCCCTTCCCGAACACAAAGGTTGGGAGGCGTGAACGCGAGCGCCAGGGGCGCGGGTGCGTGCGCCACAGAGCACGCGAGTGTGCGTGTGCGCGCGACTGTGTGTGCGCGCGAGTGTGTGCGTGTGTGTAGGGGGAGGGGAGGGGTGCTCAGCCCTTCTTACCTCTCGAAGATGAGCCGCACCATGAAGATGCAGAAGGCCAGAGGGAAGGCGAGATAGAGGTCCTCAGCCTGCGGGAAGGTGGCTTCATCCGTGTTCTTCAGGTCCGCCCAGGTGACATTGTGCGGGAGCCAAAACCTCTCGTTCCAGAACCAGGCTAAAATCCCTGCCATCTTGCTTTGTCCACTCCTGTCCTACTGCTCCCTTCGCCCTCCGAGCTCTGCGCCTCTCAGGACGCCCGGGGATGCGCGCTGGACCGAGCCTGTGCAGCCGCCGCCTCCTCCGCGGCCGCTGCTCTCGAAGGCTCGCGGCGAGCCCCGGTTCTCTCCTCCCTCTGGCCGCGTTGGGGAAAGGGGCCGCCTCGCTTGTCACATGGCAGCCCGGGCCTCTCCCTCTGATTGGCTCGTCCTCGTGTCAAGCAGCGAGGCACACGCGGCCAGCTCGCCCACGCCCGGAGGGCCGGGCGCAGCCGCTGCGCCCTGGGCGCAAGAACACCGCTCCGGGGAGTGCTGGTGGGCCAGCGCACACCTCTGGCCCTCGCTCTGCGCCGGGAGCTGAGTCTGGAACCCCGGCCCCAAATCCGCGCCAGCCCGCCGGCTTGCTCGCACATGCTCAGAACGCTGGCTCCTGCCCCAGTAGAGTTTCTAGGGTCTCAGTGCGCTTTCCGTGCGCCTGCAGGCGGTGGGGAGGCAGGTAGAGGCCGGAGCCCATCTTCAGAACTACCCCTGCACTGAGAAAGAACTGGGAAAAAAGAAGTAGAGGGCGCAAAGAGCAGAGCAGGAAGAAGTAGGAAGGTAAAAGTCAACCGCTCAACGCTTGGAGGGGCAGGGTGAAAATCAGGAACTGGGGTAGGATGGTTTGGCTCTAGCCATCTGCCACTACCTTACGCTGTCTCTTCCCCAATCTCTGACCTTAAGGTTTTGCCTCATGTCCACAGCCAGCTCCCCCAAGGAACAGGTCCATCTATTTTGACTTAGGAGGTGAGAGGAGAAATTGGGCACTGAACAGCTATTTGATAGTGATTGTAATGGTGATACTAGCAACTGCAGCATGCTGTAAAACTGCCCCTCTAAACAGATCTCAAAAAATGCCACCAGACAACAAACCTTTGGACTTCCAAGATCAGTCATCGACCTCCACACTGCTACTTGATCGGCTCATTATTTCTATCTTTTCAATCTGAATCCCAGGTACCATCACTCCCACAATATATTTCTGATTTGTAGGGGTAGCATGTGTGGATGAATTTAGTGTCCCGTGCAAACCTGCTGATTGCTGATTGTTCATTTTTCTCAGTCATTCATTTCTGCCTGGTTCTTCTGCCAGTAGGTTCTATTGGACCTTTTCTAAGAGGTACATAAACAGCCCCTAGCATATATATACTTCCTTACTCTCCTCTGCTCCTCCAGCTACTGCCCTCTTTTCACTCCTTCCTTTAAAGCAAAACTGTAAAGAATTGCCTATATTTGTTGCTTCCAGTTTCTCTCTCCATTCTCTTTAGGGCTTCTATTTGGGCTTTTGTCCCATCCTCTGCTACCCTGAACTGTTCCAGATTATCAATTAGCTCCATGCTGCTCAACTCAAAGGTCAGTTCTCAACACTTTCATCAGTAGCACTTGCCCAACTTGTTTTATCCCATCCTCTTGAAATGCTTTCTTGTTTTGGCTTAAGAAACCACATTCTCCTGGTTTTCTTCCTGCTGAGTTTCCTTTCTGGCTACATCCTTCTAACCCCTTCAAGTCAGGAAGATCTAGGAGTCAAGTCCTCTTCAGTTTTCTATCTGCATTCATTTACAGTATGCCCTAATTCAAATTTCAACATATGGCTTCTTCTGAATCAAGATATTTTTTCACAATCAAAAGGATGAAAAATTGTAAGTCAACCCATCCCAAGTTGAGGACTATCTGTACATGTTTTGCTTATTTCTTTATTGACCTCAGCATTTTCTCCACACAAATTAAAACATAAGTTTCAAAAGGTAGAGATCTATGTCTCTCATTCTTCTATTGCTAGCACTCAAGATCATGCCCAGCGTATAGTAGAAACTCAATAAACTACTGAACAAATGAATCAAAATTATTTCAACCTCACAAAAATCTTGTCAGAGAGGAAAATATCTTAATAAATGAATGTATATTAAAACTTTATATATTTGTGCATGAGAATAGTGTGGCACAAAGGAGGGATTGATTCATGCTGAGTTAGGGAAGAGGGAGGGCCTTGAAATGAGTCTTCATCAGTGAGTAGGTGTCACCGTTCTCTCTTGGGCCCACAAGAACAGCTGCTCAGTGTTACTCATGACCCTCCAGGAAGATGCTGTGGCACCAACTCTTTTCTTCTAGTCCAGAGAGAGGACATCTGTTAGTCTCCTATTACCTTTATAGTAGGAGGTCATGTCATGGTGGAGCCTGGCCGTCTGGGCCAAGCAGACTCCCCTATGGTTGTTCATGGTCCCTATGTGTTATCACCATCATGTATGATCTGATAGTACCTTTTTCCTATTCTAGGACTTCTATCTGTCCAGCAGGTAATGTTGTGTCTATAAATGCACAACAGGAAGTATTGGTGAGATAATGGACCATGGCAATGGCAGCTAATGGATACATTTTTATTCCTTTCCCTTCCCCATCCCTAATAGTTTCAAATGGGCTCTCTAAAAACATTCTGTGATACAAAGCAATCAACTTATTTCAGAATGGCTGTCAGCTAGTAACTCCAAGCCCTTATATTCCCTTTTTGTGTGCTCTCTTTTTCCCCTCATTCCTGCCTCCCTGAAATTACACTTGCCTGGACTTCATCATCTTTTTTTCTAAAGAATCCAAACTAAGATTGTGTTGATCTGTTCATCAACTTCAAAAAGGTGGTGGTCATTCAGGAACATTTTGATGGACAGGGTTTTTTGGTAGAGCATAAAGAGAATGTATACTTTATCTGTGAATCTTGCATTAGTCACTTAGTTTCTAAAAGCCCATTAATCCATTCCTATACAAGCTGTATAACAATAGTACCTTTTTTGCCTATGCCACCTGATAGTCACGAGACTCACTCATAAACTCTTCACTTTTACCTACATGTACAGTGCAGCAAACCTCTACTCTTTCATGTCTAGTATATCTGTTCCAGGCAACTGCCCCTTCCTGCCACTCTCCATCCAAATGATTACCGCAGAAATACAGTAAACATCAGTCAGTGTCTGACTACATTTTATTGTTCTAGGGATGGACCCGTGGCCCAAGATAGCAAATAAAGACCTTTTTCAGGTATTGGGCATAGCAGTCATTCTCTGTACATTTGGACTTTAGGATTTCAAAGTCAGAAGCTATTGGTCCCTGTTCATCATCATATGATTAGAAGAAGCATCAGCTACTTCCAACAAGAGAATGGAATAAAGCAGACCTCTAGAATTCAGCACAGGTAAGAAGCATATTTCCACATGGAATCTGGGAACCAACTGCTTTTATACCATTCGGTTCTGTGAAACAGTCTCATATCTTCATGACTAATTCATCCCCATTTTACAAGTGTGAAAACTAAGGAGATTTTGTTAGTCTCCTCCAGCTACTACCTTCATTAAGAGTATCTACTAGTCATAAATATGCCACAAAATGCGTCAATTTGTAGAGTAGTGAGCTCCCTGTCGTCAAAGATGTTTAATCATAGTTAGGGTGGGCAGAGAAGGTGAATTGTACTGGCTGGCATGTAAGTTTCTTTCTAGCTCTTAAACTATGTTCTATATGAAGGCAATAATTTCAGGCAATATTTTAAGTTACTTATTCCTTTCACATATTAGCCAGATGACTGTTTGGTTATGAAACATTTGCATAGCGGAAAGTAGAACTCAGGGTTTCTGACTAATAAAGCAG
Organism: Galemys pyrenaicus; assembly: GCA_019455555.1. Taxonomy (NCBI): domain Eukaryota; kingdom Metazoa; phylum Chordata; class Mammalia; order Eulipotyphla; family Talpidae; genus Galemys; species Galemys pyrenaicus. The sequence continues at coordinate 17,019,896 of JAGFMF010011870.1, read as the reverse complement.
ACACCCTGCCCATTAAAAGTTATTTACCTATACATAAATAATAGAAAATGTCAATATGGCTGACTCTGCCTAATAAGTGGTTGAACATACCTATGAAATTATAGACACATAATTAAGGCAAATGCAGCTCCCAATTGTACAGTTCATAGTCAAATAAATTGGTTCTCATTTTTTGTTGGTAGTTTTATAATACATTTGGTGTGCCTAAAATTTTAACGGAATTCTGATGTAACATTAGCAGGTTAAAAAAATTGCAATAGAGAAAATTAACATTTAAACAGATTTTATTAGTAAAAAGACAGAAAACCCAGCTAGTGATTTGGTTTAGGCAGGAATATCAGAGTGATTGATGGTTGTCAGTATCAGAAAAAGTTTACAGAAATAGGAACTGTCAAAGTGGAGGGAGAAGAATGACCTTCAGTCTCAGTATCTGATGTGGTTGTGAGAAACACTGTGAAACACTGAGGGCAGGAACAGTTCTGCTGGAGAACTTCCAACAGTTGATGTCTTTCTAATTCCTGTCTAGGTTATATACCTTAACCTAGCCTGACTCCAACATTGTGGGTTAAATTCTCATACCCCTTTCTGAAGATAGCAGGAGACACTGAGTTTCCTGTACTGCTATGTGTGATCTCTATATTGTGGAGATGAATTCTTACTTCTTGACCAACCCTGTGCTAAATAGTGAATAAATTAAAATTCAGGAGACTACTTACTACTGGGACAGTATAAATAAATATAGATTTAAGATAGTTTTGCCAACCAAAGCAAAAAGGTGATATATTCATGAGGAATGTCTACAGAAAGAAAATTTGTCAGTATTTGCATGTCAATTTCTAAAACAAGATTTCTTTAAAAATCAGTTAATTGGGGTCTTCAATTGAATGCTGACTTTTCGCACCATCCTGTGTTTTAAGCAATAAATAACTTTATTTGTGTATTTTTAAAAACCTAAAGAAATCGAGCATGTGTTGTGTATCACACATCACATGTAGAATCACTTATTTGCTAGTACAATAGATAAAATACTGTTCTCACAAAAATTGGTAGGTATAGTTCTTTGGCTCATACTTGTGGCCATTTTAACCTTTCTGAGCTACATTTTGTTTATTGTTCCTCAGCAAATCTTCCCCACTTTTCTACCTTACTGATGCCTTTTCAAAACTTACTCATTTTTTTTTAAAGATTTATTTATTTATGCATACAAGCACTGGGGTATGGGCCAGAGATGTGGGCAGTGAGAGGAGTCACCAGAGACAGAGTAGGGAACAGAACAGGCAGACTGACTGAAACACACTGCTGAGGGGAGCAGCAGACGAGGCAGGAGAGGTCTGCTGCGCCATGTGGGTTCCCTCCCTTCCCGGGGATCGGACTCCCGCAGCTGTGCCACGGATGCTTCACAGTGCAGCACTCTACCCGCTGTGCCACCAGGGACGGCCCAATATCACTTTTAATCAGGTAAATGTAACTCAAAATCACAATGAAATACCACTAATACCTGTGAGAATGGTACATATTAATTAAAAATAAAAAACAGAAACAAGAAGTGCTGGCAAGGTGGTGAAAAAGGACCCCTTTTACACTTCTGGTAAGAATATTGATGATCCAGCCCCTATGAAAAGCTGTATGGAGGTTCCTAAAGACATTAGATATGGATCTACCACATGACCCAGTAATTCCACTCCTAGGAATCTACCCAAAGGATACAAAAACTCCAACTTGGAAGGAATTGTATTTGCAGCACTAATTACAATAACTAAGTTATAGAAGAAGAACCCAAATGCCTCAAAACAGGTGAATGGAACAAAAAAAAAATGTGGTATATATGCACAATGGAATACTACTCAGTGATCTAAAAAGATAAACTCATGCCATTTGTGACAACATGAATGGAGCTGGAAGAGATGATGCTAATAATTAAAGTAAGTTAGAAGGAAAAAGATAAATACTGGATGGTTTCATTTATATGTAGAAAAAACAAACAAAGGGTCAGAAAAAGTCAAAACTTGCAAGCTGGCCATAAATCTGAGGCATATGGTGGTGGGATAGGGGGAAGGATTTAAACAGGGGGAAGGATTTGAACAGGGGAGGGAAGAGCACAAGGAACCATGGTGATGATTCATGGATGCTATAGTGGTGGGATAACTGTGAGGGCTACACCTGAGGGGAGAAATCAATCCTGTCTCCAAAATGAACAATGATGTAAGAAAAAAAAATACTTTAAAAATAAATAATGAAATAAAAAGTAAAAAGAAAAGAATATGCCATGTTATAAAAAGTATGGATTGCATACTCCAATGACTTCAGAGGTCAGACAGGTAACAAAATAAATGGGACAATCTAGGTGGAAGAAAGGAAGGGGAAAGGAGGAAGCTAGAGATCATAGAAGCATTCAAATTCTCCTTTTCCTTTCTTTCTCTTTTTTTTTTATTAAAAATAATGGATAGGCAAGTCAAACACATCTGTTGCCAGTGTTTGTAATTCCTTGTCCTTATACCTAAAGAACTGTATTCATTTAGAAGATCACACATTTTAAAAATAATACTCTTGCAAAAAAAAATCATTATTTTCCAGAGAATTACAATTAGGATCCTAAGGGATATGGATCCCTGAAGAGAATTTAGTATACATGTTATATATACTAACTTTTAGTTGAAAAAATGTGTAGGTTTTAGTACTAGCTAAGCCAATAATAGCTTGTTTTTCCTCAGGAAAAAAATTACTTCACCTCTTGAAATCTCAGTTTCTTCTCATGTTCAAAGGGAACATGTGTCTAACACATGGGGTTAAAAATATTTGAAGGGTGCAATATAAAGAGCTTAACATTTGAAGGGAGGCAGTAACTATCATAGCAAGATGGAAATTACTACTAATGAGCCTACCTGGTGGCGCAGTGGGTTGAGCGCTGCATTGTGTAGCATCTGCTGCACAGCAGCGCGAGGTCAATTCCTGGCCAGGGAGGGGATCCACATGGCACAGCAGACCTCTCCTGCCTTGCCCCCTGCTCCCCTCAGCAGTGTATTTCCATCGATATGCCTGTTCTGCTCCCCACTCTGTCTCTGGTGAAGCCTCTCACCCCCTTCACCTGTGGCCTGTACCTCAGCTCTTGTATGCATAAATAAATACATTTTTAAAAAGAGAGAAATTACTACTAATATAGTATAATAACAACATGGTGAAAATTGCATTTTCAGAGAAGAAGCCCCAGACTGTTTTGAGATAATCTAATCTTCTCAGGCAGGCTTAGCCTTTCACATCTGAGAATGAGTGGGTTTTTATTTCAGAAATTAGTCGCAGTATTAGCTCTCATGCAGCAGAGAAAGTGAGAACAAGTAAGGAAGGAAAATGGGGATGAGGAGGTTTCAGAAGCCCCTGCACCCGGCCCTGTGGTTTCTCACAATGTGTTTGCTGTTAAACTGCCTAAACATGTTAGACACAAACTGCTTAAAACCAGTGACATTTGTGGAAACTCATATAGAGATTGGGTTCAGAGAGTCAAGAAAGCAGGGGAGATGTAAACTAGATATACCTTGAGAAACTGTGGAGACTGAATTTTCAACTTCAGGAGGTCAAGAACCTGGGGTTTGTGTCAAGTGTGATGAGCAGGTATAGTTCCCGGGACAGTGTATTCCAGTCACCCTGCAGTCCTGTGCTGCAATACCTTAGAATGAGCTTTGGTTTCAGAATTCATTTCTTCACTCAGTCAGTAGTTGCCAGGTCCAATGCCAAGTGCTAGACCTATAATGCTGAGCCAAAGAGGCACAACACCTGCTGTTTTGGAGTTTATACTCCAACAGGAAGTGTATGAGAAGATAACTGGCTCAGCTGAAATATCCCCATTTTTAATGTTTTATCATCAGCGCATGGTGTCTACAGTTTCATGCTTAAATCATCTTGTGCCCAGCTCCCTGGTTATTTGCATACTCACACCACAAAATGCTTACCATGACCTAAAATCTTTATTTCTTGCCCTCTCTCCCTATTGTCAGTTTTATTTGTGAGCCTATATACCCGGTAGTACCTCCAGGGTACTTTCTGATTACACCCTTCACCTGCACTTGCCCAAAATTTTTGATAACACAAACCAAAGCTAGTGTGTGAATACTAGGCAATGCACTAACATTTTAGGACCTATCAGTCCTGAATTTCTGCTTTCTTACTGGGTGGAGGAGAGAAAGAATGAAAGAAAAATTAGAGAAGGAAAGGAAAAAGCAGGACGTAATTACTGTCAGACAGAAGCATGGTCAAAAGTCAGAAAGAGAAATGTAAAAGTCCAAAGAAACAAATCATTCCTTGCTTCACCCTATAGCAAATTCTGAAATGTTCAAAGGTTCTATCAGAATATGTTGCTAGCTGCCAGCAGGATCCCATCAGAGAACAAATTCAAAAGATCTAGGCACATGATTATGTTGCCAGCATCTATTAACTACCAATTTCCCTCTCCAGCGCTTTGAACATTGTGTGTGTGTGTGTGTGTGCATGCTATTTGTAATAGTAGGAAGTTAGACACCAGAAATCACTCTATTATATACTATTTGAGAACTGATACTACTTTAAAAAATTGTGTTCCTTCTCCTCGTTAATTTTTAGAGTTCACGCTCATTCTCATGTGTTGATCTAAGGAGGGCAGAATTTCAAAGGTAACTTCCCTTATAATAGTTGTTCATCATTTAGTTGTGCCTTTAAATGTGCATCTAAGGCAAATGTTCATGTCCAAATCTAAAATAATCATTACCTGGCAATCATTAACATATATTAAATTAAACTCTACATCCTCATATTTGAAAAGCACACATCAACTTTAGTCTTTCCCTTAAAATGAAATACATATAAGCTTCTACCAAACAGATCAGTCCTCTTTTCATATTTAAATTAAATTCAGTGCAGAATAGACGCATACATAGGAGAATCATATCATAAATATTCCAAGGAATTAATCAATTTTATTTTATTAAATTTGAAACTGATACCTTCTGTTGCCCTAATTGCTTGTGATACCGTAAGCAATCAACTCCATGTGATGAAAATGTTCAGGCTGAGATGTTGCTATTTGTCCCACATTTTTATAATCTCAACATTTACTTAAAGTTCAAAATGCAATTAAAAGCAGCATAGTCAGGATTTAGGAAGAAAGGCACTTTTAAAACTCTGCCCTAATTTGACTTATTAGAGATTTAGGTACTCTGAACTCACCAGCTACTATCCATTTTTCAGAAGGCCTCCTCAGTAGTTGTCACAGAATTAGTAACAAAACCGGAGGCCCTGAAACGTCCTAACTATGAATTATTTGATTTAAAACATTTTGCAGTTTACATTTGCATTGTAAAACTGACTTCAGCTCTAAGTTTAGGGAGAAGGTTTAGCGGCTTTAGACATGGATGTTGCCATGAGAATATTTTCCCTGTAGGGAAACAAAACTCAAATGTACTAATTAAAGGTACCTAATACCCCTCAAAATTAATTCTTTGCTACCTGCAGTGGTTTAATTTTCCCTATGGAAAGCTCAGAAATGTCCTTCATCTTTAAATAGAAGTGGGCCTCTGTGATGCTGAGTCAACAGCCATTTTGAAGTTATTTCTCCTACTCACTAGCTGCTATAGTGGCCAAAGAAAAGACAAGTTTGGATGTCACAATACAACAGTAAGACACATTTTGAGTTGATTTTCTTGTATAGTGTGAGAGAGTGATAGTCTAGTAAGACTCAAAACCATAAAATATATAGAAGAAAACCAGAAAAACACTCCATAACATAAATCTCAAAAGCATTTCTGCAGATTTGTCTCTAGAATCAAGGAAAGGAAAGGAGATTATAAACTACTGGGATTACAAACTAAAGTGCTACTGTTCAACCAAAGAGACAGTAACTAAAGTGAAGGGACACCTTACTGAGTGGAAGAAAACATTTGCACTCTGTACATCTAACAAGGGACTTTTATCAAAGATCTGTATAGAACACATACAAGTCAACAAAAACCACCCAATCAAAAAATGGGCAGAGGAGACAAATATGCATTTCACAAAAGAAGATGTGCATTCACCCAACAGACATATGAAAAATGCCTGTCATCACATATTATCAGGGAAATGCAAATCAAAACCTAATAATATGTCATCACATATTATCAGGGAAATACAAATCAAATACCACCTCACATCTTTGAGAATAAACCATATTAAAAAAATAAAATAAAAACAACAAAGAGCTGGTGAGGGTGTGGAAGAAAAGGAACTCTCTTACAGTATTAGTGAGAATGTGGACTGCTCCAGATCCTATGGAAAGCTCTGTGGAGGCTCCTCAAAAACATTAGAAATGGATGTATCATAAGACCCAGCAATTCCATTCCTAAGAATCTACCCAAATATAAAAACACTATACTGAGAGGAAACCTGCACTTCTATGTTACTGCAACACTACCATATTCAAGAGATGGAAACAACCTAAATTCCCCCAAACATATGACTAGATCAAGAAGGTGCATATATATATATATATATGCATATATATATACATACATACATACACACACACTGGAATACTACTCAGTGATCAAAAAAAATCATGCCATTTGCTGCAACATGAATGGAACTGTAAGGGATTATGCAAAGCAAAGTAAGTCAGGAGAGCCATAAATACCAGATGGTTTCATTTATGTGCGGGATATAGAAAAAGCAAACAAAAGGTCAGACAAAAACAAATCTTCAAATCTCACACTAGATCTGAGGCCTCTGGGAATGGAGGGGAAGGGAGAGGGAAGGGTAGGTGTGAAAACAGAAGGGGGAAGAACTATGGTCAGTGACTAAGGCTACCAGAAGAGGGATGTGGTAGGGTAGGAGCAAAGGGGAGGGGAGAGGACTACTGGGCCTTTAGTGGTGGGTGTGATGAAGTAACAGACATGTGTATGGGTGTAGGGGAGGGTAGTTCAATAGAGGACTACTGGGCCTTTAGTGGTGGGTGTGGTGAAATAACAGACACGTGTACGGGTGTAGGGGAGGGTAGTTCAATAGAGGACTACTGGGCCTTTAGTGGTGGGTGTGATGAAATAACATACCTGTGTACAGGTGTAAACCTATACTCCTAAGGTGTATATTGATATATTAATTAACATTACCTCAATGAATATTAACAAACAACAACAAAAACAGACACATTTTCACTGATGGTTTGTACACTTTCATTAATGTCATTATCTCTAAAAGAAACTTACAGAAGAAAATCTTCATAAAAGTAGGTGTGGGAAAGGTTTGTCATTAACACTGGGCAGTTGTAGCTAAGCTCTTACCAACGAGAACCGTCACTCAGCCTGTGCTTTCTCCAACAGCACCCTACCCTTTCCAGAATAATAAAAATCAAATGTCCTCAAAGGATATTGATTTAACTGAGAGCCAGCTGACCATTTATGACCATATACCAGATTGTATCTCTTAAGCAACAGACTTGAGATAACTATTATTTCCCCTAGAATCGCTCTTGAACCAGGTAGCTCCATTTGCTATGGGTTACAATAAAAAGCTTTAATGTAGGTGCATTACTTAAGTTCAGATGTCACTTCCCCTGGTCACACAATCTAAAGTCCTATAACGCTATCCTGTCTCCCCTTTAATTGTCCTCATGTCACTTCTGGAAGTTTGACCTTGTGGATTTGCTGATTTAGTAATTGTTGCCTTCTCCCCAGGGGAGCATGTGGGCTCTGGGTGAGCAGGGCCCAAGCCTCTTGGTCTCTGCTCTCTCCGGCCCATGCTTGAGCAGCACAGACTCAAGCTCACTGCTCAGTAAATAATTGCTGAAGGAGTAAAGTGCAGATTTTTTGTTCTGAAGGTCAAACTCTCTAACAGTCAAAAAAAGATTTATTCTGGAACCCAGGCTAGGAAAGGAGCAGGATTTCCTGTGTAGACAACCAGGACCAAGGTCCAGGTATTATAATCAGTGCAGTTATGCAGGGACCACAGTCACCTGTACAAACACAAACCTTCCCACTGACACCCTGTGCTGAGGTGAGTTTGACCAGAACCAGACAAAATTTAGTCCAAAGCAGATACTTGACAGGACCTTGAATTGTTACTCTTTCTCCTGGCTTGGAATGGTTTCGGTTCGACACTTAACTGTGCCATTTCTGCAACACTGATTTTTATTTTGGATAGATTGAACAAATGCTCATAGACCAATCCTTAAAGACTTTGAGAATAAGAGAAAGGCTATCAGTGCTTCTGGGAAGATGGGCATTTCGGAATGTAGATGGGCAGGCTGAAATCCAGAGATATAGCTGAGGTAAATCCATACCAGGTTTCTTTGTCCAGCAGGTATTTGTTTCCATACCTTAGATGAGGAAACAGTAATGGAAGCCCTTTAACTTCCCCATATCCAGGGCCCAAGGTGTGAAGTGAGGCTGTGCTCACTTCAGCTTTTTGAGACTCCCAATATATTTAAATAAAGAACAATAATAAAACTTGCTCTGCAGATTTACACAGTTGGCATTTTAGGAACTTTTCAAGTCAACATTACAAACCTACATGGTCACAAAGCATTATAATTGTGCCATCATAAGATAACTATAAAATCTGTTTTAAAAATACAAATTCATAGAACATAATGGATGGCATAGTCTGGCACATACACTGAAGGCTCATGTGGAATGTTCTTCGCTCTAGAGCTGTCAGTGAGTCTCTGGAACTCTGGATCCAATGCCCTGTTGACCTAAAATTGGTAAGATCAAATGTTTAAATTTGAGATACTTCATTAACTCTAAGAGGTCTAGGCCAATGGCCTGAGAGGCCCCCACTTCCAGGCCCCTGAGCCCAATTGTGATATATTCTAAGAACTTCTCCATCTCTCCTCTTAACTTTTCTTTGGGTTCACAACCAGGAGTTTATCCTACTGGCTTGGTGAATAGTTTGCATAGGCGTCCATGTATGTATTACCCTCAATTAATCCTAAACTGCTTCAACATACAGAAATGATTTTCTGTGCATTCCTCCCCACCCTGATTCAGTGGCCAATTACTTTTTTAGCCAGTGGACTAACTTTCAGGTGCCACACCTCAGGAAAACATGGCCCATAAGGAGTGAAACTAGTTAAAATTGGAGTTGGCTTGAAAAAACAAATTGTCATTGAGGCAAAAAGCCTACTTCATCTCCTTGTAAGATCTGCTTTTAGCCATTTTAATCTAGTAGGAAGCATAAGAGCCATTTGTTCAGGCTTTCTAAGGTTGCTCAAGGTAAAGAGATAAAATGGTCATTAGGGACATCAGTTTTCTGGACTCCAGGCCATTCTCAGAAATATTAATTAACAAGAACACAATCATTCAACTATTCATAATTTCAGTGAAGAAACCGCAATATCAAAAAGGAATAACAAATCATTTAGAACAACTTCATGTCTCAGGCTTCAAATAGTACAAACTTGTTTCAGTTCTTTAAAATTTAAAATAAAAAAGTAAATGCTACTGAAAAGGGCCAAGGAAAAGGTCATAAGGATGAAGTAACCCTTCTCTTATCCCCTTCTCCTTGCCAGGTCACCTTCAGGCAAGGGGAGGATTTGCTGTAGTCTCACAGGCCTTCTTCCCCCTTGCAAACCTTTACCCTCTCCTGGAGTGACTACCAAGGCCAACCTATGGCCTCTAGATGAAAGCATTTAGGGCAGGGCCCAGCACATAATTAGAAGTCAATACTTAACTTTCCCCAGACTGCCCCTTGTCCTCCCCTCTTCTCCAATGCCTTTTCATTACTGCTGCTGCTGTTGCTGCTGCTATCATCATCATCTTATTATTGTTATAATTGGAGGGCCAGCTGTGGGAGGTCCATCCCATCTTTGACTTATGTCTTTGGAAGACTTTCCCTTCTTGCAGAGAGAAGTGAAACTGAACCAAAGCATGGATTTGACATCTTGATAGGATGTAAAGAAAGCTGGAGAAACTTTTTTACAGCTTTGACCACAGACTCTCAGTAGACACCCTTTCTGGCTCTTCTAGTGGATAACTAGGGGAAAGAGAAGTTAAAATGTTTAGGCTACCAGGTTTTTTCTTTTTTTTTAAGATTTTATTTATCATACAAGATCTGGGGTACAGGCCAGAGATGCAGGGGGTGAGAGGATTCACCAGAGACACAGTGGGGAGCATAACAGGCAGATCAACTGAAACATACTGCTGAGGGGAGCAGCAGGTGAGGCAGGAGAGGTCTGCTGCAACATGTGGGTTCCCTCCCTGACCTGGGATCAAACTGGCGCTACAGTGGCTAGAAGACCCACAGTGCAGTGCTCAAGCCCTTGAGCCACCAGGGAGGCCCCAGCACCCAGTTTAGAAGCCAGAGAGTTCTAGGGTTTGCACTTGAATCAACAACCTTGTATTTTCACCCCTCTAAAAGAAGTCTTCTTGAAAATCTAGAACCAGGATAGGAAAGAAAATCGATTTAACTGACTACTGTCATACGTGAGTCCCTCGCAAAAGCTAGCCCACCATGCTGTGGTAAATACTAGTCTCTAACAGAAGCTAGTCTCTGTCATAATAGTGACCATTCCAGTCAGTTACCCTCCAAGTAACCTACTGCATGTTGGTCTAACATTGGTTTCTTGGAATATTTCAGTAAGGTATCAGATTGTCATAAAAGTGTGCTTTACTGGGAACTTGGGGATACGCCAAGCTTCTCCTGTACCACTAAGGTAATTGCAACTTCCTAATCTTCAGAATTTGCTCTAGTTTTCAGAGTCATCCATAATTTTGATGAAGATAGATGTGAGTCACTGAATATTTTCTCAAGGTTTCTAATGGCCAGGGATATCAATAGGAAAAGGAAAGACAATTGCCCCCTAATACTTCTAATCTTTATTCCCCTTGCCCCTTACCACAGGGCGGGGATGGGGGGTGGGGAGGGAAGGTTAGAAAGTCAGTAGTGGAATAAGAAGAAAGAAAATGTATTCTTTCCTCCTCCGCATAATGTGTTGTGTTGAACATTGAATTTGGGATTCACTCAGCTATTCACTCAGCTTATACGTAATTATTTTATAAGCAATGATTTGGAAAGTGAGGCAAGGCTTTCATGGTGGTATCTCTGGCATAGAAGCTGAAGAGATGACTTTTAGGCTAAATGTCATTTTAACACCCACGATTGTCCTTTGACCCTGCTGATATCCCACACACTAATTATTTGGAGATTATTCATTAAGTGCTTTTTCTTGCTCCGAGCACTACAGTAATCTTATTATTATATGAGGTAACAAGGCATTACCTTATTATTAATCTTCATTGTGACCAGTCTTAGGATATAGGAATCGCAGGCCCCAAATTTCTCATGTGGAAACTGAGGGTTAGGTCAAACAGCTTCTGAGAAAGAAAGTTGAGAAGTGATCCAAAGACTCTCACTGCTCATCTTGTGGCATTGCATCTATAATTGACAGACGTTCCTTTCCCCCTCTGCATGTGCAAAGGCCCTCACTCCCAAGACTCAATTCAAGTGTCACCTCCTCTCAGAGAGTTTCTGCTCCTCATCTCATCAATCTGCTCCACAACACACACAGTAGAAAGTGCTCTCCACTCCTCTCTTAAAATCTACAGAAACGCTGTCTAATAGAAATAACACAGCCACATATGTAACCTTACGTGTTCTAGTACTCACATAAAAAAGTAAAAAGAAACAGAAGATAATTCTTAGCCCAGTATATTCAAAATATTATCACATCAACATTAAACTCCTCTAAGAATATTAATGATGCTTTACATTTTTTGTATTAAGTTTTCAAAATACAATGTGTATTTTATAGTTAAGAAAGCATTTCAGGACCCTCCTTGGTGGCCTATGGGTTAAGTATCAACACTATCACCACTATGGCATGAGTTGGATCCCCAGCCCCAAGGAGCTAAACCACGTGGTGGTGCAGCTGATGTCTCACTCACTGTTCCTCTTAGCAGAGTATTTCAATAAATCTGCCTAGTCTGCGTCCCACCTATCTCTGATGAGTTCTCTCACCACCCACAACTCTGGCCTATACCCTAGTTCTCCTACACACCCACACAAAATAAAATAAAAATAAACTTTGAAGAGGTTGAGAACTTTAAAGAAAAAAGAATGCATTTCAATTTCAACTAGTCACATTCTAGTTGCTTAATGGTTATAACTAGTGACTATTCTATTTAGCTTTACAATTTTATAGTATAGTACATTTGTTTCTATCTTACTTAGTGTCATGTATGTTACTTGAGATCAGGGTACAATGCCAATATATTTTTTATTTCTCAGCACCCCCATATTATCATTTATAATAAATATTTGAGTTAAGAATGCAATTATGGGGCATTTCCGAATTCCTAGATTGGAAGAAGATGTACCATATCAAGGCAGAAGTAGTTCTCATAAAATAATAGTCATCTCACTGTGGAGTGGTAGGAGCTGCAAGTTGCTGAGAGAACTAAAAAAACTACTGGGGTCAAAGCCTTGAAACTGACAAGAAACAGGGAAGAGAAGTTGTTTGTAGCCTGTGAAAACAAGAAGACAGAGACACCACCCCAGATCACTTTCTGGTTACATTTGAAAAAAGAAAATGCGGTAAGCAGTTGTTGAGAAAGGACCAAGCAACTCAATCATCTGACATAGAATAATAACACTTGAACACAAAAAGGATTCTGTAAAACACCTCAGTGCTTAAGATGAGACACATTTTAAGTAAATATTTCCAGGATATAATGGTGGAATATTTAAAAAACAAACAAACAAACATTTTGGCCACTTAGTTTATATCTATTTGACTCAAAATTAAAAAGGTAAAAATCAACTTGAAAATCAGATATAAGTGTCCAAGGAAACTGCCTACTTTTTCATCTTTCTTTTTGCAATGAGTTTAAAGAGGCTTTGGCAATTAATGGAATATTCTAAAATACTTTGTGTAGGACTTTAAAAGTTTATTTTTTGTAGATATTATCACCCGTTGATTTAAAGCTTCAGGATATTTTGTGTCATTCCCATGAACTTTCTATCAAGGATTTCTTGAGTGATAAAATCAGTCTTAGACTGTTGGTTTTTTAAATAATGTTAATGATACGGTTTCCAGGTGATGAAAGCTTAGTCTTTCTGAAAAATCATAGCTTCCTTTTGAAGTCCATACAGGTCTTGTACATACAGGTCGATTCAGCTCAAAAATGCTCAGGTACTGTCTGTGTGATGATAAGGTTTTGAAAAGGCATTTTACTGACACCCTTTAGTTTCCAGCAAAAACATGTAGGACTAAGATGACGGAGAAGCTACCAATAAAATACAGTGAGACCAAAAATATTTGTTATTTTTTTTAATATCTAGAAACAGTCTCCCTGGAATATAATCTCATAGTTGTTGTCATTCAAGAGGATGGCTGACATAGGGAAGGAAACTCTGGGCACTGCTGATAGGAGCCAAGTTTCCTCCCAAATCTTCTCTTTAGCTTACTGAGGACACCATCTCTCTGGGATCTCACCCCAAGGTCACTGCCAAGTGACTCATTCTACTCAAAAGTTAATCAACTGGAATTTGATTGTTGACAACAGAAAAATGGGATATCATGCTATTTCTTTCTTCTTTTTCAAATTCTATGCTGACTTATGCTTCATGCCCCTTAAGCACCCGAGTCCTCCCCATCTGGTCCTGGAGGCTAGAGTACAGGGTGGGCTCCGTCTATACCATGTATACTTCACACACCATACAACTTAAGGCTGAGCTCCTGGAGGCTGCTGGTTTTATGCCTTTGCCATCACCTTTCATCAAACATTTGAAACGGGCCATTAAACCTTCAGTCAATAATAACCTAAGATGTTCTAGCTTAACAAGAACAGAGCCATTTTCTAAAGGTATTTGTGTATGTAAAATGATGGACAATATGTTACCTAAAAAAACTGAATAACATTTAAAATTCTACATTTTAATTGTTAGAAACAACAAGTATGGGGAAGAGGAGGTTAGAAAGTGATGGGAAAACTAGGGTCATAGGCTGTGGCCCTGTCTATCAAACCCTTGTTGTTAGAATAGGTAGTTCATATTGCCACCTTGACTAATCTGAAATGAAAGTCAAATAATCTTATGTAAAACTCCAGAACACTTCCTCAACTACAGTACAAAGGAGAAGTCAAAAGAAAGTCATTTATGAAATACATTAAAATATGTATTTCATATGTAAATGGTTGGCCAGGAGAACACTAGAGAATCCATAATGGAGTCAGATGAGTGTGCTAATTATAGAATCCAGCCACACAATGGTTATTATTGTGTTCTCAGCCTTGTGTGTTGCGTTGGACAGTCTTGCCAGCCCTGATGTGATATCCCTAAATAGTGGATGCCTCTTGGGGAGGTTCCAAATAAAGGCAATCTTCCCTCAAAAAATCCCAAATATTTCATTTTTATATATAAAACAGAATCAGATTCTAAGTTCAGATCATTATAAGCAACATTTTTACCTACATGAATGCCCAAGGGACATTTGAAGTAGCTTGAGATGTGAGAAAATTCCTCATTGTGTGGGATTATCCTAGTGTCTCTGGCCCACTCCCAAATGTCAACATTACCCCCTAAACATTGCAACATCCAGAAATGTCACCACAAAGCCCTTTGTGGCCTGAGTCCTGCTAACATGTCTGGTGGCAAGATTTTCAGGAGAAAGACAGCAGTGAGCAATCTAAGAGAGGCCTTGCATTCCATTTAAAGTTGTTTCCTGTGGTACACTATGCTGAAATCTCCTATTTTTAGGTCCAAGTTTCCAGCAAAACTGGGGTATCAGGTTTGGACATGACCAACCAGGGAAATAGTTTGGTATAGCTTTTGTCATTGCCACCCTGGGACACAGACAAATCAGTATGTGCAGCTCCCACCTTTGCAAGAACTGCTGCCATCACCTGGCAAACTGAACCTGGCAGGCTAAACATGCCAGTCCCCGCAGGCATCATTCTCCACTTCTTGAGGACTGTGCACATCCCTGCTTCATTATGCCACTGGCTTTTACTTAGATGTGTGCTAAGTCCATGTGATGGCTCTGCCTGTCTTTGAAAAGGAGGCTAGGAAACTTTATGAGCATCTTCAGCTTCTGTAGTGGGAGTAGACTGTTTCCTCCAAACCCAGGAGGAGGGCCTAAATGTTGAGAACTCACACCAATGATAAGTGCTCACTCTAACTGGCCAAATTAATTCTACAGTAGAGTAATACCATAGGATTTTAGAGCAGAGACTGAGTAAATACAGACAAGGTAGACTTTAACCAACAGATGGGATTTGAGCAAGTCCTAAAGAATGAGAAAATTGGTAGGATTGTACCTAGAAATAAGAGAAGGAATTTGAGGGAAATGGAATGACATGAACAAGAATCCAGATCTGGGGAAACTGAGGAATGCAAGTTCACTGGAGTCGAATTGCATGGGGAGACATTAATGAGTGAGAAGTGTAGAAAGGACAGAATGGCACTGAGAAATACAAAGATTTGTTAACCAGTGGTTTGATGCAATCACAGTGATGTTCAACAGGGATGTTTGCATAGGTTTGTATTTATTTTTATTCCTTTATTAAACAAAAAATCTCCTTACCAATTTGAACTTCATTCTGAGCCTTTAGGACAACAGACCTATTTTTATGAATTGCCAGGATCTTGTAAGGTTTTTGCTTCATCTTTCTTGTTGTTACTCTCGTTTTATTTTTCTGGTGAACAGGTTAACTGCCTTATGCTTTGAATTTGTATTACATTGAAGCTACAGAGAAATCTTGCAAGTACCTTTCTATGATTCTGAGACAATGCTGCTTGCAACTTTTAATCAAACTAGTAAGATGAGCCATTCTTCCCAACATTTGTTTTGCACCTGATTTGTGTCAGGCTTGCTATTTAATGTTTTCACCCACATACTTAATTTAATCTTCAAATTGCTCTTCTATTTATGAGGAAGTGGGAAGTGAGAGAACAATTTGCACAGTTAAGAAGTGGAAGAATAAGGGTTCAAACTCAGCTGTGCCTAATCTAATTCATGTATCATCTAGTGACTTTTCCCTTCAGGTGACAGTCTGAAAATGATCCTTTCTTACAGCGGTGCTCTCTAGAAGCTGGTTGTTCAAGTGTTTGGGTTCAAGCCATTCTGAACTTAATTGTTGAGGTTCCATTTTAAAGGTCTCAGACAGGGTAGATCTTGTTTGACATCTCACCTATAGGATCCACTGACCTCAAATTAATCTTGCCAGGGATGCCTGTGCAATATGGGAGGTAAGTGTTGACCGTATGCCATTTTTGTTTTGCTATTGAGGCAATTCTGCCTTGAAGTCATACAAAGTGCCTTCCTTGGTACTTTTCCAGCAGTACAAGCCCTCAGGTACTGCCAGGATGGTGCAGTCCTGTGTAAGAACCTTACCCCTGAGTGTATATGGTATTTTCTGGTTTCATTCTCTGAACTGAAGCCTCTAAGTCCTAGAGAGTGGTTAGACAAACTGAGAACTACACTCTAGGGATGGAGAATCATAGATGAGGGAAGGCCAGTGATAATCTAACAATTTATTCTTGTGTTCTCCCTATTCGTTACCTCCACCAAAGTTCAAGCAGAAATTTCCAGGTGTGGTCATCCAGTCTGACCTGCAACATTTGGTTTCCCTTTCTTTATTTAACATTTGGGAAAGAGATCAACGAGCATTACAATGTCAAAAAGTCAAACAATGACTTTTTGAAGAAAAAGTCTTTGAAAAAAAAAATAAGCAATCTGTGGTTTTAGGCTTGGCTGGAACATTCCCCCACTCTGAGTGATCTTGACTGTCTAGCAGATTTGCAGATATCCCCCACACACTCACGTTCTTACTTCCTCAGCCCCTCAATCTCCAGATCACTTTGTTTCAATTTCAACCCTTTCCTGCAAACCCCCATCTTTTTAGAAAAGTGTGCCTTGTGCTTTCCAAAAGCTAAGCTTTCTTCTTGTGCTCCTAAACCCCAGTCCTGCCTACCTCCTTCCTTAACTTGCTCCATTTATTGTCCTTTTGTTTTGTCTCCCAAATCTCTTAGCTTACAGACATGATCAAGGACAACATATCTTAAAGACAAACACACAAAAAGCCTTTTCTACCCTACTCCACATACCATCAGTTTGGGTTTTTGCTTTCTTCACATGCACTGTTGGAAGGACAGGTTTCCTGTACTGTCTCTCCTTTCTTGCTTTTCATTAACTCCCTATGCAGCATGATGCCTGACTGAAGCTTCTTCCCCAGATCAGTGTGTTAGATATCTAGGTATTGGTTGGTTGTTTCTTCTGACCTGAACCTCTGTTGGTCACAGTTAGGGGGATATGCAAAGATGCCAATCTAGAACTTGAGTTTCCTCCCCTGTAATTTCACCCTGAGCAGACACATGAGGAAGAAATATGAGACTGAGCCATCATTTGGCACCATGAAGAAAAAGAGAGCATCCCTTACTTCTGCTCAGATTTTTAGATTTCCAGTCCTTTCTGCCCTTCCTGGGACATATGTGTTCAATTCCGCTTGAGACTTGTGAGCGATCTTGTATTCTTCACATTAATTAGGTAAGGGAGAATATGGCATGATAGCTAATAGACTTTCTTTCATAGGGCATTTTTCTTCACCCACAATTATGGGAATATAAAAGATAAATTCTTGAGACTGAAACTCCCCAGAAGCCCAGCATTACAGGGTAATTTGCTAGCATGAATCTGGTAGACTTCATTTCCCCTGAGCTGCTTTGCACAGATATTTCCTGTTATAAAGTAGCATTCAAAAGTGAAGTGGTGATGTTTGAAAAAAAATCTAAAGGAATATGATAGGATTAGTTATTAACTAGTTAGAAGAATAAAGAATCAGTTGTATTCTGGAGGCCAGGAAGCTTGAAGGTGAGCACAAATAAAGGTAGGCAGACCTGTGTTCTAGCGGATCTAGGTTTAAATCCCAGCTCTATTTCTAGGATTGGCCTTAAGGCTCTTCAACTTTATAAACCTGATTTTCTTTACCTGGAAAAAGCAGATAATAAAGTTATCTACTAATTTTCATGAAAATGGAGCCAAAGGTAAAGAAGGAATCCCCTGCCCCTCCAAAAGTTAAAACCAAAGCAAAGGTTTCCAAATCAAGAAAGCAATGCTGAAAGGCATCCCCACATTATCTACATGTCACCCACTTCCTGCACCTCTGCATCTCTGAAGGCAGCCCAGATATCCTTGGAAGAGCACCCCCAAGAGAAACAAATGCCATCGTCAAGTTGCCCTGAGCACTGAGTCAGCCATGAAAAAGGGAGAAGACAATACATGTGTGGATGTCTAGGTCATCGAGCACCAGAGCAAACAGGCTGAGCTGACATGCCCGGGTCATTCCTGATTGAGGGAAGGGACTGTTTATTTGACTGGCTCCTGACCACAACATTGCCAACAAAATTGAGATCTCTGTAGGGTCAGAGAAATCAGGTCTTTCCACCCTCCCACCACTGGTATAAGGATGGACACCTGCAGTGCTGTGCGCATGCCTAGGAGGGCCTGCACAAGTGGGCGCACCTGAGTTTGGACACGGGCTTATATGGGCAGTGTCATGAGGACGCCAGCACTTACCAACGCGAGCAGCAAGACCAACAAGCAGCAGCAGCAGTAGCAAAGCAGCCAAGAGGGTGAGATGCGCTGGGGGCTGGGAGCCCTGCCAGCCTCCCAGCCCCCCGGCACCCATGCTTGCCATGTACCTGGCCACCTCTACTAATAAAAGCACAAAAAGCCACGGAGGGCTCCAAGACTCCTTCCTTAGCCCCAAAAAACTTCAGTATCGCAATCCAGAACTTGCTCCTGTGCTGCTTTCCTGCTGCTACAATCACCAAAACTGAAATCAGCTGGCTGATTCTAAACATAATTTTTTTCACTATAGGGGAAAAGGTATCTACTGTGTCCAGTCCTTGCAAAGATGAAATGGACTCTAAGTAATTAAATGGTTAACAGAGTATCTGTTAACCAGTGAGTATTCAACAAACAAATTGCTCTGACTACTGTTTTTTTCTAAGTACATTTACAATCTCACTGGCTTGGTTTGTGTTAGCCATTGAGTGGATGGTCATAAGGAAATCATATTTTAACTGCTTTTAAAAACTATTTTTATTGTAGTAACATTGCAGTGTAACATTATGTACATTTCAGGTGTGCATCACCAAGACTCAAGCTGTGTATTTGCTACATTAAGTTCACTGCTAAACATCCCACTCTATCCTTCCTGTATTTTAAAATTATCATTAAACTGTTGTGGTGGCAGCAAGGCACGGAGCAGCTTCCCCATGGTCCCGGAAGACGAATCAAGGAGGAGTACTGGAGCCCTCGGTGGCTTTTTCAGGCTTTTATTGATATTTATATCCGAGGTGACCAGGTGCATGACAGGCAGGGGGCCAGGAGGCTGGTAGACCTCCTAGCCCCCAGTGCCTCTTCACTCTCTGGGCTCTCTAGCCTCTCATGTCTCTGCTGCTACTGCTGCTGCTTCTCTCTGCCTACTTTCCTGCTGGCGTCCTCGTGATGCCACCCTTAGATACCCCATGTCTCAACCCAGGTGTGCCCACACTTTCACATGCCTACTTAGGCATGCGTGCAGGACCGCAGGTGTCCATCATCTACACTAATGGCGGGAGGGCGGAAAAGCCTGCTCACTTTTCCACTTGCCTAAAACTGTCCATTAAAAATTGACTTGGGGACCTCCCCGGTGGCCCAGCAGGTTGAGCGTCGCACTATGAAGCACTCACGGCACAACAGCACCGCAAGTTCAATCCCCAGCCAGGGAAGGGACCCACATGGCGAGGCAGACCTCTCCTGCCTCACCCGCTGCTCCCCTCAGCAGTGTATTTCAGTTGATCTGCCTGTTCTGCTCTCCACTCTGTCCCCGGTGAATCCTCTCACCTCCCATGACTCTGGCCTTGTATTTATGCTCTTGTATGCATAAATTTTTAAAAAATTGACTTGAATAATTAAAGAGAAGAGATGGATTTGAGTATTAGTGACCATAGCTGAGTTTTCTAAGAGAATGAGCAACTTGTTCATTAGGGAGTTTCTTTTTACTGAGAAAACAATCATGTGTAAACATGTCATTTTAGATATGTTATATTTAGACATATATAATGTTCAAAAAGAAAGAGAAGTCTCTGCACAAAATAAGATGAAAAATAAAGAGTATTGAACTCAGAAAGAAACTGCAGATTAAAATGCCAACTATCACTTCATCTAAAATAGTGAAATAAATAGGTGAAAGCTATATGGGCCTCAGCCTTACAATAAAAGGATAGTGTTACTGTTACACCCAGAACATAATTTGAACAGTTTCCTAAAAGCAACAAGAACAATGATTATTCAAAAATGAAAAACTAGACGCATTCATAGGAACATGGATGGAACTGGAAGGGATTATGCTCAGCGAAGTAAGTCAGAAGGCAAAAGAAAAATACCAGATGGTTCCTCCCCTAGGAGGAATATAAGGGAACAAAATAAGGATCGAGGAAAGGAATAAGAACAATAATATAAAATAAAGACACAAAAACCAAAAATGAAAAGACAAGGACAAATTGGGGACACTTGGTGGGGAGGGAAGAAGGGAAGGGTTGAGGGCAGACGGGAGCACAGGGGACTGAGGTGATGGTGCACTGGTGTTACAGTGATGGGGAATACATGGGGATTACAATTGATGTCAAATATATGTAAATTAAAAAATTATAAATAAAAAAATAAGAAATACGTTTTAAAAAAGAAAAAAAGAACAATGATTATTAAGGAGAGAAATGAATAATTTCAATGTTTGTAGGACTTCCATGGGTAATTGTTGTCTTTATGTGTTGTTACAGCACAGTGTTAAGTAAGTAGACACCAAACAAGGTAAAATCAGAGACCAGGTCCTTACATCATTCTACTGCTTGGTACCTGTGTGACCTTGACCTTGCAACCCAGCCTTTCTGTCATCAGTGCACTGTGGCAAGTGGAAACACCTGCCATACTGACTGCAAAGAACTATTTGGAAACATCAAAAGAAACAATTGATGGCAACACACTTTTTAAATGAGAAAGCAAAACACGAAAGTCTGTTGTGCTTATGCAAAATCTAGTGGTCAGTGAATGGTTAAACATTTTATAATTTCTTTTAAGGGTACTTTTTTATAGAGAAGGTACTCTTGACTTCACGGTAAATGAATTATAAATAATCTATGAACTATGGACTCAGTCAGCATGAGCTACCACCTGGTGGTCGTTAAGAGTAATGGAAGTACTTTGCTGGGCTATTACACAGATGGGACAGAAAAGTAAGATATGTGCAGCGGATCCTGAGAACCTCAAGGAAGGATTTAGACTAAAATGAGCTCAAATGAGACTTGGAATACTGAGGATTAAAGCTAAAGAGTGGCCGTGAGGTTTGGTGTGCTATAGGCTGCTGCAGGTCACTCTTTGCCTGGGAAAAAAGTAAAGTCTTTACTCTTTACTTTCTGCTCATCAACCCGTGGTATTCAACAAATTTACTGACTGAAAGAAAAGTGGGGGGGGGGGCAACAAAAGGGATATCTTAAAAGGAAGGAAACATCTTAAAAGAAACTATAAACCAGCCCCACCTATGTGCTTTTGTTATAAGGTTTTTTATCCTTCTTGGCAATTGAAGCCTCTTTGGAAAAAATTTCAACCCTCTGTCAACTGAACTAATTTCAAAGGGAAATTGGATTGGTGAAAAAGAAATTGGATTGGTGAAAAAGAACAACATATCTTGATGGTCCTTTATTATGGGGCAAACTGCCTGATTGAGAACCATAGAACGAGCCCAGGAATCAAGGCATATCAGGCCTAAAAATGAAGTTTGCGGAAGGCAGTTAAGTCACAGTTAGCAGTTCCTTCTGGCTTAGGATGTATAGGGTCAATGAAGATTATCAGGTTTTTCCACCCTCCTGCCATTAGCATCAATGACAGACACCTGCAGTCTGCACCATGCCTAATGGCAGGCACCTGAAGTAGGGTGTGGGCAGGAGTAGGTGGGCGCACCTGAGCAAAGAGACTGGGCCTATAAGGCTGGCGTCACGGGGACACCAGCAACGAAGTGTGGTGGTGAAATATGGAGAAGTGTGGTGGACATTGGTGGAGTACAGTAGAGTACCTGCCCCGTGTCCTCCTGCCACTATAGATGCATAACGCTAGCCTCCAGACAATCAGCTCCACTCCCAATTGGCTGCTCCCTGCCTCTTCATGCTAGACATCCATAGCATAAACAGAAATGTCTACCTTTAATGCCTCAGCCTTCACGCCTTGGCCAGTCTCCATTTGCTCTTCTCCAAAAGGTCTCCACTCTAAGGTCAGTAGAAGCACATGCGTGGAACATGACCTGTCTTTGATTACTTTTCACTGCAATGGGTGGGATTTAGGGCCACAAACTATTGGCTACTTCATTCCAGCCTCACAGACAATCCAGAACTTGGGCTTCAATTACAGAAAATTTACAAGCCAGGTAGTCAACCTCAACCACCACATCCATCAACATTCGTTTAATTTTACAGAGTACTGCTAAATTCTTCCTTTGAGATCTGTGAAAATAGGGACTCTTCTTTGACAAAGACTCAGATGATAGTCATATTTCTAAAAATGACATAATACAGAAACTAGAAAAAAAAATCACAAAACATTGAAGTCCTAATAGGATGTTCATAAAAGATAGAGATGCAAATTGAGATAGCTGACTTTTTTTTATAAAGGTTTATTTATGCGTACAAGAGCTGGGGTACAGGCCAGAGGTGCGGGAGGTGAGAGGATTCACCAGAGACAGAGTAGGGAACAGAACAGGCAGATCAACTGAAACACACTGCTGAGGGGAGCAGCGGGTGAGGCAGGAGAGGTCTGCTGTGCCATGTGGGTCCCCTCCCCGCTCAGCGGCAGAGATCAGACTCGTGCTGCAGTGGCTGTGGTCTGCTTCATAGTGCGTTGCTTAACCCACTGCGCCACCAGGGAGGCCCCGAGATAGTTGACTTCTTAAGAAATTAATGCTACTGAATTGAGCCTATCAGAAGTGGAAAGAGGGCCCAGTGGACCATGGTGAGGAATTATCGTGGGTGTGGGGTAGTAGGTGTGAGAATGCTGTTTCACTTTATTAGGTATTACACATTTAAGAATCTGATCCTTTGATATACAAGTAAAATATATTCAAATAATGTCACAATTTTTTATTATTTTCTTATGTGTATTAAGTATATTTCTTCTTCATATAACAAGTTTTACAATTTTAAAATTAAAATATTAACCTTTAAAAAGAAAAATATAATAATTTAAAATATAAATTGCTATTCATTATATTCTGCATTAAAAGCAATTAATAATATAGCATTAGAATTCATGGAGTGTAGGAGAGTCTTGAAAAACTCTAGGAGTTCATATGAAAGATCAAGATGCAACAGAGATACTGATTTCCAAAGAGGATAGAGAATGAAAATCAGTGCTAACAAGAATATGGTCTGAATAACAAGTGTATTTCTGTTTCTATGTCTGAATATCGTAGTGATGGTATCTGAATGGGATAAATGAGACGATCTGGAATAGAAGAAATTATCAAATTTTGAGAAAGTCGAGTTGGAATTAAAGGCCCAGATAACATTAAGCAGTTGATACCGTGGTACAGGGAGATTGGAGTATCACTTATGTAGTTACTCCTGCACTCTCTTCCAACTTAGTCTTCCTGGAACTTTAAACTTCAGGATGCATTTATATTTTATCACATTCACGTACCCTTTGTATACAGTCACTGGAGGGAGAGTAGAAAAGAATTTCCACAAGAATTTTTGCAATTTAGTGACTTCAAAATAACACGTGACTTTATAATGGTTTTAGAAACAAATGTATGACTGGTAGCTCATGATATTATTAAACAAAGCTCTGCGGCATTTTTCTTGTTAAAAGAAGCGATCATCTTAAAACATTTTAAAATCTTTAACTATCGGTAGACTTGCTTTAATTTTTTTGCTTATGTGGTTTTCCAAAAATTAAGAATACCTAAATTAATGAACAGAAATAGGTCCAAATCCTCCTTGGATGATTAAATGGAATGGACTTGGACCATAACAGCAACTTAAAATGACACATAGGGAGAAACTTTGAACTTTCAGGGGGTTTTCTGTTAAACTCTGACTAACAACAGACTCTTCTGTGACTGCACAGCAACTTCCCCTTGAAAAGTCACCCTCCTTTTTGGGCTACCCATTTTCTTGAGGGCTTTTAAGTCAAAGATCAAAAGAGACTACCTTCTTTTTCCTGGGTCAAGTTAATTAAAATAATTAAATGTTTTGTTGCTATTAAAGTTCCTTTATTATCTTTTAAAGATTATATTAAATTATCATCAAATACAATCCACATTGGTTTTCCCTTCTGCATCTGAACTTTCTTCTGAGTCCCTAGATCTTCTCAGTAAAGTCTGTCTCCCACTTTCCTCCTCTGTCCCACATTCTCAAAAGAGAAGGGACTGACAAAAAGAGGTTCATCAAATTCAATGTCAACATAACTTGGTCTCTCTTCTTCCTGTTATCACAGGCCTCCCAATACCTTAAGGCACACCATTGCAGCTTTCCTTTCATTTGGGGGCATTGAGAGGAGAGTGTTCTCTACTTTCTAATAACAAAGGAGCAAATATACAATTCTCTTGACCTTCCTAAAGATCAAGAATAAAGAAAACTTATCCTTTCTCTTTCTTGTTAGCATTTATAGAAATTATCTTCCAATGGAATGCTCTAGGCATTTCTCCTCCATTTTCTTAGTAATAATGTATCATCCTGGGTTTTCTGGACAAAGAAAATGTTGTCAAATGACAAATGACCACGAAAACTCTCTGGACAGATTATTTTACAGTTTACTCATTCATAGTCCCTGTAAGCTCTGACATTTTAGAGTTTTAGTATACACTTAATAACATTTTTCTTTATAGCGAGCACCTATGATAGACCTGGTGATATAGTTTTTGCTTTGAATGAGTTCATAAGAGATAGGTACTTATGGGAATCCTCCACCTATCACACTTACACTACCTCTGGACTAGAGCTGTGGCGATGTAGAGAAACTTTGCTGAGTGTCAAGCTCCACCCTCAATTGCTGGTGCACTTCTCTAGATACTATTTCCATAATTCAGACTCTTTGGTTTGGGATTTCAACTCTGTTTGTTCAGAATGCCCTATTCCTTCACTGCTTCCTACTTTTTAGGCACTCTCCCATAAATCTAAGTACCAGATTCCTGCCACTGTTATCCCCAGACTTCAGATCAGTTTAGTTTAATGACAGTGCATGTATTTGCAGGGGTAGAAGTGTCACAGAGGAACACACCATCTTTGAGCATATTCTCCCACATGGGATATTGTCAACAATTTCTGAAAGTAAATGTGATTACGATTATTGTAAAGACTAGAAGGAAAACCTTTAGAGGAATAACCTATGAGAATAAAACAATATGATCAGACCATGAGTTACAGAGAGAGGAGGTTTAAGGTTGGCTTAGGCATCTGTCCTGGTGCTCCACCATCATTCTAAAAAACAACAGGTCCTATGCAGGGGTTAGAGCAGTGACACATTTCTGCTATGAGAGTCTGGCTAGCCTGGACTTAGATATCTTCCCATTCCCAGCCCCTCTCTTCTGGTGTGTTTGAAATGTTGCCTATTTTCTTCCAGTCTTCTCAAACAGATTTACATTGATGTACCTATAGTTTAATTATCTCTATAGATAGAAATATAGGTACATATAGCTACATACACATTTATGCTTATTTAAATTCTATGCATATTGAAAGAAACAAAAATACAGGCTGTATTACATGTTTAATTTTGTACAATATATAGTTAATATACATAGACAGCATCACACTTTTTGTCTCCATCTCCATCTTGCTCTTCTTTTCCAACACTATTTTTAGTATCTATTTATACTGACATTTACAGATTTAATGACCCTTTTAATAGCCACTGAGTATAAACTGCAGGGATATGGACAATTTATCCATCCCATTCCATCTTTGGTGGGCATTCAGGTTTTCCACTTATTTACTAATACTGACAATACTTCCATGAACATGCATGATGCTACCTTTTTTGCACATATATGTGTTTTTCTAGAATTGTAATGAAACAGAATTAGTGGATTATAGGTTACATATATTTGTGACTTTATTAGAATAGATGCTGCCATTTTATTCCCCGCAGGGTATATTTTCCTTCAAATCCTGACCAATAAAGATAGTTTGACTTAGGAATTTTGCTACTATATTGGGTTCAAAAAGCATATCAGGGTTGTTTTATGGTTTCCTAATATTAGTGAAGTTGGGTGTTAGAATGGACTCGCCATGAGGAGTGCCTCTTTTGTGAACTGTCTGTCCATATCATTTGTCTTTTTTCCCCATGGACTTGTTTTTTTTTTTTTTCTATCAATTTGTAGTTCTATATGTAACTTAAATATTTCATGCATTGTTAAATATTATTAGTGCTGAGGAAATTTTTCTCAGTCAATTTCTTCTCTTTTAACTTTGCTTTAACTATGTAGACATTTTAATTTTAATATAGTCAAATTTATCACATTCTTTTCTTTTGGTTGTTGCTTTTTTGTCTTATCTAAGATATATGTAACTGCTATATTTCCTATTCAAAATTTGCCTTACCTGTTTATGTACCTTGACTCCTTTATATTAATTTTAGGTTTGGTTGTGAAGTTTGCTGAAAAATAATTTTGTAATTTTTAATGGGACTTACTAAATGCATAGCTTAATTTGAGGTTTTTAAAATAAAAATGTGTCCTTTCATCTTAGAATATATTTTTTCTTCATTTAAGTTTTCTTACTATGTCCTTCAAAGGGTTTAATATTTTCTCTGTAAAAACCTAACTTGAAAAATTTATTGACATTTTATAACTGTTTCTCTCTTTGAAAATATAAATAATTGATATAAGAAATACTAGTGATTTCTTTCATGTTGACTTTTTCTCTTACTGAGAAAATTTTGCTATATCAAATGGTTTTTCCATTCTTTACTTTCAATTTTGATAAAATGATGGTATCATCTGCAAATAATGATAATTTCATCTCTTTCAGAAGTGGACAATGTACTTTTTAATTTCCAAGCCAAAACAGAATGAATATTAGTCTAAATGATATATTCTTTAATCCTTATATGTTATCTATTTAAATGGAAAGTACAAATAGTCCCTAATTATGTCCATTTAAAGATTCCATTTAATTTTGCCAGTTTAATTTGTTATCTGAGAAAGTAAATAGTCATTTTTTCAAGGATACCGTCCCTGAATTGCCAACATTAATAATTGGGGGAGTTTTCTAAAATTTGGAACTAAGTGTTTCTAAACTAAACTCACAACCTTCAAGATATTTTCTTCAGTTTTCATCAGTGAGAAATAGTAGTCACAGGACTCAACATTTCCTATAAACCAAGCACAAGCACATTAAGCAACAGGTAGTTACCCAAGAGTTGTCAAACATTAACTTTTCAAGACCAAAGATAAGATGTGTCCCAGGGCAACTCCAGGTGGGTACCCCCAGACCCTTGGGGATTTCAGTAGTCAAAGAGAGAGAGAGAGAGACAGTTGGTTTTTAACATCCTGTTCCTTGAAAGGTCCAAGTATTCATGAATAGGACAAGAGAATTTCTATTTCTTTGATACTTCTTCCCAACAGAGATTCCTATTTACAACAGGAGGCTAGTTCTAAACAGTTTTAAAAACTGATGAAAGGTAATCTCATTCCTTGCTGTTAATTTTATCTTACATCTTAAGAAGTTTCTATGGAATCATCAAAGCATTTTTTAATGATTTCTTAAATGTATACATGCTATAAGAAAGTAAAGGTACAACTACCATTTGCCACAGTGAAATATTATAATTAATTTTACCCTATTATATTTACATAAAAGATAATTTGAGGTAGCTGCAAATATGTTTATTATGATTAAACTACAGAATAGTTAAATTTATTAAAAGCACTGCTAAAGTAGACTCATTAGATGTTTGGTTACATTTCACATTTTCAGATTAATTCCTGAATTACAATTCAAAGGATTAATTTCTAATGAATAAATTCTATTTTTGTCTCCAAATAAAATAAGTTTGTTCATTAAAAAAAAGTCATCCTTTGAATTATAACTTCTTCAGGACTTACTGTGCAATGAAAACTATTCTAGATTCTAGACATAAAATAAACATGTCCTTTGCCATCTCAAAACTTACAAACCAGGGAACAGAAAGGGAACAGAGAGTATTGTACTGTCAACTAAGTTGACAGTTGAAACCACATTTCTCAGAATTCCCTTCTATGTATGGTTCTGGTTTAGTGTTAACCACAAGAGGCGTCATCGTGAGATTTGGGAGGGGAGAGGAAAGGGAAGCGGCAGCTCTGAGAGCTGGTGTCAAGTACGGGGCTCTGCTCTCTTCTGTTCTGTTCATACACATTGTCACTGACCTTCCAACTCACCTTGTCTACGGCTGCTTTTGTGCTCCAATGAGAACACTGAGTAGTTGTCATAAAAGCCTTAGGATTCACAAAGCCTAAAGTATTTACTGTCTGACTCTTTACAAGCAAAGTTTGTCAACCCTTGCTGTAATGAATTAGCTGTTGATATTTCTTTTGCATCCTTTTATTAAGTTTGTATTTTGTTTCTCCAATGTGAGGACAGAGACTATGTCTAATATGTTTCTGTGCCCATTTAGAGCCCAGTTCATTGCTTTGTACTCTATTAGGGTCTTGCAAATGATGATTAATTTATTTGTGATTAATGAAGAATCATAAATTCATTCTCATAGCAAAACTAGCAGCATTTTTGTTATTGAAAACAATAAAAAAGGGATATAGTAAACAATAAAAAGATGTTGGCAATTACTATTGTCCTCCTATAATTGCATCTTTCTCCTACCTATCCAAATTCCTTTAAAGTCGATGTGTTTTTTCCATATTTCATGTTTCTTGGCAGTGAAGGGAGGGTGGCAATGATAGATGGGTTCCTGTTGATGTGACTTGTCATTCTCTTGCCTTAAAATAGCAACAACAGTATTTTCCTAGTAATCAATCCAGAAGCTCAAAAAATGCAATGAATAGTTTTTATAAAATGCATACTCTGGCGCCTAGCAGAGTAGTGAATGAGTTATGGTCACTGAGAAGATGAACAGCACAATTTTGTGCTCATTCTTGATGAAAAATAAAGGACAATAAAGTTAAACTAAACATTAAAGGCAATCTTGAAGGGAAATTAAGTCCCCAAAAGCCAATGAAATGGAAAAAAAAGAGTGGAGTAGTATTTTATTTTGATGATAGCATTATGTGACATTGACAAAATTGATCATACACTCCCTTAGCGGCAATCTGTCAAGCACCTTCTATGTGCCAGGCTTTGTTCTGGATGTGAGGCATACGTCAATAAAAATAATCAGCTAAAACCCCATTCTGTGGACTTACATTCTGGTGAGAAAAAAAATAAGCACATATATATTGAAGATAGGTAGGTAAGAAGGCAGATAGATAGAAAGATATTTATTTTATACTATTAGAAAATGATAGCTTCTATGAAGAAAAAAAACAGAGGAGGAAAGAAGGATAGAATGAGAAAAGAGCATGGAATATCAGTTGACATGTGAACAAACCTGTGAAGGATTTAAGGGAGTGATCACAATGATACCTGCAAGAAAAAATAGTACCAAAAGAGGGGGCTTACTATGCAAATGCCCTGAGGCAAAATATGTTTACGTGCTCAAGGAACAATACAGGCCAGTGTATAAACAAGAAATAATAGGAATAAAGTAGCTAAAGTCACTCAAACTCTTACTATTCTCTGAGCATTCTTGTAAGCATTGTTACATACAATCTTCAAATAGTCATGCAATATAAGGCACATAATGTGATTTTTTAAAGCTAAGTAGGCTGAGTTTTTTTTTAAAGTTTGAAAAACTTGTACAAGTTACATGGCCAGTAACTAATTGCTGGGGTCAGATGTGTCCAGTACCTAAGGCCGTGCTCCTTGCCGCTACACGTTTTGCCAACTAGATCTTTGTCTTTTCTGAAGGTCAAGACTCTATTTCCCATATGTCTTAATTGTATAATTCTTTGTTGTGGCCTCTTTTACTGCTTACTTATCTCTTGGATGCATTTTTAACTTGAGAACTCTACATATTAAATTCATTAAACTTCAAGAGTTTTAAATGTTAGCAAGGGTTTTCACAGGCCCCAGACCACCTTAGGACAGTTCTGAATTCTGATCTTACATTATATTGCCATCTCTGCCTTTGAGAACAAAGCAGTTCATGCTGTAGGGGAGATCTGTATCAGAGTGCAGTCACATCTTTCTGGTCTTCTTTGTCCAGAGCTCAACTGATATATGGTAGAAACTGTTCAAAATAATTTTCATTGTGTGAATATAGGATTGTGGGAAATTCTATCTGAGTATACCATTTTTTGCAAGTTATTTCAGTATATCCTTTTCCTTCTTGCTTTTTTTGATATAGTCTTAAAAATTCACTCTGGCCTTTGACAATATTACTTCAAAAATTCCTAAATTCTCAACCCCGTCTACCCTCTTATTAATGAAATTCAAAGTATATTAATAATAAAACCAAGAAATAACACTTAAATTTTAATTGTCTGGTCACTTCTCTGTCCACTGATGAATATTTTTCATCAAAATTCTTATGTATTTCATTGCTATCTAAATTAAATAATTTTGAGTATGTATAATATGTATGAAATATTTTCTTTTGGAAAAAGTGTCAAATTTCAAAACAGAAATAGAAAGACAAAAATGTTAATTTCCCTACCAAGCTATAAAATCTCTGTACCAGATAGACAATGATCATGACAAGAAAGAAATTGATTTTTTTTTTTTGCATTAATAGCCACACTGAAATGGAGAAAGGGACAGAAAACTTGTATATTTTCCTTATAAAGAACAGTTAAAATTAATAGTATTACTGGTAGTCTTGGAATGGGCATCAAAACAGATTCAGTTGGAAGAAACCATGAGTTTTGTGAATATTGTTTTTGAAGAAATTCTAGCCTTTTAAAAAAGAGAAAGACTTCAGTGTGCTGAACAAACTTTTAAACATGGTGGCAGAAATTTAAATGACAGGAAACAGATCAGTGGTAATGCTTTCTTCAAAAGCTAAAGGGACAGTTACTTTTTTAATCCTATGGAAAAAACAGGCGTAGGAAGTTACCAAGCCCATCATATGGTAGTCCAAATGGAATCCAAATGGTTCTTTAATCACAACCCATAAGATGATACCTATGCAAATGATCTGGTTGAAATCACCACTGAAAAAACATTCAAGGTTTCCTAAAAGGATTGAAATTAATATATCCCCGATTAAATATAACTTAACAAGTTTCCTTTATTTTTAATGGAAATTTTCAAATATATATAAAACTAGAGAGAATGTTTCAATGAATCCTCAGTGGTTCTATCACCCAGCCTCAACCACTATCAGCACATAGCAAATCTTGTTTTATCTATATACCACATCCTCTTAACCTTTCAGACAGTTTTGAAGTATATGCATGACAGCATGTGATTCTATCCATAAATACAAATTATTTCTTAAATTTCATGAGTTTTCATCTACAATATGCAGTATTAGTCATTGTTTTAGAAACGCTGGAAGTTCCCCTGTGTTTAAATATGCTTTCTGTTTCACTTGAGTCACCACAGCTTTTAAATACAACCCAAGAAAGCCTAGAAGTTCATCTCTCATAGAAAAAGTGGAAAGGCTAAACATTCACCATTATATGTTGTGGACATATGTAATTATTCCCGTCTGCCTCGCATCTTCTTGTGGAAGGTAGTCTATTTCCCACTGTAGTAGCGGAAAATGCAGACGACTGACTTTCCTGATGACTTGGTATCAAGTGCCATGGCCATAATTGTGGCTTAGCTATGAAATGCACTTGCCCTAGATTTTAGAAGGGGTTGGGTGACTTGCAGAGGCAGAGACAGAGAGACCTGCTGTGGAGACAGTGGCTTTGGCCACCATGTCTATTTCATGGAGGTGGGTGAAGAGGAAAGGAGAAGGGATGGAGGGATGGAGACAGTGGCAGTGGCTCCAGAGTCTGAGTTCTAACCAGTGTCTAGAGTACACAAGTGAGTGCTCAGCAGCAAAGCCAACCTGTGGCCAGTTTGTTAGCATGTCTATATGATGCTGTCTGCATAGCTCTGTTTAAACTATCCAACATCCTCTGACTAAATTATTTTCTTTTTACTTTTCTTTAAAGATTTATTTATTTATGCATACAAGAGCTGGGGTACAGGCCAGAATCCAGGGCGGTGAGAGGATTCACCAGACAGAGCGGGGAGCAGAACAGGCAGACTGACTGAAACACACTGCTGAGGGGAGCAGCGGGCACAGCAGGAGAGGTCTGCTGCACCATGTGGGTCCCCTCCCTAGCCAGCAGCAGGGATCGAACTTGTGCTGCCGTGGCTGTGGTTTGCTTCACAGTGCGTTGCTTAACCCACTGCGCCACCAGGGAGGCCCCTAAATTATTTTCTGTATAACCATAAGCTTCTGTTTTTGCTACCAAGAAACATGACCAATACACCTAGAGTGTGTAAAACTTTAAAATAAGCATCTCAAAGTAACTCTAAGTCTCAAGATGTATTAAAGAAGTAATAAAAATGACAAAAATTACTCACAGCTCGCCCCCCCCCAAAGCCAGTAAAAACATACCACAGCAGCAATTTGAATAATCATAGAATTCTTCTAATGGTACATTAAAGTTTTATATTGAACTCCACTTGAACTTGGTTCAGGGCATTGCTGATATATAGAGATGATCATCAAGTAGTGTTTATATTATTAAAAAAAATGGGGAGAAATCACCTTAAACATCTAACAATTGGATTGGTCACATTTGGGTAATCTCTACCATACCACCTGTCTTTTTTCACTGCTCCCCCACCCCCAACCTCATGCCAGAAGTTAATGGTGAATATTCATATGCGGGCTTTAGAAAAATATTAGTAACACAATGTTAAGTAACAAAAAAAAAAAAACCACAAAACAAAGTAAAACAACACCCCTTCCCCCCAGCAATATCAACCTAGCTAGAACAGCAATCCCAAATGTAGCTCCATATCTGAAAGTTGCGTGTTTGTGAATATAGAATATTAAACATAGAAGAAATGTCATGATGACTCTAAGCAGGAGGAAAAAAATAAAGAAATTTTTCATATTTTATATATTCATTTCTTTTTGGTGCTCTAACAATACTAGCAATGAAAAACACAAAGATGGAGTGTATATAGCAAATAAGGAAAAGGAGTATATTGGAAGGAATAATGGGAGGATTCTTTGGGTCCAGAGGTTACCCACAATCCTTTGATAGCAAGCCCTTTCTCCATTCTCAAAGTACATCACTCCAAGCTCTAGTTCTTTTGGTATATATCCTTCCCTCACTGTGTTAATCTACCCCTTGCTTTCAAGGACCCTGTGTTTATATTGAGTTTGCCTAGATAAATCCACAATAATCTCCCCTAACTTAATTATATATGCAAATCCCTCTTGCCATGAAAAGCAACATATTCATAGGTTTCGGAGCTTGACTTGTTTTCTACCATAGTTACATTTTTTTAATTTGACAAAATATATTATTATTTTTTTAAAGATATATTTATGCATCCAAGACCTGGGGTACAGGCCAGAGTTTCGGGAGGTGAGAGGATTCACCAGAGACAGAGTGGGAAGCAGAACAGGCAGATCAACAGAAATACACTGCTGAGAGGAGCAGCGGGGGAGGAAGTAGGGGGTCTGCTGCGCCATGTGGGTCCCCTCCCTGGCCAGGAAATGAACTCACGCTGCTGTGCCATCAATATTTCACAGTGCAGCACTCAAACTGCTGTGCTACCAGGGAGGCCCCAACAAAATGTATTATTCAATATAATCATAGTTGACATTGAATTCATTTTCTCACTTCTTAGACTATGCTGTCAATGGATATAGGACAATAAAGGCCATTACAAATAGACTATATAACAGAAGTGTTAGCTTTTAAACAATATTCTATCAAATTTCAATATTTGCACTAAAAACACATAACTTTTAAGACTTTAAAATGGGCCCAAATGGTAAAGAGCAATGGAATAATTTCTAGTTCAAATGTGCCCTATGTTTAAAAACAGAAATATATGATTTATGTATTTTTGTTTAACCACCTATGTGTGTTAATGGTAAGGCAAGGACTATTTCTTTCTTTGTAAAATGATCCTCAGTTTTAGTGGTAGTTGTTGTTATATCAAATAACATCCAGTCTATATCTCCTGATTTATAGAGCACATGATAAAAAAATTACTGACGGCAACCTAAACCATCAGGGATGCTGTCTCCAAAGAATCTTATGATTAACAGGCCTGGGAAATAACCTAGCCAGGAAAAAAAAAAAAAAAAGGACGATATAGCTTTTGTTTGTCAATCTGCCTTAAAAGCAAATGACAGGAGCAATTTCTCTTATTCTTTGACTAACCCTACATGAATTCATGCTCATTATCATGAATGGGTGTACAACGCCTTGCAGGTGGTCTTTTGTAACATGAGAATATTAATTAAGTCTTTGTACAATATCCAGTCTCTAATTACTATTTAGCTCCACCAGTTTATGTCTCAGAGTCTTTATGTGTTGCTGTTTTTTCCTGCTCAGCCAGCCTCCTTTGCTTGGCAGTGTTTCACATTTGCCTTGGCTTTGTGTGTTTGTAGCCATATCTCTGGTGTAGATTATTCTCTAACCTTCATAGAACTTCAGCAACATAGTAGGTATAATTTTAATTCCATTGAAATTCTGTTACAAAATTATCTCTACACTTCCTCCCACCACCCACCATTTTCATGTTCCCAATGATATCCTGCCAACATTCTAGTTTCCTGGGAAACTTTATGAAGATAATTTTTTTCCATAACTATATAATCTTAGCAGAAATAATCACAATGTTAATAGGTGGGTCTATTATCATAATGAAAATGTAAGGAATGGTTTGATTCACTAGAAATGGTGTTATTGTGCTAAAGTTCTTCTCCCCACCCCCCAACCCCCCAACAGCAGAATGGTTAGAGCAGAACAGGTACATATGGAAAGATAATTCTTCTCAGTTTATTACCTCAGAGTTTAAGTTATCCCTGTACACTCTGGGCAACTAACTGACTGGAATGACTTCAGAGCTCTGAAAAGCTGCTTGACCCCAAATATTTGTCCGATGCAGGTTCAGAAGAACCACTCTTAAGGACTTTCTGGTGAAGATATTATTTGGGATTAGTATCTCATCTATTGGGACAAGTGAAACCTATTACCTTTTGTAGTTATCTAATAGAGACCAGATACTGAGGAAGGAGAATTTATGACAGATTTTTTTTTTTGATGGATAGAACAAATTGGAAGAAATGCCAGAGAAAATATCCAAGAAGTATCTGGAAGATGGTGTAGTGTAAGCAGGTATTTTGTAGTTAAAAGCTCATCAAGGGAACAAAAGGTAGGAAGACTTTAGAGGAATGTTACACACTTTTCCATATAGATATTTTTATTCATCATTATTTTAAAAGATTCTTATTGTTTATTTGTTTATTGGCCAATGAAGTCATTTGATGGCAGCTATGCAAAGCAACTGGTTTTCATCCTTTTTGGTATCACAAATTTTTCAAATAAGTTACATGGATTTCCAGTGTGTACACCAAAGAAAAGGGACCTCTTCTGACTTAGAGGGTTGGTGTACCCGAGAACTGCTCTACCCCACAGCACCTGGCCACCTCTTTGTCCCTCAGCAATCCTTGAGGCGGTTCTCTCATTCCAAGATGTTTAACTAATCAACATCCTTTGAAATGGAGGGCACATATTCAGTATATTCATGATTAGAATCACCATTCTAGGAAGAAAAGCCATTTGATTAAACTTGGCACTTAAGAGATTGCTGGTACCTACTTCATTAGTTCATGCTTTCATTTTTTTCCACAGCAAGTACTATAAATAACCTACTGTGTGCCAGATGTTGTGACAAGTTCTAGAGGTATGAGGTGAAGCGACTTAGGCACGTCTATGCCTCATGGAACTTACAGTCTAAATAAGAGCTGTGCACTGTCACTCTTTGAACAAATCATCTGCCGCACATGTTCTCCCTCTATCCAGTCATATTTTGCTCAAATCATATTTTCCAGAGATAATATTTTTAGATATCTAACTTATAATCTATATAAAGTTCAACTATATAGAGTTAACTATGTAAAATTCAAACAAGAGATTATTTAAGTGGGGTGACTGAGAGAGGACATCACTTGGAATATGTTGAAACATTGCCTAAGACTCAATACTCATAGACATCATTATGATTTGGTTAAAACCATTTGGTAAAAAAGAAGGGTTTTGTTGTATTTATTTTTTCTATTTACCCATCAAAATATTTCTCAATTCCCTCTATGTAAGAGGCTCTCTGGGATATTTAACATTCATCTCCATTAACTGAAGAAATCTCAAGTTTGGTATTTTAGCCTTTCTCTTCTCTATCACCCCCAAATCATTAAAAAGTAGAAGCCTGCATCCCCATATCCTGTGGCAGGGGAGGCACACTGGTGGGCTTCACAGCACCAGTATGACTCCTCAGAGTCTGCATTCCAGAAGTGCTCCTTTCTAGAGTTGTTAGTCAATATTTCATATTATGCCATGCCTTCTCTCTATGTACCATCCAAAGGGTTATTTGCCACATCTCTTAAAGATGTTCTCTGATTTTATTTTTATATTCCCTGGCATAATTATAACTGCTCTAAAGTGGGTAAGACAGGCCAGAAAATGAAAGCCATAATAACTAGAATTAAAAGCACTATAGGCCTCTCTGGTGGTGCAGTGGGTTGAACACTGCACTGTGGAGCATCCATGGCACAGCCAAGGAGGGGACCCACATGGCACAGCAGACCTCTCCTGCCTCACTCGCTGCTCCCTTCAGCAGTCTGTTTCTGTCCATCTGCCTGTTCTGCTCCCCACTCTGTCTCTGGTGAATCCTCTCACTTCCCGTGACTCTGGCCTGTACCCCAGCTCCTGTATGCATAAATAAATAAACCTTTTATTTATTTATAATTTACTCATTTATGCATTTAGAGCTGGGGTACAGGCCAGAGGTGTGGGAGGTGAGAGGGTTCACCAGAGACAGAGCAGGGAGAAGAACAGGCAGATGGACAGAAACACACTGCTGAGGGGAGCAGCGGGTGAGGCAGGAGAGGTCTGCTACACCTGGCCTGCAGCAGGAAACGAATTCATGCTGCAATGGCTGCGGTTTGCTTCATAGTGTCTTGCTTAACCCACTGTGCCACCAGGGCGGCCCTGAATAAATCTTAAAAAAGAAAAAAAAGAATTAACAGCACAAGTTTACAACCAATTATTCATAATTAATTTGATCTTCATAATGACAGTGTGAGGAAAGTATAATAAAGAATTCCCTCTGACAGACATTCCTCAGGGGTGGGGGAAAGAGAAGGATCAGAATGAGGGAGGGAAGAGCACAAGGGACTATGGTGATGGTGCACAGGTGAATTGGTGGTGGGAATTCTATGGGGACTACACCTGAGAAAAGAAAGCAAATACTCTTTAAAAAATGAACACTGATGTAAAATATTTATAAATTTAAATAAATAAATAGATAGATAAATAAGTAAAAGAATTCCCTCTGACAAAATTTCAATTTTGACTTCCTGGAAGAAGTGGGTGGGGGTAATAAGAGTAATTAGAACTCCTCTTTCGAAAGAGTTTGGAAACTAACCTTGTTATTTAATGCTGTTGGCCTGTTGACAAGAACGGCAGATAACATTGCGATCTCAGGCGCAAGACCTGTGCTGCCTCCCTCTCGAGTGTCTGCTTGGCGCACAGAGCTCCTTCCACTGATGCTCTCTCACCTGATGGGCTGTTCCAGGTCTCCCCCTGGGAATAATCATTTTCATTATTCCCATCTCTTTCATCCCACCCCATTACTCTCTGTCCTGTCACCCTATTTTGTTTTCCTCACATGACTTGCACTCTGAAATTAGCTTATTACTTTTAAAAATTATGGTAAACCTGTATAATATTTACCATCAGAACATTTTTTTAAAGCATATGGTTCAATAGCATTATCTCCATCTTGTGTAACCACCATCCATGTCCAGAATTCTTTTCAACTTTCAAAATGAAAATCTATAGTCATTGAAAAACTCCCCATTTCTCCCAACCACCCACCCCTGGCAGCCACCATTCTGCTTTATGTTTCTGTAAATTTGGCTATTCTAAGTCCCTCCTGTAAGTGCAATCAGACAATTTGTATCTTTTTGTGAATGGCTTATTTCACAGAGCATAATATCCCCAAGGTTTACCCTATTATACCATATTTCCTTCCTTTTTAAGGCCAAATAATAATCTGTGGTATGTACAGACCATATTTTGTTAATCCATTCACTTGTTGATTGACACTGGAATGGCTTCTGCCTTTTGACTATTATTA
Source organism: Galemys pyrenaicus (assembly GCA_019455555.1). Classification (NCBI taxonomy): domain Eukaryota; kingdom Metazoa; phylum Chordata; class Mammalia; order Eulipotyphla; family Talpidae; genus Galemys; species Galemys pyrenaicus. The sequence continues at coordinate 16,981,505 of JAGFMF010011870.1, read as the reverse complement.
ATAAGGCTGCTATGAACAGAGTATAAAAATATTTTTTCAGGTCTCTACTTTCAATTCTTTTAGGTATATACTCAGAAATGGAATTACTGGATTATATGATAACTCTGTTTTTACTTACTCAGTAGTGTCTGACATATAGTAGGTACTTCACTGTATTTTGACTGAATAGCAGGTGACCAGTTGATCATAAGGCACATATTTTTTCATTTAATTTTTAAATTTATATTTTAAAATGGTTAAAAAAGAACTGAAAAGAAATAAGTGTTTAAATGACAGATCAGCCTTTCTCTCCTAGACACCAGACCTAATTTCTTTCCTTAGAGGCAACAAGTTTTACTAATTTCTTAGAAATATTCTATGAATATATTAATACATGTACTATACTAGTCTCTCTTAATTGCTTAATGGTAGCTTACTGACTTACAGGCAAAATGAGGAATTAGACAGGGTGAGATTAATGTGCTGGTTCTAGTGGGTGTAAAGCTCTCTGACCATGAGGTCAGAGTCAAGAAGAAGAAATAGCATTGAATTCAGATCAGAAGCCAAGTCAGGCAGTCATCAAACAGAAAAGGATGTTCTTGTATGTGTTAAAGTCCATATTTCCACCTGACTATATATTTTTCTGCCCTTTTTATAACAATCAACTTTTGAATATCTCCCCTACCTGACAAAGGAGAGATGTGATGTTTCACTGGGGAGTTTGAGGTCACAGTATGATGTGAAAGTGGGAAACATACAATCATTGCCATAGAGACAAAACACCCCAATAGAATGATGGGGGGTTGCTGAAGTTTGTGAGCAAGAATGAAACTTCAAAGAAAATGTTTCAAGTAAGAAGAGCAGTAAGTCAAGGACACCACTTTGCCAATATCCCTGGACATCAGAATGGGAAAAGAAGTTATTAAAAAGACAGGAATAAGCAGATAATATCACCATTAACAGAGGAAATTTAGGCATGAGCTCAGTGAACATTTCCACTGATTCATATACACTTTCCTTTTCAGTATCTGCAGTACTGGACTTGCTCTAAAACCAAATGCTTTAATAGAAAATTGATCTGTAAAAATATATAATTCTAAAAGACACTGTTTGCTGATGAGGAATGAGAAACAGTATGTTCTGATCAGTATTATTATTATTTTGGAAGACAGAAAAGGTGGATTTATTGAATATCCTGCAAAGGGGAAAAAAAGGTGAGACGGGAGAGATTATCTGCCTGACCAGTATTCTTAACAGTATTCTGAACATGTCTTAAACACTCCTAAACAGTATTCTTAACCTGTTGTCTGATAGGGCACTTGTCCTTTTCCACCATTTCTTTCAATCTTCCTTTTCTTCATCAATCTATTTTTAAATATTTCCTTTCTGATTTACCTGCTCTTGTTAAAAGCTAAAATAATTGTTCTCTGCATCACAATGCCACTTTTTCCTCTATTTAGGCAAGAAGAATAAATTCTTCCTAAATCTTCAATTAGCTATCTGTAGATTTTGTAATAAAGGTGTTTGTAGCTTTCTCTTAGGAAAACTGTGTTCAGTGACTTATTTATATCTTAAAATAAAATCTTTGCGTTTTCAAACTCCGATACTTCCTCCTTCCTACCTTTTTTCTGGTCCATATAAGCAAGATAGCTTTCTGAAAAGCAGGCAGATCTATCACATAATAACTTCAATTAATGAAAAAAAGTGATCTTTTACCCTGAAGGAATAATGGGGTTCTGGTTCTTTCACTGTCTTCTAGTACACCTTCACCACTGGTTTACTCTTTAGGGCTCATGAGTCTCAATGATACATTGTTCTTTGAAAGAGAGCATAAAGGCAATTCTGGATGCTAATAAGCTTATAGACACATATTAGTACTAAAAACTCAAGTTCCAGAATCTGTAAATTCATAAAATATTAGTCCATGAAATATAGAGAAAGGGAGAATAGCAAAGAAGGAGGTCAGTTATTCTCAAGAAAATGCTCTAGGTAGAGCAGAATCCAAAAAGGTACTTAAGGCTTTATATGTATCTATACCTACTTAGCTTTGTTCGACTCATATTTATTGACTCTCATGTCAGGCACTCTGACTAACGGCTGGTAAAATAAAGATAAACAAGTTTCATACAACCAAGGTAATACATTAAATGAGCACATAACCTTTTCACAAGAAAAGTAACTATGAAACCATTGGTGTTCCAAAGTTCCACAGTGATAAAACTGTCAGCTTGAATGGAACATTCAAGGGGGAATCCAGTTCAAAATTAATCTAACAGTATAAGAAGGTATAAAGCCATGTATGAAATTCAACAGGCCACAGTGACATGGCTATATTTAGTAGAGAGGGCTGCAAGATATCATACTGCCTATAGATGTGCCATTCTACCAAGAGGAACTTCTAATGAATCTTTGGCTTAGCTTGTTGACAGTTTCTCCTCTATTAGGGTAGGGAAAATAATAAGGAAAAATGCTACATTGGCCATATTTCTAGCCAACATGGTCATGATTATGGAAATGCCAGAGGTCATGAAGGAGACCCAATCACGTAATGGTAAGAAGGGGTGAGAAGTTGTGAGAATTTCTGTGAACTTTGAGAAAGCAGCTTATAGAATGAATAAGAAAAATATATAGAATGTATATACATGCACATATAGAATGTGTAAGAAATGTATACATAATTCATTGTCTGAAAATAAGAAGGCATATGGCTAAGGAAATATTGGAAGTTCTACAATGCAAAATGCTGACAGGATCAACAGAAAATGGGAAGTACCACAGAGACTGATATAGGTAGAAAGGTACTCTGAGAACTTCCGATTCTGAAAGGCTATGTGAAAAATGTGCCAGCTGGGACTCAAAGTGAAGGGTACCTACAAAGGAACACAATCTTGAAGCACTATAAAGAATCAGCCTGTGTAACCTGATGAGATGAGATACTGGGTTGACATACTGTGGCAATGTCCTGGAGAATTCTTATTACCTCACCAGCAAACTAGATACAAGGCACCTGCTATGTCAAGAAAGGATGGTCACAACACACCACCAGAGGGAAAACTTGTCCACTTCCGAGGTCTACCTTGTATTAGAACTTTGCCAAAATGAGATATTCTCAAGCCCCACACCAACCTTCCTGTAGTTTGATACTTTTAAAAATCAATGACTCTGTGAAAAATATACTGGTTACCAGAGGGAATAGAGGGGAAGGGAATAGGATACAGAAAGGAAGGGGATGACATTGGCACTGGAGTTTGGGGGAAGGTGAATAAAGCATGTGAAATTGTACTCCCAAAATCGTAGTTACATAAACAACTGACAAATTAAGAAAATTTTCAGGAAAAAACCATTAAACAATAAAAAAAACAGTGACATAATTTCAGAAGTCAAGATTGGCTTTTTTTCTTAGAAATAGCTTTTCTACTATTCTCTTTTTTTCTAAAACAATGTTAACAGTTACAATAATGGAGTAACAGTAGCTACTCTGTTATGGTAGATATTTCTACTATAGATGCGTTTTTTAAACTGGAATATACATTCAGTCCAGGAGAGCCACTGGCTAGCAGTGATGCACTATAGAGATGGCAATCTCTGGTGTCAACTCATCTTAGGCCATTTCAGTGGGTAGGTCACTCACTACTCTTTATTAACTTCTAGACAAAGGAAGTCTCATAGCAATTTTACAGTCATGACATGACCTCTTTAATTTTGTAACATAGATTTTTATCTTCTGGGAAAAGGCTTACTGTGGCCTACTTTGGAACAATGGTCAACATCATAAGTTTCTAAGAAACCAAATCCTAATTATAATAATTGTACAATAGTTCTTCTAGACTATTGTTCAAATAATTAGATGTAACTGGTTTATGACCTTGGTCCTATTTGAAATCTTTATGCATAAGACAGAGCTTATGTATAATAATGTTGCATGGATTAGATTTGTAATGATTTGAATTCTCCCTATAAAAGAGAGAATTACTTAATAGATAGATGGCAATGTGAAAGAAGTGTCTAGTAGTATCTTAAAGAATTAAATCCTATTAGAAAATTGGTTAACAAAAACTAGGATGAAGGCAATATTAAAAAAACCCATAAATTGTAATATGCAAGCAAAATAAAGGTGGTGGGATAATATACCAGGTAACGGAGTCAAAATACTAAAATGCTTCACTTCACTGATAAAGTAATCAAATCATTAATCATCACAAACCAAGCAAAATAACAACTGCGAAAAAGAATAAATTATTGCACTGGGGCTAAAAGATCAGTTTTTTTCAAATCCATAGAGTTCATGGGGACAATATAAGCAGGCTTTATTTATTTCTTGGCACTTTAACAGTGACAAGTATTTAACATTTAGAATAAGGCAAATAGGATTTCAAGAAACTAATTTAGTCATTATTAATGTATCAAGAATCACCTTTTATGAGACATTATCCAGCTTCATTCCATGTAGTCTTCATGATAAATTATCTGTCTTTGTTTCCTCTCTTAGTCTTCTGTCCAGAGGGTTGGTCCAGGGACTGATGTGATTAATGTATTTGAAGTTTAGGAATTTTGTATTTTTGTTATGATGGGATGTGTGAGGAAGGCTTGGGGAAACCAGTCACCAGCTTTCTGACCACAGGACCCTGTTGCCAGCAGAGGAGAGTAAGGTCAGCCAGGCAAGAGAAACAGCAGTAGTGTTAGAGCCATCTCACACTGGCTTGTAAGAGGCAACTATAAAATCTTCATGAAGTTTTGTGAGCCAGTCACTAAAGACAACCACCAATTCTATTGGATCAGGGCCCCATCCTCATAACCTCATTTCACCGTAATTATCTTCTTACAGGCTCTGTTTCCAAATATAGTCACTTGCCTCTAAGAATCCTGACTAGTACTATGTACTATAGATGAATTCAGGAAACTGACATTTTTTATGCCCTGGGAAAGAAGTTTCTGCAGGTCTGAAGATACAGGTTTTACTTTCAGAATCAAATCAGACTTTAAGAAGTAAATAACACGCTTGATTCTGAAACTGAATTTTGTATTGCTAGCTTGACTGCTTCTGGACTCTGTTCTCATATTCCACTTTGATAACAGAATTCATTTCTGAGCCCCAATTCCCAACTTTTCCCCGTTCCACAGTTAGGTCTCTTTGGGTTCCTGCATCTGATTCATCTGCTTATTGCCAGTACCTATAGAACTGGCCTTGCCTTTTTCTTACAAGATGCCCTAGGGTATACATGCCGAAAGCAGTATCCTCTGCCAGTCTGCTATACGGCTAGTGAGCCTGTCCCTTCCTGATTTCTCATATCAGTACTTTCGTGGGGATATTCTCTTCTGGTCTTCTTTGATATGAACTGCTACTCTCAGCAACTACCTTCAATCTGTCTGCCACACTAGTTTCCTTCCCAGAATCTGCTGCTCATTAGAACCCACATCGCTGCCATCCCCAGCCAGGGCCTTTCATAGAGAGCGACTTCTACCAGGTCTCTGCTGCAGCCAGTCAAGGCAGGTCCCAACAAGTCCCTTTTCAGAACTGCAATGACTAATGTCATCTAGTGGAGAAAACAAAACCATACATTGCAGTTTGGGAACTATTTGCATGCTGATTTTCACCCCCCTAAAGACTGAGATGAGCTTTGCATGTGAAAATGAAGGGTTAATATTCTCTAAATTTGTCATTAAAAAAAGAAAAAAATGAATGCTAGGTAGTACCTGACATGGTAATTCACAAAATGGACAAGGACCATTCCCACCTGCCTCTTTGTACCTTTTCCTTACCCACCCCCTCACCTCCACCTGTTATTTTGAATTGTTGAAGCCATCAAAATCAAAGGTAGAAAAAGACGTATTAGTCCAAAAATGAAAACAGCGGCAGCGGCAGCAACAAGAAAACACTCAGTTTCCTAGCCCACAAAATACGAACCATTACCTTTCAACGGTCTTTGTTAGGTTCCTTGGCACAGTTGGTGCAAACACAACCCAACACCTTAATCCTGGATCCCCTTAAATTGCCTTTTACTACTTGTTTAAAAAAATTAATGTAAACAGATATATTATGTTCAATAAATTATCATGTGTTAACATCAGAAAGCCTGGATTAATTAGCTCAAAAGACTGATAATAGGCTAATTTACTTTGTTCCACTTGAGAGACAGTAAGAGATCAAGCAAAATGGAACTAGATAACAACCTTAGTCTGTTTGGATTTTTTTGAAATGTTACAGGGGATAAAATGGCTTAAGAAGAATATGCTTAAGGGGAAATGGTTTTCAACAGATAAGACGGGACCTATACAAGATCCACGGATATAATAATGTAATTATTATAATAGAGAGTTTCTCTGTCAAATCATAGCAAAGCTTCCACTGGGAATTTTCCACAATAATGGGATTTCTCTTAGTTGTTCCCCAGAGCAACTGTACTCAACCTTTTTTTGTATTACAACTCACTTGGTGGATGACCTTTAAATATGTGACAATCCCACAGGCATGCCCAGATTTTAATGAGTCAAAAACAATTTGTGTGTGTGCAGAAATAAAGCCCTACAATTATCTGTATTTGCTGGGGCTATTAAATGTAGATCAGTAATGGATAGACAAGACTGCTAGTTATACTTAATTCCTAATACATTAGGGCTAATTCCACACATTTTTCCCCACTCAAAAAAACATTATGGATTTTTGATGATTGAGGGTTATGTAATTTGGGGCCCTAATCTTGCGTTCACTTAAATGTATTTTTAAAAGTAATATATTTTCAAACTTGAGAACTTTACATTACATTACATTACATTAGTTATATATACTGTGACACATGAGTTTAAAACAGTTTTGGAACTCAAGTCATGGAATAACAAGAGAGAAGGAGAAAGGGAAGATGAAAATGGCCATTTTTATAGGAATTGGAAAGCGGTGGGTATGAGACTAGGTGATGAAACAAGAAAGAATTTGCAAGGCATTGTGGAATATTAGCACCCCTTTGCCCTCCAATTTAGCAGATGTAGTTTGGAAACAAGTGAACCGAACTACTTTTGCCCTTTATTCTTAAGAGTCACCAGCCTGAACAGGGAATGAAAAGATAGCCTGTACTGGGGCCAGAACATCCCAGAACTTTTTGTGTCTATACTTTGAAAATCAAAAGACAAGATACACTTTCACAGCCAGTCTAAATAGCTAAAATGTTTTCCAAAAACCCATCGAGAAACACTTAGTAATCACCATTTTAGTATCAAATGCCTTCATGTTAAACTTACACATTTTACCGACAACTGCAAATCCAGACAAGCAGGAAGAAAAGCACTGCGAGCAGAAGCTCAGTTAGAACAATAGGGAAAACAATGCGGGTAAGCACTTCTGGTATCCGCAGGTCAGCCACAGCCTCAGCACCAGGCCCTGGAGAGCCTCACACATCACAACTCACTCCCATCCCTCCGCTATCACTCAGCAACAACTCTGCCATCCTCCCCACCCAGGCTCCTGAAATGCCACAGATCCCTCCTTCCTCCTCAAGTCCCTTAAGATGCCCTTCACCGAGGTCCACCATACAAAAGCCAAGTTGGGCAGTGGGCCTCTGTCTCCACAGTCTTTGAGCTTTCAAGATGCTGCCAGGCCCTCCTGGGAAGTCCCAGTTAGCCCCGTCCCACCACTCCCACAGAGACTGGGCTGAGGAGGACCAAGGGTGCCTTCTCCCTAAGGAGACAGATTTCATTTCTTGTTCTCCATAGAGACCCCTCTTCCCTAAACAGATAAACCCTCTGGAGGCTGGAACATCCTACTGGTCACCTCCGTGTTCCTGTCTGCTCCTCTGCGTAGGGCCTGCAGGTGGCTGTGCTGCCTCCATGTTGGTGTGCCTCCATGGGCTGAGAATTCTCAGCGCTGCTCAAAGCCTTCACTAGGAGCCCTCTCAGAGTGGGCAACAACTTCCACAGGGATCAAGTTCAGCATCTTAGCAATATAGTACCCTGGTCTGAGTGACCCCACTCACTAAGGTAAGCCCTGTGGACAGATACAGAGGGGTCCTGGGGCAGAGGTTCTAGTGTTGATCAACTAGATTGGGCAGGGGGGGGGGCACATCTTCTGCAATTCCATGTGATATCTCAGATTTTATGAGTCAAAAAGACACTTTTCCATTTTGTTGACTTTCTACACAGATTGCCTCATTTTAATTTTCTTGATATAATTTTCTCTATATAATTTTTCTTAATTTCTACTTTGCACTTTTGAAAATATTGTTCATGTAGAAGCTTGGGTCATTAATTTTAAATTAGAACCTTAAAAATTGTTTTTATATGAGTACTTTAAAGCTAGAAATTTCCTTTGATCATTGTTTTAGCTGCCTCCCAAAGTTTTTGTATGCTGTATTTTGCATATTGTTCATTTCAAACTATTGTGTTCTCTTTTGTTTTTTTTCCCCCTCTTGGAATATTTTGAAGTCATTTAATAGAAAATATTTTCTGTTCTCCCTGATTTTATTGTGGTTATTGCTATCTGATTTAATTACATTGTGATCAGAGAAATTATTTGCCAGTTTCAATTCTGTTAAATTGATTAAGATATTTAATGATGCAGTTCATGGTCTCTCTTAGTGAATATAGAGAATGTGTATCCTGAAGTTATCATATGTAATATTCTGTAATTATCCATTAGATCAAGGTTGTTGATGTTGTCTTTGTTAGTTTAGTGTTATTTTTTGTTTCTAATGGTTCACTTAATTGTTCAAAGGAATTGTTAAAGTCTCCTACTATGTGGAATTATCTGGTTCTTTTTTTTTAAATACCACAGTCTTTGCATCAAATGTTATGAAGCTTGACTGTCAGATCATATTTATGATTTATTGTCTTAAATTAAACCTTTTGTCCTTACAAATGTCCTGTTTTATGTCTGGCAATAGACTTTTATTGATGGCTACTTTATCTCATACTAAAACAGTTAATCCAAACTTCATTTAACAAAGCTTTTATGTTATTAATAATTTCCCTTTCTAAGCAGAAAGGGAAAACAGAACAAGTAATTTGGAAGACTTTCATGTTGCAGCTTTTAAACCTGAAATTAAGAAATTTGGTGGGAATTTAAATATTAAAGCAGAAGTGTATGTCAGAATACTGACAGGAAATGGGGAAATAGCTGGCAGTCTCAAAGGGGTGATTATTGACATTTTAATAAAAGGGACTCTGCAGAGGTCAGATCAGATCAAGGGGAAAAAATAAGGGACAGTAACGTGACTTAGGCTTAGCAACACTAGGAAGGCTTTGCCATCCTTGGCCTAATGGGAACTGAGAGGTAATAAGTCAGACCCTTAATTGAGCATTGAAACTGGGAGGGGGCGGGGAGTGTCCCCTGAAAGAAACATGGTGAGGGGATAGGAAGGTAAAAGGTAAATATCTTGTTGTAAAAGGTAAATATCACTAACTAATTCTACTCAGAAACCAGAAGAAAAGGTAACAGGAATGGAAGTGATGCATTCCTGGGAGCTCAGCCTCTCTGCACACAGAACAAGATGGGGAAGACAGAATGGAACAGAAGCAGCAAGTAGAGAATAGCTAACACAGAGCCTTCTTTCTACATAGCCTACTGCCATTTTTCTATCCGACTCTTCATCACTCTGTAAAGTCATTGACAGTGTGAGTAAACAGAAAGAATTTGTAAGCTAGTTCCTTCTAAATTTTGTGGTGCTGTCCATTTTAATCTGAGGCAAGTTCCTTTGTTGAAGGAAAGATTGTAATGTAAACAAGGACAACGACAAGTTCAAGAAGCAACCTGTTCATTCTGACTCAAATTTGGCACCTTGTTCCTAAAGCATAAATATGGTTTGGAACATAGTTCTTAATAGAATGTAGTTCCTGCAGATAAAAGGTCACTGAGGTCAATAATTTCTTGACTCTTACTACTTCACTTAAGTGCATTGGGCCTCATAATCTATAGGACTCAAGAGAATGCTCATGACTTAGACAATGTGTTCATCAAATCTGAAGTGGCTTAGTGTAAAGATCTTCTATTTTCTATTAAAAGTTCAAAATGCCAAAGAATAATTCAGCTTGCAATGAAAAAACCCCAGTAGATTTCCCCTCTTTGATGTCTGGGTGCAAGAATTTTACTTCTTCAAGACTTTCGACTCTGTTTCCTTCATAATGCCTGAGGGACCAGACATACTGCCCTGTTATCATTACCTGGTATCTCCTAACTGAAACATTAGACAGAAAGTTCTAGCACATTTTTATTATCATAAAGTATATAACACCCCCATTCAAGGTTTAAGACTCTAGCTGTTAAAAATTGTGGGTTAAAAAAAAAGGTCTATGTTCAAATATGATCATAAAATTTTGAAACATATGGGTTTTGTTACTACAGAATTTCTCATATCCTTCCGATGCTAACATGAATGATGCATTTCCATAAGGATGTTTTTTTTTTCCCATAAGGATGTTAATGAATTCAGCCCTCCCCAAACTTTCATAGTCATAGAACCCTTGCATCATACATCATCTTGTAGACTGATGTTTCATGAAATAATGTTTTAATGAAGATATAATTGACATAAAACTTTGTATTAGTTTGAGGAATCCAAAATAATATTTGTTAATTTGTATATATTGCAAAATAATAACCACAAATAAATCTAGTTAACATCCATCACAGTTATAAAAAATTTTTGTTTTCTTGTGGCGAGACCATATAAGATCTCTCTTAGAACTTTTAAATATGCAGCACAGTATTATTAACTATGGTCACCATCCTGTATATCATGGGAATAATTTTTGAAGCACTGTTCTAATATCAGGACCTGTTTTTTCTATAACAATGTATAGAGCCTGGTAAGCTATGTGATGAGACTCGAGTTTTAGAAGTATTTATGGATTGTTAGAAGTTTCTCTAAGTCTAGAATTTGGTGAACTAAGTTTATTTTTGGTTTTGTTACTTACTGACTGTTATTGAGCAAATCAACATGATATCACTGAACCTTAATTTCCTATCTCTAAGAGAGGAATAATTATTCTCACCTCATTTTGTCATTGAGAAGTTTTGTTTTTTTTTTCTTTATTTAGATATATTTGATATCAATTGTGATCCCCATGGATTTTCCACCACCATTTCACCAGTGCAACATCACCTCAGTCCCTTGTGCTCTTATTTACCCTCAACCCTCTTCCTCCCCATCCTCACCAAGTGTTCCCAATTTGTCCTTGTCTTTTGGGTTTGTTGTGTTATTATTATTATTGTTATTATTCTTTTCCTTGGTCCTTATTTGGTTCCCTTATATTCCTCCTAGGGGGGAAACCATCCAGTATTTTTCTTTTGCCTTCTGACTTATTTCATCCCACACCTAGGAATATAGCCAAAAAGACACAAAAGACTGATTCAAAAGAATACCTGCACCCCTGTGTTTATAGCACCACTCTTTACAATAGGTAAGACCTGGAAACAACCTAAATGCCCAAAAACAGATGATTGGATCAGGAAGCTGCAGTACCTATACACGATGGAATATTATTCAGTAATCAAAAAAGATAAACTAGAGTCATTCATAGGAACATGGATGGAGCTGGAAGGGATTATGCTCATTGAGAAGTTTTGAAACAGCTTGACAGTTTCCTAAAGTACTACCTACCATAATATGTTGCCATTTTAGGGCCTTGTTGGTGGCCTAGAGGTTAAGTCTCAGCATCGCTAAGGCCTGTGTTCAATCCCCGACCAAGGAACTAACCCATATATGGTGCTTCAGACCTCTCCTGTCTTACCTGCTGCTCCCCTTAGCAGTGTGTTTCATAAGAATCTGCCTGTTCTGCTCCCAATTCTATCTGTGGTAAATCCTCTCACCCTTCCCTGCACCTCTGGCCTATGTGCCAATTCTCCTATGCAAAAATAAAATTTTCTTTAAAAATATGTAGCCATATTATTCCTTGATATTTAATTCAGAAGAAAGGAAAGCATATCATTAAAGAATGTTCATAGCAGCTTTATGTGTAACAGTGAAAAATTAGAGACATCTCAAAGTGCCCATCATCAGGCAAATGGATAAATTGTAGTATATTCATAAAATGAAATGCCATTCAGCAACAAAAAAGAGTTAACTGACCATACATGTAACACAATGAAAAGGAGTTAGCTGTATGTACATGCAACAGCATGGGTAAATCTCAGAAACGTATGCCTTGTGAAAGATGTTAGACAAAAAGTGTACATACTGTATGATTCCATTTATGTAAAATTATAGAAACTGCCATCTAATCAATAGTGGCAGAGAAAGCTTGCCTGGGGGACTCAAGGAGAGGATAGTGGCAGGGGGTGGCAGGAGGGAGGATTTATAAAGAGGCCTGAGTTAACTTCCAGGAATGAAAGGTGCGCTCACTGTGCTTGGCTGCATGCATAGATCTTGTGTAGCCTAACATTCTCACTGGCAATGGACCACATACCAGGTATCCTGGGTGTATACTAGGCTATACCATTTAGGTTTATGTAAGTACAATCTATGATATTTGCCTAATGATGTGTTTCTCAAGATTTATCACATCAGTAAGCAACACATCTTTCAAGATGTACTTCACTATCTTCTTGCCTTATTTCCAATGAAAAAACTGCTGTCATCCTTATCTTTTCCTCAGTGGTTCCCCAACTGCTTTGACACATTCCACTTCATCACTGGTTTTGAGCTGTAATGTGCCTTGGTTTGGGTTTCTTCTTGTGCTTGGTGTTCATTGAACTTTTCATAACAATGATTTATAGTTTTCATCAAACTTGGAATGTTTTTTAATGATTTTTTCAGGATTTCTTTTCCAACCTGCTCTGTTCTTTCTTTCAAGTACCTCAGTCACACCTATATTAAACTAGTTGAAATTGTCCCACAGTTCACTGATGTTAATTTTTTGAAACATCCTTTGTGTTATATTTTGGAATGCTTCTATAGCTGTATCTTCAAGTTTGGTGATCTTCTCTTCTGCAATGTCTCACATATATTTAATCTCACTCAGTGTGCTGAGTTTTTGTTTTTTAACTTAGACATTGTGGTCTTCATGTATTGATAACTCTGACTTGGATCTTTTAAAATGTCACTATCATTTCAAACATAGGGAATGCAGTGATGAAAACCCTGCCAGTGTGCTTGTCTGGTAATTTTAACATCTGTGTCAGTTCTGAACCAATTTGGACTGGTTGATTTTTCTCCTCATGATGGGTCATGTTTTCCTGCTTTTTTAATAGATTGCATATCAGACATTTTGAATTTTGCCTTGCAAGTAAAAGTACTGGAAACTTTCATTTTCCTGTAAATGTGCTTAAGCTTTGTTCAGGGATATAGATTATTTGGAAAAAGTTTAACCTATTCAGCATTATTCTTTGTGATTTGTTAGGCAGGACAGAGCCATATTAGTCTAATTCTAGTTATTTGCTATTACTGAGACAATATTTTTCTGATTGTTCTCTCTCCTCAATTCAGGGACTTTATCAAGAGTCCCTTGGCTTCACCTTCTGCACTATGGCCTAGAAACACTCTGAAGGTAACCTCAAAGCTGTGGCAGTTGTGGGGTTCACATCATTTGTTTCTTCTCAGTGGGAATACTGTCTTCTGTTGTCCAATGTATAGCATCGTTAGCCATCGGTCTGTCACTTAATTGTTTTACCAGTCATGATTGTTCAAGTCCTAGAACCATTATCTTATTAGAGGTTGTAAAATGCTTATTTTTTATTCTCTCATTATTACTGCATTTTTTAGATGAACTTGTTTTGGAAAAATCTTTCTTTCATTGTCTAGAATGTAACCTAATACAGAGTTCATAAAGAAGAGAAAGCTAGGATGCTTACTTCCTGTTTTTCAGTTTTCAGAATAGTTAAAAATTTTACTAGCACCCTCTGAAGGTAATCAGTCTCGTCAATATTTTAATTAAATTATCATTGTGATAGAATTTAATGTATTTGAAAATTCTGATATATTTGTTTTTGATGTTGTGGCTGTTCTTTCTTTGACTAAAAGAACTCCTTTAAATTGATTTTTGTCCTATTGACATTGCTTCATTAGACTTTGATAGCTTTCTTGCCTTCTGACCTAATACGAAGTTCATTTTGTTTACTTCCCAAACCAGACAAGGAACTATCTGCTTGATAGTCTTCTTTTTTTTTTTTTTTTTTACTGGGAATTAGTATTTAGAGCATATAATATGGTTCATAAGGCTATTTATTTTTCCTGGACTGTCATTGCTTATAAACCTATTCAGTTGCAAACTTAAAAATAATTTTTCATGGAATGAAAAAACAAATTATGACTATATGCTGATAATTTACAATTTAAATTTACATTATAAAGTTTTACTTAACATTTTAGTTTTGTATTTGTTTCTTTTTTTTTTATTTTGTATATTTTTTACATCATTCTTTCTTTTTGTACAATGTATGCTTTCTCCTCTCAGGTGTAGTGTAGGGTAAATGGAAAAGTGATCAGGCTTTTCCACCCTCCCACCATTGGAGGGATGATGGATACCTGAGGTCCTGCATGCATGCCTAAGTGGGCACGTGCAAGTCAGTGCACCTGGGTTAAAACACGGGGCATATAAGGGCGGTGTCACAAGGACACCAGCAGAAGGCAAGTGGAGGGAGAAGAAAGAGAGAGAAAAGAGAGAGGCTAGAGAGCCCGGAGAGTGAAGATGCGCCGGGGGGCTAGGAGGCCTGCCAGCCTCCGGGCCCTCGGCCCCTCTGCTTCCATGTACCTGGTCGCCTCTGATAATAAAAAGCATAAAAAAGTCACTGAGGGCTCCAGGACTCCTCTTTTACCCTGTCTGCCACAATCATCGAGAACTTGCTGTGTGCCCCTTGCTGGCACCACAGTAGTTAATAGGAGATAAGAGCCTTGATTTTGCCAGTTTTTGTGGTTTATATTACCACTGGGCCAGTTTCAAGCTATGTACTTTACATGACTGGACAGTGAATGGCAGCACACCTGTATAGCCTCTCTACCATGCAGACACAGTAAACTCACCAGCATAGATAATAGTAAAAGTTAGTAAAAAATTAGAAATTTTTGAGCTCTTAGTACATATTTCTTTATTTTAAATAAAATCTATGTAACATTTATGTAATTTAATTTTTAGTGATGACTATTTAGTACTATTCTTGGAATTTTTATCAAGTTGGCTTTTGTTTTGGAACACCTCAAAACACTGTCAAAGCCACAAAACAAAGACTTTCATACCTACTTTTGTACTCACCTCCCTCCCTTGTTTTAAGGATAACCATTTTAATTAGGTGTTCGTCTCATTCTTTCCTTGTTTCATTTTGGAAACAAAACCAGATATGGTATATCTTTCTTTACAAGTAGACAAAAACACTGTTCTTCATGTTTACGTGGCATTTTCATTCCCCTGAGAGGTAGAGGTGCTTCTTAAACTATTACCAGGTGCATGTTTTAGGGTTCTTGAGAGCTGAGACATGTCTGAGTGTGAATGAGTCCACTGGGCATGGGGGTGCAACTAGGAATCTGGGAGCTTTATAGACAAATTTAGCAGTTTTACTTGGAATCGGAGCCGTGAGAAGCCAAACTTTTGCTAGCGCTGTGCGTGGGGGGTTGTGTGGGTGCGTGAATACTCAAGTGGTGGCTCAGCTTCCACCATCTAATTGCCACATGAAGTGCTCCTACCTGCATGTTATAAAACCTCTGACCATCAGAGGGGGTAATTGGTGTTTCAATAGCCTACATTTTTCAGCTGAGTTAAATCTAATAGGGAATTGCTTGTCATCCCTGTGAAAGTCATTGTTACAATACTTACACACTTGTACCCAGTGATACTGAAATATCTTACTGATATTATTTGTTTCTGTTAACTTCACATTGCAGGGAAATGACTGAGATCTTGAAATTTACATCATCACACAACTGCTTTGAAAGTCATGAGATTTTAAACCCCTTGATTTCTTACAATGATTATACCTCATCTTGCATTTGCTGTAATGCTGTAATCAGTGGATTATTGGCTCTTTAGAATACTGTCATATTTGCGTGATCATGGCTAGGAAGATGAAGGGGCTATTGACATGATTTGGTGGTGGTGGTGGTTTGCCAGGTGAGCTTTTTGATTCTCAGCAATCTCTAATTATTTCTGGCTATTATCATGTTTTTCTGTGAATTCTAGAGGAGTATTTGTAATGGTGCAGTGGGTTAAGCAACGCACTATGAAGCAAACCACAGCCACTGCAGCACGAGTTCGATCCCTGCTGCTGGCCAGGGAGGGGACCCACATGGCGTAGCAGACCTCTCCTGCCTCACCCATTGCTCCCCTCAGCAGTGTGTTTCCGTCAGTCTGCCTGTTCTGCTCCCCACTCTGTCTGTGGTGAATCTTCTCACCTCCCTCGATTCTGGCCTGTACCCCAGCTCTTGAATAAATGTGATCAGCTATTAATACTCCTGATGTAGTATTTTCACTGAATGTTTTCATTAGCCAGATTGAGTTGAAGTTAGTAATTCCATGACACATAGAGCATTTATGTGACATCAACATGGAAGAAATGAATCTAACACATTGTACTGCAATGCTCACTTTCTAGCCTGTAGAAAGAAGTAAAACATACAATGTATGACTGGGTCAACTTCTTATATCCTCATGAAGATCGCTGGTCTTTATAATAGATAAGCAGTTACCTGACATAAAAAAGAGGGTAGAAGGAAGTTATATACTTTCACTGACCTCTGCTTAGTAGCTTGCTCTTAAAGAACCTCATGACCTGACCTTCTGTCATGATTGCTGCTTTAGTCTACTTGGCTTGCTATTAAAATCTGTTTCCTACTGTACTAATACTTTGATAACTCATCTGAAATTTGTCTATTAGCCTGAAATTTGTCCAACCTCCATTGTCTATTAGCTATTCTTTTCCACAAAATGTTTGAGTTAGTCCACTAATTCAAACATAACTGATTGTGGTTGTTATCTGGCACTTAAGTCCAAAGGCATAATATTTGAACCTTAGTGAACATTCACTAGACTCTTCTCTAAGGTGTATTTAAAACAGTCCTGAAATAAGAGCAGAGACTCTGATTAGACATTCTCCACAATGAGCCTTTAGCTTACTGACATCGGAATGGCCATCAGAGACTTGAGAATGAGTAAAATTTATGTGAAAGGACTGGAATCACATGATCTGACCTAAGACTTTAATTCAACTCCTGTTTTGTCTATTTGTGCATTCTTAATAAATTATCATGGGGACTATATTATTTATTTCATAGGACTATTGGACAAAGAAAATACATGTGGAAGAGAAACTCTTTAAACTGCAAAGTACTACCATGTTGTAAAGACTGTCATGAGCCTCATGACCAGAGTGTGAGGAAATGACTAAACTCCACAGTATTAAGGGAAAATACCCCAATTGGCTCCAGGAGACTTTTCTGTCTTGGTTTGGGCTCTGAGGGAAATGTTTTCTTAGAGAATTTGTGACCTTGAATCTTTCTTTACATTGGTTCCAAGAACACCCAAACTGAGAAATAAATGTAAACCAAAGTGGG
The DNA here is from genome assembly GCA_019455555.1 of Galemys pyrenaicus. Taxonomy (NCBI): domain Eukaryota; kingdom Metazoa; phylum Chordata; class Mammalia; order Eulipotyphla; family Talpidae; genus Galemys; species Galemys pyrenaicus. Next base: position 16,964,064 of record JAGFMF010011870.1, on the reverse strand, counting down.
GGTAATACTTCGCTATGGGCAGCTATAATTGCAAAACCCACTTGTTCTGGAGGATTAGGCTCTAGTTCAGGCCTCTCGGGATTTCTTCCAGCTATTCATGTATTTGAGAATAGTTTTTTATTCCTCATAAACCTTGTACTCTCCCATTTGAATTGTCATAACACTTTCAACTCATTTTTATGTAATGATTTTCAGAACGGTCATCATCTATTTTCTTCTATATTCTCTCTAATACGTCAGTATCCCATTTAAGTTTTCCCCTCTTCTTCCAGTTCAGACCTAAAGGCAACACTCAAGAAATTGCCTAACATGTATATAGGGTAAAATAGGACTGCTATAAAAATACAGTAATAAAATAGTATAGCATCATTACACTATAATAATTTATTAATGCAATGCCACTATAATAAAACTCTTATTATAGCAAATGATATTAACTATGTTTTACATGCTAAACATGCTTTTTAATCCTTAGGAGTTTCAGAGGAAGGTTCTCTTATTATCCACATTTTACAGGAGAATAAGGAGAAGGAAGTTGAGCAACTTGCCCACAACTACTCCAAGAGCTATTACTGGCCATGATAATAGTAAAGTAGTGTATAACCAAGGTCAGGACTTAAACCCAGACTTGCCTGTCTTCAGTAACCTTGCTTTGAAGCACTGATACTCTACCTGCCTTAATAAGATAGGGCATCTGAGAATTCCACTTTTTAGTAACCATCATAGTCTTGGTTGTGTTTGTAGTGAACTAAAATACCTAGGACTTTTATTTCTTTAAAATTCAAGTCATAATTTATTTGTCCTGAAGATATGTTTTCATAAGAAAGGGAAGCAAAGAAGTAGTAGAAAGACTCAGGGGAAAAGGAGGCAGAGGACCAGAAGTAAAAACAAAGATAAGAGTAATTTGGGGGCCTCCCTGGGGGCACAGTGGGTTGAGCAATGCACTATGAAGCAAACCGCAGCCCCTAAAGCACGAGTTCGATCCCTGCTGCCAGCCAGAGTGGGGGGACCCACATGGTGCAGCAGACCTCTCCTGCTGTGCCCGCTGCTCCCCTCAGCAGTGTACTTCGGTTGATCTGCCTGTTCTGCTCCCTGCTCTCTGTGGTGAATCCTCTCACCCCCCACACCTCTGGCCTGTACCCCAGTGCTTGTATGAATAAATAAATAAATCTTTAAAAAAAAAAAAAAAAGAGTGATTTGGGGCACTGGTAAATGCACAAGGTTATTTCCCAAGCTTGTTGAACGGGTCTGGCATGTGACAAGAAGTCACTGTCACTGCACAGCCAGGAATTCTGTCGGGTCTTAAAACTGTTTTGGCACTTTTATTTTTTATATTTATTGAAGTTAATGGTACTATGCATTTCTGAGAGTCAACACCTCCTATACAACCATCAGTTTTCGTTAGAATTACCTTGCTTTCTCACTGAGCAATGTCTGGATGGCATAGAGCACTTATGTTTGGGGAGCCTGCCCCCTGCTGGATTAATGAAAGATTACATGCCATGTTTTCAAAGCTCTCTAAAATTGGATCTAATTCGTGAAATATTCCTAAATTGTTGTTTAGAGTTTTGAGCAAAAAATAAATACATAAAATAAGTAAAGCTTTTTCAGATGGTTCCCATAAGGTCCTTTGATTATTTGTATAAGCTTTTTCGTGGAATTATGAGTTTCAAATCATAACTACTACAAAATTTGAAAATATTTAAGAACCCAGACATCATAGCAATAACAATAATGGGAAACATTATATTTGGTGCTTGATGTGTGCCAGGAATGTGCCAAGTACCCTGTGAAAATTGCCTCTTGCAGCACTCACTAAGCACAAGACAAGTCGTGTGCATGGTCACCATATACACCACAAACACACTCTTTCTAGAAAGGTTTAAAGAAGTTGAGAGCTCCCCTACCCCCAGTCTCATCTGCCCCTCTACATGTTGGGAGCTCCTCAATTCCTTCTTGAACTACTTTGATCCATTCATTGGCCGTAGTTGGTTGGATCAGAAATAGTCAACCAAACTGATCTTTCTCCTAATCACTTGGAATTAGATGTCAAAGAGAGCCATTGATCTAGATAGTTACTTAAATGGAGATCATATAGACTCATGGTGAAAGAGCATCTCTGCCAGGTACATGCAGAAACAAGAAGATGGCCAGGAGAAAGGATAGAGGGGCTGCACAGAGGAAACGAAAGAGGACCCAGCCCTTGTGAGGTTCCTCTGCTGACTTCACTGATTTGCTTTGTAGAAATGTGGCCCTGTTTTCTATTTTTAAAAAATATGTATATAACCGAGTTATGTGAGTAACACCATGCACTAAATCCAGTTTTATAGTAGTATAAAATCTGAAGTTAATATGGCACATTGAATAATGTGCATAATTTTTATTCTATTCCATGGCAGTTAGGCCCAAGGAGGGAGCAATTAATGAAAATGACTGTAATTATTGTCATGTCAACAAAGCCAAACTAAGAAATTCTGGAGTCAGCTGTAGGGAAGGAAACTTAGAGACAGCGAAAGTTGTTCCCCTGAAAAATCCTGGATTTAAAAACCCAAGTGCCCCCGTTCTTCTTTTTTTTTTTTTTTAAAGATTTATTTATTTATGTACACAAGCACTGGGGTACAGGCCAGAGGTGTGGGGGGTGAGAGGATTCACCACAGAGAGCAGGGAGCAGAACAGGCAGATCAACCGAAGTACACTGCTGAGGGGAGCAGCGGGCACAGCAGGAGAGGTCTGCTGCACCATGTGGGTCCCGCCCTGGCCGGGAGCAGGGATCGAACTCGTGCTGCAGTGGCTGCGGTTTGCTTCATAGGTTGTTGCTTAACCCACTGCGCCACCAGGGAGGCCCCCCGTTCTTCTTACAGCAATAGTTTAGGTGGTCTCAGGAGTCCCAGCTGCCAGGTGTGTGAGTCCCTAAGAATTCCTCTCCCCTCCTCCTGCCTGCCTCTTCCCTCGCTGCATTTACAAGGAAGAGAATATTGAGATTTATGGGATAAATGGGAAGGGTTGCATTTCCTTGGGAGTCTCCCCTTTCCTCAACATTGGATTGCTAAAATATGCAGGATTGAGATTTTGACACTGATCCTAAGAAGCTGCCAGCCTACTTTCCCCGTGCACTCCGTTGTCAAACGTGGTCAAGTGTAGTCATCTAGGATCTGTAATGAGGATGGTGGTTAAATCCTCATGACAATAAAAAGTGTGAAACTTCCTGACTTGCTGTCTGTGCAGGTATTTTCATCAGGTTCCCGAGTAGGGACTATCACACATGGTTGATGTTAGAGTAGATTTTGGGTTTTGAGATTTTCTTGGTTCCCAACCAAATACTGTCGTCTCAGCCTTTCTTCCATTGAAGTAAGACTGACAACAAAGACTCAGAACACAAGGCAGAATCCTAAGTCCTGGGACTGCTTAGGCTTAAAGTAGATAATAGTTACAGAAGGAAAAATGCAATGACTCCAAAATATTCTGCTTTTTTTTTTAAAGATTCATTTATTTATGCATACAAGCACTGGGGTACAGGCCAGAATCGAGGGAGGTGAGAAGATTCACCAGAGACAGAGCGGGGAACAGAACAGGCAGAATAACAGAAACACACTGCTGAGGGGAGCAGCGGGCGAGCCAGGAGAGGTCTGCTGCGCCATGTGGGTCCCCTCCCTGACTGGCAGCAGGGATCAAACTCATGCTGCAGTGACTGCGGTTTGCTTCATAGTGTGTTGCTTAACCCACTGCGCCACCAGGGAGGCCCATGGTTTTTCCTAATTAAACTAAATGCCCACCTGAACTTTGACCGGTTAGAGATGTATTTGTGTTAGTAAGCAAATACATATCATATATTTTTGAAATATCCATTCCCTGAAAATGTATCTTTGTCATAATTAGCTCTGATCCTAGCATGACAATCATAAAAATGTTATGAGAAGGACCAAGAAAGATTTTCCTGGGAGTCATTCAGTCTGTATTAACCAGTAACTACCATGTGTCAGGCATGATGGGAGACATGAGCAGGGAAACAAATGGCAAAATTAGGTCTGTACTCTTCAGGAGCTCACTGGGTCAGGCACTCACCACCAGCTGGTGTGATGACTTAGGGAGCATGAAAAAAACTGTTTCTACCTGGGGACATTTTAATAACCTCCAGACTTTTCTACAGATAATGTCAAGTTAAAACAAATATTAGGAGAAATCTAGGATAGAAGGAATGGAGAGGTGCGGGAGCGTTGTCATCTTGGAGCTGGAGATGACCGCGTACATATGTATCTGAAGGCTGATCTTAAACAATGTCTGAATCATCCCTCCATCTTCCACTCTCCACTCTCCACCTCACCTCTTTTTCTGAGTCACTCAGATTACCATTTCTCACTCAGAAAGGATAAAAAGGAGAGTGCGGTTTGTATAGCATCCCTGCCAGTTGCCAGGCTACGTTTCATCTGCACATACCACTGTATAACGGATGGAAATTCTGTGATAAGATCACGCTGAGGTGCGAAGAGGTTGCATGGCTTCTCCATATTTCAGTTTCTAAGAGGCAGTGCTGTAATGCAAATCCACATTTTAAAATTGTAACCGAGACATATTGCTTTTTAAAAAGTAATAAAAATAGAGAAGTATAAAATATAAAAAATATGTCTTCCCTTCCATACATTCCATGTTGTTCAGTTATATGCCTGTAAACTTTCCCTGTATACACAAATGTTCACTTGCACACTTGACATGTAACTCTACTTATAAATATGTATAATTTTTACAAAAATTGGGCATTCTAATACAGCTCACTCTGTCACCTAATATGACAGCATGGATTTCCTTCCTTGTCCGAAGTGATACATTTACTTCATTTTTACTTGTAAGATATGTATTCAGTTGAAAGAATTGATCCTATCTTAGTTATTATTGATGAGTATGCCCCTTTTTTATTTTGCAATTCAATATTAGTGCTTTCTAATTAAAGTATTATGTGCTTGTGAGTTTTCAAATTTAGAATAGGAATTCTAAAATGGAAATTAAAGGTTTTTTTCTCATCCTCCATTCTAGTTCCCTGGAGTTTAGTTTCTGTTTTTGGTTTTTTTGTTTGTTTGTTTTGTTTTGTTTTTGCTCTTCTGATACTTAACATTATAACTGAATTAAGTGCAGTTACCTATACTTATACTTCTGGATTTGTTTGTCCTAGAACATGCTGTTGCATTCCTTTAATAACATCTGAGTTTAACATACTATTGCTGTCCCTGTCTTCCTCTTTTAATTGTTGCATTACTACTTTTAAGTTACTGGGGTTATTTATACTTACACTTTAATTATTGTATAATTAAAATTTTTTTAAAAGTCAAGTCTCATCTCAATAAAAATGTAAAGTAATTTGACCATGTAGATATTAGACACCGTAGTACCCAGTAGTATGATAGATGCATAGAAAAGAAGGTAGTGCCCTCTGTGATTTAATCATGCTGGCAGCGCAGAGGAGAAACAAGAAAATTCCATGAATTACCCTTTTATTTTCAGTTTCTTTATAAGCCATAGTGAGCGTCACTATTCTTTATAGATCATGTATAAGTCAATGAAGCCAAGCCAAAGAGCTCCACATTCTCCAAAGCCTGTCATAAGGGATTAGGGGAAGGTAGAAATTCCATTGTCTCCCCAGTGAAAGGACATGGCAGTCCTAAGAGGACCACGAAAGTGCCAGTGACCACAAATTCTATCCAGGAGGCCACAAAGGGAGAGACAGGCCAAAACATCAATTTCAGCTCTGAAGCTGAGAGCATAACATCCATAAGTGCCAAAATAGGACCAGACTTCATGCAGAGATCAGGTTCTAGATGCAAGACAGGAATTCTTATGTCTGATCTAAGGCCTCCTTATTCCCAAGCCACAGGTTACCTTACCTATTTCTCAGCCCTAACACCCAGAAACCATTTTAGATAGGAGCAGAAGGTAGAAAAAAATACAACATAAAAAGACTGTGTGAACCAGAAGAGACTCACGTATTGATATTTGTCTACATTAATTACTTCTACTCCCCCTCCCCCCATGGGAAAGAGACTCAGGAGGAACATTTTTCATGAGACAAAGACTGACTCACTGCTCATTAAACCCATTTCCCTCCTTGTGGACTCACAGCCAGACTACATTCTTCAGCCTTCCTTGCAGTTTGGTACAGTCGTGTAGATTAATTTTGGTCAGTGAAATGTGGCTGGAAGTGAGTTTCCAGTTTCAGACTTGTTCTATAAGGATCTCCTCCCCTGCATTATTTTTCCTATTCTTTTCTTTTTTGTAATGATCTTGGAAACCATGTGTTGAAGATGGTGAAGCCACAGGTGGAAAAGTACCTGGATCCTCAGAGATTTTAAGAGAACTACCTGCCAATCAGAAACACTCTTTTTAGACTTTGAGGCTGTGTTTCAATATCTGTTGGTGCATAACAAAACTTCAAAGCTTAGTGGATTTAAAGAAAAATTTGATGTCACCTCTATGAGTTTTGTGGATAGGTTGGGCTCAACTGGGTGATCCTGACTTAAAGTATCTCCTTTGTTGAAATCAAATGATTCTTTCTTTCTTTGCCTATATGAGGGATCTTTTAATTACTGTTTTTTCTTTTCTTTTCTTTTTTAACATTTATGCATACAAGAGCTGGGGTATAGGCCAGAGGTACAGGAGGGTGAGACAGATTGGGGAAGCAGAACAGGAGGATCTACTGATATATACTGCTGAGGGGAGCAGCGGGAGAGACAGAAGAGGTCTGCTGCGCCATGTGGGTCCCCTCCCTGACCAGGGATGGAACTCATGCTGCAGTGGCTACCGAAAGTGGCACAGTGCTGAAACTTAGCCCCTTGCACACCAGGGAGGCCAAATATTTCAATTCTTTAAGTCACTTCATTGCCTAGGTCCTCTGCTAGTCCCTAGGAAACATGCTAACAGTTGAAATTCTCAGTTCCTGTTTCCAGAGATTCTGATTTAGTAGGACTAGTAGAGCGTGGAGATTTTCATTTTAATTGACATTGCTTTAGAAATTTCATTCCTCTTTCTAGTTTTTCCTATTTTCCAATATTCTAAATCCTGAGAGAAAAAAGGTCATTCTCCCTATAGACCCAACAGCTGACACTCAGCTCAGTCAGAGCAGCTATCTAGGAAGCCACCTCTGCCCTCCTTTAGCCTACATGTCCCAGGGTCTTGCTCCTGGAATTACTTGATTCGCCTTTCTGTTGTGACACGTATTTTTCCCAGTGCTCTAGGCTAAATCTTCAGTCCCAAACCCCATCATCGATAAAACTTCCCTCAATTAGTTGAGGGAACATTCTGTTTTACAAATGTGTTGAGTGTCTTACATAATTGACATTGGAGGTTCTCTCTTTGGGGTACAGTTGATATTCCTGGTTTCCCTGCCCGTATTCATGTCCTGGATTTCATATCTTCTGGGCACATTCATATATTGAAAACCTAAATTTGATTTCCAGATATATGAGTTCACTGAGCTTTGTGTTTATCCTTGATACTTTCACATTCTTCATCTCTTTTATCCATATACTGTTATCACACCTTTACCAGTAAGGTGCTTCTTCAGCCTTTAATGACTTCTGTAGAGGAGTATTTGATATAAAATCTGGCTAATTCTATATTTTACAAATAAATTTAGAAGACCTGCTGCTTTATGAATCACTAAGAATTCCAGAAGTCAACTGAGTCATTTCAACCTGACCCTCCAGGGAGTTTGATAAAAGTGAAACTGCTTTATTCAGGTAAACATCGATCCTGTTTCTAAAGGCCAGGAAAGAAATGGGTGACAGATCAGACTGTTCAAACCCTAGAATTATCTTCTGTTGTGACTAGATTATTTGGATCATTTTCCTACAATTACTTCAAATCCAGAATCCTAATGACAGCACACCCCTTCTCCAAGCCTCCCCATCCTCTTTGAACTGCTTTAAGTCACTTCTTCAGTTCATACAGGAGCTGAGCTCCCTTACTTAACTTCAAATTCTCATGTCTTCTGGCAACTTCTCCAGGTTTTTGTTAACAACCTCCCTCTTGCCAGGGATGTCAGTTTCCCACCCTGGCCATGCTACATTTTTTCCCTTTGAAACACTGCTAAAATTGACCTGGTTCAAATAGCAAATGGGGAAGAACTGGAAAATGAAAAGAGCTTTGTTCAAGATTTGGCTTTGCTACTTCTTCACTGTATTACCAGACAGATGATGACCAATAACCTGGGTTTCATTTTTCCTGTCTGTGGGATTAGTATTAAACCCACCCACAGGGTCTGTGTTCCAAGCACACTGGCTTTCTTTACATTTTGGAAGAAATAGAGCCCACCTCCTACCGCAGGGTTTTGGCAAAAGCTTTTCTCTCCCCCTGGTGCCTCTCCCCAACTCCTTCACCAGGTAAATGCCTACCCTTTCTTCAGCTGTGTGTTTTGTGATATGTCCACAGGGAGTAGACCAAATGTCCCTCTCCTGCCATCATGTACCTCACCTTCAGGCCACTAATTATATTTCTAAATTTGTATTGATGTATGATATTATTTCATTAGCATCAATTTCCTATATAGGTTGACTGTATGCTCCCTGAGAACTGACACATCTGTTTTCTCTCATCGTTTTATCTCCAGGGCTCAACAGTTAATATTTGTGGAATAAATGAATGACTAATAGTTGTGAAAATAAAGGAGAACATATATGTAAATCAGTCACCATTGTGTTGTTACTATAAACAATATATTCTCCAAAGCAGGTTTTATATTTTTTAAGATTTATTTATCCATATAAGAACTGGGGTACAGGCCAGAGGTGGGGGGTATGTGAGAGAATCCACCAGAGATAGAGTGGGGAACAGAACAGTCAGATTAACTGAAACACCCTGCTGAGGGGAGCAGCGGGCCAGGCAGGAGAGGTCTGCTATGCCATGTGGGTCCCCTCCTCGGCCAGCGGCAGGGATTGAACTCGTGCTGCAATGGCTGCGGTCTGCTTCATAGTGCGTTGCTTAACCCATTGCACCACCAGGGAGGCCCCCCCAAAACAGGTTTTATGATAATAATATTTCTTTCAGGATCCCAAGAACTGCATGAGGTTAGCTGTATGAAAGTTGCTTGTGAATTGTAAAGCATGGGACAAATATTAGCATTTTGTAATCATTTGTATCCCTTAGCACTTGTCCTTGTACAAGCCTCAGTTATTGCCCACACAGCTGTCTGATTGCACATGCACACAACCGTGCTTCTGTGCCCTGATATGTACCTGGGATAATTACTATCAAGTAATCATCCTCATAAGCAAATCATAAGCCATACAACAATGGCACTATTATCAGAAGAAGTGTTACATTTTAAGGAAATGACTCTCTTGAAACTCAGACACAGAAGCATTTTTATTATGGAGTGAACTTTGTCACAGAGAGATCATGGGGCAAGGGTAGAGGGTTTGAGACTTGGAATGGGGCAGGGGAGACTAAGCTGTCTATGGTGGCTACTCTCAGTATGGGTGTGTGGGCAGCCCGAGCGCTGTGTCTGAAATCGGGTGCAGCAAGTTCATGAGAAAGGTCTAGGTGATCATCAGTACTGGTACATGATATGTGGGGTACAGCATGGACACAAATAGACTCGGACACGGCTATGTCCAGTGTCTGCTCTTGTTACAATTTCCCATAGCGAGTCTCTTACCAGTAGTTGAAACCATAGGGACTTTGGAGGAGGGGGGTCATGGCAGATTAGAGATGACTTCAAACTCTTGACAGTTCTTTTACTGAGAGGTAGAATCTGTCTCCTTCCTCCTTAATCTGGTCTGATTTTGTGGTTGCTTTGACCAATAGTAGTGAAGCTGTGCCAGTTTATGAGACCAGGACTTGCAAGATTAGCTGCTTTCAAATCCTGTCTCTTGGAACACTGTGAGGAAGCCAGATGCCATCTAGCAAATCTACCTACTCTAAAACCTTCATGAGCAGAAGCCCCAGCCACTATCTGTGCCTGGGCCTTAAAGGATAAGCCAAGGGAGGGGTGTGTGTGTGTGTGTGTGTGTGTGTGTGTGTGTTGTCAGGGGGAGCAGAGATTGCCAAGGAGCATGAGGACCATATCATGAAGCAGCCATGGTTATTTGAAAGGATCTTGAGGTAGCTGATTATGCAACATTACATAACTGGCAAGGGGTTATGTTAGCAAAAGACAGACAGGGACGCCACATGCAACCACTGCAAGTGAGGTTCAGGGAATGACATATTCCTATAGGGAGATTGGGCTATTAGGTAACCCACTGGGCTCAGTCCTAAGAAGGAGAAGGTTAGGAGATGGCTCAAGGTTACCGAGCGCTCGGAATGTCTCAGGACATTGGTCACAGCTAATGAGCTCACGGAAGGTGGGGCTAAGCCAGTTGCCAAACTTCCTGAACAGCAGGTGGCTGGCTAAAGAATTGTCAGAGACTGAACTGAAGGCAAAACCAATCAGTAAGATGCCAGGAGAAAGGGAGATAGGAGCAGGGAGGATTGTACAGAGTAAAGAAAAGAAGAATGAAAAATTCAGTTTGTGAGTTTCATTGTTTATTAAAATAAATTCTGTATTTGTCTTTATAAGACTTGGGTTCTTTATTACTGCACCTCCTCCTAGTGCTACTTATTCTTTCAAATTACGAATTTGCTGGAGACCACAACTGTTTCTGCCCCCTTTTAAAACATTTCCCTCACAATGTAGAGTACATATGTTATAGAGATTATAGTCAACTTATGTGTGTGTGTGTGTGTTCTGTGAGCAGTTCCTTACTTCTGGAAATCAGAGAAGTGAGACATGAAACAGAAGTATAGACTACTGAGATCCCAAAGGAGGTGGAATTCCCAGGACCAAGCTATTTATATGAAGAGTAGGCAAGAGGAAAGGCTACTTTAGTTCTCAGTTTTAAGCAGAATTAAAAAAAAAAAAAAGGTTTTGTATATCCTGGATAATTTTGTACTCTGTTGCATCATTTTCATAAAAAAATTAATTATAGTATAAGAAGTGCAATAACACTTATAAAGATACAAAGCTATGTGTAATCCCAGATTCTAGATTCTAGATCCAGTGTATGTTAGCTCTGTGCAGTCTTTTTTTTTTTTGTATTGCATTTCCTTGTTCTGTGACCAACCAAGCTGAAAATACAGACAGGACCTTGCCAAATTTAAACTATTAGAACGCCTTAGAAAAAGGAATGGAAGCACGCATTTCCCATCACTTAGGGAATTATTTCCTTTATGCCTGACACAAAGGCTCTGTGGACTTGTAGTATTTTCCTAGATTCTCATATGAAGGTACATTTTCCACCAAGCATAATTGTCTCTTTGTTTGAACTAAGCACATCTTACTGCATTCACTGAATTAAAGAGTCACAGGTCAGGGTCTATGTATCTTTAAATGTTCATCACATTTAAATGTTCCAGTGGAATAACAGACTCACTACAAAAGAAATGATAAATATGGTTGAATTAGCTTAATTTCAAAAGATTCTTTAAAAATCTCTGATGATTATGATGGACATTTCTAAAATGATAAATATTTACCTTATCAAAGTAGTTAATATGTGCTTTCAAAGAGTGATTTTTCTCTTGCTTATTTTGAGCCCTATGTCTGCATTTGACAGGGCTTAACAAGTCTTACACTGAACACTATTAATAATATGCCTTGGTAACTTTAAGTACTGATGTCAACGGGGTTCATAAAACCCCACTGAAAATCTGTGCTCACCTCTCCCACTCAACCGGATAAATGGACAGCAAGGTGGTAGTTTCAAATGCAAGTAAGGACCACACCAAGAGCAATTAGTTCTCCTTGGTAGTAATTGCATGAAGTTAAAAAATACCTTGTTTTTAAAAATACAACACAGGACCTCCCTGGTGGCGCAGTGGGTTAAGTGACGCACTATGAGGCAAACCGCGGCCACTGCAGCACGAGTTTGATCCCTGCTGCCGGCCAGGGAGGGGACCCACATGGCGCAGCAGACCTCTCTTGCTGTGCCGGCTGCTCCCCTCAGCAGTGTACTTAAGTTGATCTGACTGTTCTGCTTCCCGCTCTCTGTGGTGAATCCTCTCGCCCCGCCCTCCCTACCCGCCCCCCACCCGCCACACCTCTGGCTTGTACCCCAGTGCTTGTATGCATAAATAAATAAATCTTTAAAAAAAAATACAACACAAAGAAAAATTGGAGAAAAACAAAGTAGTCTTTGAGATGAACTATTTCCAGTTTGCTAACAACTAACAAATATTTTTTAGAAATTAAGTTTCATCATTTATGAAGGTGTATATATAGCCTTCAGAATTATTTAAAATTCCATTTGTTTTATTTCCTGATAATTTGCATACAATATACCTTTCTTATTTTTTTGTTTACCATCTTTCTATTTTGATCAGGACTTGGATCATTCTCCCTAAATTACTATTTGGAGTGACTAGAAAGCCACATATATTTGATCCTAAATTTTCAGTCCCTAGAGATTCACAGAAGCAAATCTGCATTATATTTGTATTATGTAATATGCAAGTTCGGACTGGAAAGGAATCATTTCTGTGACCTCCAGGTTTAAATCATTCGGAGAACAGCTGAGAAGGTATCTCCATTTTGGTCCTAATGCAGATCTGAATTCACATTTGTTATCCTGTTTCTGTTTCTCCAACCCCCATTAGCCTCATCTGTTTCCTCCTGGACTATTTCCTGCCTAACATTAATTAATACTTATTGTGGAGAGCTCTCAGTCAATAACTGTTCAAAGTTCAAGCCATAATATTCAGGCATTTTGCTACAACACACAAGTCATCATATGTATTTCCATTGCTCTATTTTTGCTTCTAGTAGTTACTGCAGAAAACATGCAAAAATTGCAGGAAGGGTGACTCTCCCATATGACTCCCTTCAAATGGGGAGCAAAGCCTTCTATTCAGATTTCTTGTCATCAGAGAAATGTTATAGAATATTGCTTTCTGTAGGAAAAAAAAAATCTTTCGGTCTAAGTGGTATGTGGAAAACTCTCCTAGGAGCAAAAACCCATGTCTTTACTCACAAAATGGCTTGATTTCAAAGGAGCTGTTTTCTCTAGGGGTGCTATTTTCCTCTAATGCTTCCTTTGAAGTACCTTGGGCTAGATAAGTCAATGAGGGTTCCTGGACCCCAACCCATACCGGTTGAATCAAAATCTCCACTTGGAGGGCTATTTCAGACATTCGAGTGTCTGTGTGTGAAAAGATGTGCATCTATATGTATGCACAAACACATATAGTTTATCATTTTAACAATTTTAAGCACACAGTTCAGTAGCATTAAATATATTCATGTTGATGTATCTAATGTGAATAGATTGGATGTGCAGTCATCAACCATTCCTCTCCAGAACTCTTTCATCATCAAACTAAAGTGTATTATTTATAAAACAATTACTTCCTGTTCTCCACACTCCTTAGCCCTTAGTAACCTCTATTTTCTGTCTCTATAAATTTGTTCTGGGTTCTTCATCTAAGTGGAATCATAAAATACTTCTTTTGTGTTTGACTTCTTTCACTTAGCATGTTTTCAATGTTCAACAATGCCTGTGTCAAAATTTAATTCTCTTTTAAGGCTGAGTAACATCCCATTATATGTATACACCATGTTTTGATTACCCATTCTTCTGTGGGTGGATGTAGGGTAAATGGAAATGTGTCAGGCTTTTCTGCCCTCCTGCCATTGGTGTAGTGATGGACACCTGTGGTTCTGCACACATGCCTAAGTGGGCATGCACAGGTGGGTGCACCTGGGTTTAGACACGGATATATGGGGGCGGCATCACGAGGATGTCAGCAGAGCAGAACAAGCAGAGATGAGAGGCTATAGAGCCCAGAGAGTGAAGATGCGCCAGGGGCTAGGAGGCCTGCCAGCCTCCTGGCCCCCCTGCACCCCTGCCTGCTGTCTACCTGGTCACCTCTGACAATAAAAGCATAAAAAGCCACTGAGGGCTCCAAGACTCCTTCCTTGACCCGTCTGCCCAGAATCACGGAGAACTTGTTCGGTGCCCCTTGCTGCCACCACAGTGGACATAAGGGTTGTTTCGATCTTTTGGCTGCTGTGGGTAATGCCATGAACACAGTATACAAGTCTCTTTTGAAGTCTCCTTTAGTTCTTTTGAGTCTATAGCTAACACGTCGTTTGCATTTTTAATGAGCTCCTCTAGTGAGCCTCTTGTTCTATAGTTTAGAGGTTTGATAGCCACTTTTAGAAGATTTACTCATAACTGATTTGTCAAATCTTGTGCAAATGTATCTTGAAATTTAGTTTAATGAATGAATGGTTTTCGCACCCTCTTTCTTTTGCTGTTTCCTCTTCCACATCCATCTTACTACAACCTTGGGCCTCATCTCCTACAAGAATCTTCTTTCCTTTCCCAAATTGTTCTCAGCATGGTGGTCTGAGTACCCTTCCCCAAACCCCTATTCCTCAAATCCATCCCAGTCTCTTCCAAAATCTTTCATCAGTTTTCAGAACCTAAAGAATAAAATCCAAACTTCTTAGCTTGACTTTTAGAAACATTCAGTTGGGCCGTAGTCATCTTTCCAGCCTCTTCTTTGAAAATGCTTCATTCTGGAGTAGTGATTCTCAGAATCACTAGGATCCTGGAGCACCAGCATCAACATTACCTGGGAACTTGTTAGAAATGTATCTTCTCCGTCTGCTTCAGACCTGTTACACAAGCAGAGGAGCTGAGAGGGTCAGCAGCAACTGGTGTTCTAACAAGCCCGCCAGGTGCTTCTGAACTTGAGATTCCCTGCTGTAGTCAAGCGTTTGTGATACTTGTTCTTAAATACGTCTTACCCGGCAGCACTGAATCATTCTCATACAGTCCCACTTCTCAAAGAGTACCCTCTTTTTGTATCCAGTCAAATTATAGGAAACCCCCAGGCCCCAAGTAATTTATTACCCTCTTCATTGAACCTTCCATCGACTCCCCAGTGGGAAATCCCTCACCCAGCTCTACACTGGGATGGCTCCTTTTCTGTGCGCCCCCTGGCAGTTCATCCCGTACCGGTACCAGCTTGTGTTGCACATGAGGTAACCCTACATTTTACCGATTGAATAGAGGTCCTTTACCGCCACTTGATTTAGGAGGTTGTTGAGAAACTTCTCAGGTTATAGACTGGTCCCTTCAATCTGGCTAGACCACCTTGTCAATTCCAAATTATTGGTGAGGACGCTTCAGAGAGAAATCCAGTCATGACAGCGACCCTGGACCAAAGGTGGATAGTGTGAACTGGTGCGAAAGTCAGTCTGGTGGCACCCTGATAAACATTTCTTTCAGGAAATGAGTGGGGCTCAGCTGTAGCAACAGATGGGCAGTGGGGGTGGGGAGTCAGATCTTGCCTGCATCCACCAGAGAGAAAGGGCTGAAGGGAAAACACAGGTGCAAGGCTTTTGTTCCCCAGCCCATTCCCTCTGGGTTTATGGAGATGTCTGAGAGCACTTCCTTTTCTTTCAAGATTTATGGCAGTATTATCTAAAGGATGTGTAAGCTTCCTTGCAATTACTCAAAAAAGGAATAAATGGTGAATTTAGTGTGAAAAATCTAGGAGGGTTTGCCAGGTTCAATTAAATCTTCTACAAAGCCTGTAAGGAGGAACAGTGGGAAAGCAAGATTTAATTTTTTCCCCAGAGGCTGAAGACTCTCCAGAGTCCATGGGGAATGCTATAATGTGTTCATAACAGCGGTATCTATCTTTTTATCCAAGTGCTGCCTAATTCACTAGAAAATAGGAGGAAAACGCTTTTCTACACATAACTTGATAAGAGGATTCATTATAAATGCTGTTGTAGAATTAATAAAATGTTGAATGATTTTTCCATCACTTTTCTTCCTAATAGATGGTTAATGAGGATGAAAAGCAATTATTTTTATAATATATTTTCATGTAACTAGTGGCCAAGTGTACTCAATGGAAAATAATGGAAGTTCTAGTTCTAGTGAATTTTTTTAATGCAGAGTAGAATTGGGAAGATTCTGGAAATGTTGCCCTTTTGACTATAAGCACAAATTCTTCCTCATCAATAATTATCCATAACTTAAAATATTTTGAACATTAAAGGTAGTCTTATTTCTTTAAAAACACACACATTTTTTAGAGTTCTACATTTGGAATAAGTTTGTAGTGTGGTTCCAAATTCTTAAGCTGTGTACAGTGACAGGAAAAAACATGTTTGTTTTAAGTTGGCCATTTTTAGGTATATGGACTCCATGAAGAAAGAAATCTTAGTTAAAATTATGCTGCAATATTTAGATGTATGAAAGGAAGCTGTTTTCACCCAATTAAATTCAAAACTACTTAGTACATTTGGGGGGCCAGGAAAGTGCTTAGTCTAAGGATATTTTTATTTTTATTGAAGAGCACCTTATAAATCAAACCCTCTGCCCCAAAAACTCATGAAGGGAATCACCTCTTGATGTTTATAGATTGTGATCACAGTCACCAATAACCACTTAGAACCTTCCAGGAAGTTGGTCTGCTTAGTTTCTGAAGACTCAGTGATTACTGGGTCTCAGGAAAGGTCTCAAATATAAATCAGAATGTTTGGAGTTCTTACTAGTTTTTATTTGTCTTTTCAATGTAACTATTTCACTAGCACCAGTGTAGTTATATAAGTAACCACAGGGCTCTCTCTTCACTTCCTTCCCATATTCTCTTGAAGATCTTTCTGTGAGTGACAGAATCTTCAGAGTCTTCGGAGACTAAGACCAATTTCCTGGAAAGTCCTAAATGGTTATTGGTGGCTGTGATCACAATGTATAAACATCAGGAGGAGCTTCCCTTCATGAGTTTATGGGGCAGAGCTTCCCCAACCTGCTAGGGGAGCTATCTAATCCAAGGCCAGGTTTGGAATTACACAAAGGGTGTCCATCGGCATTCATTGTAGGTGGTGACAGAACAATGCCGGTATATAGTTTCTATTCTTTGGGGGGCTGAAAATGGGAGTGGGGAAACCCTTTGATGACTACGAGGAAGGCTGGGATTTCTAGATTATGTCTTGATGATATCAGACCTTGTGAGGGCTCAGTTCTTATTCATTTTTTTCTGCTAAGTTTTACAAAGGAGAGTTCAAGTTGTTACTTTGTGAATTAATTCCAATATTATTGCTTCAGTTGTTTTCTCATTCATATTTAAGAAAGGTGCTTGAATTTCTCTTTCTCCCCCCAAGATTTTTCATACATGTCTCTTGTCTACTTCTGAGATATGGCCATCTCTAGTGACAAATAGTCTTTAATAAATCCCCAGACGAACATCAGATAGGCGATCTTAGCAAGGATTTCACAAGGCCAGGTGTCAGTTTGATGAGAAAATACTTTGCTGTGTTCAGCAGCCTGAGCATCAAAATTTCAGTGTGTGAAATAAAAGTTGACAGTGACATTGGAAAGTATTGTTTTACTAATGACTGTATTTGTGGTTCATTTGGTTCTGCAGATCTTGCATTCATAATGTTGTGCTTTATTTATGCAAATGTATTTTCCATAACAATATACTTGCTTCTTTCCTTCATAAAAAGGCACCCTGTCTCTCCTGTCTCTCTACTTTTCAATCACGATATTTATCATCCTAATTCAGATACTGTTTGTTTTCTCCTGTGTACTACCCCATCTCCCCATATCCAAAACTATTCTAGCCAGAACTATTAATTCTCATCAAATTAATCTTCCTAAGTTGAAGCTCCATCATATCATGCTCCTTGCTTAGAAACTTGCAGCTTTTCCTGTTGCCTGATAAACTTACACTGTTATCCAAGGACCCACATACTGGAGTTTTAAATGACTTTTCCAGTTCTATCTCTTACTTTCCTCCCCATCCCTACCCCCTAAATTTCCATAACCTTCAGCCAGAGGAAACACATTGTAGCTGCCTACATCCACTACTTTGTCGAAGCTGTCTACAAGAGATTTAGCAAACTATGTCCTGAGGGATTTGGTTTACAGCCTGTTTTGTAAGTTAAAGTGTTTTACTTTAAAGGATAGAAGAGAGTAAAATATGCTTTAGAAGCAGGATGTGATCTGCAAATCTTACAATATTTATTGTCTGACCCTTTACAGAAAAAGTCTGCAAGACCCTGACTAGTTGAACACTCTTCCATCCTCTCTTTCTGCCCACCTGCCCATAAGTCTCCTTCCTTTGAACACCCCTAAGGGCTTTTGGGTTCTCTCAGAGTGCTTTCCTTTCTCCATTATATGATGATAATATATATAAATTTATATTAAGCTGAAAGCTTCTTTGGGGTAGAGATTATTTGTTACTTTTTTTTTCATTTTATAAATTCCTTCTAGTATTCCAGCACCTAGTAAAATGAGTTGTAGATAAAATAAATTTAGCAAGTACTTGTAATTGAATTTAATTAGGGTGAAATAAATATAAGCCACTTCCTGGGTTCCTAAAAATGAGTGAGAAATTTTCTGTTTATTTTCTGTTTACTTGTATCTCAATTTACGCTGAACCAGGGAACTATATTGACTGGAGTATGGGTCCCAGAATACAACATAAGGGTGAGCCTGCAAGTGAGTGAACCCAGAGGGACTGCCTGAAATTTCCTTTGGCTCAAGTGAAGAGCAAATACTAGTTAACTGCTGAAGATGTCACTGCTTATTCCAAAATACTTTTCATGTTTTCAGTTTCCTATTTAATGGTGAGGTAAAGAACTTGCTACTCTTGGTATAACTGATTTATATCATTAAGCAATGCATTTTTATGGTGAAATTTGGAAGTTTAAGTTCCATTTCTGTGGTGATAGACAGTTCCCCAAGCCAGGGGTGCCATGGGGCTTTCTTGGTAAGTGAATAAACTACTAAAACATTTGGTAGAAGTTATAGCATAATTTGCTGACATATAAAGGTATAACACAGAAGTGATTATCTGGGGTAACGTGGTTGCTAAGTTGTTGAAAAGACCTGAGTGGGGCTGATAGTCCAAACCCCCTAACTTTGATCACTCATGGGATCTAGTGCATTGCAGCCATTTCTATTCAACAAATAAGTTAAGTGTAGGAAGCATCCTTCATATAGAAAACAGATCTAGTGACTGATGCAAGGAGGGACATGGCCTTTAAATAGGAGAAGAACTGATGTGTTTCAGACAGGTTTCATGGGTTGTAACATGGTCATCAATGTGAAGATATTATCTCCTATTTGTGACAAATCCAGCAAGTAAATGTACACACAGAAAACTAAAATGTAAAGTACAAAGATGCATACTAGAAAAACTTACATCAAATAGCCAGAAGGAGTTCTCTTGACTAGAGGTGAGGAAGGAAGCAAAATATTGAGTTGAAAATGCAGTGTCCTATTTCAAATCTAAGAAATGAGGCAAAACTGTCAAATATGTCAGAAGATTCGCCACAGCTCCAAGATCCGAGAGTGAAGGAGCATAAGGTAGTGGATCAGGATGAAGCCTGTACCAGGCACGAGGGTCATATGGTGTCAAACATATGGTGTCAGCAATACTATAAAGAATTTACAGGTCAAAATCATTCAGAAACAGGAATCTTCAAGTAAGATTACATCTAGCTACTAGTCTTGGCTCCAGACCTTTAAGCACCAATGACATTTTCCTAGGTAACCACAATACACTGCACACCTAAATTAAAAGCAACAACAGCAAACTATTGCTTAATGTTATCTAGTACCTAATCTATTTTCTAGTTTTTTCCAATTGTTTTAAAAATAATAGGAAAATTATTTGCACGTTTCTTTTTTTTTTAATTTATTTATGCATACAAGCACTGGGGTACAGGCCAGAGGTGTGGGGGGGTGAGAGGATTCACCACAGAGAGCGGGGAGCAGAACAGGC
>JAGFMF010011870.1:16886893-16940877 GCA_019455555.1 Galemys pyrenaicus | reverse complement strand
CCCCCCCTGGCCGGCAGCAGGGATCGAACTTGTGCTGCAGTGGCTGCAATTTGCTTCGTAGTGCGTTGCTTAACCCACTGCGCCACCAGGGGAGGCCCAATAAGCTTTTGTTTTGATAAAAGAACAAAAACACATATTTTAGCATGTATGCTTTTTAAAATACAAGATGAAGTGCTATTTTATTTTTTTAAAGTGGAGTCCTGTAAATTCACATTTAGCTCGAAGTATAAGAAGAAAATTTACTCTGGAAATGAATTTTAATTAATTTCTTTCATAAAGAGTAATTAAGGCAAATATTCTATCTGCCCAGTACAGTCATATGTGCTACTTAAATTACATAAAATTAACTTCAGTTACTCAGTCACATGCACATTTCAAGTGCCCAGTGAGTCCATTTAGCTAGTGACTGCCATGTTAAAAAACACAAATATAGTACATTTCCACATTCACTAAGAGTTCTACTGGAAAGCACTGCTCTATATCCTACCTAGAGAATAGAAAGCAATAGGATCCATCTAAAATTATTACCTAAATTCGGTTCCTAACAGAAGATGTGCTGATTCATTGGAAATAAGTAGAGAGTTTAAAAAATAGTGGGGTACCTGAAAATTCTTACGGTACATAATAGTATGGAAATAGAGGGGACACCTGGTATGGAGTAGTGGGAAGATTTAACTTCTGTTTTGAATTGTTGTTGTTGTTGTAATGGTAGATATTCGTCACTTTAGCAAGATAGAGGTCAGCTATTCTCCTGGATTATTTTGGGCAGGGTGGATTAATCAAGAAAACAAAGAATGTATTTCCCATTAAAAATAACTTAACAGACTTTGTATATGTATTGAAATTTGTGGTAAAAATAGTCCAATTTTCAATTGAGTTAACCCAACTTCAAAATTGTAATGAGGGTTTTTTTTTATTGACTTCCTTTGGAAAATGGTACTGTTAATTTATAATCCATAATTGTCATAAGATGAGTTAAGTAGTAATGATCTGAAATATGTGACTCATTCAATTTACATCCTTTTCTTAGAAATTTAACTGTCTTATAATTATAAAATTATGTTACACCTATACATAGATTATTAATGTCACAAATATACCAATGTGTCAGACTAGCACTAATATGCATAATGCACTCTTCCACTATGTTTTCCAGTTCTCTGTAACCTATTTAATACTTGTAGCTATTACAGTTCTCTGTACCCAGTACTGTATGAAAGCTTTTAATTGTTCAAGTCCCTTGTTTCTCAGAAGAAATGTTTGTCAGAATGGTTAAATGGAATGTGCTAAACCTCACTCTACCCTACCACACTCCCAAAGCCTACGCTTCCTTGTATGAAACCTAGGAACAGTAGCTGCTATAAAAATAGAGGAACCGCTTATAATGATAAAAGGCAAAAGAGCTCTAGCAATTCCCTTAAATTTTAAACTTTTTTCTAAAATTTTACAAAAGCAAGCGCTATTATCTTAGCTATTGTTACATACACATACAATTTAATTTTGTGTTGAGAATGACTAACAAGTTCAAAACTAAAGACTTGACATTTAAAAAAAGCTTTCATATTTGAACTGTATTGTAGGCTATGCTGAATCACTGAATGAGCAGATTAAATGTGCTTGGGGTATCAGAAAATGAATGAGAAAGAAAAGAGTTTATCTTCAGTGAATTTATTCAGAATATTGCAACCTGAAAATCCAGGGGGGAAAACGATTTTAACTTGTCTTTAATGCAAAATGTGCATATTCTGACTGAAACTGATTTTATTTTTAGCTGTGTATGTTGGGAAAGGGGCACCAGTTGTTTTTTATTTATTTTCTGTGTTCAGATGTATTTGCACATGTCAGGCTATGTCCATCAGACAACAGTCTATTTCAATTTGAGTCAGATATAATCCATACATGGTCTCAGCCATGCCAGCCAGGGACTCAAATGGAAGGAAATCCCTGAGGAAGTAGTATAACTACGCTATATGCCCCTGGGGCTTTTGTTCCCTATAAAGAAGTTTTAGATATTTCTCAAAAATCCAGGTCTGTACTTTCTCCTTTGTTGCTAGAAGAATTTCTAGAATTTTGCAATATACTATAACTCAGCTCTTGGGAGATTTCACCCTGCTAAGCAGCTCTTCCATCTGGTTTGGTTGTGAATGAAACTCAGAAGTATTAGGTGAGCTAGGAAGTATTTCCTTCTTTTCCACAGAAGATATGACTATCACTAGGTCACGCCTATCTCAACTTGAGTCCCAATCTTTGCGAGGGCCACCTTCTGTTCCCTCCCTTCGGTCATAACTTCTTGCCTCCCTCAAAAGATTCCTTACCAAGTAAGATGAACAGTTCTTTTCTAGGGTTTTTGGCATGTCTAAAACCCAATCATAATGATATTATCTGCTGAAAGAAAGATTTATCTTGGACCAGTAGTTCAGAAAGTACAAGTACTATCCAAGTGTCTCAATTTTCAGACCTGTTAGAATGATAAATTTTTTAGTGAAACAATTCAGAATTTTATTTTCATTTAAATAGGCATGAATAATATCTTAACTAAAACTATGGTGCTGCTAGTAAACCACTCCCCCTCCCACCTCCGCCCACGCCATTTTTCAAATCCAATAGCACTGTTGATATTAATGACCACTTTTCTCCAAAATTCTGATCTCAGTTACAGGATATTTATGATGATATGAGTCTTATACAGGCAGTACTCCAGTTGGCTTAATTTGGCAAGATCTTCCTTGAGTATGAGTATAAGTTTGGGCCTTGAGCCAGTAATAAAATGGATTGTAAATGTAAATAATTACATCATCTGGTGAAGTCTGCTGTTAAGACTAGGACACAGTCACCTTCTTCAAAATTTATTCAGAATACATTTGAATCTTTCTAGCTGTGTGATCTTGAAAAATTACTTAATCTCTCCGTAGTTCTGTTTCTTCATCTATAGAGTGAGCAAATCATAACATTTACCTCATAAGCTTATTAAACAAGTTAACATACGTAAAGCAGTTGGATTATCTGGCACAATAAAATCTATAAAAGCATTAGCTATTCTCATTATTATTAGACTGATAGAGGGAAGCTGGAGAGATTATATATTATTCTGAACCTGTGTGAGAGAATCTAGACAGTGCAGTTTCCACTTAGGAAACTTTTTTTTTTAAAGATTTATTTATTTATGCATACAAGCACTGGGGTACAGGCCAGAGGTGTGGGGGGGGGTGAGAGGATTCACCACAGAGAGCGGGGAGCAGAACAGGCAGATCAACAGAAGTACACTGCTGAGGGGAGCAGCGGGCACAGCAGGAGATGTCTGCTGCACCATGTGGGCGCCCTCTCTGGCCGGCATCAGGGATCGAACTCGTGCTGCAGTGGCTGTGGTCTGCTTCATAGTGCGTTGCTTAACCCACTGCGCCACCAGAGAGGCCCAAACTTAGGAAACTTTTAAGACATATTTTGTGTACATAAACGTTTGCCAAATAGTTATAGTAGATAAATTATAATCTCCTTCTGGAAAAAATTTCATTTTAGAAGAAAAGTATTTTGCAAATAAATGGCTTATCTTTGGAGCATGAAATTAGAGATAAAAGTGAAAAGGATATACACTGAAAAATTATTGCTATAAACTCATAATTACTGATTGTGTTCAAAGCTTTTTTGTTGACCTGCATGAAGATAAATAGATTAAAGATTTTTCACATTTAAAAATATTATTTTGCATTTGGTGGTGGGTATGGTGAGAAAATGTGATCTTGGAATCTTTACCATCTTATAAGCTGATGTTAACTCAATTAAAAAAGAAATGAATAGACTTTTAAAAATTCACTTGCGTATCCTTTTGGTAATTTAAAGAGAATTTTCAAGTAATATGATATGTTTTTTATGGGGAAAATAAAATATGGGGAAAAACTTCTGTTTTAAAATTTGTATGGTCTCGAAATTTTTGGTTTTACCATGGTAAAGTATTGACACTGGATTTGCTTTGGAATGGTAAAATGCTAGAAAACTAGGTAAAATATTTGAAAGACTAATTTTAGATATTGGACTATAGGCAGTGAAGGACTTATCCCTGAGAGAAAGAAGACAAACAAGGGAAGCCATACAACTATCCAGATTGACTGCATAGTCACCTTCCAGGGAAAGGGAGAACAAAGCAAAAACAGTCTCACTGAACTAAGAAGGAAATCATAGATTAGGGAAGCCAGTCAGCTATAATTTGTGGCACAGAAAACAAGAGAACTGGGACCTACACAGAACAATAGCTTTAGAAATCTTCATAGACTTTTGCTTGAATATTTGGTTAAATATTAATCTATGGCTTACCTAGTGCCACACTCACTAGGGCCAGGCAGACAACTATTTGGCAAAGATAACTTCCAGGGAACTATATGCGGAAAGATCAGTAGAAATACCACAGAACTAGTAGGTATTTAAGTTCTGTTCTTGAGCCTGAGTGGAGAAAGATCCTTGAACACTTAGTATTCAGTAGAAGCTTCAGAAAGTTCCTCTTTGAAGATAAGTAACAATACAGGTTACTCTACACATGCCCTGCCAGAGTTTTCAAACAAGATCAAAGAGATTTGCACTAGATTAACAGGTCACAAGATTCAAATCCAATGTTCTTCAAATAAAGATAACAAAATTCTTACACACAATAAATTAACATTCACAGTAGAAGGCATACAATAAAAATTTGTTGAAACTATAAGAAAGCAGGAAAGTATGAACTATAACTAGGAGAAAACCAGTCAATAAACAGAAGGTGACAGAAACAGTAAAATTTAATAAACATTTTAAATCAACTAGAAATGAATGTAATTAAAGATTTAAGGATAATAAATATACAGTAGGTAATAGATACATAAAAATAAAAAGCCAAGTCAAACTTCTAGAACTGAAAATTAAAATAACTAAAATCAGAAATTTCACTGCATGGATTTTATTAAATATGGCAGAAAAAAGAAGTAAACTTGGAAATGGCAATGAAAACAATTAAAACTAAAATATAGATAAGAAAAAGGATAAAAAATAATAAAGACAAACTTCAAATACGTTAGGCTTAGTGAAAGATGTTAAACACAAAAGAAAACAACTATGATCCCACTTCTATGAAATGTCAACCATATTTGGTAATTATACTATGATTATGTCAGAGGATATACTTGTTTTAAGGAAATGTATACCTCTATATTTAGACATTATAAAAAGTGAAGAATATGTCCACCATATTAACAGAATAAAGAAAAAAGTCATGGGTTTGTATCATACAGGAGAGGTACCTGATAAAATGTTATAAGACAAAACAAAGCATGATAAAACTACAACAAACTGTCAGTAAACCAATATACAAGGAAAATTATTTCTCAATCTGAGAATCTATGAAACTCTAAACATATTTAATGGTGAAATACAAAGTACTTTCCCTCTAGGATCAAGAATAAAACAAAGGTCCTCCATGGTGGCACAAGGGTTAAGGCTCAGCATTATGAAGCCATCAGCAGCCACTGCAGCACTGATTTCTATCCCTGGCCAGAAGCTAACCCACATGGCACAGCAGACCTCTCTTGTCTCGCTCACTGCTCCCCTCAGCAGTGTATTTCAGTCAAACTATGTGTTCTGCTCCCTGCCTCTGTCTCTGGTGTATCCTCTCACCACCCCCCACCCCCCACACCTCTGGCCTACACCCCAGCTCTTATATGCATAAATAAATAAACCTTTAAAAAGAAGAAAGAACAAAAGAAAGATATCTGCTCTTAACCATGTTTATTCAACATTGTACTATAGGCAAGACAAAACTCAAGGACATATAGATTAAAGGAAAGAAGTGAGACTTTTTATTATAAACAATATGATCATGTATATAAGAAATCTTAAAGAATATATTGACAAACTACTAAAGCTAATAAGTTAATTTAGCATTAAATGTAACAAGTTAATACTAGCAACACATAATCGAAATTTAAAAATAGCATTTGCAATCAGATCAAAAAACTGGAAATTCTTGGGGTACACTTCATAGAAATATCTTCACTATCCATAGATTAAAATCTATAAAATAATTACAAGAACAGTTTTAAAAAGACTAAATGAATGGAGAGGGAGACTATATTTATGAATTGGAAAACTCAGTGTTGTTGAGATGTCAATTATTTCCAAATCAGTAAGCCAAATCTAAAATTTGTATGGATATTCAATATAAATATTCAGGTAGTACAGAGGTCTTGTACTACCAGATATTAAAGCTTGCTCTAAAGCTACAATAATCAAGGCAATGTGGTGTTAGTGTAAGGCTAGACATATGAACATTTGAACAGAATAGAAAGTCCATAATTAGACCAATACTCACATCGTCAGTTGATTTTTGACAAGATTATATTGTGCACCTTCCCTGTCAGTGATCTCTCACTACTTCTGGCTAACAGTGCTCTGATTCCAACTCCTGTGAATGAGGTTTGCTGGTTTTTGAACTACTTGTAACTGGGATCAAAGCACGTAGATTTTATAAATGAAAAGTCAAGGGAGTAGTTTTGCATTCGGGCAGTTTGCAAATAATTTAATCAGGAATTAATGTTTTCCTTGGCTCTGTTTTCTCTTAATTAACCTATTCACAACAGATTTTCTTTAAGTGATGGCAAATGTAGCCACCAAAAGTTCAAGTCTGTGTTATTTAACAACCCGAATGGTAACCATCTACTTTTTTCTTCCTGTTAGTTATAGCAAAAGTGCCAGCCTATTTCTTACTGTATTTACCTAGAAAATATGTTTATTTATAAACTGTGGCAAAGGGTATGAAATACGCTGCTTGGCCTTTCAACCTGGTATCTGCCTGTAAATCTAGATTGACTCCAACCCCAAGTGAACCACATTGCCACAAAGTGAGGCGTAATGATATCCCTGGGTTCTTTCTCGATTCAGATGTCTACTAGAGTGTAATAGGTCTGGCATACTGAATTTTACTGCAGTGTTGATTCTATCCAAATACTATAATTCAGCCCTCGGGATAATGCACAGGGAGACCCTCACTGGAACCAGGCAAAGACAAGAGACTTATCTCATCCCATGTTACCAGAATTTGATGACAATGTCCTATAGCCCTTCTTCTATACAGTCAGGATGGTGGGCCCAGCCCCTATAGAGTAGGGTTGCCTGTGGCAGGGCCAGGCAGATAAGACAGTGTCAGGACAGTGGGCACTACCAAGTAGAGTAGTAATATCTTTTACTCCCTTTTTTAAAGAAATGAATTTTCAAAACTAAGCAAAGCATAAATGGATTTGATATAGGGAAGGCAGATTCCTACTCCTGTTTATTTCTCTCATCTCAATAAGAACAGTGACTATTAAGACAAAAAGAAAAAGTAAGAAAATGGGAAACTGGAAAACTATATAGAAAAACATAGTTTCTTACTCAACATATCATTGACAATGTTGGCAAGCAGTCATTTTCAGCTGTCAAAAATGTAAGTAGAACAGCTCACTTAGGAAAGAGGAAGGCAATATTCGTAAGCCTAATCTGTCAATCAAGGCTTGCTTGATTATTTGTAGAGAAATGCTGGAGGAAAGGTTTTGAAGTAGCAAAATATATTTATATTTTTAATTAAAAAGTAAGACTTTGAGAATAGTCTTCTTTTGTGTTTTTCCCAGGATATTACATTTTGAAAGATGGAATTACATTTTTGACTTTTAAAGAAAATCTATATTATGTTATTGGAATATAAAATCTGAAATTAAGTGAAATATTTCCCACTGAAGAGGTTTGTAGTATTTCCAACTTTACTTATCTTGAACACAAATATAAGAGGCAAGCAATACTAGGAGAAAAATATGTAGGTGATGAAATTGTCAAATCTGGCTTCAATAAATTTAAAGCCAAATGACTTTTCATTTAATTGTATCATTTCTGGGTTAAGGAAAGTACAAACATATTTTATATGTTAGAAGGAAATAAAGGGAAAAGCTTCTTAAAGTAAGGTTTGATCAGAACAAAAGTGATGTGGAGTTGGATGGGGTCTTGAATTTGAGTAGATACAAGTGCTTCAGCCAATAGGAGATGGTAAGTGTGAGACTGTGTGACTTTCCACACAGCCTTGGAGCACCTTAGGGCTTCTGCTTTGATCACTGGAGCCCCAGCTCTAAGAACAACCATGAAACAAACCTGTTGCATTGAGACTTCCATGTTGGCAAAGCCAACGGAGGTACCCCACTCAATAGTCTCAGGTGAGCCCAGCTTTTCAGCTCCTCCCAACAGGCCTCTAGTGATAGAAATGAAGCTGTTTTGGGTCCTCCAAGCCACCGAGTGCCCCCTCTCTTGATGCTATGTGAAACAAAAGAATGACCCAACCAAACCCAGCCCATTTTGTGACTTACAAAACCAGGATTTATAATAAAACAGTTTTAACTTTGAGTTACAATATTTTGAGTAGTTTGTTATCAAACTAAAGAACAAAGGATAAACCATTTTAGAAATAAGTGATATAATTATTTTTCTTTGAAAGCAAGAATTTAGTATTTCTTAAAAATGACCAAGGACAAATAATCTAGCAAAATATTACAGCAATAAACTGATACTGAGTATTTTTTTCTTCACTGTCAGGGTGTCTGAGGTCCTAAGGAATACATGCAATTTATAACGATACTTTGAAAAGAAAATGAGATAGAAAATATTTTGGGAATCTGTAATACAATGGGATGAAATTTCCATAGATCCAAAAAGGTCTCACATCATAATTAGTGAGCGACCTGTATCCTTTCTCTTCTGTGTTTATGAAAGAGACAAATCACAAGTGGACTGATATTATCATCATGTTGAAAAAGATAATTTCCAGTATCATTTCTGTGATATAGATTTTGAGACTCCTTAGTTTAGGCAAAAGAGATTGGAAACATTTCTTAAAAGCTGAGGAGGTGGGCCTCTCTGGTGGCTCAGTGGGTTAAGCGATGCACTATGAAGCAGACCACAGCCACTGCAGCACGAGTTCGATCCCTGATGCCAGCCAGGGAGGGGACGCACATGGCGCAGCAGACCTCTCCTGCCTCGCTCACTGCTCCCCTCAGCAGTGTACTTCTGTTGATCTGCCTGTTCTGCTCCCCACTCTGTCTCTGGTGACTCTTCTTACCACCTGTGACACTGGCCTATACCCCAGCTCCTGTGTGCATAAATAAATAAATCTTAAAAAAAAAAAAAAAGCTGAGGAGGCAACAAAAACAAAAAACTGAAAATACAACTCTCCTTCCACTTCCATAGTTCTGAATGCTTGCAAGAGATGTTTAAACCCCTAAGATACATAAGATTTTAGGGTCAAAAGGAAACACTATAGATAATTAAATTAATCAGCATAACTATCTTAACGTTGAACATTTTTTTTAATATTTTGAAATTCAGTCACTTATTTCCCAGACTATCCATTTATTTTTCAATTCAAATATTATGTGGAGTCCACTGTAACTTAATTATTTTGTGTTGAACTTGGCTTCTTAATGTGAAATGCAATACTTTCATAAACACATATCTGAAATCCTCTAATGTCCTGCAATGAAAGCATAGCAAGTTAACTAAACATAGAACAAAAATCAAAGGATATCACTGGTGTTTTTCATTAATCAGAAAATTGAAAACAACAGAGCACATACAATTCACTTATGCTTTGGTTAAGTGTAACACTGTGGGTCAAAATAATTCTACTATCAACAAATTGCCTTACATATAGAAGGATGCTATTGGTGTAGCTTTTAGTTGATTAACAATAACAGTGCCATGCACTAAAATCCTGACTAAAAAGTGACCAAAATCCTAATAATGTAATTCTCACCTCTAAAACAATAGTAAATATTTGTTTTGATAGAATGGTGGTTAGCAAAATTAATAACTAAGCACATTGTACATTGAGATTGAATCTATTTAGAATGAACATGACTGATAGTTCTTAATAATGATAAGACATTTCATAGATCTTTAAGAGACCATGCAAACAGAAGAAAGATGTGGAGACAGGGTTCACAGAACCTTGTTGTGAAATGTTGCTAACCCAGTCACATGCCAAGCCTGACTCCAGGAAACAGTCTTCTAAAGCCATGTTAGAGGTGAGCGTCTACCAAATAGTACCATATTTTCTCCACACTCCCTTCAAAACTAGTGAGCTCTCATACTCAATAGTGACGTTTAGTTCGAATAGTGATAATAAAATCCACAGTTGTCTTTAAATGTTCATATAAAAGTAATGGTTATAAAAATCAATAGAATCTTCAAAATAATTATTTAATAAGAATGCATATAAAAACAAAAAATTAAACATAAAAGTAATATTTAGTATTTACCAATTTCAGTAGTAAAATGAAAAAGATCCTGAGATTAACTTGTGAAACCACCTTCAGGTATAAGCTATTAATGAAAAACCCAAATAAAAAAAGTAATAAAAAGATGTGAAAGTAAAGCTATGAACAAAAGAAAAGAGATAAAAAGTGAACTCGGAATCAAGATAGAACTGATAATAAAAATCTTTAGGTATCCCAAACTGTTATGTATGTTTCTTTTTTTTTTTAAAAGATTTATTTATTTATGCATACAAGCACTGGGGTACAGGCCAGAGGTGTGGGGGGGTGAGAGGATTCACCACAGAGAACGGGAGCAGAACAGGCAGATCAATGGAAGTACACTGCTGAGGGAAGCAGCGGGCACAGCAGGAGAGGCCTGCTGCGCCATGTGGGTCCCCTCCCTGGCCGGCGGCAGGGATCGAACTTGTGCTGCAGTGGCTGTGGTTTGCTTCACAGTGTGTTGCTTAACCCACTGCGCCACCAGGGAGGCCCTATGTATGTTTCTAATGCATGATAGCAATAAGATGAGTTATAGTTTACTGAACTCATGACACTAGGATGATTGAGTATATAGGAAAAATTAAAAATTATATTCCTACCTCCTATCAAACAAAATATATTATAGAAATAACAAAACATTAAAATTATTTAGTGGATGGGAGTGCAAATTAAAATGTTAGTGAGGATATAAAGTGGCCATAATTCTCCAGTTCTCATAGTGGAACTATAAACTACTTTGAAAAAATTCCCAACAATTTCTTATAAAACTAAAATGTATCTACCCAAGAATCTAATAATATCACTTCTAGATATTTACTTAAGAGAAATGCAAATACATGTTCACACATGAAGATAATCATAGAGGATTATTCATAACCACATCTTTCTCAATAGCCAAGAAACTGGAAACAGCCTAGATGTTCATCAACAAACGGTGGATAAATCTGTGGTATAGACATACAACAGACTACTTGGTAAGAAAATGGAAGAAACTGTTGGCTTATAAATTAAATGTTTGTGTCCTCCCCAAATTCATATGTTGAACCCTATTCCCTGTCCCTGACCTACTGTGATAGTATTTGGACATAGGGCCTTTGGAGGTGATGGGGTTGTAAAGGTAGAACCCTCATGAATGGAATTAGCACTCTTATAAAGAGACTTCAGATAGCTCACTTCTCCTTCCACCCTGTGGAAGACGTAAAGCAAGAAAGCAGCCATACATGAACCAGGAAGAGAGTTCTCACTAAATGTTAAATCTGCTTGTATCTTGATCTTGAACTTCCCAACTTCTGGAACTAAGAGAAATAAATTTCTAACCCACCCAGTTTGGTATTTTTGTTAAAGCAGCTCAAATGGACTAAATGCTACTCAAAAATGCAATGAATGGATACATTTTTAAAACATAATGCTAAATGAAAAAATTTTAATGAATATATATATTTTTCTACTTATATAAAGTTCTAAAAGAGGCAAATTTAGGGCCTCCCTGGTGGCGCAGTGGGTTAAGCAACACCCTATGAAGCAAACCACAGCCACTGCAGCACGAGTTCGATCCCTGCTGCCAGCCAGGGAGGGGACCCACATGGTGCAGCAGACCTCCTGCTGTGCCTGCTGCTCCCCTCAGCAGTGTGTTTCAGTCAGTCTGCCTGGTCTGCTCCCCATTCTGTCTCTGGTGGATCCTCTCACCCCCCACACATCTGGCCTGTACCCCAGCTCTTGTACAATAAATAAATAAAATATTTAAAAAAAAAATAAAAGAGGCAAATTTAATCTCTGGTAGAAAAGAATACAACAGTGCTTGCCTTTGAAAGATTAGGGTAAATAATACCTGAGAAAAGAATGAACTTTCAAATGCAAATTTGCAACATTCTATATCTTGATAATAATGTAGGTTACATAGAAAAGTATATTAATACCTGGGTACTTCACTGTTTATAAACTTTACTTTTAAATCTAACACAAATATTTAAATCTAGTTCATGGGGTCTCCCTGGTGGCGCAGTGGATTGAGCAACGCACTATGAAGCAAATTGCAGCCACTGCAGCACAAGTTCGGTCCCTGCTGCCTGCCAGGAGGGGACCCACATGGCGCGGCAGACCTCTCCTGCTGTGCCCGCTGCTCCCCTCAGCAGTGTACTTCAGTTGATCTGCCTGTTCTGCTCCCTGCTCTCTGTGGTGAATCCTCTCACCCCCCACAACTCTGGCCTGTACCCCAGTGCTTGTATGCATAAATAAATAAATCTTTAAAAATAAATAAATAAATAAATAAATCTAGTTCATGATATGCATGCATTAATATAGAATGGATATAATAAATAACGAACACCTACCTACCTATGAAGGCAATAAAGTTTGTTTAATGTAAATAAATATACACTATTAACTAGAGTTCAGTGAAATTGGCACTGACTATGATACATGATGGATGGGAATGTTAATGTGTAAATAATGTTTATTGTATGATTCATAAATGAATTTAAGAGTTGATTTTGAATTGAGAATATTATAAAGTTATGTATATGATGGAATGTCAAGCAAACTTTAAAAATTTATGCAATATGAATTTCATGGAAAAATTTTTATAAAATTCTTTAAAACAAAGATGTTTAAAAAAGAATAAGTCAAACCATATAAAATTTTGTGTTTATATTTAGACAGTGGTCTGGAAAGATAGACACTGACATTTTGCAAGTACTATCTGTAGTAGAATATCATACACTATTATTATTCCTTTTTCTGCATTTCAGTAATTTTCCAAGTTTTCTACTTGATGTAAATTAACTTTGAGCTCGAATAACTACTATTCTTGAAAGGATGTGACCCAAATATTTGAGGTAGTCAGCAAATTTAAAGAAGGTTAACCGAGGATAGTAGTGAATAGCTACTTATTTAATGATTCTGTGTGTCAAACATGTGGATTTGACTAAGCTAGGTGGCTCTTCTGGTCTTAGTTGGGTTACCTCAGACTATGAGCTGTCAGATTGACTAGGAGTCACTGGTTCTGTCTGGGGTACCTTGGCATTCTTCCATGCTGTTTCTCAACCTCTAGTAGACTATTTCAGACTTGTTCACATAACCACTGGACAAATTTCCACCTAAGCTACTAGAGGTGTCAAGAACTGTGAAGGTCCTGGTGAAACTGGCATACAATAGCATACAATAGCATCCCATTGTCCAAAGAAAGTCACCAGAGCAGCCCAGATGCCAGAGATAGAAGAGACTCTACTTGTTAATAGAAAGAACTGAAAAGTTACATTGTGAAAGAGTTTAGACACCAAAAGGAGAATAATTTGTGGCCATTTTTGCAATCTCTTACACTAAACATTTGTTTTTATTAACAAGTAATGTACTAAATGTGAAAGATATAAGGAATGTGTAAGCATTTCTGTCTAATGTAAAAATAAAATCAACAATTAAATCAATCTATAATCAATTACAAAGGTTAATAATTAAAAATTCTACTCTTATAATAGTTATTCAACAAAGTAAGACATTCACAACTTAACACTTTTTTTTTTAATCTGGGTAATCTTATTGATGAAGAGTTTAATGGGTCTGACTTATCTTAGTAAAAAAGAAACTTAAGAAGCAAATGAAAGAATTTGAAACCAAACAAAAACATCAAGCAGAATACAATTCATTGTCCATCTCATCTATTTGTATTGAATGTCTGCCAATTTGCTCTTAACTAGTCACGAGAAATTTTAGTCATCGGAAAATTTAGCTGATTTGAGTTTACACAGGAGATAACAGAAAATATATTCTCTCTCTATATATATATATATATTTCTCTCTCTTACACACACACACACACACACACTCATATAAATTCTTCCCCTCCAAAGAGTAACTCTATTCTATGCACCTTTTTCACCTACAGTAGGTTCAAAGTGTTTTTCACCTACAGTCAGTTTACTTAGTGTTGGCATAGAAATGCTGTAGGATTTCTATCCAGCGTCTCTTGTTAAGAAGTCTAGAAAAGTATATTTTTATGTACAGACATACACATGGTTTAAAAGTTTAGAATTTTAAAATCTATTGTATACATTGGAGATCAACTCCAATCTTAAGTTTTATACTTGATGCCATCACTGAGGTTAAGGAATTAAGCAATATAATAAATCTAACAGTGGCTATTGCTAAATTTAAGAAGAATTTTATGAACTATCTGTAGTAGAGATAGTAGATTGATATTTGACATCTATCTCATTTTCTGTGCTGTGGAGGTTGGAAAACTAATCGCTATATTTTCTAGTCTCCCTAGCAGCTAGGGTCTGGATGTGATTTATGATCAACAAATCAGATGTTCTTGCTACTGTGAACTCTAGGCTTCTATTGCAATTTCCTCCTCCATTGCTGGCAAAAACAATGATAGAGGCATTTGCTTTTTCTGTGGAGTATTAGCAAAGGTCCCACTATTCAAAGACTACTGCAAGATGTTGAAGACAGGTTGGGTTGCCTGTGGCACAATTCTGGAGCCAGCAGCAGTAATGACAATCTCCTGACCATGGCTGGATGCACTATCCTCTTGGTTTTCTGATAATGAAGGCTTACCCACTTCAGAAATAGAAGTGTGGCTCTGAAATTTAGGAATCCATGATTATGGAACACTCAGTGGCCCCCTTGGTGTTATTAGGTTGCTAGGGCTGCCTAATAAACTACTGCAGACTGGATGACTTATAACAATAAAAGTGTATTCTTTTACAGCAGGGTGCTTACAGTGTGAAATCATGGTGTTAGTAAGGCCATGTTCTCTTTGAAAGCTTCAGGAGCAATCCTTCCTTGCCTCTTCTTGGCAGCAATTTTTGGTATTCCTTGGCTTGTAAATGCATCACTTCAGTCTCTGTCTCTATCTTTACATATCCTTCTTTCATGGGTCAAGTGTTTGTTTCTGTTTTAAGGACACCAGTCATTTTATTAAGGCCCATCCGAATCCAGTACAATCTTATTTTAACTTGTTTACATCTGTAAGAGCTTATTTCCAAATAAGGTCACATTCACAGGTTTCAGGTAGACATGAATCATGGGGGACTTCATTCTATCCTATATAGTGCCCCAATTCTACATTTATCAATGTTATCTACATTGCAGATAAGATCTTATCTTTTAGATAAGTTAGCATACTCAGAACCTTTCTGGCTTCCCCCAAAATCTGAACATCTTTTAATATACTGTAATAGATATCTTACTATTTAACTAGCTAGAATGAATTATATTCTTTGCAAATGAATTCAGACAATATATTTTATGGATTTCTTAATTGTTAAACTTAAGGTTTTGCTTTTATCACATGTGTGTGATTAAAAAAAAATTGTTTCCCACTTTGAAACCTAAATTTTTCATAATCAGCACTTTTGAGATCACAAATTTAATAGCTTCTTCTGGGTCTGTCAATAAAGTTCTAATGAGATACAGATGAGGGGAAAGGACCAGTGTTTATTGAGAGACTGTTATATGCTAGAGACTTTATTAATTGGGAACACGTACAATATGTTTTCTAAATTTAATAGAAAACTGAGACCTAGAAGACCTAGAAAGAAATAACATTTACAAATTTTGTGGTTTTAATAAGTGAAAGTCTAAACAATGTTCTTTCTATTACTCTATTGTTCAGTGAAATATTTTATTGGAGGGAGTGAGAGTAGTTGAAGGATTTTTGTATATCAGATCAAGAGCTTATCATAATAAAACATGATGTAACTATCCAGCAATAGAATCAATTTAAAAGAAGAATTTGTAAATCTAAAGGAGTATTGTCCTCTTCAAGCAAGTCATATTTGGAGCTATGTAGTGATTTCAAGTATTGTACACAGTATTTTGAATCTTTTCTGTTGGAATTTCCAATAGCATTGGAAATCTTTTCAAATATCCTCAGTGGTGTGTTTTCCTTCCTTTTGAGGTTGCTATTTTCTTCTTTTAGAGTGACTGATTTTAAAGACCAGGCAAAAGTTGCTCAAAGCTTAGTATAGTGAGTAAAATGGATGCTAAGCAATGCTTTATGCTGCACACAATCCCACAAATGTTACAGAATTTCTGCATAATAAGCCTGCCTGACTGTTTGACCTTGTAGATTAATTCAGCAGGGACAATACCATTTATGTTGAAGAAACAAATTAACATTGTCTTCATTTGTGATTCATCAGGCATACTTTCTTAGACCTTTGGTTTGTTGGAGTTTTCTATTTAAGATTTTGGAATTTTATTTTCAGGCCATTCTAGAAATATCAAGTTTTCCCTAAGTTTCTATTGTTCTATTACTTTGTCCAGTTTCTCTTGAAAGGTCAGAAAAAATATCAAGTCTTTTCTATTTCTGTTCCTCACTCCAAATGGATGCCACAATCTTCAGAGCACCTTTGCTTTTGTTTAAATTTTCTCTTAAAAATAGCTGTTTCATGGCTCTGAAACACAGGACAAGATACTCAGCAGCCCCTCAAATGAGAGAAACAAAATTAAAGCTACAGTCACACTTGTTTTTTTCACCTGCATATGAGCAAATATCAAGAAGCATAATAGTATATTATACAGCAAATGGAGCCTTCACTGTTAACAGGAGTATAAGCTGGTACAAGCCTATGATAGGTAATCCGTCAATATCTTTCTAAGTTGAAAATGTACATACCCTTTGATCCAGAAATGCTACTTTTAGGAATTTCATGTAGATGTACGTGGACACCTGCAATATCACAGTGTACATATCTACTGCAACTTTGTAACAGTAAAAGTTAATCAATTTAGGTCTGATTAAATAAATCAGGGCATATTCATGCAATGGAATAAAACAGTTCTTTTAACAAATATATATTGTATAACACTGGTTTATAGTGTTATCTAAGTTTCAGGTGCTCATCATTATACTTTGACATCTGTGTAGTCTATATTCTCATCCTCAAAAGTTTAGTTTCCATCCATCACCACATAATTGAACCCCCTTTACTCTTTTTTATCCATCTCCAATGCTTTCCCCTCTGTTAACTACCCTGTTCTCTGACTATAAGAATTCATTTTTGTTTTGTTTTAGTCGCTCTTTTGCTTTGTTTCTTTAACACAGTATTTTTATCTTTTACAATGAGTGAAATCATATGGTATTTGTCTCTGTGATTTCGTGTAATATCTTCTGTGTCCATCCATGTTATTGCAAATGGCTAGATTTCTCTTTTTTAAAATAACTGATAATATTTCATTGTGTATTTATGTATACCACATCTTCTCTGCAGATTAATCAATGGGCACTAACATTGTTTTCATATATGGACTATTATGAGTAATGCTGCAGTGAACATAAGGGTGTACCTATTTTGCAATTAGTGTTTTCTCATTCTTTGGATAAATACTCAGAAGTGGAACAGCTAAGTCATATGATATTTCTATTCTTAATTTTGGAGGCATCTCCATACAGTTTTCCATAGTGACTGTAACAGTTTACATTCCCAACAACAGGGTATGGAGAGTTCCCTTTTTTAAAACATCCTTGCCAGCACCTGTTGTTTCCAGTCTTTTTTAATATTGACATTCAAACAGGTGTGAGGTGATATCTTTTATTACAATTTTGTGCATTTTCCTAATAATAAGAGGTGATGAGCATCGTTTCATGTGTCCATTGGCCACCTGTATGTCTTCTTTGGAGAAGTGTCTACTCAGCTCCTCTGCCCACTTTTATCAGTCTATTTTTGCTATTGTTGTTGAGTTACATGTGTTCTTTTTGTATTTTAGATATTAACCCACCAACACAGAAGATAACCTACTGAATGGAAGAAGGTATCTTCAAATTGTATACTACACAAGGAGTTAATTTTTCTTTTTTTTAAAATTTTTTTAAAAAATTTATTTATGCATACAAGCTGGGTACAGTTCAGAGACGTGGGAGGTGAGAGGATTCACCAGAGACAGAGTGGGGAGCAGAACAGGCAGACTGACTGAAATACACTGCTTAGGGGAGCAGTGGGAAAAGCAGGAGAGGTCTGCTATGCCATGTGGGTCCCCTCCCTGTCCGGGGATGGAACTTGCACTGCTGTGCAGCGGATGCTTCACAGGACAGCGCTCAACCCACTGCGCCACCAGGGAGGCCCCAGTTAATTTTTCTTAAAAGGAGTAATTATGCTATGCTGCATGTCTTGCTTTGGAGAGTGATTAAACTCAGTCAGTCTTGAATGTATCAAATTGAATTTGGGCATTAGTGAATAACAACTATTTAGTTAAAAAAAATAATTAACATGGGGAGCTTGAAGTTAAATTAAAAACCAGGATTCCATGAAACCTTTCTGAGACATTTATTAAGTGAAAAAGTCAGGGTATAGACCACTATGTTTATTAGTATAGAAAACAGTATATGGGGGCCTCCCTGGTGGCGCAGTGGGTTAAGCAACGCACTATGAAACAAACATCAGCCACTGCAGCACGAGTTCGATCCCTGCTGCCAGCCAGGGAGGGGACCCACATGGTGCAGCAGGCCTCTCCTGCTGTGCCCGCTGCTCCCCTCAGCAGTGTACTTCCATTGATCTGCCTGTTCTGCTCCCGTTCTCTGTGGTGAATCCTCTCACCCCCCCACACCTCTGGCCTGTACCCCAGTGCTTGTATGCATAAATAAATAAATTTAAAAAAAGAAAACATGGACAAAGTTGTCTATGCATAGAGTATCTGTTAAAGGAGTAAGAACAAGGTAGTAATTGCTTCTAGGAAGCATAACCAAGGGATACAAGAGGGAGATGGAATTTTCACTTTACACCCTTTCTACCTTTTAATTTTTCTAAATAGTACATGTAATATATATTCAAAAGGGAAACACTTTTTTAATCGAAACTTGCCATCAGCCACTATTTTCATGGCTAATTTCTTAGTTGAAAAAATGAATCTGTAATTCTATCAACAGATACCTGAACCCTTTGGGTTACTGTTTTCTCCTTTGCAATAAATATTCTTGCCTATTTGTTTTTTTTTAAATTTGTGCCAATAAAAATATTGACATGATATTTTCATAACCTCTTCCTTTAGTGTGGTAAATATTTGCTGAGTTAAATCTATATAATATTTCTGGAAAATGCATAAAAGGGCCACATATTTTCATGAGGGAGGAAAAATAATAATCTTTCCTTATGAACACAGCTGATAAAGGAGTGACCAACTTGCTTCAACAGCTCACAAGCACAGAATAGTAAGCTTACTACAATTCTCAATATCCAAATAATGCATGCATTAAGTGACTTAAAAACAACAAAGATAGTAACTTTTTATGTTTTATATAACTTTAAAAGATTTAAACTAATAAACTAAAAAACAATTATTGGGTTAACTATTGAAATTTATTTCCTTTATTCTATTTTTTACATTTAATTAATCACTACTTTTGTTGAGCATATTTTCAGGTACTTATTTTTAAGAAAGATTTATTCATTTATGCATACAAGAACTGGGATACAGGCCAGAGGTGCAGGGAGTAAGAGGAGTCACCAGAGACAGAGTGGGGAGCAGAACAGGCAGATTGATTGAAATGCACTGCTGAGGGGAGTAGCCGGAGAGGTAGGAGAGGTCTGCCACGCCATGTGGGTAACCTCCCTGACTGGGGTTTGAACTTGTGCTGCAGTGGCTGTGGATACTTCATAGTGCGGTGCTTACCCCCTTGCATCACCAGGGAGTTCCCCAGGTACTTACTTATCATCTATATATCCTCCTTAGAGAATAGTTTGCTCAAACACTTTGATTACTTTTGTATTGTATTCTTTATTCTTTGTCTTAATTATTGAGTTGTTAGTTCTTTGTATGCCCAGGATACAAATCTGTTGAATGTAAGTCTGCAAATATTGACCCTATTCCTTTCTGTCCCTTTCCTCTGTTCAAGATATCCAAGCAAGGACATGGTGGTCCTGCTCTTCTCCCTGGCTTCCAGGGTCTTTCCACCAAAAACAGATCATCAGAAAATGGTTAAGTAGGAGGCTGTGACCCAGTAACTTAAATGCTCTAGTTTTGGAGTCTGTCACAAAAGCACAATCTTACATGACCAATCTTCCCAGCAACAAGAGATAAATGGTTTGTTGACATGCCTGACCTTATCCTATCAGAGGTAAGGGCCCTTTCACATTAAGAGTCATGTTTCATTCATCTTTCCATTATTCCACAGTCCCATGAAGCAGCTTGCACCCTGTAGGTACACAGTGTATTTCTTCAAAATAGAGCACTGAATATAGTAGTGGCTCTTGTTCCAAAAAAGACTGTCCTTTTTTTCATTGGTATTTTGCTTTGTCATTTGTTGTCTAACTCAGGAAAGTTACTGGTGACCAACCTCTTAAAAGTTGCTGCTCTTCCAGTGCTTTATTAGTTGTTGTGACTTTCTATATAGTGATAGATTTTCTTCACACCCAAGAGTATCTGCCATTTCCCACCTTGTAATGGCAGTGACTTTGTAGTAGATTACATGATAGCCCTGAGAGAAAGACCATCTGCCTCTCAAGAGAGTCTCACAATGCCTATAGTAGAAATGTGTTACTGTGATGTTCTTAGAGATATCACAGTAATTTTCAGCTTTCACTGTATGCCAGGATCATCTACATGTCCAACTTCTACATGAGGCTGTGGTTTAATAGAAAACAAGTGTGACTTGGGTACAGGGGCATGTAGCAAGTTGCCAGGTGCTTCTGATGCCCAGTCAGGCTGATAACGCCTGGTTCACCTGTGCCTTTCTCTGAGGGGACCCAGGTGCTGGTCTCCCTAGTCTAACCTGAGCCCGGGCCCTATGTCTGTTGAGACATACTATTCAAAGACTGCAAAATGGTGCTTCCCTGGCCTGATGTGAACTAAGAATGCTTGATCTGCACAGTATTACTGTTATTAAATTGTGAAATATTTCAAATGTGCAGAATAGGGGGGACAATAATGTTGGAAAATGTATGCATACATATGTATTTATTCTGGATAAACATCCATTCTGACAAATCTTATTTTGCTCTTTTTATTAAAGTAAGATTCAATAGAAGCCCCTGGTGTGCCTTTCCCCTCCCTTCGCTCTCCTTCCCTCTACAGTGCTAACAACTAATCGGAATTCGGAGTTTTTCATTTTAACCCATGTTTCACTAAATATGTATTTATTCAAAGACTGTATTTAGTGTTGTTTTCTCATTTTTAAACATTAGATTCTGTACAGTATTTCATAAAAGTTGGGCCAATATTTGAAAACTGAAAAAAATTCAGTTTCACATAATATCAGATTTGTTGGCATCTCTTGAAACACCCAGAGGATCTGGCAACACTGGGCTAGCTTCCTGGCATGACAACGTACAATGCTGGGCCGGCGCTGTTCGGTGTGACGAGGCCCATTGCTCACACTGTGGAGACATATGTGCTTGCACCTGGACTGTGCCTCCTTTTGTGCAAGTCTGGTCCCCGATACTGAACTTCCTTCCATTATAATTCTTTTCTTTCTTCAAGGCCATTTCTGCTGTTCTCTCCTAACTGCTTAATAGCAAAGACATCTTCCGCTCCGTATACTCTAGCTGTCTTTGATTCACCTCTCCTTCTCTTCCTCTTTTATATGCATTTTATTTTAATTTTTACCCATTTCTTTAAAGAGTCTTGACTTTAGCACCAGGACTTTTTAAAAAATACTTCTCCAGTCAATAGCAAGTTATTTTTATCAGCAAACTGATTAATCATAGTATTATTTTGTGGCCTCTGGTTTTGGAGAGTTTCCTATTGTAAGCGTTGTTAATATGTTTTGGTAACATTTGGGGCAAATGGGGTGCTGAAAATGGGATACTAGATAAAGCCGAGTTCATTTGCCATTTATTCTCCTATTGCATTTGGTAAAGTGCCATGCAGTTTGTAGTCCCTAAACATGAATTTACTGAATGAAAGAATATTAATAAGTAAAGCTATAGTGTTTCATTTCATACCTCTCCTTACAAACCATGGCAGTCCTGGACCTCCTTTACCTTTTAGAATACATGTAACCCAAGATGTCTCTTCTGATAAAGATCTGAACCTGGCAGAGAAGCTAGAGGGAGAGATGGAAGAGTGCTTGGGGCTTGTGGATAGTTCTGGTAGGAGGACTTTTTAAAAGGGAAGAAGAGAGAAGGTTTGTGATAAAATCTCTGGTGTTTGCAAAAATTTGAAGGTGAGAGAGATGAACAGCATATTTTCAGAAAGTGCTATTTGGTAGGTAATGAATTGGATTCCTATTTGTGATTCCTCAAAGGAGAAGCATTAAAAAGTCAAATTGCTTTAAATTACATTTTTATGTTATTCTGCCTGGGATCAGACTATCAGGTTTTAGGCAGATTACATCATACATGTATGCTGTAAGAGTTACTATATTGCTTTTTGATGTTGTAGCAAAGGACAAGCCTTGCTAAATACGAAGGTCTTACCCTGTGGGTAGAGAGAATCTGACTTGTAGTGAGATTTCTATCAGGACTCAAAGCATGGCCAGAAACCTCTGCGATTCATGACATCATTAACTATTACTAGAGCAATTTTGTCTATAATATACAATGCAATAGAAAGTTAACTTCAATAGTTGGTTGGAAAATAAATGAAAACACATGTATGGAAATGATAATTCATGAGTTTAATTCCTTAAATCACATGTGATGAATTTTAAAAGCAGTGTCTTTGCAATAACTCAGCTTAAAATAGATTTAAGTCCTTTTCATTTATGATCAAGAAACAGACGCTAATGATATCTTAATACTAAATTGTGTTAAACCTAATAGAATTTAATCACACCAGTTCTGGACTTTGGATTATAGATTCAGCTGTGTTGGTAGAAAACACACAGTACCTCTGTCATTACATTACTTGTAAGATGGCTTGGTCTTCAAAGTTGGAAAGACTCATATATTCTTTAATGCATTTTTCAGATGGACATTTGCTAGCTCTGCCAAGAATTCATCCAGATACTTACTATGCAATTTTTTAAAATTTAAAATGATATTAAAAACACATTGTAGTGCAAAGTTCAGAGCTTTGAAAGAGTGGTGGCTCCAAAGCAGTGGCTAATATCCATTAGTGGTCACTGCTCAAAGTCAGTCCAAATAAAATGCAGTTGACTAAAAAACAAATTCCACGTAATCCTGTTCTAGTAGTTCCCTAAGGCAGCTGTTACGAAGTACCACAAACCGAGTGTTAGAGCAACAGAAATTTATTCCCTCACAGTCTGTAAACTAGAAGTCCTAAATCAGGACTTGGCATTGTTGCTTCCAAATGGACCCTCTCACGGAGAATCTGTTCCATACTTCTCTCCTAGCTTTTGGTTGCTGCTGGCAGTATTTGAAATTCCTTGATTTGTAGACACATCAATCCAAGCTCTGCCTCCCTCATCACAGGGGAGTCCATGTGTGTGCAAGTGTGTGTCTGTGTCTGTCCATGTCTCTATGTCCAAATTTCCTCTTCTTATAAGGACACAATCATTGGATTAGGACCCAGCCCAATTCAGCATGACCTAATCTTGACTTGATTACATCTGCCAAGGCTCTGTTTGCAAATAAGGTCACATTCACAAGTACCAGGGTTTAGTTCTTCAACGTATCATTTTGGGAGCACACTTCAACCTGTTAGAGTCAGAGTTGTCTAAACTTAGCTGACTGAAACTTGAAAAACGACCTACAGGCCTTATCTAGTAGGTCAGCTGGTTCCATACCTTAGGCTCTCCTGGGCAGTTAAGGGCAGGGCGGATGAAACAAGAATGTTACCTTAGTATCTAGTAGGTCAGCTGATCCCATACCTTAGGCTCTCCTGGGCAGTTAAGGGCAGGGCGGATGAAACAAGAATGTTATCTTAGAATGTGCACCCAGGTACAGGGCAGAAGCCTGAGCCCGCCCAAAATGGATCTCCTGTAAGTTTAAAATGTATGAAACTTGTCTCTCTTTAAAGCTATTTGCTGTACTCATTGCGCGGGCTTTGATCTCTCAGCCTATTGGCTGCAACCTATGTAATGGCGGGAAATTGGCTATAAAAGCTCACCCCTTCTTCCTCTCGGGGTCGACCGCCTCAGCCAGACCTGCGTGTCACGGTTGAACGGTCGGCCCCAGCATGCTGGCGTAACTAAAGC
Source organism: Galemys pyrenaicus (assembly GCA_019455555.1). Taxonomy (NCBI): domain Eukaryota; kingdom Metazoa; phylum Chordata; class Mammalia; order Eulipotyphla; family Talpidae; genus Galemys; species Galemys pyrenaicus. The sequence goes on along the minus strand of JAGFMF010011870.1, from coordinate 16,916,550 downwards.
TCTACATGACCATTGCAGCCCTGTGTCCGCTCTTTGTTCTTTTGGGGTGCCCACGGGAACTCGGTACTTTACAAACCTTTACTACCCATCTTCTGAATTCCTCATACTCACAAATTCTGGAGCTGCCATCATAGTACTACTGTGTGTGTTGCATCTCATTTTATCTTTATAGTGACCCAGTCTTCCTGGGTTGATTGCCTCTATTTTAAGAAAACACAGGCTTAGGGAATTCATGCCGTCAGTTAGTAATTGCAGAATAAGGACTATTAAACCAGCTATTACTGACTTAGGCCCTTACTCTTTGTACCATGCCATCATCCATCCTACCTCAAAAAAAAAAAAAAAATAAAAGTTTGATCTTGTCTTTTGGAAACAACTGTTTAAATCAGAATCTAGTTCTTTTACTACTTTCCCCTGAAATACTAGAACAGCAAGTATGAGAGCATTGGATATGGAAACTATGGTGATACATTTTCATCACACCCAAGAATATCTGCCATTTCCCACCTTGCAATGGCAGTGACTTTATTGTAGGTTACAGGTTAGCCATGGGAGAAAGACCATCTGTCACTCAAGAGAGTCTCCCATTTCCTTCCATAGATGCATTTCTAAAACATGAGTTGCACTTGTATACATCTAGTTTTTTAACACCTTGGGGCAATTTGACTTGCCAAAGAAATCTTATTGTTCCATTTCTCTGCTCCTTAAATAATTCTTAAATCTACTCCCTCATCATTAGCCTCAATAACAAGGCTTTATTCGAATACACACTTCCCTAACTTGACTATTGCAGTGGCTTCCAAATAGGCTTCTCCGCCTCCAGTTTCCTCCCATTGAATCCATCCTTGACATCGCTGACTCATTCTGATGCTTAAAAGCATGGTTTTTATACATTTCTGGAGTGTTATATACATATAATAAATATTAACTTGAGTATACTCTGTACCAGATGTTATTCCAGGCACTGGACTACAGAAGTGAACAAAGGAACACAAATTCCTGCCCTTGGGGAGCTTATGGTCTGTACAGTTCATGCTTGCCATTATTCTGTATCTCTCTCCTATGTATTTTGTTACAAATCTTGGAAAATAAGAATGATAATACAATGTCATTGACGAGGGTTTCACTTTGCTGATTATGTACTCTAGTCAGCCATTATGCTGTTTACATTCAAATTAGGTTGCAAAGGCCCAAGTGGAAGTTATTATCATACCCATTTTAATGAAAATGTTACTGGCATCTAGTGAGTGAGGAAATTGAGACTCAGAGCTTTTAAGTAAGTCCAAATACAGAAATTAAAAAAAAATATATCAAGCTAAGGTTTGAATCTGGCACTTTCTTCAAGGCTTTGGCCACTGCACTGTACATTCTCTCTTAGATGTGCAGAGGTTGATAGAGGAGGTGAAAAATGTTTTCTCTACCTTCTCAAGTTCAGCTATGGGAAGCCTGCAAATTAAACTGACAAAAGACAGATCAACAAAAAGAAAAAACAAAGTTTATTTAGTGCATTGTGCATACAAGTGGGAGTACTCAGTGATGAATAATTCAAGGGGTGGTTAGAATTAGGAGTTTATATGCCCTTTTAACAAAAGGTGCAAAATGTGAAGTGAGTAGGCAAAGAAAAAGGGGGTTGGGGCTTCTATTGCAGGTAAATTATGGGAAGGTGACTAGAAAACCTGGGAGGACACTATTGATAGGTAAGGGTTGTTTATGCAAATTCATCTCCTCTGGTCATAGGAGTCATTCTCTTCCAAAAGCAGGGCACCTTTAGAGATGGAAATTTCCTTTACAAAAGGGAAATTTATGCCCTGCTTCTATGCTCTTCCTGTGTCTGCTGTGTCTTAATTGATTCAGCTCAAAATAATCCTTATGCCAATATGGTATATTTTAGAGTAGCATATTCAGGACTTATGATCAATTGTTGAACCCCACTTAAATTCTAGTAAAGCAAATAACCACTGCAATAATCTATTTATGAAATGAAAAATTTGCATATTCAGCTTACCCGAACCTGTGGTTTACTCCCCAGAGGGCAGTTGGTAAATGTCTGGAAACGTTTTTTTTTGATAGTCACTACGGGGAGGAGTGGTCAGGAGTGCTACTGGCATCCAGTGAGTAAAGGCCTGAGGAACAGAATTCTGCAGCACAGAGAATGATCTGGCACAAAATATCGAAAGTGCTAAAGTTGAGAAACACTGGCATAAAATGAGGCAGTTGTAGAAACTAAAAGAGTTCAGACTCATTTTTTTTTCTGTTTCAGAGTCTCTATTTGCCTGAAAGTATTCTTTATGTACTGAAATAAACTTCATTTATATTAAAAAAAAACCAAAAAAACAACCCTCCTCCCTGACATCTTTCAGTTTAAATTTAGTAAAGGATTTTTAGGGAAAACTGCATATCAGTTGACTACTTCTGAAATTCATGAATTTCCAAGTCTTAAGTCCCACTTTACCCAATTGTTTATGGAAACATTAACTTAAAAAAGCTAATTTAAAAAATATTTATATTATTTAAAAATATAATTTATATTCTCTTCCTATATAAAAATGATGCCAAAGGCCACTGGTAAATGACATTTCTTCTTTATATTGATTGGGAGTAGTGATGGGTCTGTTACAGGGCAGGGTGAGAGGTACCCTGAATTCAACTCTTCCTTGGATGGGCCAGGGAACCGGGAACCTCCCCCTTTTTCCTCCCCTTTTCCTAACAGGGACTGCCCTGTTACAGGTCTAGACCAGTATCCATTCTAGATACTGATACCAGCCATTTGCAAAGTGTTGGACTGGGTACATATATCTGGTCCGAGGCTACAGAACAGTTGTTGTTTGTGGGAAACTAAGTGATCTGTCTTTGATTCATATCTTTGCTATTGGTCTTGACAGTATCACATCATGTTTTCCTTTTAAGTTCCAAGAACTTTCCTGGCTTTCATAGTTCCATTTCATGGCATGAAAGTCAAAATATAAATCCATATGACAAAATGGAAATCCTGTTCAATTCATTCAATCTTTTCTTTTCCTTTAAAAGTAGTCCTTTAGAAGTTTTTTGGGGTGAGGAGCAGCATTTGACCAAGTGAGCAATATGACTTGGATAGAGAACTTCCCTGTTTCCTACTTCCCCCCTTAATTAAAATAGCAGAAGCTTGGAATTTATTTGTTCATGAAGTTGTCTGTTGCTTGACAGACATTAAAATCAGTAAGACAGCTTTGAACACCCATGCATAAAAGAATGTACACTTTTTAGTCCAGCGTACATTTCTGTCAGAGACCAGAGTACCATAGTTGCTTTACCCTAAGTGTTCCATATGCTACAAGAAATTAATAAGCATGCTCATCTTCAGTTTATGTCAATATTTTCATTAGACATATAATGTTTCTCCTAATAATTTTCTGGGTTTCCTCTGAATTATCTTAAAATTTTTAAAAAGATCTTTGTATAAAAATGCAGAAGACACAGTATCCTAGTCTTTCTTCGTGTTTATTTTACGCTCATTGTTCATACTCATGTATCCAATAGTCGTGGTGAAAACCACACAAGATAATTTGGCTAACTGACTAGTAGATCACTGATTCAATATATTGTTTAGCTTAAGATAAGAATGGTGCCGGCTTGGTCATCTTCTACCAAGGGAACACAGAGTACATTCAGTGTTAAATATGACACCTATAATTAGGACGACCTATGGTTATACCATAGCAATTTTAAGGATGAGGTAATTTGGGGAGTGTTGAAAAAGCAGCAATTAGGAGTTTCCAACGCAGTTTATTTATGCTTCATTGCATTCTTTGACACCCAGTATACTCTGTAAAAGAAACGCCTGCTCTGTGTTGTCCTAACGGGTTAACATGGCATGTCATTAAGCGTACAGAATTTGCAATAAAGTGTCTAAATCTCTTACATTTCTTATTCTACCTTCACAGGCCCTCACACATCACCTCCCTGAGATCCAAACCGGCTTGGAACAAATGAAGCAAGTCCGTGAAAAGCCAAGGACCTAAGGACTCAGGTTTCACTAAGAAAAAAGTAGGACTGTGATTAGATTAGGGAAGGTGGGAAAGGGATATTGGCAGGTAAAGCGCCGGAAAGTTACAACTTGGATTATTTTTTAACTGGCGTCCTACATAGGGCCGGGCGGTGGGCGGGCGGGCGGGCGAGTAGGTGTCTCACTCGCTAACTTGTAAATGAACTTGAGGTTGCCTTTAGTTCTCCAGGTTCCCCTTAACTGGGGAGACCAGTGAATGTGAGAACTTGGCAGCGGTTCAACGACCCCGCCCTCGGGATCCCCAGGGGGTATCTTCTGGACAGTTCGTTTTCTGGGAAAGCGGGGAGCACGGGGGACGAGGGACGCGGGCCCCCAAAGCAAGCATCCACTACCCTTGCCCCCCTATGGTGGACACTTTCCCGGGCACGAGCAGAGAGGGAGAGGGCGGCGGTTCCCCTCGCGGAGGCAGAGAACTGTGCGCGCGAGGCTCGGGGCGCGCGGCAAGCGTGGCGGCCGCCGCCTCCTCCCTTCCCCGCCTCCGCCAGCGCTGCCTCCTCCCTCCGCCGGGCTCGGCCTCCCTCGCTCCCTCCCCTCGTGGCTGGCTCTGGCGGCGGCGGCGGGCGGGGAGGGCGTGCGCCGGCCGAGAGGTGTCGGAGGCGAGGGAAGGGAAGTTTCAAGTGGAAGGTCGTCCACCGGCCGGCGCGTCCTCCCGCTCTCCTCCGGCAGCATCATGGCGGAGCCCAGCGGCTCGCCCGTGCACGTCCAGCAGCCCCAGCAGGCGGCCCCGGTGACAGCGGCGGCGGCCGCGACAGCAGCGCCTGCCCCGGCGGCACCCGCGGCTCCGGCCCCGGCGGCGCAGGCCGTCGGCTGGCCCATCTGCAGGGACGCGTACGAGCTGCAGGAGGTTATCGGTCAGTGCAGCGGGCGCGGCGGGGCTGGCCCAGGCCGGGCGCCGAGCCGGGTGGGAGGCGCGGCCGGGCGCGGGAGAGGGGGCGCGGGATGCTGGACTTGCCCGCATGCACGCCCGGGAGGCAAGGCGGCCGGCTCCGGGGCCTACCGGCTGCAGCAGTATATATTTTTTCTCTCTTTTTTAAAAAAAATTCATTTGTTCGTTCTGCGAGCGCGGGTGCTGCAGGAGGCGGCGCGGCGGATGTGACTCGCACTGCAGGCGAGCCTCATGCTGCAAACTTTTATCTCCCGGATCGCCGGGTCGGCGGAGCAGGGGACCCAGCAACGCCGCTGCATCTCCCTCCGCCCGTGCGCCGGGGCCGCATCCCGCGGCCGGTGGCCACGCGGGCAGGCAGCCGCGGGTGGGTGGGGATGCGGGGGCGCCGCCCTGGGCTTCCAGCACCCCAGCGCCTGGCCCCGGGGGCCGCGTCCTGGGGGACTCTGCGGGCGCAGCCACGCCTCTGCTCTCCAAGCTCCGCGTCTCAGCCTCCAGTCAGCTGCCTCTTGCCTTGGGTAACGGGGCCACGTTACCCAGGAATCGCGGAGGCCCAGGTTCTTTCCGGAGACTGGGGAAGATGCTGGCCTCCCTGCCTGACAGCTACCGCTCGGTGCCTGCCTTGCAGCCCGACCATCCGCGCCGCGTAGCGCGCTGGGGCATCTGTTTCTTTCCTTGCCTGGGCGAGTCGCCTGCCGCCCAAGCCGGCCACCCGGGTAAAGCAGTAGCCTTGGCCTCCTGCCCTGCACCCAGCCGGTGCTTCTCTCTGGTGCAGGGCCAAGCTGCAAGGATGAAACCTGAGGCTGCTGGTGATCTACTCCCTGCCTATCGGTGCCTTCTAGTAGGCTAACAAATACCACCTTATCTTACATTTTTAAAATCCCAGCGAAGTAGAAAGGCAAGAAGCCGGCTTTACATTTCCCAGGGCCGAGCACGTGAAGGGCAGGGAGGTTTGTTGACCCTGCACTTAGAATCTTCCCTATTGGATCACCCGGTTTGAGTCTTAGGGAAATCTCCCTGTACAGCGGGCCGTCCGTTTCTAACCCTACCGACACTAGGAGGGGATGCTACTTTTCCATATCTCGATATGACATGAAAAAAAAAAAATGAAGTGAAGATATTTATCTTAAACATTTTCCTGCGTTTGATTAAAAATTTAATACCCTTAAAACATATAATTTTATAGCTGTTTAAATGAGTCTTTATTATCTGCTACTGTGTGAATTGAACATAACACGTATGTATATACCCAAATAACCAAAACTTAGGTATCTACATAAAATTCTTTGAAAACGTGGACGTATCATAACTTTTGTATTTAATAACTTCAGAGACTTCTCAAAACCTGTAGTGTTCAATGAAAATCCTCTTAAACTGGCACACGAACCCCTTCATCTTCCCAATTTTACTCCCTTCCCTCAACTGTCCTAGGGTTCATCTGGTTTCACTTGTTGCCTTTGCACAGGCTTTCTTGTCTAAGTATCCATCTTTTTTATTTAATGTAAAATTTTTAAAATTTACATATAGTTGACATCAATTGTAATCCCCATGTGTATTCCCCATCATCGTAACACACCAGTGCACCATCACCTCAGTCCCCGTGCTCCTGTCTGTCCTCCACCCTTCTTTATTGTGACTCTCACTTAGTTTAGTGGGACATAGTGAATATTCCTTGAAAAGCCTCTGCTTCTCTGGAAGTAAAGTACAGTGGCTTTTTCTGTGCTTTTTATATGCTGCATAGCATTTTTTTTTTTTGAGCAATAAAACCTGAGGGCTGCCAATGTCCCATGCATTGTGCTAGGTGCTAGCAAGATAGAAATTAATAAAAAATAGTCTGGGACTTCACAAGTTTATGTAGAGGATTCTGTAGGATGTGATGAGTGAGTCCTGGGAGAGCATAAAGGAGCGAGTGACTGCCAGGAAAAATAGAGAAGTGGGGTCTTCCTTTTCTTCTATGGAAGACTTCCAAATAAGTCTTCCATAGAAGACTTAATGTTTGAGCTGAGTTTTGAAGCCTGAGTAAGAGTTTTTAAGGTGCTTGGTTGTTTCCATTGCTGCTTTCCCTAACTAACGGTGAGCTCCTGCAATCTTATTTATCCCTCTGTCACCAACATGTAGGCTGGTCCATAAAAGTTGAGTGATGGTATCTGCCATATAGTTTTCCATATGACTAGGATGAAGACTTCCTTACAATAAATTTATGTGCTTACTGCGTTAAAAGGGTTCAAAGCACATTTTTCTTTTGAAAACGTTAATTTTGAATTGACCAGTTTTATGAACTAATGAATAAAAATTTGTTTTAGCTTAATGTAAGTGATGTGATTAATTGTGGGACTCAGGTTCTTATAACTGCATTGTTAATTATGGTCGGTCAATTTAACAATTAAAAAAAGAAAAAAATTTACCAGATGAATTTAAGAACAAAAATACCTGCTTATTCTACCCGATTTTTGCACGTTCACAGTGCGGAAAGGGTTTTTCTACATTTTAAATTTACTAAAAGAGATGATGTTATCAAAAAGTCAAATTGCTGAAATAGGATTTTGTAAGGGTTCATTTTTATAGGGAATGACCCATTTCCATTTAGCGTTTAATTCTAGTTCAGTAATTAAGCATTTCTTGCCCAAACACTGCATGCAGAAGTCAGTAGTTCAAACACTGAACCAGTTTCAGTGTGAATGAAAGTGGACAGCCCTCCCTCTTCCTGCCATTGGGCAGGTGTCATATGATAGGGCTGCAGCAGTGTGGACTGTGACCAGCAGGAGGCTGAGATGTGCTTGAGCTGAAGGCCAGTGGAGGCAGGGTATTTGACTTTCCAGCGTGGCACCCAACACTGCAACACTGAGCGGGGTTTTTTTTTTTTTTTTTTTTTATTTCCTTCTGGGTAGAAGTTCAAGCCTCAGGATTAGGAGAGAATAGATTTACTAAAGTCCAAACAAAGCAGGTTCAGTTGTTTGACTTCTCTTTTAGAAAAATAAACACAGGATTTTGCATGTCTGGAAATAAATTTTTTTCTTTGTTTTGTTGTTGTTCTGGTGCTGTACAAGAGATCAATGAAGAATGTGTAATGAATTCTCTCTTAAGGGTTATCAGAGTCAGACTTTGATGCATGCCTAGAAATGACATAAAATGTTGGAGGGAGCTTTATGTTGAAAGGGGCTGAAAAAAGGTGAAATTATTAAATTCCTTTCTTTAGGTATTGAGATTCTTAGTAGGTTTCAAATTATTTCTGTCTCCTAGACAAATTCTCTTTGAAGGTTTTCAAGCCTGTTTATACACTTTAGCCTTATTAATCTCTCCCTCATCCCCACCATCTTACCCTCCTCATTCGTTCTTCAGAAGTATGTGGCACCCAAAGATATACCCATTGAAAAATTAGTTTGTTGGTGTTATTACTTTGATTTGCTATTAAAGACTTTAAGGTGAATCTTGTAAATGTTGAACAACCTCAGGGAACTTTCCTGTTCAAGAGTCGTAGTCATAGCAATATCATTTTCCATATTTGAATCAGTTCATTCTAACAGGAGCTATTATCTTTTCTGATTTTCCTTTAAGCAACACTAAACAGATTTGTACTTCAGAGTGTGTTTGGCTTTACAGTTTTTGCAGAAATGGCCTCTGCATAGTTTGTTTTGCTCTTGATTTTTCAGAATTGCTTCATTTTCATTCTGGATGGTCACTTAGACTGATCTGAAAAGTAACATTTAATTTTCAGTCCTAGTCAACAAAGCAGCATCTGCTTCCTAGAATCCTCTCTGTAGTTTCACAGGGGTTCTTCCGAGTAGACTACTTTCTTTCTATTTCCCTTGAGGCGTTGTTTAGCTATCCAGGTGCCTTTTCCCAGCCCCAGGTAACAGGGCACGGGGCTAGGCCTTCAAGTAGTAACAGCCTTTCCTAAAATGAGAACTGCAGACAGCCCAGAGCACTCCTGCTTTGCTCCGCATTCTCAGCGTCTCTGGTTTAGGAATTAGAACTGGTTTTATATAGCGGGATCTTGAGAACCGTGTGAGCTGTGTGCTCCCATGGTGGCTTTCATAGGGCTTCTGAGTCCAGAACTCTGATCTCCACACCTTTAAACCAGGCTGCTTTGCTGCTACTGTCAGTTGTTAGTTTGGCTTTTTGTTTTTTAAACTAAGAAGCCTGAGGTTCTTGACCAAAGATAGTGTTTCACATTTTCCTTTTCGTAAACAGAAAAATGCATACAGAAACATTGTTTTTGCATTTTTAAAATTTGTGACAAAATATACAAATATATCAGTGTTTAACATTTTAATCAGTTTTTGAATTGTACACTTCTGTGGCATTACTTGCATTCATGACAGAAATGCTCTTTTAAATGTGCTATTTTAACTGTCTTGATATTTAAACTACCACATGGAAAATTTCTAGGTAAAAAGAAACTTATGATAGAATTACTGTAATTCTTGCTTTATTTGTACATTTGATTTGTGATGAATGACATGATGAATTTTTCCCGGACTCTTATGGTCTGTTTTATAATACATTTTTGATGGTGTTTAAGAATAAATTAAAACATTGTGGGTTCTGGAGTCAGATGGCCTGTTCTATTTCATATCCTGGCAATGGCAGTCACTGACCTTGTGACCTTGAGCAAATTACTTAGATGTGTCTGCACTCAGTTTCCTGCTTTGTAACATGGGGCTGATAAAAATAGGGTTGTGAGGATTGAGAGAATTTAAAGCACTTAGAATAAATAGTGCCTGGCACAGGGTACGCTGTCAATTAAGTCTTTGCCACAACTACTATAAACTGCATTAGCTAATCAGATTCAGGTTATCAAGAGAGAACACAGTTGTCTTTGGCAAGATTTTTGAGGTGGCCCAAAGAGCTTCTCTGCTGGTTTTTACCCAGGAGGAAGCTAGGGGGTGGGGGGAGTCTGCCTCCTGCCTCCTCCTTCCGGTGGGTGGCTAGCAGGTAGCTTGCAAGGGGAAAGCAGAGGTCCACGTGGGGGTGGCTTCACCTGGCACCTCTGCTGCAGGGAGGAAGCTGGAGAGACCTGTGCGCTCCTGGTGATTTGGACAGCTCAGGGGTTTAGGTGCCAAATGGCCCTCTGACAAGTGGTGAGAGCATCCTGCGGGAAGGTTGCTGGGAGGACCAGCCCATTATATGAAAGGGCTCGGAGAACAACCTGCTAAGACTGCACTTTTCTTCCACCTCTGAGTTGTCCTGCGGAGGCTGCCATGCTGGCAGGAAATGCTGCTGACTAAAAGAAATACTCACTGTGTGTCCCAGTCAGTGAGAGGACAGGGGCATTTGTTTTCAGATAAAGTCATCACTATTGCTTCCCTATCTCCTTCCTTCCCCCTCTGCATTTCCCTCAGTTTATAAATGTTCTCAAGCTGCTCCCTTATCTTTAACAACAAAAGGGAACAAAACAAAAAGCACTCTCACTACTCCTTCCTCCTCTCACTGCTACTTTATCGGTTTCCTTCCGTTCACAGCCAAGTGTTTTAAAGATCCTCCCATTCACTCTTAGCCCACTGCAATCTGGCTTCTGCCCTCTCTCCAAGGAACCAGAGCTGGACTCACCACAATCACCATGACCCTTCAGAGACCAGAGCCAGTGGACACTGCAGTCCTTCTCCCTCTTCCTCGCTCTGCAGGGTTTGGCATCATCTGTGGTTTCTTTTTCTATTTCCCTGCCTGCCCGTGCTCAGCATCTACTTCTTTCTATGTGCTTGAGGCTTCATCCATCAAAAATGCCTATGGTCTCCCTGGTCTTTGGGCTGGCATGCCGATTACCTTTATGTCTTTGTTTACACATTCACAAGACTTAATACTCATAATAAAATTCATGGTCCCTCCACCTTTGCTTTAATCCTACTCCTGCTCCTTCAGCCTCTTCATTGAGATCCTTGGTGTGAAACAGAAACATGCTCTTATGCTGTGTTTTTCCAGCTGTCTTCATCTCTTCTATCTGATTAGTCGTGGATCTTAAGTATCCTGCGTATTTTCTCTCTTCTTTGATCTGTCCCTGTTCCTTCTTTTGGTCACCACAAATTTTAACACTGGCTCTTATCATTTCTTAGTGGGTTATTGTGTTAACTTTCTAGCCAGGTTCCTTGTCTCCATTCTTGCTACCATCTCTGCTATCCCAAGATTTTTATCAGTTACTCCCATGTGAAAACAATTTTAGTGGCTCTCTTATCAGCCTCAAGATTAGAGACAAGGTTGTGTCTTGACTACCTTTCCAGCCATACTGTGTCATTTCCACTCTCAGGGCAGACTCTCCTGCCATTGGGAATCTTTTGCAGTTGCTTCCCTAGCCTCTAAGTAAGCTTTCCCTCTGCTTGGAATATCATTCCACCTCCCTCCCTGTTCATTTTCAACTATAACCAGAGAGCTCTTTTTAAATTTACCTTCATTGAAGCTGTGTGTGCATGTGGCAAAAAGGACAGTGCACAGCATAGATGTGTAGCTTGAATGCATGTCCATCTGTGGACCCTCATCTGTGCCATATTTAATTTATTTTTTTAAATTCTTTTTTTAAAAAAAATATTTATTTATGCATACAAGAGCTGGGATACAGGCCAGAGTCGTGGGAGGCGAGAGGACTCACCAGAGACAAAGCAGGGAGCAGAACAGGCAGATCTACTGAAATACACTGGCTGGCAGCGGGCCAGCCAGGAGAGGTCTGCTGCGCCATGTGGGTCCCTTCCCTGGCTGGGCACTGAACTTGCGCTGCTGTGCCGATCCATGCCACATTTTAAAACCAGGAATAAATGGATTCACAGAAACAGTCTTTGCTCCTGAGCCACAAATTAAGTGTGATGAATGTTTTCTGAATTAAGTTCTGAATTCTGGACACAAATACACCCTCCCTCCTTGCAGGAAAGGAACATGGACTGACTTTTGAAACGTTGAATGCTGAGGACTTGATCTTGTCTTTGGTTAATGATGGTGCTTATTTAGTTGTGTTGGGCCAATCAGCTTAAAGGGCTCCATAGAAATTAGTTCATTAATCCTCCCAGAGCAAGAGTAAGGGCTCTGAGTGCTTCGACCTGCCTGTGTTGTGCAGGCAGGCAGGCAGGCAGGCGCCTGGCTTTCCTGAGGTCATCAGCTGAAGGTGGCCTCCCTGGATTAAAGGACTCAGTGTCCCTGCCCCAGTCCCAAGTCCTTTCACTTAGCCATTGGCAAACAAGATGACAAAATCCCCAACTGCTCTCCTCTCCTCTAGACTTCCTTCCTTGAGTGTACCAACGATCTCTCTCTTGATATTTATGTACTATCTAAACTTGATGTGGGGCCTTCTGTGGTATAGAAATCAGGACTGCTAGAGGAGATCTAGGATGTACCTATTGAAACATAGGAGCAGAATTTTTTTTTAAAGATTTATTTATTTATGCATACAAGAGCTGGGGTATAGGCCAGAGGTGTGTGTGGGGGTGGGTGGGGGGTGGGGGTGAGAGGATTCACTAGAGGCAAAGTGGGGAACTGAACAGGCAGATCTACTGAAATCCACTGCTGAGAGGACCAGCAGGCAAGGCAGGAGAGGTCTGCTGTGCTATGTGGGTCCCCTCTCTGGCCAAGGATCTAACGTGCTGCAGTGACTGCAGATGCCTTATAGTGCAGCAGTGTTTAACCCCTTGAGCCACCAGGGAAGCCCCTAGGAGCAGGATTTTAGATCAGGTAGTTTCACAGGTTGTTAATGATGGTGTGGGGTGGGAACTGTCTTTTCTATAAATGTTAGGGAACCAAGGATGATAGCATTGGTGTGGCATATGAGAAGACCATAGACCCGAGTTTTTTTTTTTAAGTCAAAACTGACTTCGTAAGTGTTATATTAACGCTATGGGATTTTTTCCCCTATTTCTTTAATATTTTCTGTGTAATAATGTAAGGTTTTACATTTTCCTCCAGGATGATTTGTTTAAATTGTACCAAATAAACTCCAAGATAGTACAAGTGATTCAAATATTGTGATGCTTCTTTTTCCAAATCTGCCTTTCATCTGTCAATTGCTACCTAGCTCAGGGGCTTGCCTGCTATGCACAAAAGCTATTGTTCTTTATTTTTTGATTCTAAAGAAGAATTCAATATACTAGTTAAAAAGGCATTTTAGTCTGAGCTTACCTTGGAAAGAGTGGAGAAATAAAAGGATGGAGAAATCAGGGCCCTTTAGAGAAGTATTGGCAGCATTTTGGTTCTAGAATTGCTTTAGGTAAACACTTTGGAATCTGATGTGAGTAAATACTGATATATTTCAACTTTCTCCTTACTTGCCAAATAGTTACTTGAGAATAAAATCTGGCTTAGCTTTGAGAATCTCCTTGGACATTGAGGAATTAGATGAGCTGACCTTTTAAACTGATTGTATATTTAATATATGGGGAAACATCCACTTTAAGATGGCATTTAAAACATTTTAAAAGATAGTTTTTTTAAAAAAAGGTTTATTTATGCATACAAGAGCTGAGGTACAGGCCAGAGTCACGGGAGGTGAGAGGATTCACCAGCGATACAGTGGGGAATAGAATAGGCAGATCAAGTGAAATATACTGCTGTGGAGAGCAGTGGACTCAGTGCCATGTGGGCCCCCTCCCTGGCTGGGGATTGAACCTGCGCTGCTATGCAGCAGATGCTTCACAGTGTGGCGCTTAACCCACTGTGCCACCAGGGAGGCCCTTAAAATATAGTTTTATTTTCAAACTTCTTCCAAGGTAAGTGGCAATTAGTATAACTCGCAGAGGCCTATAGTACCGGAGGTTTAGGTGTCCAACCTTTTAGTCACTACTGAAGCCGTTAACCAGAACAACTGGTATAGTAATTAGAGATTAATGACTTCCTGCCCTATGAATAATAGATCTTCATTTGGGGACTATTTTAGAAGCCAGTGTCCTATGACAATTTAGAGTTGTCACAGTCACTCTATGAACAGTTATAGTCTTAGAAGAATTCATGATCTTATGTTAAACTGGTAGCATCAGTGTTTGTACCACAGTTTGTCACAAGGTACATTCCAATTATTTTCTTCCTTGTCCTGCTTAGTTTGGGGATGGAAAAAGGGTTATATGTTTTAGGTTGCGCTTATTGACCTATTTTGTGTTGCTTAGTGGGAAGGTAGGAAGGAAGGGAGGGAGGGAGAGAGGAAGGACTTCTCTCTCTCCCTTTTTCCTTTTTAGTTGTTAATGTCATGGTCCTTTTTGCTTAATTATGGAAATGAATCAAAAAAGTAGGGGAAGAGAGTACTCAAGGGAAGGAATGGTAGGTCAGTGCTGGCTTTTATAAGTCACTTTCCAAGTAAGGACTGGCATAAGAATATATGGAGAATAGGAATATTTAATTTTGGAAAAGACTGGAAAGTTATTCTGGCTACCTTGTTTTACAGCTGAGGATTTTAATGGCCTGAGTTGAAGTAATTTGCCTGTGGTCTAGGCGAATTAGAATCTCAGACCTACAAGTCCTACATAGTGCAGTATTCTATTTACTTCCACCACATTGATTCTGTGTTGGTGGGAAAGAAGTTAGAAATATCGACTCAATGAATTAATTATATAACTGCCATTTTAATAGGGTACATATTTATATGTTTGGAAACAAAATTACCAGGTACCAGGTACATATCACCGTTAAATTTTTATTTATTTTCTTAGGAGTGTTAGCATATTTCTTTCTCACAGGGCAGGTTTGTTTAACATAGAAGCCTGGTGATAAATAAGCATAAAGTAGCTTCATTTCAGTCATCATCTTTTTGCCTGATCTGTTAAAGTAAGCAATGTTTTTGATCTTTGGTTATGATCTGTCAGTGAGGTAGAGCTGGGGGTGTATGTGTCAGAGTAAAAGTTTGAAGAGCAACAAGTTGGATGGGTGAAGAAAGCATATGAAAATAGATGTGTAGCTCATGCATCATTAGCTGGAGCAACTAGAGTCAGTGCCTTTTGCCCGGCTAATATTTATACCAGAGCTGCAGCAACCTTGCTAGCAAGTGTCTTGTTCTGCACTGCCCCGTTGGGGAGCCACTAGCAACACGTGGCTATTGCATTTAAATGGCTTAAAATTAAATGCATTTTTTGAGGGGAGAGGGATGAATAGGTTGAGAGGATGGACAGAGGAATGAAACTCATTGTGACACTATAATGATGGATCTATGCCAGTACACATTTGTCCAAAGCTATAGAATGCACCACGGTCAGAGTGAACCCTCATGGAAACTGTGGACTGTGGTTGTGATAATGAGGTGTCACTGTTGGTTCATCAGTTGTGAGAAATGTAGCTCTCTGTTGGGGCATGTTGATAATGGGAGAGGCTTTTCATGTGTGGGGGCGAAGGGATATATGGGAAATCTTTGTATTTTAAATTTTGCAGTGCCCTAGAACTGGTCTAAAAAATAAAGTCTTAAAAAAACTAGTTACAGCTCCTCACTTCTATTGACCACATTCCAAGTCCACGCAATAACCAATTCTGACAAAAGCAACTGAGGAACCACATTTTGTTTAATTTTAAGTCTGTATCTGCAAGAAGGTACCTTAACGGATAGTATAGATGCAGATTATTTCTGTCACAAAAAAAAATTGTATTGGGTCTTGCTGCATGTCAGTTTACCAGAAATGTTAAAAAGCTGACTAAATATTACTATGATGACTTAAGTAGCATGAGGTCACCTCCTGAGGGTATCCTGAGGCCTTGCCACTGACTTAGTACAAAAAGGAGGTGGACAAAGCTGACCTGATTTACCAAAAAAACAAAAAACCTAACAAAAGCATAAAAACCCAACCCAAAATAAAAAAAAAACAAAACACAAAAACCCAAATTTGTTTTCACTTTGTGCTGTATTTGAAAGTTAATTGATTCATATTTTCAGAAGAACAATTATTCTTTTTGTGTTTGTGGTGAAACAGATACCCGCTGTTGACTTGGGGAGTTAGTTTTGAAGTTTAAGTTTTTATCTTACCCACTTCACTCATTCTGGGATATTCTTGTGATTACTGTAAACAGAGAACCTCCCTGAGGAAATCCAGCATTTTAAAAAGTATCAAAATGTTACATTTCCTGGGGTGGGGGAAATCACTTCAGAGTCTGGTATAGTTTTGGTAGGTAGAATCTACTTTAGTTTGTCCTCTGTGTTATAAGGAAAGAACTGACTAGGTTTTTTTTTTTTTTTGATGACACTACAATGAAGTTATGAAATTAACTTAGGAAAAGTGGTACCTTATTTAGTCATTTATGTGGTATTTGAATCATGGTCCTTTCTTTTCCTTTTAATTTATAACATTGTTGTATTTGAATAGTTAAATGATTAGTGATTTAGGATGCATTAATATTACAAAGCAGACAAAACATCCAGCAAAGCAAAGTTAGTACTGTTAACAGAGATTCGAACTCAGTAACAACTATTTGGGTAGGATACCTGCTTTGTTAGGAGAGAAATTAATGACTGAGGAGTGGGGAAGAAATCTGCATAGAGAGATTAACTGGGTTTAAATTTGGGCAATTCAGGAACAGTCTGTACTTTCTCATGTTTGGTGTCCCTTGGGTGACCGAGCCATAACAGGGAATGTTTTACTATGTAATCTTTTTTTATTTTTCCTTGTAGATGCCCTTTCAAGCTCCTGGAGTCCTAAATCCAATGCCTGACCTTAAACAAGGCTTGTTGTGGAAACATTTTTAATATGGCACCTTTCCTTGGCCGTTGGGTGATTGAAATAGAGCTAGGTAAAGTGTTTCTGTGTCATTTCAAATTGTGATCATTAGGACAAGCTTAAAAGTAGTAATGTTTTAGGCATAAGCCAAGATCTGGGCTAGATTGTTTAGCTTTACTAAAATAAATATTCATTGTTTTGAAAATGATTGTCTCTAGGGTTGGGAGATAATGAACCTCTCGTTTCATTTCTTGTAATCTTGATTGTGTTCAAAGAAGCAACAAGACATTCTGATGTCCTACTCTTTTTTTTTTTTTAAGATTTATTTATTTATGCATACAAGAGCTGAGGTACAGGCCAGAGTCACAGGAGGTGAGAGGATTCACCATAGACAGAGTGGGGAGCAGAACAGGCAGACTGACAGAAACACACTGCTGAGGGCAGCAGCGGGCGAGGCAGGAGAGGTCTGCCATGCCATGTGGGTCCCCTCCCTGGTCTGCAGCAGGGATCGAACTGTGGTTTGCTTCATAGTGTGTTGCTTAACCCACTGCGCCACCAGGAAGGCCCTGATGTCCTACTCTTAAAGCCCATTGAAAATAGACAGCTTTGTAGTTTAAACATTTACTTAACTAGTCTTACAGACCAGGATAACTGACATTCATTCACTAGCATAGGTAAAAATCATAAATACAAGCAGAACAACAAATCAGCATTTTAAAAAGTATCAAAATGTTACATTTCCTGGGGGGAAAAATACTTGTACTGGGAAAAATACTTGTTCTACTTGTATTTATAGGTTATGGTTCATTTAGTTTACTGTATTGAAAGTGAAAATGTTTCACCTGTATGTAGTTGTTGAAAAATTAAATCTTCCCTTGTCTCTTGAAGCTATTTGGAAGAATGGGAGTGATAAATATGAGAAAAGTAGTCTTTGTGAGGTATGCATGACTTTAAATTGATCATATCAGAATTGATGTATGTAACAAGTATTGTTTCTTTCAAGGGAACTTGGCGGGAGGGTGTCCACTATATTTTGTTTGAAGTTAAAAAAAATACCATTTGATGCCTGTGAAGAAATGAGAATGATTGTTCTTTTGTGGCATTAATTTGCTCTTACAGTATTTCCAAAAATGTCTGAAGCAGTTGTAGTTGGAATGATTACTTAACCTTACCAGTCACTCTAGCCTGAAGGGTGCTGTTAGCTGTTTAAATTCAGTTTTGTTTATTGTTTTTCTTAATAGGTTCTGCATCACTATTTCATAGAATTAATGAGATTATCTGGGACTATAGTGTGGAATTATGACCTTTTTGTCCAGAGGAAGGGATTGCAAAAGCAAAAGGTATTGATGGACCAAGATGATGAGTACTAGATTGGGAAGGCGGGGTAGAATTCCTGAATCACATCTGTAAAGGCAGAGACAGGATGGGATCATCAAAAGGCACAGACTAACCCAAGGCAGCAGAAGACCTCAGACCTCAGCAAGGAGTGGGGGAGGAAGAACTCAGGGTTGTATCCAAGTTCAAAACTTGCAAGGGGTCAAAGCGAGTATGGACAAAGTAATCTCTTCAAGAAAGCTTCAGCAGCAGCATTTACTGAGGTGGGGACCTCTTTTGAAACTTGGCCTTCAAGGTCTCTCTGACAAACAGTAAAGTTAAGTGGATGCTGATGCTCTGTGTGACAGCTGTGTAACATCTGCCCTGAAACTTAGTGACATAAAATAACAACCACTTTACCTGCTTACAGTTCTCTTAGTCATCCATTTGGGCTTGGCTGGGCTGGGCAGGTCTGCTGGTCTTGCCTAGGACAGTGCGTGGCCAGCTGGGATGGGGTCAATATTTTCACTTGTGTGGTGGTTGGTTTTGGCTGTTGACTGTCCCTTTCCTCCTACTGAATGCTCATTCTCAAGAAAACTCACTTGTACTTTATCCTTGGCTGCAGACGCCTTCCAAGACAGATAGGATGGAAGCTTCAGGAACTCTTGAGATCTAGGTTTGGTAGTCATACAGCATCACTCCACCTGGCTCACTTGGTCAGAGTACCAATGCCAGCTCAGAATCAAAGGGAGGGGAAATCCAGTTCCCTACTTGTTGGGAAAAGTGGCAAAATCACATGACAAAGGGACATTTATACAGGGATGGGAGTATTATTTTTAAATTTATTTTTATTTTTTTTTAAGATTTATTTATTTATGCATATAAGCACTGGGGCACAGGCCAGAGGTGTGGGGAGGTGAGAGAATACACCAGACAGAGCAGGCGGCAGAACAGGCAGATGTACTGAAACACACTGCTGAGGGGAGCAGCGGGCCAGCCAGGAGAGGTCTGCCGCACCATGTGGGTCACCTCCCCAGCTAGGAGCAGGGATCGAACTTGTGCTTCAGTGGCTGAGGTTTGGTTTGCTTCATAGTGTGTTGCCTAACCCACTACATCACCAGGGAGGGTCCGGATGGGAGTATTCTTAATCACCATCTTGCAAACCCTCTACCACAGCAGCTTGGCTTCAGCTTGAGGGTGTCTCTGTACAATGTTTGTCATTCATTTCACTTGATTTGTAACTTCCTTCCAACCTTGGTTGTTACAGTGTGGTGGATTATAGGTTTCATAAATTAATTTGTGTGTGGAGTGATGCTTGCTAAAATAATGACTTTAAAAATGTATACTAAAAATATAAAGATGTTTTACTGTGGCATTTGAAGGGCAAAGGAGTGTGTGTGTGTGTGTGTGTGTAATGCTCATCCTTTTAGCTTTGAGGCATTTTATTACAGACTGATCTTAAAACTCAATAGAACGTTAAAAATATAGACTGTTTGCATACATGTGTAATTATCTTTCCTGCCACCTAGAAGTCAATTAGATATAGACAGCTCTAAAAATAGCATAACGTCTGAATTACTGTTTGTGGATAGATTGGTTAGACAATTATGAAAGAAGTTTCTTTACATTAAAGTCAAATAAGCATTATTTTACTACCAGTTTTATTTAACAAAAGCATTGCCATCCCACTCCTGGGGCTCTACCTAAAGGACACAAAAACACCGATCCAAAAGAGTACCTGTACCCCATGTTTATTGCAACACTATTTATAATTGGTAAGACCTGGAAACAACCCAAATGCCCAAAAGTAGAGGACTGGATCAAGAAGATGTGGTACATGTACACAATGGAATACTATTCAGCAATCAAAAGTGATAAACTAGGGCCATTTATAGACACCTGGATAGAGCTAGAAGGAATTATACTCAGTGAAAAAAGTCAGAAGGCAAGAGAAAACTATCAGATGGCTTCACTTTTAGGAGGAATGTGAAAGAACAACAACTACAACAAAAAATAAAGAAGAAGAAAACAAACAAGAGAAAGCTCAAGGAAATGGGCAATTACAACCAAAAACAAACAAACAAAAAAACTCAACAAGATCAAAAGGTCAAAAATAAACCAAAGGGCTCATTGGGGGCAGGGGAGGGGGAGGGCAGAGATAGGGAAGAGGGCATAAAGAACACAAGGGACTGAGGTGACTGTGCACGGGTGAAATGGTGGTGGGAACTCCCTGGGGACTACAAATGTTGTCAAACACAATTAAATAAATCTAATTAAAAAAAAAAAGCATTGCCAGTCCATTAGGATAAAATGACTAGAAACCTAGCAATAGTTATTGAGAGAAGTTGCTTATTTGCCTTAGTTTATCATACACTAATGGCAGAAATAATAGGAGGACTAGAGACTTGCAAGGATACCACTTACTAAATTGCAGAGTCTTTCTAGCAAAAGCCCTTATCATTAAATATAATGTGCTTTTAGATGTGTGAACAGGACTAAGTATTATCGTTATAAACTTACAGATTTAAATTGCCAAGGGACGTGTTTATTCCAAAGGGGAAACAGATTTGTACATGGATTAGATATGTGGAGTGTCCTTCCTGAGGTTGCTTGACACCTCTTTTTCATGTATAGAATGAATGAGAAAATGCTACCTTGACCTCTGAAATAGTAAACTCTCTAAGCTTACTTACTTTAAACTTTCCAAATATAGTACACGTAATAATAGATGACCATTTTAGACAATTTGGATCATACAGATGAACTAAAAAAAGGTGGGGCTACCAGTTACCTGATTCACCTTGGGGTATATATTGTCTGAAATGCAGTGTAGAAATAAGGGTTTTTATGGGACAAGACTAGTAGAAAATTGTGAATTGATATTTTTTGAAATTGGTACATTTTAGCTTTCTTCATGCTGTAACATGTTCTTTGTTTAGGAAAATAAAACAGTCTCAGATTACTATCTGCTTGGCTGAAGTGATTTATTTTTCAAGAATTTAGTACAGTGAGATTTCAAGCACACTTTATGACTACTGGACAGTGTATATTTGTGTATTTTTCTGATACGTAAATGTTTTCAGGATCATAAATGTCATCTTTAATATCTGTGTTACAATTCATTTCTTAAAGGTGTCTTTTACACTTTTGTCCCTGCATCCTATGAATCTTCTGGTACTTTACTGATTGGAAGAGAAAACATTTTACAGAAAGTTTTTGGGGTAGAGGGAAGTTAAGATTAAGTAACTTTCAGGTGGTCGTGTTTGAACATAGTAATGACTTTTAGATTTCACAGTGACTTCTATCAAACCTAGAACTGCTCATGTGAGAATTTCCTAGGTTGATTTTATGTATGCTGTCTTGTTATACAACTCGTTATTTGAGTTCATGGGTGGGTGGCAGAAATGAATCTCTAGGAATTTAATGATCTGAATGTTGGAGTCTAGGTCTTTTAAATGCCAAGGATTTATGGCATTTTGAGTAAAAGACATGACTACTATTTATTTTGTATAAAATGTTTTTAAATTTTGAAATAATGAATTATGAAAATGATAATAAATACTTTAATATCAAATAGGTGACGGTTAACAATCCTCAATTTCTGTTCTCCAGAGATACCTTCTGTGACCAACCTGGTGTATATTCTTTAGGTCTTTTTCTGTGTATTTGTATATATGTATCTATCTATATATCTGTATATCTATATATATACACACATATATACTGTATGTAGTGTGTATGTGTATAATGTAACTATTATATATGTAATGTGTAACTGTGCATATTATTCTACAACTTGTAAATATTACGTCTACGTGTGTATTTTCTACAGATATTTGTAAAATATAAGCATTACAGATATTCACTGCTAATTATCCTAGGTTATTTCTCATAGATCCAGCTTATTAAAAATGTGCCAGTTCACTTCTATGCTGGGTTCATTTCTATCTGTGAGTATACCTTATTTAACCAATTCTTATTGATTAGCCTATTGGTTGTCTCCAGGCTTCCATATTTATGTGGCATAGATATTCAGGAGTGGAATTCCAGAGACAAAAGGTATTGCATTTATGCTTTTGATAGATACTATGAATATTTGTAGTATATCTTCTAACTTATAGACTAATTGTCTTTGAGTGTTTCCCATTTCTAGCCTTCAAGCTAGAAAAGAGGGTGAGAAATTAACCTTACCTATGCCCTACTTGCCCACATATAGAGTATCTCTGAGAACTTTTAGAAAAAGAAAATGGTGAATTTAGTGGGGTGATTATAAATTGCAAAAGAGAAAAAAAAATTCTAATTTGAGTTTGGGAAATGAAAGTTGCATCATTTTATAAACTTAAAAAATGAACTGTCATGAAATCCATTACTGTGAACAAATTTATTATAAGATTTTCTGAATTAGTGTAAAGTGTGGATTATAGCAAAATTAATTAATATGGTCTTCTGGTTACAAGGACCAGAAACTCAGTAAAATTATCCCCAAGTAATAGGGCATTCTTTATATATTTAAAAAAAAAAAAAAAAAAGGATGTAGGAAATGGAAGACAACAATCTTATCTAGATTCTACCATGGCCTTCTGGCAAAAGATTCAGGAAAAACTGAATACTTTGGGAACTACAGTCAGATGTGTTCTTGTGAACAGTGAAAGTGGACAAGAAATGCATTAGCAGCTATGATTTTTGTATCCTTATCTCTGACTATTCTAACCTTAGTGTAAATTAGCCAGTCATACATCTGCTTTTATTCGTGTCTACCTGCTCAGCTCTTTAGCCTGTAGTTTCTGCTGAGTCAGAATTTTGGCTCCTTCATAGCCCTTCTGACTTCTCTTTCTCTTTTTAGCAGTAACTGTGCCTGCTAATTGCTGGATTCTTTCTTTATTTCCTAATTTTATTCCCAAAGATTGCAAATTCCCAATGATGGAGAATCCAGTGTGCACTGGGGTACCCTCATAGGACACAAGCCAGCGAGGGAGTGCTGTCCTAGGCTCAGGTGCCCTCCTCTATTAAAAATGTAACATCAGAAGCTCCTGTCTGGGAAGGGTGTGGGGAGTACCACTAATTAAGGTTAATGTTACATCACTGTTAGGTGAGTACCTACCGAAGATGTTACTTGTCTTAAAAAGGATATGAAAAAGAAGAGAAAGAGAGAGGATGGGAGAAAGAATCAACTAATCAGCAAAATGTAATCCTAGTTAAAGTACCTTTTTGTTGTTGTTAAAAATATATATCTTACTAAAAAAGCAGTTTGTTCTTCAAAGTCAGTAAATACTTCCTGGGAAAGCAACCTCCCATCTTCTGTATAGAATGTAATTTGGGAAAACTTTGCCCTGCCTTCAATTCTGAACCAGCAATGCCTGAATCATGAGATATGGTTTTCCCTTTTCTGTTGAACTTTAAACTACTATGGAATGGCTCATCCTATTTATGTAATGACTTGAAGTTCTGAAAAATATACCCAGAATGTGATACGGATGGAAGAACTTATTTTCCTATGTCAATAGTTTTATCTGAGCTGTATCTTCTCTTTGTGTGTTGGGAAGAGTATCTGATCCTTCCTGATTTTATTAAGTGTTTGGCCCCCCTGTATTTCTGAGTGGAAGGGTTGATAATATTCCTCTTTGGTTTCTCTGAAGGTTTCTCCAAGCTGCTTTGTTTTCTTCCTATGGGTAATGGTTAAGTATTTTTTTTTTTTTTCTTGCCTCTTCAGTCTCAGTTTGTTTCTCAAAATCATGGCTGGTGGATCAGATTTTTCAGTGACTTGAAATTCCCAAGTCCTTAATTTTGGTGCCTGTGCCCTTGAGCATCTCAAAGGGCAAGATTTCCTGTTGCTTTTGAAAAAGAGAAGCATGCTCATAAAATGCTGCCTTAGTTTGGTTTCAGGTCACTTGAAATGAAATCTGATTGGAGAGCAGCATTTAAGCTCCTGTTTACCAAAAGGTTTTGATTTTCATTTTGTAGGATTTTTTTTTTTTTTTTTTGAAAAATAAAGATGAACAACATAATTGCCTTTGGAAGAGGCAACTAAATGCTTACTATTCCAGAAAGTTTCTTCTGGTGGTCTTGATTCCTGTATTTTATTTTATTTTTTTTTAAAGATTTATTTATTTATGCATACAAGCACTGTGGTACAAGCCAGAGGTGTGGGGGTGAGAGGATTCACCACAGAGAGCAAGGAGCAGAACAGCCAGATCAACAGAAGTACACTGCTGAGGGGAGCAGCGGGCACAGCAGGAGAGGTCTGCTGCACCATGTGGGTCCCCTCCCTGGCTGGCAGCAGGGATTGAACTCATGCTGCAGTGGCTGCTGTTTGCTTCATAGTGCGTTGCTTAACCCACTGCGCCACCAGGGAGGCCCCGATTCCTGTATTTTAATCTACTTAAAAATCCCTCTTAGTGCATAAAAAAATTAAATATTATTTTATTAAAGTCTGTGCAGTGCTCTTTATTATTTAGGAGAAAAATCTTTTAAATACGTTTTGGTATGAGCACTTGTAATTTAAAGCTTTCATTTTGACAGCCTGGTTTAAGCTGATAGGCATGTTAATCTCTATTTGATTGCTTTGGTGGGGAGTTGAAAATCACCTACCTAGTTCCAGGCTTAGCGTGTGTTTATAAATGTGCTCCTTTTTTCGTTTTCATCTTGTGAAATAATGAAGTGAATTTTCATTATTGTTATTTTATTATAGATTTGACTGTTTGTTTGATTACTAGATTTAAAGGAAAAGTTAACCGTTGTCCCTTTTGACAATATATCCCTATGTTTTTTCTTTATAATATGCTCTGTGTGTGTGTATAAGTTTATATATAGAGGCCCTTTAGTTACTTTGTAGCATAATGGTATGCTAGGAAAGTGATTTTTTTGGTTGTTTTTAAAGAATAACCCATTCTTTTTCATTTTGATTTACTTTTTGTTCTACTTTTTTTTTCTTTGCTTTGAGTTGCCAATGTGTGGAAGTTAGATTGCATACGTAGAGTATATTTTGTCATTTGTGTGTATATTTGTATAAAATTTGACATGACCAATGAAAAATTATTGCGGGCAGTAAGAGTTATTTGACTCTTATGGGAGAGTTTTATTATATCTCTTGAGTTATAGTAATCTTGGAAAAATTGAGAATTAAAATTCTTTGGAGTGCATTTGTATGTAGTTCTAAAGACTTGTAAAGGCCATTCTAGCCAACATGATGATTCTAACAAATTAAGGGAGTATCTGCTGTCTGCCAAGAACTGGACCTAGTCCTTTACATACTTTGTGTACCATCTTTATGTTATTCCCCTGAGGACTGGTATGATCGCTCCACTTTTACTGAGTAGGAAGCGGAACTTTAGGCAATTACATCTTGTCTTGAAGGTGACATAGCTGGATAGGAAACCAGTGATGTTTGACTGGAAAGCCCCTTCATTTTCCAGGGTTGCCTTTACTGCTTCTGTTTTTGCTCTCTGACCTGTGCTTAGGATCAGTAAGCTATATGGAGGAGGAGTTAACTTCCAGAACAAAGGTCCCTTTTTTCAGAGCAGCATCCCATGGTGATTGGAGCTGAAATTTACCCATGATTTGGATCCCGTTGGCTCCATTTACCAGTTTTGTGACTGTGGACCAGCTTCTTCTCCTCATTGTGCTTCATGCTCTTTCATCATCAAAATCAGAACTGTCATGTTAGCCTTGCAAGATTGTCTAAGGGTTAAACATCATGAATGCTAATGGTTAAAAAATAATAATGGTGGTAGTGATTTTATGAAAACAGTTACCACTGAGATGCTATTGAGTGTAGCCCCTGGCGTAAAAGCTTTTCATGGTCCATTTAATCCCCAAAACAAGCAAATGAGGTAGGTACAGTTATCTGGTTTTATATATAAAGCCCTCATTATGTGAGGGCTGTTAGGATATTATGCTGGTGTGTCCTTCCATTAGCTAGTGTTGATAATGGAGAATTCACTGACTAGAAAATTCACTGTCATTCAGTAAACTTGAATTTACTAAGCACTTATTATATGGTTATTAAGAGTGATAAAATTTCTCTCTTCAGGTGTATATTTCATTGACTTTTTATACACATAACTAATATTTTAACAGATTTCTTTTGTGTTGTTAAAAATGGATGCATCTTTTGATAACTCAGCAGTTAAACAGTCCACAGATAGAAAAATCATGGGTTGAAGTTCCTACATTGCAAACCAGATTTTATGTATCCTCAAAATAAATTAGGTTGGTAGACAGGATTCCAGAGATTATATGAGAGGATGAAGCATCTTTTGAAAAATGCTCTGTCCTCTGTCCTCTTATCCTGCCTTTTCCTTACCAAGTTCCTAAAGTTATACTCCATAAATAAGTTGCATAAGGCATCAGTCTTTATGACCTGCTACTCACCTAAATCAATGATTGGGATGTTTGAAAAAGTTATTATCATTAAGCTAAATTGTTGACAACGGGCAGAACAGAGAATTCTGTCAGTGCACTCAAATTTTACTACAGAAGAGAGAGATTCCCACACCAGGTGAGAAAATTGAAGAGTTTTGCTCAGATACTTCCTGGCACTAAAACCAGACCAAAAAAACACCCACAACAGCAGACTGCTAAACATTTAAAAGAAAAAAAAATCTTATGAACAGGGCCTCCCTGGTGGCGCAGTGGGTTAAGCAACACACTATGAAGCAAACCACAGCCACTGCAGCACGAGTTCGATCCCTGCCACCGGCCAGGGAGGGGACCCACATGGCACAGCAGACCTCTCCTGCCTGGCCCACTGCTGCCCTCAGCAGTGTGTTTCTGTCTGTCTGCCTGTTTTGCTTCCTGCTCTGTCTCTGGTGAATCCTCTCACCTCCCTGGACTCTGGCCTGCACCCCAGCTCTTGTATGCATAAATAAAATAAAATCTTTAAAAAAAAAATCTTATGAACACATCATTCTCTAAATACTCCTTTAACGTCCTAGAATCTCCTGGGTGGTGTATCTTTCTCACAAGTTGGAGAAAGTGGAACCCAGTTTTCAAAGTATGAAAAGAGTAGGGAGATTGGTGAATCTTTACAAGGACCTGAGCAACTCTGAGCTTTTACTTAATCAGAGGGGGGTTAATTATCCTCCATCTACTCATTTGTTTTCACTGAGCTCTAGTGTGTGCCCGGCAGGATACTCTTGGTAATATAAAGAGAAAGCTCCCTTTGGGGTCTGAGCTTGAGGAACTTAGAATATCAATAGGAAAAAACAGAAGGGGAGCTGATGGCCCCACAGTGATGTGATGTACTTCTCTAGTGCAGGCTAGTAACAAATTTAGAGCTAATCTGCTAGCCCATCTTCAAAATCTTTGTGTCTTTCATCAACAGTCAAATCATATAGTTACTATCATGACCCTAAAGGTAGGGATTTCAAATCCAATTTGTGAAATTCTCACTAGCCACTGTGTTAGTTGTAGACTTTGTTCCAAGACAGAGTTATAGCAAAAGACAGAAAATGTTTTGATCAAACTTGGTAATTCTCTCTAAAAACAGTTTGAAATTCAGTACTGTTCGTACACACAGGGGTTAAATCCTAACAGTAGTTGGCTATATCTGTAAGTATGTGGGTAAGTATATACTACGTCTGGCTTTTTGATGTTCATGTATTAGCATCATGCTTTTTATCTTGTATGTAAACTGTGAACTCTGAGACCATCAGTGTTGAAACTTTCAACAAGGAAGAGAAATAATGAAAAGGAACAAAGGTTTTTTGTTTTCCCAGCAACTAAATTTAACCATTGTTCTGAGAACTCAACAAATGACCAACGGATGTGAATTTAATCAAGTTGTGCTTTTGAACAAAGGTATCTTGGTTGTAGTGGAATTTTTGACTTCCCATCATCCTGTCCACATATTCACTTGCTTCCCTGTTCTAAAATCACTAGCAGTTCACTATGATTTAACTAAGTTAGTGATGAAAATTTCAATATTATAGAAATGGCCTCAGGAAGCAGACGAACCGTTATTTCTGATTCTGTCTTCTAGTTCAGTTTCGATGTCAAGGACTTTTTAACCTTTTACTGGAATTTTTTTTTTTTTTAATGTATGTTGACCCACTTTAAATTTAACTTTCAGTGCAGCTTTGATTTAACTGGAGGCACTGTTTGATTGGCACCGAGGCAGGGTGTATATGCTTAATCTCAGTTGCACACATGCCCAATTCTATTATCTCAGACAATTTAAATGAAAGGTTTGTTCTTCATTCAGAAGAAACCATGGCATTTGTGAGGATAGTTAAGAACGAAGCTTTCTCTGGAAACACTGGCTTTCATTTTATGGACTGTTTTTCTCTATCCGATTGAAATGTCTTGGCCTTGAGTCTGACTTCTCTTTGGCATTGCCACCTCTTTGGGAGAAAATCTCTGTCTGTGTTGTTAGTCATCTCTTACACCTCATCAGCGCCGTATTAAGAGCCACCCTGTCAAGGACTTTACATGTACATTTCATTTAATACTCATCAAGACGAAGTCTGAAGATGAAAACAATTTACCAGACCAGGTTTGTTTTCTGAGGACTCTCTCTGGAGTCCGTCAGTCTTAGCCATGACTGCTGCATAGTACAAGGTGCTTTTCTCTGTCTAGGATTGTCACCAGGTAAACAGGCGGTACCATTGCATCACTGTGTCATTGCAACTGTTCAGAGGGCCTTGCTTTGGCAGTCACTGCTGTTGTTAGTTGAGCTGTTTAGTTTCATTCCACTTTTTCTCACACTGAAATTTGCTAACAAAGAATAACATTGATTATCAGGCTGGTTCAAGTAGACAAGAAACCAAGACTCACTGGCCCTTCTTCTCTTTACCTCGTGAATGCACACAGCCTTGCCACTAGATTTTGAAGTGTGTTCCCCAGTAAGATAAGCAAGTATTGCTGACATGACAAAGTTTAAATCAAGTTGTGAATCAAAATTAGCAATATATGGAAGAAAAACAGGTTAAAGAAACCTGTCCTTTATCCTGACATCAAGGGAAGCAAGGCCTAGAAGGGATCTGTGAGTTGTGAAGCCAGTCTCATATGTTAAATGTTGATTCTCAGAAATAACTTCTCTTGCTCCTAAATCTGGGTGACTGGACATCACTGAGTTTGCTGGGAAAGCAAGAGAGAGAGACTAGAGTGTTTTTATATTGAAACGAGAAGACAGACTTGTTACCGATCAGGGAGGGGTTGGATATGCTTTCCTTTTCTTTAGCAGAGGACATCTCTCTGCTTGGCATTTGACATGTGGAGAGTGGAGGGACCGACAAGCAAACCCTCTGTGATTTAGCAGAAGTAAAAGAAGCCACAGGAAATGGCTTCTCCTTGAAACACGGAGTGGACAAAGTCTCCCAGCTGTTACTTACCTACGCTCTGCAACAAACTAGTTGAATTTTTTAAAAAAATTGATTTCTCACTTGCCGGACACAGAGAGACTTGTTTGGATCCTTCAGTAATTGCAGGAATGGGTAGATTATTGAGATTTTGCCCAGTCAAGGTCACAATGCCCCACAAGGACTGGGTTGTCTTCTTGGGTACCCAGTATTATTGTCCATCTTTTAGACTAACTGACCACCTCTTCTCTCCTAAACAAATAGTACTTGGAAAAGGAATAGAGAAAAACAGTAGCTAGTCCACATTTTGTTCTGCTCTGTTTGATTTTATTTTGAAGTTGGGGCAGTTAGCAATCCTCCTGGTGATACTTGTTGCCCTGATGTATCTCTGCTCCTCCTCCTCCCAGCCTTGCCAGTCTGTTGTTTGAGGACTTCATTAACCTTCTTCCCTCCCTCCCTCCCCCTAACCCCCTCCTTCCCTTCCTCCCTCCCTCCCTCTACCCCCTCCCTCCCTCCTTCCC
>JAGFMF010011870.1:16818014-16886235 GCA_019455555.1 Galemys pyrenaicus | reverse complement strand
CCCCCCCTCCTTCCCTCCCCTCCCTCCACAGAGAGCGGGGAGCAGAACAGGCAGATCAATGGAAGTACACAGCTGAGGGGAGCAGTGGGCACAGCAGGAGAGGTCTGTGGCACCATGTGGATCCCCTCCCTGGCCAGCAGCAGGCAGCAGGGATCGAACTCGTGCTGCAGTGGCTGTGGTTTGCTTCATAGTGCGTTGCTTAACCCACTGCGCCACCAGGGAGGCCCAACTTCCATATTATTTAAAGAATTGGTCCTCCTCTGCTTTTTCATATAATTTGTCCTTATTCCTCAACAGTACTATTCCCTGGTTCCTGAAATTAAACTGTTGGTGCCACCCTTTTCCCTTTGTCGCTCTTGGTGCACGCATCTCTTGTCTTTCTAGAGTACAAGCATCTCTTTTTTTGTTTAGTTGTGTCTAAGACTAAAGTAATAGAGCTATTCCACAATACAACCCAAATACCCATCCAAAATTCTTGACTCATTCAATTCTCAGGGAAAATCACCAATAGCTCGATAATGCAGTTATTTGGGCAGAAAACTGGTTTGCTCTGGTAGCTTTTGAGTTCTGTATGGATCACCCTAGTTCTTGCCACTTGGTGGGTTCTGGTCATTTGCTAAGTGTCTGCAGGGACATCTTTTGACTTTCCTATCAGTTTTTGTGTGTCCAAGTCTGACTTTCTCTCCCAGCATTTTAGAACTCTTAATATCTTTTGTTTATTTTACTTTTTTGGAAAGAATCTATCCTATGCTCTTGTATTTGTTCTTTGTGCATGGCCCTAGCTTTGGAGAAACAGAACAGCTTTCTGATTTTGTCTCTTAGCTTTTCTGGTCAGAGATTTAGAAGTTTTAAGGCAGTCAGGACCTGGCCCCTGTTCTCCAGAACTCATCTTGGTGGAGTATTTGCCATGGAGACTGGAGAGTAAAAAACTCGGGCACCTCCACCTTTAGCCTGGTGCACGTGGCCCTTTAGCACACATGGTCACTTTTTTTGTTCATTCAGCTTCTTGGAAAAGGTGATACGTGCAGATAGAATGAAGATGACCTTTTTCTGAGACTTTATTTTTGGATTTTTCTTGGCTTTTATGACCCCATGCAAATACTTGCCTACTTCGGATAACCATGGCTGCTGGTTATCCAACCCTAACCCTCCATAAGAACAAAACAAAAACCTGTGCACTCCTGTGGCCATTCAGTGAGTGACAGCAGCAGTGCCGATGATTCCAAAGACAGAGACTTTGCCGGGCAGAGTACAGGACTTGGTGATGCCCTCTTCCAGTGTATGTGATCTGGTGCTGCGTAAATCACTATCAGCAAGAGTCATTCTAGAA
Organism: Galemys pyrenaicus; assembly: GCA_019455555.1. Taxonomy (NCBI): domain Eukaryota; kingdom Metazoa; phylum Chordata; class Mammalia; order Eulipotyphla; family Talpidae; genus Galemys; species Galemys pyrenaicus. The sequence continues at coordinate 16,884,905 of JAGFMF010011870.1, read as the reverse complement.
ACTTCCATTTATTGCCTCTTTAATGATACACAGCATTACAAGATGTTAATATGATCTCTGTATTTCCTAGTATTTTGAAAGTAGAGAGAATTTTAGGGACTTGCTGCTACTAGGCTATTTCATTCTAAATCATGGTGATAACATGGACATGACCTTGAAATCAGTAGTTATGCTATTTTTTAAATACCTTTTTATAGAACACATTTGTTATTAGGACTGACTTGTGTGTGTGCACATACATGCACACACACATTTTTTATACAATCTGTTCTCACATAATAAAAACTTTTTGAAATGTAAGTTGATGTTCTTTGATTTTTCTTTTTCCAGATCTCTATTTCTGCTGTATAGGAAAGTGGTAGCTATTACTATAAATAAAATATTGGAACAATTTAGCTCATCCCCTTCCTACATCCTCAGAGTGGCCTTGTTCTGATTGTGGGGCTTTCTAACATACGCTCCCCTTCATGTAGGCGGCAGGTAGGAAATCAAACAAAGTGCATCTACAGTGGAACACTTTCCAAACCTGTGTGACTTAGGGAATCAACAATCTTACTTTCCAAGTACACTTTGTGGGATGTTCTTAGAGAACTTGTGAGCATGGAATGCTTTTTTGCCTATGGTGGTAGAGTTGCAGTGAAATACATAATTACATATTTGGTTTGGGGGTTTGTTCAGAGTCATAAGGTAATGCGTTAGGGAAGCCCAGCCCTAGCACGGCTAAGAGATGTTCCTTTACCTGACAAGGCACTTCTGGACTAGGGTTGCCATACCCTAACCAGCAACCCCTGCTGTTGCGCTGACTTGAAAAGAGTTTGTTCCCCAGACATTGGGGGGAAACTTCCTTGTGTGGAGAAGGGAGAAACGGAGTCACCAAGCCAGGAGCCTTTCTGGCAGACATGATCCAGACTTCTCTGGAAGATCAGAGTCCTCTCCTCCATGAGATCATTCATGGATAAGAAGTGCCTCTGGGGGCATGAGGTTCGCTGTTAGAAGATTGAAAGAACACAGATAATGTCCTCTTCTGAAGGTGGTTTATAACAAACTTTTCTCTGCCTCAAGACTGGTATTTCTGTAAGGTTTGCTCAAGCTAAGAATGGCGATTTGCCACTTCATTAGATGACTCACCTCACTGAGAAAAGACAGTGCCTTCTCTGGACCATCCCGACCCAGGAAATTCTGGCAGGAATTCTAAGATCTTCAAACAGCCAAGCACAACTCTTGCCTTGGTGTGTAGGCACACTTCTGTTTCTGTCAAAATAAATTAGCCTGGTAAGCCATAAATTAGGAAAATATTTTGTGACTTGTGTTTATTATTTAACAAGTATAATAAATAACCGACCTGGAAAAAAAAAACAAAACTAAAATGTAAACCTATCCCAGGTTAGTTGATAGAAGGTTGTTTTGCTGTTTGCCCACGTGAGGGATATGTCCTGTCTTGGAGAAGGAAAGTCTTTCCTTTGACACCCTGTGAGTTTATTCCTTCCTTCACTTCCATCATTCTTTGGCCACCTTGCTGTTTTCTGCTTCTGCCCAGGGTGTCGGGTAGAGATATGAAAGGCTAGGAGGGAAGTCCTGGGAGCGCTTTCCATATCTCAACTGTTTATTTCCCATCTTTCCTCCACGTTACAAAGTTTCTCTTTACTTTGCTTTTATCAAGTATATGAATGATGCCCTTTGTCAAGCTTATTGGAATGCCCTGTGGGAGGGATGCTATGCAAAAAAATAATTGTATTGCACAACTGCCCAGGCCTTAGAGATGCCAGATCACCCTTGGCACCAGAACAGACCCTCCTCTCTGGCAGGTCCTAGGAGAACAGGGCGCAGTACATTTGAGAAGTGCCTCTGTCCTCCACCCTGGTGCCATGGGGATGACCTTTACCCCAGCTCTGATAATAGGCTTATTTTAGATTTCTAAAATGCTAGTCTTTCCTTCACCCAGAAGGGAATGTTTCTGTGTTTGGTGTGTGCGCTTTCCCTGTGTGTTGCTTTCCAGCTGCCTTTTCTTCACAAATGTCAAGTTTGCCTCTTCCTTGTCACCTCAAGGCAGCTGACATTCATGACTAATTATTAAAAAGGGCAGCCTTTTAGTTTATTTTGACAAAAACAAAATCTCAGAGATCTCTGTTACATATACTATAATTGAGCAGGTGACATGTTGGTGCTTGGGAAATAGATTCAGAAGTAGAGGATTTGGCAGGGTACTCGGTAGAGACAGATGTAACTCCAAGGTGAAGTTCGTGGACTTATTACTGACACTGCGTGTGTCCTCTGAAGTGCTTCCAGGCCTTTAAACATAATACCAAGCTGTCAGACCAGGCAGTCACCGGCTTAGGTGACACCCATCTATCTTGCAAAGAATCATACAATGGGTGCCTGTCCACCTAACACACACACATTTTCCTTCTAAAATCAAATTAAATTAGCCTCTTTCTGGGATATGTCATTGCCCTGTTTGGTTGTTTGGTAGTGGCAATAGTGGTTGCTAGGAGAGGTTTGGCTGTGAAGGGTGTGTATTATAATGGCTCTAAAAATTAAACTTATTTCCGAACAGGGTTTTATTTTGGTGGAGGCAGTTGTATACCATGTTTGATCCTTCAGTAGGAAACTTTCATTTCTTGGCATGTTCAGTGTGGTCCAGTAAAGCAAGGGGAAAATGCATGGTTTGTGCTCATTCTGGAGCTTCAACTCTGTGGTGCCGGGAGATGTGCTAATGTGAAAAGAGCTCCAGGTGCACACCAATAGGTAGAAACAGCAAAAGAAGAAAACAGGTGGACAGTGTCTTTAAAACAAACCAAAAAAATGGCAAAAGGGGAAGGCAGCAAGTCAACAAGTGTTCTCCTCTCAGGTGTGGAGGTTGGCATCCTCCGTCATGTCAGTTATTGGCCCCTGTTATCAGTGGGCTGGGCAGCCTTTTCTCAGAACTATGCTGCCACATTGTTTTTTGACTTTCATTTAGTCCACACACTCCTTCCCCTTTTCAGCTTTTTTGAAGGTTTATGTTTATCTTTCAGTTTGTATACGTTCTCGTAAAATGTGTTTTGTATGCTCACGCTTTTTCCCTCCCCTGAGGTGAAGTTCACGCAACATAAAGCGAACCTGTTTAAAGTGAGCAGTTAGTTCAGTTGCCTTTAATACATTCACAATGTTGCATAACCACCTCCTCTGTCTAGTTCCAAAATTTCCATCACCCCACAATAAAACCCCAAACCCACTCGCCAGTTGTTCTCCTTCAGCTCCAGCCCCTGGCCAACAACAATCTGCTTTTTATCCCTAGGAATTTACTTAACCTCCTGATTTCATATAAATATGTGACTTTTTGTGTGTCTGTGTATTTTTAAGTCAACCTAAATGACTTAACTTATATAAAGAAATTGCTTACTTTCTCTTTAGTGGAACTAATGCATAGATCTTTTTCGTGGTTTTGTTTGTTTTGTTTTTTTGCATCTTTTGCATTCATCTACAGAAACTTATGAGACAGGCACTATGTCATCACCCCCATTGTGCAGCTGAGGTCTGAGGTTCAGGGGCTGTGTGATTTGCCTGAGGTGGCATAACTTCTGAGTTGGGTGGGGGTGGGGGTAAGAGGCCATAGTGCTGGCCACTGTTGTCTGCAGACACTCAGGTCTTTTCCACATGCTGTTCCAGGGCCTGCTTTCCCTCACATACTACCTCTTTTTCCACACTGACCAAAAGTTACTGGGTGTTTTAGATATTTTACTGTTTATATGTACCATAATGGAATTATTTCTCCATTATTGGATTTTTAGGATATTTCTATTTTGTTTTTCATTTATAAGTCATATTGAAAGGAACATTAAAGGCCAAAATGGCATGTAAAATTTATGGCTAAGCAAGGAGAATAAGCCAAAACACAAATATAATTCCCATCAGAGGTAACCACTGTAAGTGTATTTTAATGTAACTTTCCAGTCTCATTTATACTTTTTTTTCTTAAATAGGGGGAAAAAAAGCCCTTTTGGAGAAAGAATGGTACTATAAATGATGTTTTGTCATAGTTTACAATATACTGTGAACATCTTTTATCTTCTAATTAACAATAGTGAATATTTACTATGTGCTTAAAATGTGACAAGGGACCATTTTAAGTGTTTTGCACATTTTCACAGAAGTCACGTGGAACATGTGGTGACTTAGGCATGTCTTAAATTTACGTAAATGGTTTTGTACTCCAGATCTTACTGTTTCATACTTTTTCATACCTGGCACTATGACTAATCTATTTGCTGTGTTTACCTAGACATTTGTCCCCACCACAGATCTCCTTATCTTTTCTTCCAGTTCCAGGTCCCACCACTGCACCACAGGGGAACATCCTTGTCCATGTCCGTATGGACCTGTGGGAGGAGCTGCTGGCAGCAGGTTAAATGGATTATGAGGATATATACAGGCTTATGACTCAGTGTTGACAGAGGCAGAGTCTTCTCCGGAATGACTGTACTGGAGATTATATCCCTATGCTAGATGTTTTCTAAAATATGTGTATAAATGCCGAGAGAAAGGACCAAGAGAATGTGAACCAAAGTGTCAACGCTGGCAACATGTTCAAGGGACCAGGAGGACAGGATGATGGGAGGGCATTGAGCCTTATTGGTCACTACTTGACATGATGTATGGAAAATGTCTTTGTGTGTAACTTGTCATTATAATATACTGACTTTTAAAAAAAGTCTAGAAATAGGACTTTGACCTAAAGTTTAGTGTTGTGTGCTATGAACACATTCGGAATTGTGAATGTGTGGGTTAAGATTAGTCACGGCGCATGGCATGAATTCTTTTGCAGCTTGGTGCTGTTTGAGGCATTCTTGATACAGTTATCCAAGTAATACCTGCTAATTCTCTTTAGAATTTTAATCCAGGTCCCCCACGTTTCAGGTGGGCCAGAGAGGTTCTGTGCTTTACCCATGGGTACGGGGTCAGGAGAATTTGCCAAGTTTTCCAAGTGGAATTGCATGTGAGAGGTGGGGCTGGAGAGGTGGTTGAGCAGAAGCCTTCTTTCTGGGTGGCTGGGGAGGATGTCGGTGCTATTTTCCTGCAGGTGAGGTGGTGAGGAAACAGTCTCAAGATCAGTTAAGTTTCATTAACTTCCTTGTGCAAACAATGAATGAATGTGTTTGGTGTATTTGCTGAGCACAAGGCATTAAGATAATTTTTGCCTTTCAAGGCTTCTCTGTAAAATGAAGGTGTGTGGTCTTCTAGTTAGAACTGAAGCCTCTTTCTTCCTCTTCTAAAGTGAGAGAAACAAAGGTTCTGGATGACTGAAGAGATACTTTTTAAAGGTGTCATTCAGGTTTCTCTTGGATTTTAGTTTCAACTGAGGTGCCTTCTTCCCATGCAACCTAAATGAATCATGATCAAAAAGTCACTTTTTAAGTAATTGGTAGAGTGGACTCGTTATTTGCAAGGGCCTCTCCTGTCTCTGGCTCCCTCGCCTTCACCCACACCCTAATAATTGTGCATTACTTGGTTATAACAGAACCATTGACTGTGTGAGAATTTTACTTTCAGAACTAGGAATAGCTATTTATACAAATGTACTGTACAGAAGGAGGAGGCGTTTGCACACAGCTCTACACGGATACGTTCTTTTCCACTCTTGCCTAGTAATGATACCCGGTTCCTGTGATGTGCTCCTTGGAGGCAGAAGAAAGGTGGTGGATGATGCTTTATGAAGTGCATGTATGTTTGCTACTTACAACTAAGTCATACTTAAAAATAAGAATAAATTGGGAGGCAGATGCAGATATAATGTCATGTTTTTAAGAGGGAATTTGTTTCCTACCACTATGTATCATTTTTTATTAAAGATTTTTATTAATTCATTTTTGCATAGAAGAACTGTGGTACAGGCCAGAGGTGTAGGTGGTGAGTGGATTTACCAAAGACAGAGTCGGGGGCAGAATAGGCAGATCTACTGAAATACACTGAGGGGAGCAGCAGGTGAGACAGGAGAGGTCTGCTGCGCCATGTGGGTCAGCTCCCTGGCTGAAGCTTGAACTCAGGCCTTCGAAGTGGGCCTTTGCAGTGGTAGCACTGAGACTTGGCCTCCCACTATGTATTAACTGGCACTTGCTGGTTTAGAGGATATAGGCATTGAGCATGCTTGATAAGGTAGAGATTCTGGCTTCTCTGTTGTCCCCAAGGGTGAACTCTGTACTGACTCTAAAACAGAAATGACCCTTATAAATAAGTATGCATATGTGGTAAGTACTGATGAATGTGTGCTCACTAATAATAATTAATACTAGTTAATAATTAATATATAATTAATATAGTAATAGTTAATAATTAATACTACTTCCTCTTGACTCATATGGTTGAAATGAAGGCTAGTCACTTGCACTGCAATATATACTTGTGTTGAGCAGGGAAGTTGAGCAATCCTGCTATTTTTAATAGCACTTTTGAGACCAGGTAGGATGGGAGAGATCCCAGGCATGCTTTGCCTTTTGGGTAATTCTAAATTAAAACCTTTTTATGGGGCCCGCCCCCGTGGCGCGGTTGGTTAAGCAGTGCACTATGAAGCAGACCGCAGCCACTGCAGCACGAGTTCGATCCCTGCCCCCAGCTGGGGAGGTGACCCACATGGTGCGGCAGACTGCCCCTGCCTCACCTGCTGCTCCCCTCAGCAGTGTGCTTCAGTCAAATCTGCCTGTTCTGTTCCCCACTCTGTTTCTGGTGGATCCTCTCACCACCACCCCCCCCCCCCCGCCGCACTTCTGGCCTGTACCCCAGTTCTTGTATGAATAAAAAAATCTTTAAAAANTCCCCCCCCCCCCCCCCCCCCCCCCCCGCCGCACTTCTGGCCTGTACCCCAGTTCTTGTATGAATAAAAAAATCTTTAAAAAAAAAAAACCTTTTTATGGTCTGGATTTATAGCTACTTGATAATCCTTTGCCCTGCAGTGTTGAAAGTACATGATTTTTAAATTCAGTTAAGAGGAATTGAAGTTTCACTTCAGTGTGATTAGATGACCATAAAAAAAGTGAACTAATTAACTTAGGGGGTTAATAACTATAGAATGCCTATTCATGATTGAAACTTTGATGAGCGAATTTTTGCTTTGTTTCAGAGAAAGACAAGCTAAATCGTGCAACGTTTTGTGTAGATTGTCTTTCAGATGAATAGAAAACCTTCCTTGGTGTTCCCACAGAAAACAAAAAAGAGATTAAAGATTTTTCTGAGTGAGGATTTTAGACCCATTATTCAAAGTGTGACAATTTGCTTAACTAGTAGATAAACAAAGGGATTGTGTGTCTTAGAGTTTCTCTGCAGCCTGTACTGACTGGGAACTGGTAATGAAATCTGCAACACCTCTAAAATAGAAATTTTTATGAAACCACAACATATATTTTTTTCATAGCTGTTCTCTGAGCCTGTGTGTGGGCCCCTTTCAAGTAGTGGGAAAAAAAGTGTGATAGATGACCTTTGAAGTGAAATTTTGATATTTGCATTATAATTCTGTGTGTTTAAGCTTTTAATTTTTAAGATTGTGGCTGTTATTTGTCGAGTATCTGTTTCCATTATGATCTGACCATAAAAAAGTAAGCCCGGGCCTCTCTGGTGGCGCAGTGGGTTAAGCAACGCACTATGAAGCAAACCACAGCCACTACAGCACGAGTTCGATCCCTGCTGCCAGCCAGGGAGGGGACCCACATGGTGCAGCAGACCTCTCCTGCTGTGCCCGCTGCTCCCCTCAGCAGTGTACTTCTGTTGATTTGCCTGTTCTGCTCCCTGCTCTCTGTGGTGAATCCTCTCACCCCCCCATATCTCTGGCCTGTACCCCAGTGCTTGTATGCATAAATAAATAAATCTTAATAAAAAAAAAAGTAAGCCCATTGATGTAACTGTTTTATCTCTCTGATGTTGTCAGTCGGCACATCCTTTTGGCATCCATGGAAATTGTTATTTTGCCAATCATGTTAATAAGAGAAACAATATTATTTACATAAGCAGCTTCATGAATGAGCCTTTTTTTCCCAAAATAAATGTTTTTTTTTTTCTTCATGGACTTAATTTCCAACGTTCTTTTTAAGTCTAAGTTACTCAATTTGATTTGACTTTTGCTTAAAACTTTTATCACCAAGAATAAAAAGCTATCAGACTACTGTGCAGTTTCTTCATGAAGGTCTCAGGATGCAAAGGATAAGGGGACACCTGATTCTGGGTGGGGTTAACCAAAGTAGAGAGTAAGTAGGTACTCTGGATTTGGGTGGCAGAAAATGGAGAGTTTGACATTAGACAGGTTTTTGGTACCCTTGGCATGTCCACTCAACTTGTTCCTCAGTCTGCAGACATTTTGGCAACACACATACATTAAGCTCCTGAAATCACAGGACTCTGATACAACCGAAGTGTATTTCTTGTTCTCACAGTCCTGTGTGTCTGGGAGATGATTCAGGTCAGTAACCCAGGCTGCTTCTCTCATGACTTTGAGAACCACAGGAGGGGAGGAGTTGCCACAGCAAGGTCTCCCCTGACTGCTGACATTTCCGTGGCCAACCAGTCACATGGCCCTGTCTGTTTCAGGTACTGAGGTGCTCTTGTGTCTGGGAAGGAGTTGTTGGTGAGCCCTGGTAAGGTCTATCACGTGTGTGTTTTTGATGATTGGGATCTCAGAGAAGAGATTGGACCTAGAGATGAGGGTTTGAGGGAAGTCATTTACTGAAAGGAAAACATTAGAATCAACTTAGTAGGGCGAGCATACACTTAAGGAGGGTTCAGTGTTCCAGTTTCTCTGTAGCTTTCTTCATAGACCAGGCAGTATGCTGCCCTAGGAAAATACAGTGCTAGCTATAGCCACTGCCAGGGAATTCAGGAAGGTTTCTTGGTCCTGTTGTTGATTTTCATATTCTGTTATGTTATCTGCCTTCTAAAGTGTACTTGCACTTGGTTGATTATTTTAGGATGCTGCAGTCTTGTAGGTCAGTAAGTGATGATGACACCAGGTTTTCTTGGTCAGAGTTTAGTTGGTGAGCTGGTGAAAATGATTTCATTATTATTTTTCAATCTCAATGGGGTTATTAAGAGAGTTCTATGTACTCTAACACATCTTAAACGTTAGGAGGACACTGACTTTCTAAGATTGTTTGTTATTTGACCTCAGTATTGGAATGTATGGCCAAACTTCTACTATAATCAGAACATCCACAGGGAAGGGACCTGCTCAGTCAGCTTTCGTTGGTGTTTACTGCCCTGGTTCTCTTTCTCTGATCTGTATTTCCCACCCCTAGTCTTCCTCTTCAGCAATTCCTCTTTCTTCTTCCCTCTGTCTTTGCTTATTCAGGTCTCGTCTTTGGGGATAGGCAGACCTGGATTTGGCACTTGATCTCGTGCCCAACTGTTTGACCTTGGGGAAACTGTGCTCCAAGCCTCAGTGTCCCTCTTTGTAACATGGGGCCTTACTTGCTTCATGAATTCTTAGTATTTAGTAACATATACAAAAATACCAGACATCACCTAGTACATTTTAACTGCTCAGTAGAATTAGCTATTATTAGTATTATATATTGTCATTTTCTCTATTTCAGGCATATCACAGATAATTCTTTCATGAAAATGTTTTCTTCATTATTTTAGCAAGCAAAAGATATGATTTACACCATGGAGCAAAACACTTTAGAGCTCCTCTGACATTTTGTATTGTCTACTAAGACATCATCCCGTGAGGCAGTGAGTGTCCATTCATTGCAATATCTGTGTATCACCTTCGCTGCATGGTGCAAGTAACGGTCCTCAATAAAGGATGAATTGAGCCAAAATGAAATATAAGGGGAAAGGGCTCGACTTTAGTTATTAAACAGTGTCTCTCCTCTCCTCACACCTCCCCCTTGGGTAAATCTCATAAGTTGGAAACTATGACTACCCTAGAAATAATACTCATTTACCCCCCTGGTTAGGTTATATAGATGACTGTTTAGGTAATTGAAACCTTAATGTAACAATAAAAAAGGGAAATTAAAGAGTAATGAAAACAATGTAAATAGCATACGATTATCACAGCTACAATCAGGAGTTCACAGGTGCTCAGAGAAAAACCTAATGTAACCTTGGTCATTTATATGACTGAGAAGGTGACTTATTTCTGTGTTTGGTTATTTTCACTGGTTTTGCATATGGGAAATTACACCTGTTAAAGCAAAAGAGGGATGTTAAATGAATCTCTCCTGAAGCTGGAGTCCCATAAGAGCAAGGGTTCACCCAGCGTCACGCTCTTATGTGGACCTAACTTGTATTAATAGGAGTTGACTTCTTTTCCTCCAGAACGGCATTCTTGGCCCTTCTGCACCTGTCCCCAGGGCATCACACAGACCCTTTCTCTGCTACTCCCCTGCCTTGGAATGCTCACCTTTGACCATTTGCTCCGCAGAGATATCCTTGAGAAAACCTTTTCCGTCTTCCTTTATCCTTTTCTAGAATTGAAGGAAAAGTCCGGTGTTTATCTTGTAGGTCTGTAACACTAAAATATTAAAGAATGTCGAGAGACATGTGCTTCTGTTTCATGGTCATGTCATTTGCTCATCCTTGGAATTAATCTCCTCATTTCTGCCGCAACACTCATAAGCTCTTTCTTTGTGCGTGTCCTGGCAGGTAGGTGCTGTACAGTATGCCCTGGACTGAGGAGCATGGGTAGATGTGCCAGCTCTGGACTAGTTTCTGGAGGCAAAAGGAGGCCCTCACAAGAACATTGCTCTCGGGGGTCCTATGTGTTGTTGTTGGTAAACTCAATGGATCTGTGGGGATGGTAGAAGTCCTTGAAATGAGGCCTATGAGTTAAAAATCTGCTTAAAAGGATCTGACTGCTTAAACACATTTCTTGCTTCCTTTGCTTTAATTGTTAAAAATGGGACTTACAGGATTCTCTTCTAATGAGCCACTTTATCAAAAATCTGTCATGGGGACTGAATATATCTATCTATTTATATAATAATTATAGATACATGTGTATTTATAATTATATTAATATAAATTACCATATAGTATTTAACAGGTATGTTTTCCTGTGTATGTACATATATCTATATAAAGTTCACAGTAATTTCAAATATTAATTAATTAATTTAGACTTGGCATCAGAAATTTTGTTTTTTTTAAATTTATTGTAAAGTAAAATTTTAGTTAAGACATAATTGACTTAAAAAATTAGTTCCAAGTGTGCAACATAATGATTTGATATATGTATATATTGCAAAATGATCATCATAGTAATTCTAGTTAACATTTATCACCATGCATAATTACAAATTTTCTTAAAGTAAATTGCTTGGTTGCAAAAAACCATATTAATTCAAGAAAAATTGGAAAATATAGAACATAAACATAAAAAAGTCACCCATAATCCTATCTCTAAAAGATTACCACAGTTAATGTTTACTTTATATTCACAAAATTAGAATTAGATTATACATAATGTTTTATAACCTTTTAGTATTCTATTAAATGCACTTGTATTTCCTCATTATTACTTATATACAATGTTATTTAAAACTTGCTTTCAACATTTTATTTTGAAAAATTTTAAATACACAGCAAAGCTGAAAGAAATTTAAATGCTCATATCTCCCTCACCTATCTTCTACTATCAGTATTTTACCATGCTTGCTTTATTACTTATTCCATCCATCCCTCTTTCCCTCTCTTCACCTAATTGTTTTTCCCCTACATTTTAAAGATTTTAGTGCAGTACTTTTAACCAAGCTGGTTTACCTTTGTGCTTGTACTTGGTATACATCAATATTCAAAGGAATTCATGTGATTACATAAAGGAAAGCCCAGACAACTTGCCAGGAAAATTTCGTTGGGCATAATGAGAAAGAACATTTCGGAATATAAATTTTGCCTTGGTGCAGTATATGCATCATTAGCACCTCAAGTGACCAAGACCAGGAAGTACGATCTCCTTGCTCGATCTCCTTGCTCGTATTCTCAGCCTTTAGCATGGAGGGGTTAATACTTTTTTCCCTCTTGGTTCTGAATTCTATTAGGGACCTCCTCCAAGTGTGGTAAACAGGATTAACTTACTGGTCAGAAAGCACTTCGGGCGTGGTTTCCACCAGCCTCTGTTGACTCTCTGGACCTGAGACTGCATCCAGCAGCCTCCCCCCACTTGAGTTCCCTGGGCAGGATATTGAGGGTGTTGCTCTGCCCAGGTGTGGCCAGGTTCCCTGCCTGTTTACCTAGCCTTCTTTATTTGACAGATACTTTTGTTTGGCAGTGGTGATGGAACAACTTGGCAGGCACAGAAAACATCTCTTCCTTGTGTTCTCCCATACCTGCATTTATATACCAAGACCAGGCAGGGGCTACGACTTTGCTTTGTGTACAGTTCCTATCCTTGCACCTTGTGTATTTTAGGCTCTTAACAATTGCTGCTTGACAAGTAGCCTGCCCCTTAAACCCTTCCAAATTCCTGTAGTTGTTCTGCTCTGCAGACATGCACTGCCTTTCACAACCATTTCAGGAACACACATCAGTTCTTCAAACCCTACAACCTTTTCTTGTGTTTTCAAAAGGCTGTAGGCTCTGGGTTTCTCTCCTCCTTCTTTGCCCATGTTTCACATTCCAGGATGTTTACCCTCAGTGTCACATCGGCACCATTTAAAATGATACGAAGATTCAGCTCTGACATTGGTGACAGCTCTGACATGTTCTTTCTCATAAACTCAACCCTGCCTAGGAACAGAATCTGTGGAGCCCTGGCTTTACATAACCAGCCAGGTTCCAAAAGGCAAAGCTTCCCTTCTTTTGTCTCCATTGCTTCCTTTGTTCTTTTCCTGAGGGCAGTTGGTTCTTGGCCATCCCAAGCAGATCATCCAGTTTCTGGTTTATGCAGGTTCCTCGATTTCTCCCTCAGGTGATTTCAGTTCCCAGTGACTGGGTAAGCTTGGGCCTTAATAGCAGAAAGGACAGCTAGTTTCTTCCCACCCGCACATCCTTTCTCTTATTCAGGTGGAACCCCCTCTTGTCCTTGGAGCTGTGATTCTCAATTAAGGGAGATGTTGCCCTCTTCTCCCCTTCCCCTCTGGGATATCTGTCAAGGTCTGGAGACTTTTTGGTTGCCACAGCTGAGAGCACTCAGGGAATAATACTGGCCTCTATGGGGCAGAGGTCAGTATCCTATGACACACAAGCCAGACCTCACACAAAGAATTAGCTGGCCCAAAATATCAGTAGTGCTAAGGCCAAGAAACCCTGTCCTAGTCATAAAGGTGCTGTTGTTGAAAATCTTCCCATCAGTGGCATTATGTAACCTCCATGCCAGCATTAACACTATTCTTATCAGAAAGTTCTTCTGTACCCCTGATCTAAGTTCCTTATGCTTCGGTCAGTTGCACTGAAGTAGACATGAAAATATGTGTTCACTGTCTTCTGCACATGTCTCTTCAATTGTATGACCCAACCCAGATGTCTCTTCAACTGTATGGCCCAACCCAGAGGTAGCCTTAGCTACTTAGCCATTGCTACGTATGATGGACGTGCTTATCTTTGGGGTGCAATTAATGGAGCTTCAGGTCCAACCATGTCAATAACCAGTGGGAAAGTAAGAAAACTTACTTCTCAAGTTACTCATGAAATGTACAACTTTGGGCCTCAGGTCTCTCAGCCATAGAGGGGGAAATGAAATATCTTAGAGGGTTGTTAGAGTATAATGTGGATGGGACTGTGTCTGTGGGGATGATTATAGGCACTTGTTATAGGCACTTGTAAGTAGGAAGTTGGTGTTTCCTTTTGCTGTGTCTGTGATTTCTCTTAGAGAAGAGAGTCAAAAATTTTGGAAATCCACAAAGCCTGTCTGAGTTTAATGAGTTCAAACTGTAGAGCAGAGTTCCCAGGGAGCTGGGTAAGAAGTATGGGTCCTCAGGCAACGCCCTCAGGAGTCTGTTGGGGAACTGTCACCAAGTCTGGGCATTTGTCTTCTCACATTAACCTAGGTGGCTCTACTGCAGGAGGCCCATGGATAACACTTGGACAATTCCTGGCTTTCTGGCTACCAGGGAAGCATAAAGGAAGGACCTTAGTCTTCCTACGAAGTTACCGACTTTTTTTCTGGGATCATGGATGGTGAACAATCTTTTAAAACTATTTCAAGCAGGATAAAACTCTTCTTTGTTTTTGCTTTTAATGACAACTAGAAATATCTTTTTATTGGATGGTCTCCGCGAACATTATTTTGACTCAGAGTCCTAATTCTTTGGGAGCCAGCTTAGGAACCCAGGCCGGCAAATTCTGCTTGGTCATTGGCTGATGGAATTGTGATATGGGGTGGGGATGGGGCAGGTTGGACAGAGGTGGTGTTTATTCTCAATGGGGTTCTTGGAAGACTTTGGAGGAAAAGAGAAATGAAACATGCATAGGATTTCTCCTAGCCTCAAATTGCATTCCTTTAGAAGTGGGGTGAAAATGTTCATATTCCAGCAAGCTGTGAATGATCTCTGTCTGGTTCTCTCTTCTTTCATTGCATGATGCTTGGTGGTCTAGATAGTGACTGCGTTAGTATTCAAAGAATTTCTTTTTGTAGTCCAGCTCCGAGGAGTAGGAGGCTGCCTCACTGAGTAGCCTGGTGATGACCAGAGCTTGCTAACTTCTGAAATGAATGTTTGTAATTTCCTGATATAAGGACACCATTAACATCCCAGCAATATATTTCAGTGCTTCTCCTGACTCTACACGTGTCCTCAGAGACATCTCTTTCTATGAAATGTGTTTCACCCACAGCTTTCTGTCAAGCACAGCGCCTAGCTGCTGGCTAAGATTTGGCCTCTGCAGTATGGGCTGCGAACCCAAATATTTAAAAAGAAAATCTTGGAAAGAATTTCCATCATTTATTAAATGAAAGTGTTAGGTAGAAATTAAAAGTCAACTGATGAGTGTAGTTGGAAAATGTAAACTTAATGAGATGTGCCTTTAAAAAGTTTAACTCCTTGTCGGCAGTTTTCCCCCTCAAGCATTTTCTTTCACGTCCTGGTCAGTTGAATTTAATAAATATGAAGCTGCGAATGTGAATTTTGTAGGCAACAGTGAACTAAAGCAGTCAGGTGCTTCTGGGTTGGTATTTTTCAGTTCCCATATATAAGATATTTGTTAAATAAGTCTTAGTTTCCCTGAGTTAATAGGAGATTGTTCTGTCTGGGAATGTTGCATCCCTGTGCCTGTGATAGGTAGACTTTTTTTTCTGGAGATTTCATCAAAATAAACACAAGTAAAGGACATTCAGTTATTTATAAATAGTAATTGGTGGATGTCCAATGATCACATGGCAATGACAAATGAGAATTTGCTTAATACAATAGGTTTTTTTATTTCTATTTTAACTTTTGGTGGCCTTTAATATTTGCTTTAGAGTCAAGAAGGTGGTTAAGATGCTGGTTGGGTGTGTATGTGTCTTGAAGATTTAAAGTGTGCTGTTCTCCCAGATTGGTGGCATGGCATTTAACATTTCCTCAGCCTTTCTGTTTGTTTGTTTTTGTCTTTTTAAAAAAACCTAATCAGTCATAGCCTTTTTCACTTCTTAAATATTTTGATATGCAGTTTTTGATTCATAGACTAAAAAAAAACATGGAAATGTTATTTTAAAGTTCAAGAGAGAAATGAAGGTGAAGAGAAAATAAACATTATGTTGTTAGCCCTATTTGGTCATTTTGGTTCTTGTTGGAGAATGCAAGATATTGTAGTGCAGGTCAGATACTATCATGAAACATAATATGACGTCCAGATACTTTTATAGCCCAGACATCTCCAAGGCCCTGCTGACAGCTTAATTATTTCAAGCAGCATTTGATATGGCCAAATGCCAGTTGTCAAAGAATTTGGATGTCCTCTGGAGTCTTTGTCCAGTGTAAGTCCTGCAGAAGATGTAAAAGTCCTCAGGCTTACCATTTTCCTTTTACAGAGGGAAGCATGGCATCCCTTAAAGTGGCACTGTGACTTCAAATGACAGTAGAGTTTACAAAACTGATGATGTTCAAGTTCGCTCATGGGGACCTGGTCTGTAGGTAACCATTTCGGTTTTTCCTCCTTAGACATGCTCCCACGGTGGTTAGACTCAAATATAGGGACAGGTAATAAAAGCCAGAAGAAAGGACATCCTTGTGTCCAAGATGGGTGATATTCTTTACGGGGGGCTGCTGCTGGCCTCCCTTTGAAGCTGAGCACAAACTTTAGCGGGGCGGCCTCATGTCTGTTGAACGTTCTAATTTCTTACGTATCAGGGTATCAAGGGATGTGAGAATTTTCTTTTAAACATTTCCTGAAGCTAAGGCCCCTGAAGCACCTGTTCTCTGCCCTTCCCCCACTTTCAGCTGTAGAGCTGTAGTGAAGACTCTGGAGGACAGCTGGGAAACTGGTAATTGTGTGAGCTGTGACATGTTTTTTTAGACCTGCATGGAGAAGTTAGAAAGCCTTGAGGGAAAGACACCTTTAGATTCCAGTATAGTATTCCCTCCCTATGGAACATTTATCTGTATGTTATATATATAGTTCTCAGTTACCCACACATGTTTAAATATAGCACCCCGTTTTAATGTAGAACTATCCTCGAAACATTCAGAGTTGTTTCTGCTGTGTTTCCTTTGTGAACGCTTGCCAACGAGTACTTAGCCACCTAGTGAATTCTGAGACAGGCGCACTTACAGAGAACATGATGTCCCCTTAAGTCCGTGTTCCATTCATTCATCTTAAAAAAAATGGTGCCCAATGTCTGGTGCAGATTCTGCTGATTTCCTATTGTGTTTTGTGCATTACTGTGGTCTCCTAATAATCCCTGGGTAAAGTTAATCTATTTCTTTTTACTTGCTTGGTTTGACAAATCATTGACAGATAAATGATTTTATAAGCAATTTAATGAGTTACCAGATACAGCAACGACACAAGAGCCGTGACGTTAACTCACAGGGCATTGTTATAGCTTTTTTTTGCCCCAAAGGTAGTTATCCCTTCGAAACTATTATATAAAACTGAGGGGAAAATGAATGAGATACCCAATTGTGTGTTTATAAGTAATAGTTTGTGGCTCAATAACATGATGGGATATTGTGTTGAAGATAATATAACGTTTTTAAAAAATGAAAAATGTTTACAATCTAATTCACAATGCAAGTGGAAGAATATAGTCATAACTGCTGATCTATGCATGTGAATGTGCATATAAGTAAGTAGTAGAATGTAATATGCAAACATGTAAAGAGTTGTATTTGAGTAGTGGGATATTAGAAAATTTATTAAAACTGGGCCTCCTTGGTGGTGCAAGGGGTTAAGTCTCAGCACTATCAAGCACTATCAAGCCAGCCGCTGCAGTGAGAGCTCCATCCCGGCCAGGGAGCTGACCCACATGGCACTGCAGACCTATCCTGTCTCACCTGCTGTTCTCCTTAGCAGTGTCTTTCTGTAGATCCGCCTCTTCAGCTCCCCACTCTGTGTCTGGTGAATCCTCTTACCTTCCCCGCACCGCTGGCCTACACCCCAGTTCTTGTATGCATAAATAAATAAAAATGAATCTTTGAAAAAAGAGAAAATTTATTTAAAACACTCTTTGTCATTGTTGTTTTGTCTGGTTTAAGGAAGGAAGGAAAAAACTTTCAGCTGGTTAGTAATTTTTTTTTTAAAGATTTATTTATTTATGCATACAAGACTGGGGTACAGGCCAGAGGTGTGGGAGGTGAGAGGATTCACCAGAGACAGAGCAGTAAGCAGAACAGGCAGATCAACGGAAGTACACTGCTGAGGGGAGCAGTGGGCACAGCAGGAGAGGTCTGCCGCACCATGTGGGTCTCCTCCCTGACTAGCGGCAGGGATCAAGCTCCTGCTGCAGTGGCTGCGTTTTGCTTCATAGTGCGTTGCTTAACCCACTGCGCCACCAGGGAGGCCCTGGTTAGTAATTTCTTTTGAGCCTTGAAAAGAATAAGAATGGAAAAAAGCCCCTCCAAATATCAAGTACTTAGATTTTTTCTTTTGGCATTGTGAAATGTTTCTTCATAGGAGGCAGGGCACATAAATAGTCCCTTGCAAGAGATGACAATAGTTCTTTCACCTGTGACACCTCTGTAGTCTGACTTGCTCCTTCTCACTCAGTGCACGCGTGACGGCTATGCATCTCAGCCCCCTGCACCTCCATCCTTCCTTGTTCTCGATGATGGAGGTTGGTTGACACACCTGGTAGCCCAAGCATTTTAAATCAGGAGCAAGAGAATGCATTCTGGTAAATGGACCAGCTTTGCTGGCAGAGTTTTGGGAAGAGAGAAGGCTATTCACTGGAAAATGCAGTGATGATTGTACCAGAGGTGATTATGTATTTTATTTTCGTTTCAAAATGTTTTCCCCCAATTAACTTCCAACCTATCAGCAAATTCGGTGGTTCTACCTCCCGATTTTTCCTAAACCCTACTGCTTTCCTCCTGCTCCACTACAGTCACCCTCCTCAGGCCATCATCAGTTTGTACCTGCGTGTCGCAGCAGCTCCTTAACTAAGCACACTCTACCAGCACCTGCCCCTCACACCGCCTTATCGTCACAGAGCAGCCCGAGTGAGCTCTGAAAAATGTGAGCCAGAACACATCATTCTTTTTAAAATTCTTTAAACCACTCATTTTGGCATACAGAATCCCAGCGTCCAGTTCTTTTAGTCCCCTAATTATCTGTCTGGCCATCTCTTTTTCTGCTTGCCCTCTCAGTGGAACCCTCCAAACTCAGCGTTGCCTCCGCCCTTTTCATGTGCTTCCCCTTCTTCTTGGAATGTTCCTTCCACGGATCTTTGCATGGTGGCCCCATGTCATTAGTCCAGGTGTCACAACCTCAGAAAAGCTTCCTGGTCATCATACTCAAGTCCTCTCTCCACCAACTGCTCTCATACCTGCTTTATTTTTATCAAAGTACTTACTGTAATCTGAACATCTGAAACTATCTTATTCCTTTACCTGCTCCTCAGACTCCCTTTGAAATGTAAATTCTAAGAGGGCTCACTGCCTCCTTAAATAGTTCCTGGAATGACCTAGAGGCTGAAAAAAATCTGTTGGATAACTAACCAAGTACATAGTCTCTGTTATTATATGAGTGTACAAGCTATAAATTGAGGTTCATTCTTTCTAGCTCTGATATACTATTGTTCTTTGTGTGTTGAGGGCATTATTGTTACATACTGTAGTTCATGTGTTACTGCTCTCTCCTCCCCAGCCCTTCCCCATTACAATGGTGGAGTTATTATAGCCCTCTCTCTATTTTGTTCTCCTTACTGGCACTGGAGGTGCTAAATAACAAAATTGAAGCTAGTTGACACATGAGGTGGTTGAATCTGAAACTTGGACCTTCTCAGAAGTTGGGCCCCGAAACCAGTAGACTACAGCCCACAGCCTGGACCTGAGGTCCTGGCCATCACTCTGCAGATTTCTATTTAATTATTAGCAGGGTCATTTCTGCTTTAAACAAAACAAATCAATGGTGTAGGCAACTGCCTTCTGATTGCTTGGAGTTCGAGGTAGAAACAGTTAACCAGAAACTTGACAACAAAGACATAAAACTAAGTACTTCTTATCATTTGTTGAGTAAATGAAATAGAAAGGAAATAAAGAAGTTTATCTATTAAAAAGATCAATTTAAGGAGTACTTATCAATCTAATCAGGCTAGCTTTAAAAAAAATGAGTAACTACAAGTCATATTGAAATTTATGTCCTTCTAAGCAACTCCTCATAAAATAGACTTTGACTTTCAGTTGGAGACTCAACCACACATCTGGGGACATGCTGCAAGAAAGTAGTTTCAGTGAAAAAAATGAAACAAAACAGTTATTTTGCAATGATTCTTTGTCTTGGAATATCATAGGAGGTCATTTGTATATGCAAAATGTAGGCATGGTATTGCTACTAGAAAGTTTAACTATTTAATATGAATGTGACTAGGGAGCCAGTATATCTTAAATAAAAGCATATACCATCTAGCTGTTAAACTTTGTTTTCTGTGTAGCTTTAGTTACCTATAATATTTGAGGAATCCTGTTTTCTTTATTAATAAAATAAATTTCCAGATACAGAAGCCCAACTTCATTTGAACCATATTTGCTGGACAAAATTCTGAAGTTTAATTGCACTTTGTCTGCTGAGGCCAGAGGGACAGCAGTTCAGTTCCCTAGCTTCCTTTCTAGTGAATTCCTGAAAATGTACTTAAACACCGAATAATAAATTCATATGTTAAGGGAAGGAGCTTGAGTCTTCATCTTGGAAGAGCTAAATACACAAAGTCCCTAAGTTTGGGGTTTGCTCCTTCTGGACTCTTACAGGCTGGGCACCCCGACTCCAGACTGGCATTGCTCTCCCCTGACTGCCCAGCCACCGGCTGTGGCTTACACTTCCTCCCCAGTGTACACAGGAAACTAGGACGCTTCTAAACACTCTACACCTCTCTTAGGAGGGAAGCTTTGGGAGTGATTTTCAGAAGCTACATCTTTATGATCCAGCAGGTCAACGTATGGGCTACCATGCACCTGAGCACAAGTGGAAACACAGACTTTCGACCTCCACCCAGAGGTACTAAATCAGTAGTTTACATTTTCATGCTATACCCAGGTGACCCCTTATGCTGTCAGCAACTCTTCCAACTCCTATGTAGTCCTAACAGGTTGACTGTTCATCCCAAGACTATAGGGAGGAGGGAGTGAAACAGGGAGTTCTCTTGATGTCCTGCCAGCCTCCCACTGTTGGCAGGTGGGATCTTGCAGGTGGCATCCATGAGGCGGACCCAGTGGGGCTGGTGGAGTCGGGACTGATAGCATGTGGCTGCTGCCATCAGTCCAGTGGGCTGTCGAACCCTTCTTGGGGTGCTTCTCTGTTTCCTTCTCACTCAGCTGTGTTCTCAGGGACACCGGGGTTACCAGGACTCAGCTTTCCACCATCTGGGACATTTGGCTTCATGTAGTTACGGCTGCTCTTCCCCTGTGCCTCCTCTTTGTCCTTTCAGACTGGAACATCCTTCTGCTTCTGGGGCACAGTGTGTCAGAGTGGGGAGGGAGGATTTCTACCCTCCAGAGGTTGTTCTTATTTCCTGTTGTGTAATTTTGCAGGTTGCCAGGGAGACCAGATAAGCAGCAGTTCAATTATGAATAAAATCAAATGTGTGTAAGAGGTGAGAGGGGTTGACCACATTCATGTGAATGGAGTTTTTTTCCCCTCTGTCCATAAGTTAGAGAAATTTTTTAGTTACTTGTTACTATATGGATATGAGCACCAAGGATTTTTAAGTGGATCTTGAATAATGAATCAGTTCCCTGCATAACTTATGTATAACCACTACTTACTGGTGGAAGAGTGAATTGTTATTGCTAGTTACCAGGAGTGAGGTTCCAAGTGGTGGAGTTAGTAAGAAGGAGTTGGGGCTCCTTGGGAACAGAGGTGATTTCAGGGAAAGGAAATAAAATGGTATTTTTCAGAAGCTTGTAGCAATCTAGTTCTAGTGTCCATCCAGGTGTTTTGGATAATCATATTGTGGAGACTATTAGTACTAATATAGTAAAAATATAATTTAATACTTAAAGGCCAGGCGTGCTCATTTATTAACATTCATTTGCATGCATTATTTCAGTACTTATAAACTATCCTGTGAGGTAGATAATGTTGCCATTCCTTTTTATAACTGAGGAAACTGAGGTACAAATGTACAAATAGCTTGCGAAGGCTGCACAACTGGGAGGGCTGTCTGACCCCAGACCCCTCATCACCCCCCAACAAGTACAACATAAGCAAGAGTAAGCAGAGTGGACCTGGGCTGGGTTTTTTTTTTTAATCTTTTTTTTTCCCTTTATATATATTTGACATCAGTTGTAATCCCCATGTATTCCTCATCACCATTTCACCAGTGCACCATCACCTCAGTCCCTTGTGCTCTTATCTGCCCTCAGCCCTCTCCCTCCCCCCAAGTGTCCCCAATTTATCCTTGTCCTTTTGTTGTGTTTTTATTATTATTGTTGTTGTTGTTATTATTCTTTCCCTTGATCCTTATTTGGTTCCCTTATATTCCTCCTAGGGGAGGCCCCTTCCGGGGCCTTCTGACTTATTTCACTGAGCATAATCCCTTCCAGCTCCATCCATGTTCCTATGATTGAGTCTAGTTTATCTTTTTTGATTGCTGAATAGTATTCCATCGTGTATATGTACCACAGCTTCCTGATCCACTCAACTGTTTTTGGGCATTTAGGTTGTTTCCAGGTCTTACCTATTGTAAATAGTGCTGCAATAAACATAGGAGTGCAGGTATTCTTTTGAATCAGTGTTTTTGTGTCTTTTGGGTATATTCCTAGGAGTGGGATTGCTGGATTATATGGAAGTTCCATTCTTAGTAGATTGAGGAACTGCCATACTGCTTTCCATAATGGTTGGACCAGCAGTGTAAGAGAGTTCCTTTTTCTCCACATCCTCGCCAACATTTGTTGTTGCTACTTTTTTGGATATGTGCCATTCTCACTGGTGTGAGGTGGTATCTCATAGTGGTTTTGATTTGCATTTCTCTGATGACAAGAGAAGTTGATCATTTTTCCATACGCCTGTTGGCCATTTGCATTTCTTCTTTGGAGAATTGCCTTTTTAGCTCTTTTGCAGGGCTGGGTTTAGAAGTTCAGAGTGTTTGCTGTTAAAAAGGGTCATATTAGGAATTGTGTTTGAAAGCAGTGAAATGAGAATTAAGGTATTAATAGCCTGGACTTTGTTAGGTAGAACTTTGAGTATGGGCTAACCTCTTGTTGGAGCTGATGGACATGATACTTCCTTAGCTCATTATTAAAAGATTGTCTCTGAGCTCCACATAGACCTTTATAGACTCTGCTTACTTCTCAGATTTGGTCCTCAGTAAACTTTATTCCTCCTTTACTGTTGTTAAGCCAGTCCTCAAAAGTTCAAGGTCCAAACCCACATGGACCCTTATTGAGGTCCTCAGGTGCCAGCCCCTGCTCCTTAGAGATCTGGGTCCCCTGTATACTCAGAGGTGTCTCCCCTAAACTGTGAGATGCAATAACCCTGTCTCCTCCCTTTGATTCTTCCCACCCTCCAGTTACTATTATTACTCACATCTTTTCAGTTCTCCACTACCTTTTGAACCAATTGGATACTCTCTGCTACAAGCTGAGTGTTGTTTCTGCTATCCTCACTGGCCTTTGATGGATAGACTTGCCCAAATCCAGGGTCTCCTGGCAGGGGAGGAAGAGAAAATCTGATACCCAGAGTCTAGGTTTTTAAACTTAACAGTATAGGGAAATTGTTAGAAAAGCTTATTAAAAATGCTTATTTCAACACTCTAGTTGCAAATATTTCAATTAAATAGGTTGGATTTGGGCTCAAGAATCAGCTTCTTAATAGGCACATTAACTGTTTTTGATGTAGCTACCTTAGCTAAGAGGCTTTTGATAGAGAAAAGTCTGTCTAAATCATGGGACAGTTTTTTAGGTATGGGTTGTTGTTCCTAGGGTGTCGAAAAAATCTTATTAAATTTTTTAATAGGATGGACATCGGCTATTGATATTCTAATCTTTGACCAAAAGACAGCTAGCTTCAACATTCCTCTTGGAGACTGAACATCCAACCCTTGATGAGCCAACAAAGCTCTGATGGAGTTATATGAAGAAAGGAGCTTTCCCTACTAATTGTACATTGTCCGTTTCTCAGGCCTTATAATACTCCGGGGTTTGAGAGTATCCATCCAGAGGGGCACCTTTTTATAAATTCATACCAGGCAACATGCACGCTGGTTGATTCAGGTTGGAGTCTGAGACCACCACCATACCCTGTGAGAATACACTTTAGAAACAAGACACTTGGGTCCTTTGGACTTTGCCAGTGGGTGTATCTGTTTATCTGTATGAATAGCAATGGACATTCCTTTGTGGAATGCTGGCTTCTATTTGGTTGATTTAATCAGTGAAATGAGTGGGTTTTGTGGGAGGAATTGGACTGCCCCCTCAGAGCAAAACAGGAAGTTTTTTAATCCTGCCAAATCCTGGTGCTTTGACTTTGCAGGGGGCAAGGACTTCAAAGTGACCTTTAACTGAATATAAAAATCAGATTTGCTCTTAGGAATGTCTCTCCCCCATGCTGTCCAGGGCCTGACGCACTATTTCCTGACACGGGTTTGGAGGACTGTCATCGGCTCCTGTCTGTCACCTCTTCATGTTGTTATGTGTTTTATATCTCCTTTTAAAACTCAAGTAGAATCGTTGAAAGCCCTGCTTTGTATTAGCCGTCCTCATTTTTATGTGGCTCCTACATGCTGGCCTGTAACCGGGGGATTCGATTTTTAAAAATTGAGATTCCCAACTCTTCAGTATGAGCTTTCTTGTGGCACTTGACTCCAGAATTGAAACAGATGTTCTGCAAGTCGGAAATGCCTTCAGGCAGGCAGCTTCCCTCGGTTCTTTCCTTGAAGTTAACTTCCACATCCTACAACTGCCTTCTTGAAAACACACAGTGAGCAGCACTCAGATAACATGGAGTGAATGAGCTCTTCCCCCTTGCTTATAGGGTATGGTGCCTGCCAGGGCCCTCTCTCCTTCCTGTAGACCTGGCATCTCACACAGCTCCACTTCCCTAGTGGACAGGTGGCCTCATACAGTGGTGGGTTGACGCCATTTCACACCCTTAGCACACACTTATGGAAGGCTCTGTTGTGCTAGACGAGCCCTTGAGGAAGGGCTGATTCCAAAAGTAATAAGACTTGGGGAAAGTGCTCCATGAGCATGTTGGTGCTAGGGGGAGACACCTGCTGGGTCTGTGGGAGCAGGGAGGCTCTGCCTGGGGATGTGAAAGAAGGCAGCACCTCAGGTGATTCATGGCCAGTCCTGGGACTGCTGGTCAGTACTCCTCTCTCCTGCTGTCTTTTTCCTAGGGAAAAAAAAAAGCACATTTGGGCCTCCCTGGTGGAGCAATGGGTTAAGCAACGCACTATGAAGCAAACCGCAGCCAGGAGCACGAGTTCGATCCCTGCCACCAGTCAGGGAGGAGACCCACATGGTGCGGCAGGCCTCTCCTGCCTCACCTGCTACTCCCCTCAGCAGTGTACTTCCATTGATCTGCCTGTTCTGCTCCCCACTCTGTCTGGTGAATCCTCTCACCCCCCACACCTCTGGCCTGTACCCCAGTGCTTGTATGCATAAATAAGTCTTAAAAAAAAAAAAAGCACATTCACAGAGAGATTACATGTTTTAGTCCAGGTTACTTGTCAGCATTAGTACTAGAATCCTAATACAGTTCAGTTTTGACAAATCTAACCTCCGAAACTGGCAAGTCATCATATTCACAGAGTAATTCTTTATCTGTTATGTTTCATTAAGAAAACAAAAATGTCTAAGAATTCATCCCTGTATCAATCACATTGAAGCAGAAATTAGAATCTGCTTCTTAACTACCTTCCCACGTACATTCCACTCCTCTCTGCTGGCCGAGAATTTACTCCCATACCCCCTAAATAATTGCCGCTAGTGATTTTCTTTATGTTAGATGAATCCAATCCACATACCTTCTGAGTTTGTTAAGTGTATCATCCTATTTTAAACGTGTGTGTGTGTGTTAGTTGTTGCTTTCAATGTAACGAGGTCCAAGGTGAGCTTACTGACATTCATTCCAGTTTGATTCCACACACCACTTTCCTTCTATCTCTCTTAAAATCAGAACCCCAGGCTACATTTTGTTTTTCTGTGGTATTATCAGATGGCTCTTGCTGAGTTACAGACAAGTGCTGCTTTTTCTTAGGTGAGGTCCGTGACCTCAATAGGTTTCCACAAGCCATACCTCCCCAGGTAGTTTGTCCAGGTCAGTGGTGAAATGTAAGTACCCGCATTGAGTAGTAAATTCTAAATCTGCTTCTACAACCCTAGAAAGAGACTCTAACTGCTCTTCTTCTTCTTTATTTTTTTTCAAATTGTTTCTTTTGATGGAGTCAGAAGACAACTCAGACATCATGGCTGTCACATGAACCGAGCCACCCAGAAGTGCCACCTGTTTGTGGAACATGGCCATGCTGTGCCTGTCCGGGTGTGTCCACACAATCTGTGGACACCGGTCCAGCGAGGCCAGTGGTAGAATCTTTGTTGTAAAGGAAATCATAGAGTGCCTCGAATATAACACTCACAGTTTTTGTTGCATTTTGCTCCAGACTTTGCTGTGCACATGATTCACACACAGGTCACCAAAAGACAAAAATAGCGCCTATAGTTTCTACTGTGTATGAAATGATAGAATGAGGTGGATGGCAACAGAGCTTGAGTGCATTTGCGTATTCTATTGAACCATAGGAAATGTGACCATTTTTGATCTAGAAGAATGGCAACTTCACGTGTGTAGTTTAATAAATAAGTTAAATCTTGCAGCCAAAAAGCAGTGACATAGGGAGGCAAAATGTAGCCTGTGGTGAGCTTCACTGTGACTTACAATAGTACTTTCACATTTTAGAAGATGAGTTGCTAACCTTATCATATTGGGGGATTCACACAAATTTCTGGATTTTCAGCTTTTTGGTAAAAATCAGAATCTTGCCACGCTATGTCAGTCATCTCCTATGGAGATAATGAACCGTGGCAGGGTGGCAGCTGTGCCCCTGCTGAGCTCGTGTGTGTGTGTGTGTGTGTGTGTGTGTGTGTGTCCCCATTCACACCCTGGCCACCTTTGGCCCTCAGGTGACATGAATGGCTTCATGGGCTGTGAGATTGGACACTTGATATAAATAGAACACATAGGGTAAAGAGAGAGTTGGAAAAAATCATCTGCTGCATCAAAGCCATGCCTTTTGTTTATTGCACACTAGCAGCTAGCACCTCTAAAAAGAAAGCCTGTACTCTATGCAGTGAGAAAGGACAAGTAAGCACAATTAAGGAGGCCATTCTTGAACTAGGAGATGGGCGAACTCCTGTTGAAGTTTTGGCACGGTGCTCCTCATTTAGTAGGATGTGATGACAGATCCTTCCAATGGCTACCACGCATGTCAGAGGCTAATGTAATAACTTTCATTTGTTTTGTAAGTCTTGACATTTATGGGAAAGGGTAACTGGACAATTGACCATATCCTAACTTTAACATAAGGAAAGGTTCCTGTGGGCTAGGATGTCATTTTAAAAGTCCCAGATTTTTATTGCTATGTTGTTCATACTGGAGGTGGGAGGAGAGGAACTAGAAATAAAGAGAATACTCATCAGTGGAAAAAGGGTTGAATAAGTTATTGTACATCAACATCATGAAATATAGCATTAAAATATCAAATTGGCAGGATGCCAGTTGACCTGGAGGGCTTTACCTGAAGAGTAATAGTAGCTACGATTTAATTAGTGCTTCCTATGTAGTGGGCCCAGTTCCAGGGGCTTTCCATACATAAACTCATTTGTTCTTTACAGCTACCTTATGAGCATGGTGCTATCATCCCATTCTTGCAAATGAAGAAATTGAGGCATGGAAAAGTTAAGTAAGTCATCTAGGGATAAGCAATTAGTTTGTGGTAGGACTAGAACATGAGTGCATCCATTCTGGATAGACAAAGAGTTAAAAAAAATAAGGTTTGAATCTTGCCTCTTATTATTGTTGACTTAATTAGGAAGTTTGGAGACCTTCTAATTTGTGTGGCATAATATATCCACAGGTGATAGCGGGAGAGTGACTTAGAATAGACAAGAAAAGGTTTGAATCAAAGAGTATCATTAGCACAAAATTTAGCAATAGAGTACTAACACATAGCTGTTCCTGAATGCTCTGGGTTATTTTCTTATATTTTAGACTCTTGGACATAGCGTGCTATGTCAGACCTTGGAAATCATGTAGTCTTTTGGTTTCCAAATTAGCCTTCCTCTTCCCCCTTTTATGCCACCTGAGTCTTCCTGGTAAGAAAAGTGAAACTTAGGATTGACTCAGAGCCATGCTGCTTGCTCTCCGTTCCTCTGGGGGATAGATAAACTGCTAATATAATTCATGTTATAGGCAGAGAAATGGAGCCCAGCACAAAAGCCTTATTATAACATAATAACATAACACATTATGTTATTAAGGCTCACAGGTAGAGTTATTAGACCTATTAAGAAAACAGAGGTTTAGATAGAAATTGGGCCCAGTGTCACAAAGGAAGGACCAGGCTTGGTTTGAATCCCAGCCTAAACTTCTTTTCAGAGGTCTTACTAGCCTTGACAAAGGAACTGTAGGGATCTAGCAGAGACTCTCAGTTGAATCTTGTGGTTGTGTTGTTGTTGACTTAATTAGAAAGTTTGGAGACTTTCTCATTTGTGTGGCATAATATATTCACAGGTGATAATGGGGCGAGTGACTTAGAATAGACAATAAAAGGATTTTGTGGGCCTCCCTGGTGGTGCAAAGGGTTGAGCGCTGCACTGTGGAGCTTCCATAGCCACTGCAGTGCAAGTTCGATCCCTGTCCCCACAGGGGGACCCACATGGCCAACAGACCTCTCCTGTCTTGCCCACTGCTCCCCTCAGTGGTGTGTTTCAGTCAGTCTGCCTGTTTTGCTCCCTGCTCTGTCTCTGGTGAATCCTCTCACCCCTCCCCTCTGGCTTGTACCCCAGCTATTATATGCATAAATAAAAGAAATCTTTAAAAAAAAAAAGGCTTTTGTATTTGTCCTTTGGGCTGCCATAATAAAATGCCATAGATTGCGTGCCATAGCAACACAAGTTTATTTCTTGCTATTTAGGAGGCTGGGAAGTGCAGATCAAGGTGCTGGCCAGTTCAATTTTTGGTGAGAACTCTCCTTTCTTCCTTCATCCATAAAAGGAGGGGCTGGACTTTATGGTTATTAAAGCTCCTGGCACCTCTCGTGTTGTGTTTGATCTCTCCTGTTGTTGAGAGAAATCTGCATTCAAGGCAGAACCTCCCAGCTTGGCCAATGAATGGTTAAAGCTATTCATGCTGTGACCATAATCCCAGGTCATGAAGTTTCATATTTGTTCTCTAGAGATGGGAAGCTGCCAGTTGTTCTTTAGTTAGCTCGAGTTATAAAGCAATAACAACTCCTAGTTGTAAAGTTCTAATAAAGGACTTTCTCTACCACTCCCCTCCATCTTTAGAAGTGTTGCCTGTGTTCATTTTTTTTTTTTTTTGCATGTGTCTATGGAAGTCAGGTGACTTTTATGTTCAAGGACTTAACTTATCATGAGAGTTAGCCCTACATTACATACATTTGTTTTATCCTTTCTGGGAATTTGTTTCTCAGTTCCTCTGAATTGAGAGTGCTCTGGAATGTAGATGAAGGATTAGTGGAGACTTACAACAACTGCAGCTGAACATGGCTACTCATCAGCAGCTGATTAAAGATGTTTGTTGATTTTTCTGCTGGGTACCTGGCCCAGTGCTAACTAGCTACTTACTACTTTCTCTGTGGTTCCCTTCAGTGATGGTCTTTTGTTCTGGAGACCTTGACTGGAAAATACACTTTGCTATGAGCAGACGTCTTTCTAGTGTTTGGCTATTATCTGGAGCATTCTGGCTTGAACCCAACATGCTGTGATCCACAGTGCTGGTGAGGCCAACCCTGGGGGACTTGGAGCAGCTTCTGATGGAGCAAGCAGCGAGATTAGGGAGAGGAAGGGCCTTCTAAGCACCCTCTGACAATAGCACTCTCTTCTCAAACTGAACTCTGGAGAGAATGAAGCTTACTTTGATCGTCCCTCTAGGTTGTTTCTCATCTGTTGTTTCTCCTGGGACTGGAATTCTTGCGGTTGCAGACATCGTTCTGGAGCATTAGGGTCATCAGCTCATGTCACCAGGTCAGGGGGCTGGAAGCTGCTGATGGGATTATAGGGCTGAGAAAGGCCAGACCTTCTGCTGTAAAGAACCTGTCTGGGCACTTCTTTGGCGTGTGTATAAGTCTTGATCTGTACTAGAAATGTCATGCCTTTCTGCCCCCTACATAAGGAAAGCCTGTATTGATGCTCCCCTGTCCCTTTTTGATGATATTTGATAAAGTACTTGAAGAAAGACTTTATGGAGAAAGGTATATGATCATATCTAGTCCCCTTTTGCACAGCTCTGAGCAGACTGTTTCTCTCATTGGCGGTCTTGCAGCAGTAGAGGATTTATGTGACTAGAATGAGGTTTTTGGTATTATTTGCAAAACTGAGTTGCTCTAACCTAGAGGTCTTTTTGCCCCTATGGAATATAAATTGGATTAGGAGCTCTTTGTGCTCTGCCACAAATCATTACATATCTACATTTTGCACTTATGAAATATGGATAATGACATGACTCTGTCTCCTAGGAATTTGAGTGCATTAGCTAATGATCATGAAACCTTAGAAATAGGAAATTCATATGAATGCCGAGAGCTTTGCATCATTTTGCTTGGCATCCTTGAAAGTTGTTCTTTCAACATGAGAATACCAGGTTGATTCCTGTTCTTTTAATTGTAGAGCAAACTCAGAAGCAAAAAGCTCAAGGAGTGCTCATAGCAGTTGTCACAGCGTCTCATAGAAGCCCTCAAGTAGTTCAGGCTAGAGTGGTTTGGTTTGGGCTGAAGTGGAAGAAGAGCTTAAGATATTTTACTGGCACTGAAGTTGGAAAATAACAGGACCTGAGAATAATCCTGCCAGATTATCCTGCAGGGTTGTGTCTAGATGTTCCTGTCCCTTGTCCCTGTTTGCTCTGCTATGTTGTTCATTCTGGATTGTCCCTCTCTGGACGATAGATACTCTGCATCCTCTAGCAAATTCTAGTTTTTCCTTTTTCTTCTCCAGATAATTATTATTTTTTTAAAGATTTATTTATGTATACAAGAACAGGGATACAGGATAAAGGCACGAGGATTCACCAGAGACAGTGGGGAGCAGAACAGGCGGATCTACAGAAGTACACTGCTAGGGGAGCAGTGGGTGAGGCAGGAGAGGTCTGCTGCATCCTGTGGGTCCCCTCCCTGGCCGGGGATTGAACTGGCACTGCTGTGCATCAGATGCATCACAGTGTGGCGCTCAACCCTCTGCGCAACAAGGGAGGCCCTCCAGATAATTATTGTAGTACTTAAATTCCTTAAAAAGATGTCACATGGAATGAAAGAAATGCAAGTGGCCTTGTTTTAAACACCTTAAACATAAGACTTTAAAAGAAATAGTCATTTGCTTACGAAGAGGATCATGCATAGCTGCCGGCCCACGTGCCATTTGATGACCAATGTTGTTTTGATTTCATTTCAGGCAGCGGAGCTACAGCTGTGGTTCAGGCAGCTCTGTGCAAACCCAGGCAAGAACGAGTAGCAATAAAGCGGATCAACTTGGAAAAATGCCAGACCAGCATGGATGAACTATTAGTAAGTAAAAGTCACTGTCTTCTGATTGCTTTTCCTCCCTGATGGGTATGTGGAGATGGGTGAGACAAGGAGACAAAAGAGCAAAGACAACTTGGTGCTATTGCTTTTTCTTACACACATATTTTGGGAGAGATATATTATCATATCTAGTCCCCTTTTGCACAGCCCTGAGCAGACTGTTTCTCTCATTGGCGGTCTTGCAGCAGTAGAGGATTTATCTGACTATTTCCTTCTCTGATTAATTGTACCATACCTTATGATTGCATTGTATAATGTACGACTTACCTTGCTTCAACAAAGAGTACTTTGCTCAGTCTTCATAACCCCTGGGTGGGGATGGTCTCAATATTAACATGCTCTTAAAATGAGGGAACAGACTCAGATGACCTGAGGTCATGTGATTCTGCTGAGCTTTAGGCCTCAGTCTAGAATCGTGGCACAAACAGGAATCTGCCCCAGTAATTTGTTGGTGATTTTGGCTTACATGAATTCGAGAATCACCCACACATTGCAGGTATTCAAAATACTACAGCATGTATTTGGTTTGTAAGAGGAGTGTGTTTTTCGTACATCACAAGTTTACTTCTTATCTAAATGAAGTGTATTACATAAATAATTGGAACTTGCCAGTTTGGCTATGACTGCAGTAGCATTGGTTGGTTGAGAGAACATTTGTTTTCGGCTTAACTGAC
This sequence comes from Galemys pyrenaicus, assembly GCA_019455555.1. Classification (NCBI taxonomy): domain Eukaryota; kingdom Metazoa; phylum Chordata; class Mammalia; order Eulipotyphla; family Talpidae; genus Galemys; species Galemys pyrenaicus. The sequence continues at coordinate 16,852,940 of JAGFMF010011870.1, read as the reverse complement.
TCATTATTAAATGAATAACTTGGCAAATGGTGATTAGTTGCCCAGCAAACTGTGAAGGGTCTGAGAATTTAATCTCATAAATATAGTTGTCGTTCTGCCTGCCAATTTTCTTTTTTTTTTTCCTTTCGGCCATTTATTTGAGGATAATAGAAAACCGCATTGGAGGAGTTAACTGATTGGTTATCCCAACACTAATCCTAGTACAAATATTAGTCCAATAGCTCCATACAAGCTACAAAGTATAATGACAGTTGGCTTCAGATGAAGAAGCCTTTTGTTATAGTCTACATTGGGAATGGAATGTCATTAACAAGAGCTTTTTGTCTTTACTCAGAATATAGCTTTTATTTCAGGCTTAATTATAGTACACTATAGTATAAATTAAGTACAAGGATAAAAAGCTGTACTTTTCCAAATATGTTTGGCCTTACATTTTAAATTAAGCTATACAAGGCATAGATTTTACCAGAATTAAAACAACAGATTGTCACCAAAACTCTGATTATAGCAAGGGCTTCCATAATTTAGTGTTACTTTCAAAAATTTGTATACATTTAAGGCTTTATCCTCTTTAAAATTTCAGCTGCGCTTAGCGCTTACTAAAATTATTACAGCATTCTTCTGTTACTTGCTATGCTGGTAACCTATAATATTGTGCCTGTGTCATCCAACCAGTTTTCAAAGTCACTTTCCCTGAGTGGAAAAAGCTTTGAGCAAACTCTGGGAGAGTCAGGTCCAGCCTCTGCCACTAACTTGTTTATTAACTTTCATCAAGTTACCTAACAGCTCAGCACTATATACAAAGAGTTGAATTGGAAGATCTTTAGAATTCTTTTAGTAGTCCTTAAATTCTGTTCCTATAGTAAGTATTCACACACACACACACACACTCACACACACATTTATTTAAACTCACACACTGTTTGGAAATATCACTCAAGAATTGGTCCACAGTAATTACGTTTGATTGTGGTGCTCTGTTTGAGGTCTTCACAACTATCCTTTTGCCACCAGCAGAAACTTTATACAGAATTTGTGTAAGGCTTGTGCACACTTGAGTCTGACAATTCGAGAGGCAGCTTTTGGCTGTGACCTATCTGTATCAAGCTCTTGGTTGCCCACAACCTCCAGGATTGGCCTCTGCTGGCTTTTTATCAGTTGTCAGCTGCCAGTGACGTGTAAGGGTCTGAGAGGAAGTTAGCAGGGAGACTGTCACTCCAGGCCCTTTTGTCTGTTTCCCTGGGACACAAGAGCCATTTGGGGGCATTCTGAACTCAGTGCTGTCAGTGTAAGGCCCACTGCTTTTATGACTTTGTGCTCGGCTGCATTAATCTGAGGTCTTAAGAGTTATGAGTTTCAAATTAGCAGTTAATTTATTTCTCTCATTCTTTTGTTCCCCTGTAATGCCCATGTTATGTTATTAGCATATATAGCAGTATGTGTAATCATCTCTTTTCCATCTAAAAGATATATTGATATATTGCTTTGGTCTTTCCTTTACCTAAAAGTCTTAACCCTTTGATGTCTTGATGTTTCCAGAGAGCAGGGGAATGGCAATGGTTCTTCAGGATGTATTACTCCCAGGTCCTTTTCTTTAAAAAAAAAAAAAAAAAATTTTGTTGTTGTTTATTTGCTATTTTTTTAAAGATTTATTTATTTATGCATAGAAGAACTGGGGAATAAGCCAGAGGGGCGGGGGGGCAAGAGGATTCACCACAGACAGAGTGGGGAACACAACAGGCAGATCTACTAAAATATATTGCTGAAGGGAGCAAGCAGCAGGTGAGAGAGGAGAGGTGCACTGTGCCATGTGCATCATCTCCCTGGCTGGGCATCGAACTCATGCTGCAGTGGCTGCAGATAGCTTCATAGTGCTATGTCTTTACCCCTTGAGACACCAGGGAGGCCCACCAGGTCCTTTTCAGGAAAAAAGAAATGGATTGACATTACAGGCTGCCTAATGTCGAGGCTTTTGTTGTCTAGCTCTTGGTCCATGGGGTTGTGTAGAGGAAAGTTGCTGTAATCCTTTTGACTTCTAATACTGCTGTTGCTCACACTTTTATTATTTCAGTGGGTTCACATTTTAGCAGTGTTTGAACAGGTACTGTCCTAATAATCCTTTAATTCCAATTATGGCATTATATACAGGCCAGAGCTCTGCATCATTTTATAAACTGTGTTATGTGTTAACTGGAAACTGTTGTTCCTAAAAGAAACAGTGGCCACAGGAGTCTTCATCTTCTGAGAGTTTCATGGCATAAGAGTCACAATTAACAGCTACTTACTGGCTGTTGGAACATCAGCCTTTCTCTCTGAGACTAGGTCATCTCCCACCTCCTACTCCCTGCCCCTTTCCTACCTCACTTGCCCCAACTCCCATGGTAAGATGAGATTTACACGCAGCGGTCAAGTGCGATGGCACAAAGCGGTTTTGGATATTTGACCCTGGACTTTGCTTCTTTATGTAGCAGAGACTATCAGGAGATCTTCCCTGCGATCATGGGGCTCACGGCAGGCTTGCCTGAAGAAGAGCTGAAACGCTCATGACTTCTGAAGTCCAGCGATAATTACAGTTTTTCTGGGAGTGGAGGAAAAGTCATGTTAGATGAGATCATTGAGGCTAAATAATCGGTCAATAAAATTTATGTTGTTGAAACAAGTACTGCAGTGTTCCTTAAAAATAACTGAGTTCTAGACCTAACATGTATTAGTTGACTTATTTGGTAAACACTTAATGAGTTTCTATACTTAGCCCATAAAAAGGATGAGTTTTAGGTGTGTACATGGGAGAACAAAACTATAGGTTTAATAAACACTTTTTTAAGATTTATTTAATTATATTTGACATCATGTAGCCTCCAGGGAATTCCCACCACCGTTTCACCTGTGCACCATCACCTCAGTCCCTTGTGCTCTTTCTGCCTTCATCCCGGTCTCTACCCCATTGTTCCCCCACCATTCCCTTTGGTTTGTCTTTGACCTTTTGTTCTTGTGTTTTTTGTTTGTTTGCTTGTTTGTTTGTTTGCTTTTGGCTGTCATTGCTCATTTCCTTGAGCTCTCTTTTTTTTCTTTTCTTTTTTGTAGTCGTTGTTCCTTTACATGCCTCCTAAAAGTGAAGCCATCCAATATTTTTCTCTTGCCTTCTGACTTATTTCACTGAGTATAATTCCTTCTCGCGCCATCATTTTGTTTTTAATAGCACTTAGATTAGAACACCGTGGAATGAATCTTTTCCTTGGAATCACAGGAATAGAATCTAGTTCATCTAAAAACTAATTCGTTTTCTATCTATTCTTTTACATTTCCATATCTGTCTGGGATTTTGACCTCTAGCTGTATTTTCTTCTCTGGGTATGTTGATTTTAGTGGTTAAGGTTCCAGGAGTCAAGGGGGTGTTACTGGTCTGTCCTGAATTCTTGACCATCTATCCTAGGCTGCCCCACCCTGCCCCATTGAACCTGGGCACTTGATAATTTCTAAGATTTGTTAATCCATCTTTGTTGTTAACTCCAGGTTTTGTTAACCCCACAGTGGTATAAGTGATTCATTGTAATTAGCTTAACATCCTGTGGGAGATACTTATAGATTTAGAACAGAACTTGACTCTTAATTATAAAGCCTAGTAGGTGCTAGGCACTGAACTAGGAGATGGGCAGAGAGGCTTCCTGTTTATTTTGTATTTGATTGATGAGCTTTTTGAGCTAGGGATGTCTTCCTGCCTCTTTCCCTCTATTCGCCTAGAAATCTGTATTCCAGAGAGAGTTCTTGCCTTCTAATAGGGATTTAGGAAACCTGCTAAATGGGTCTGACCCACTGTCTTGCAGACTACTAAATTCTTTGTGAAGATGGCCTTGAGGTTTCTTGAAAAAGCCTGCCTCTCTGGTTTTGTGGTCAACCTCAAAGGTTAGGGATGCACTCTTGGGCACATTTGGTTTCCCTTAATATATATTACATGAGTGAAAGATTAATCTACCTTTTCTGAAGTTATCTGTCTTTTCAGTCTCTACCACCAGGTGACAATGGATTCCATTAGTGTGAAGGGTCCTTCCTTTTATTTATCTTAAAAGCCACTTTTTACAGCTTTTAGGGGACTTTATATTTATTGAGGGATTGATAAACATTTTGGTTCCTCATCTTTATTTGACTTTATGATTTTTACATTTTAAAATACATGTCCTCACATCTTTTGGTCTGAATTCACCTCATATATAATAGGTCTTTGTTACTTTGTAAAGAAAGCTCAGTGGCATTTTATTATTCTTTTACATATGTCAGTGTCATCTAACTCATACTTTAACTGTTTTGTGTAGGAGAAACCATGACCCAGACACCAGGCAAAATACGTCCTTATTAAAAGAAAAGGTGTCTAATCAGCATGATTATATTATGGAGTAGATGGAATGGTCATTAAAGTATTTTAGCTTGTGCTGAGTACAGATGTGAGCAAAATCATTTCAAAAAACAATGGCTACACCAAAGTAATGAGGCCTGAACCTGATAGAGTGAAAAGAACTCCTGGGGTTGCAGAGCCTCTGTTTTTCTCTTGGATCATGGACCTTGGATGAATCTGTTTCTCTTCTGATCCTCTGAGCACCTCATTCCTTCAACAAGGAATTACACTCGATGGCAAAAATTTATTTTCATTGCCGAAGTTCTGTGTATTTAAAAAGTTTTCATTAAATCTTTTTAAGAAATCCCTTGAACAAATATACAAATTACTAGCAAAGAACGCTTTCTCGTTCCAGATGGAGTCAAGTCACTCCAATATGGGGGTGTGACGAAACTCCACCGTGAATTCATAGATTTGGGTACACATTGTGTCACCTGTTTCCCTAAGTACATAAAAAAGAGTGTCCCAGTCTTGAACTGGAAAAATTCTGGCATTTGCCCTTCTCTTCTTGTTTAACTTTATGTAGAGATACTTGGCACTATTTCATTCACAGTATTTGTATATAGATGAAAAACTTAATTTCCTCAGAAAAACAGCCACGGGCCTTATTTTCCTTTCCTCTATAGTATTACTTTATTGACTGTTTCTCGTTTCTATTGATCTGCTTTTTCCTTCCTTCTTCTCTTTAGAGAAATGAATTAGCTATGATTTATAGGTTCTTTTGAAGAATAAAGGAGAATTTGCCTAATGATCATTTGAGAAAATGGTTTAGTTATCCCCTAGCCATTAGCGGACATAAATTTCTCTCATCCTTTTGAAATTAAATTATATTTATGGCCCTCTGAGCTGTTCCTTCTGTCAGAAGTCCCCCCAGCCCCTTTTAATTGAGGTTTAAGAAAAATAAATTTAAAAAATTGTACTGGCTTAGCTCTTTTCTGTAATTGTTGATACTATTGGTAGTCTTGCTTATTATAGAAAAAAATTTATGTCAACTTGAGGATGTCAGCTTAAAAAGCTGGATGTATTTTCTTTATTAATGAAAGTATTTTTCCATTCTTTTTGAACCTAAAATTTTTCTAATTCATTAATTAATTATTCATATCCTAGATCATTTCTCATTTTATGTGGTAACGAATTGGATTTGACTGTTTCTGTAGTCTTTTTATTCCAAGGTTATAGAGTTAAAGTACTACTGGTTTGAGTATTTCAAGTCTCAAATATTAAATTTTATATTGTTGTCTGTCCCTTGCCACTTCACTTTGTAATTACTTTCATATGATGGTGTTTACCCAACTATAGTCCAGTTGAAAGCAGGATTAGATTGGGAACATTTTGGATATTTTGAATATATGCATTTTTAAGAAATTATGGACTAAATACCATATATGCAAAGCTAATTTACTTTTAAAGTTCTAAAGTTCCATTAGCTTAGGAATATGTATGATTTGTTGGAAAATTTTTCATTTTTGGAACATCAACTACATCATAGTTGATTCAGACAACAATTGGATATGCTAGTGTTTCTATGCATGTACTAGGAACTGCTTGCTAAAATATCTAACATCTCATTTGTTTTCAAAAAGCAAGTAAATATTAACGTTGCAAGGACATATAATTCTGGACTCACATATACTCAGTAACAAAGGGACCAGGCACATAGGCATTTTCAGAGTAGGAGAAAATCGGGAAAATATTTCCAGATTGAAATCAACTTCAGTTACATCTCAGTTTTAATACCTCACTTTTACTGTTCTCATAGACTTCTGGGAAATGTTGCTTCAGGTTTGAGATAAATGGTTTTGTTCTTTCCTGCAGTATCTTCTTTCTTGTTTTGGTTTGGTTATTTTCATGATCAATTATACTGCTGCTGAAAAAGGGCTCTGAGATACCGAAGAACGAGGTTGGAGGGTCATGGGCCGAGTTGCGGTCACTTTTGCAGGAAGGTTGACCCTTGTTAGGTTCCCATGGGTTGTACCTATGAAAAGAAAAAGGACTCACTTCACCTCACATTCTGTTCGTCTGGTGATGAGACCCAATACAGCAGCACCGCTAGAAGCTGACCTGGAGGAGCCAGCAGCATAAACTGGCCAACAAGAAAAATTGTTGGTGTTCTGTTTTAATCAAGTCTTCGAATTTACTATCTCCGTCAGCCTCCCCATCACCTACAATTATACTATCAAGCAGCAGTTGTTGATGACTGAGTCTAATTCAGATACATTGATGGCCAACTAGGAACTTTCGACATCTGAGGAACTAGTGTTACGATTTGTGGAAGAACTTTTTCAGTCAACTCCAAAAGAAAATGCTTCTTCCTATATTATTGGGTTTTCCTGTAGTATTTTTACATTTCCGTTTTATTCCTTGGTCTTTTCCCTCTCCTTGTTTTCTTTGAAGAATATAATACATGAATGTTTTCTAAGAAAAATTATTTAGTTTTTTAAGACAGCTTTTCAGAGTACCCAACTCTGTGACATCAGAACCAAATAAGTAGGTTCTGGGATGTACATTCGATTATTCCATGAGTAAGCAAATACTTATCCATAGTGATTTCCCGGCTGCTTTCAGAACATTATCGAGACTTCCAACTCCCGTGACACTTAACCTTGTCCACCTTTTCTCTCTTTAAATACGTCTCTACAAACATTGATTAAGGTCATCGCAGAATCTATGCTTCCCTTTTTCTAATTTCTAAACAATGTTTCCCTGTCTGCAAAATATCTAGACTTTTTCCATTTTTAAGTGTGCTTTGAATTGGACTGCATTGGATAAACACAGAGAACAAATCATGACAAGAATTACGAAGTTAAGCAGAAAAGGACATTCGTTGATTCATTTGTAAGTGTTGTAGGTCAGAACATTTGACATACTTTTCCTTGCATAGGCTTTTTCCCTATGCAGAAGACTTTGCTGCATACACGGCATGTAATATTTATAATTTTAAAAAAATCTTGTAATCACACTTGCCATAAAAATGGCAGTCTAAAAAGTACATGCCTCTTTTATAAGCTTTGTCAATCCTTTCTTCAATTATTTTTTAGATTTGTTTATTTATGCACAGAAGAACTGGGGTGTAGGCCAGAGGGGCAGGGGGGGTGAGAGGATTCACCGGAGACAGAGTGGGAAGGAGAACAGGAGGATCCACTGAAATACACTGCTGAGGGGAGCAGGGGGACAGAAAAGAGAGGTTTGCTGCACCATGTGTGGGTAAATAGCTCCCTGGCCGGGGAGCTAACTCAGGCCATAGAGGTGATAGTGTTGAGACTTAACCCCTATGCCACAGTTTCTTGGCTGACATTTAAAATCATTAAAGTTTATGAGTTTTTCTTTTTTAAATTCTGCTACTTGTAGTATTGGTTTATTTCTGAATATTAAGTTACTATTCATAATAATGCTGATGTGATGGAAATGCAACCTCAAGAATGACCTGCTAAAAATTTTTTATTTAACACAGATGCATTCATAATATTTTAGAGAGTTTTTAAATGTTTAGAGGGTATTGCATACATTTTAAAGATGTGTTTGGTTATCTCTTGCATTTGAAAATATAAAAACTGTTTGATAGTACTTGTAAATCACAGGTGACTTTTTCTTTTAGATTCAGTTGCCATGTGCAAATGTGCCTAAGAAGTAGGTGTTTCTTTCAAGATTTTCTTGCAAGAGTAATGCAGCTCAGCGCTCAGCTTGAAGACTGTGGTTTGCAGCCTTGGCAGCAAATTAGAATCACCTGGGGACTTTTGAAAACTTTCATTCCCAGTCTGTATCCTAAACCAATTTATATCAACATCCCTGGGGTTGGAATAAAGGAATTGGTAATTTTAAAAACTCCCCAGCTGATTTCAATGTGCAGCCAAGGTTGAGAACCACAGCTTTAGAACAGTTAGAAATAGCAGATTTAACTGCACAGGATGTTGGAGCTTGAGAAGTTGATTTCTTAACTAAGGCTGAGTAGGATATTTTGTCACCGATATCAGATAAAGAAGAATTTATTTCGGATTTATATAACTTGTGAAAATATGCTAATTTGGTTAAATATATAGTTTAATATTTTGAATTCAGACTCCATTTAAATAGTTTCCTTTCAGAAATGAAATCTCTTTCCTTTTAGTGCTTTGTGAATCTCATGGCCTTAAGGACAAAAGAAAGCTAGGCTTTAACTTTTTTAAATTCTTATATCTTCGAACTCCTTTATTCTCTTTGTTCAAAATCTTTTGCATAAGTATATATTTAGACTGCTTATTCCAAAAGAGTTTGAGCAGCTTACCAGGATACATGAAGTGAGACAGGATGGACATTTTTTTTTAAATTTTTGTTTTTATTGAAGTTCCATTGTTGTTTTACATCCCTGTTAGTTATGCTGTTTGACAGTATAGGGTTTATCCCCTCAGGTATGATCCCTGTAACACTCCCGACAAGGATGAAATAATCAGTGAAATAATTATAAAGAATATGGGTTGGGGACCTATATATAGAATCAGAAATGAAGCCGAAAATTCATGGATCAATGACCTGTAAGCCTGTGACCTGGTGTATCGTCAGAAAATGATCAGGTATTTCCACCCGCCCACCACCGTGATGATGGACACCTGGGTTGCTGCAAGCATTCCAGGGTGGGCATGCGCAAGTGGGCGCACCTGAGTTGGGACACGGGCATAAATGGGCGGTGTCATGAGGATGCCAGGACTGACCGACCGAACCGACAGGATGAGCAGTAGCAGCAGCAGCAGCAGCAGCAGCAGCAGCAGTAGAAAGAGAAGAAAACAGCGAAGAGGGTGAGATATGCTGGGGGGCTGGGAGGCTGGCAGGCACCCATGCCTGCCATGTACCTGGCCAACTCTACTAAATAAAGCATGAAAAGCCACCGAGGGCTCCAAGAGACTCCTTCCTTGACCTGTCTGCCCAGAACCATCCCGAACCTTGCTCCTGTGCCTCCTTTGCTGCTGCTACACATAGGTACTCCTAGAGCCAGTGGGGTGAGCTCTTTGTGTGATGTCTCTTTGAAAAAGTGAGGGCTGCTACCTTGGAGGCTTAGTAGAGAACTTGGGCCACTGAGGTTAGTGACCAATAAGGGGATAGGAAGAAGAAACTGATAGACCAAGAGACTGATGTTTACCATTTGTGTTACGTGCTTGCACTCTGCAAGAAGTTCCACAGAGTTCGTTTTGCTTCTTTAGCAACAATCCTATATAGATGGCATTATTTATTTACTTTTTTAAAAAGTCTTTTTTTTTTTTAAAGATTTATTTATGCATACAAGCACTGGGGTACAGGCCAGAGGTGTGTGGGGGTGGTGAGAGGATTCACCAGTGACAGAGTGGGGAGCAGAACAGGCAGATCAACGGAAGTACACTGCTGAGGGGAGCAGCGGGCACAGCAGGAGAGGCCAGCAGCAGGGATCGAACTCGTGCTGCAATGGCTGCATTTTGCTTCATAGTGCATTGCTTAACCCACTGCGCCACCAGGGAGGCCCGAGATGGTATTATTAAGTTCCTTTTACAGAAAAGGAAACTGAAGCTCACAGACAGTGTACCTGCCCAGGTGATAGAACCAGTGAGTGGCATAGGTGGGATTCTAGCCAGCTGTTTCCACTAGGAAAAAGTCCCTAGCCCTTAAGTGACTCTTGCTGGGTTGTGTCCCTGTCACTTCCATTTGCCACTTATACTTAGCACGGTTTGTAGGAGAAATTATTTTTTCCAGGTTTTTTTTTTTTTTTTTGTCATTTCTTTACCTCCCAACCCATCACATAGCCAGGGTTGAATACCGTATGTTTCTCATATCCCCTACCACTACCTGGTAAACTCTCATGAGAAACCTGAGTCCTGCTGGGGTTGGGCCCTTGTTGGGGGAGGAGGTAAAAGGGGGGTGAAGCAGCAGTGTGTGGGTGTCTGCTCTGCTCCGTCTTCCACCCACGTTGCTCCCAGCAGAGGGAGCTGCTGTGGCTGCCACTTCACTTTGAGCAGATGGAAAAGTCTTTTACTTACCACCCCATTTTAGGTTGGTTTTCCCACTTTTGTGAAATAGCGCTTGAGATATACCTCGCATGAAGCTGTGTGAGCAGATCGAGCTCTGTAAGCCACACACTGTGACATAGTTTGCTCAGGTGCTTGCTGACATATCTGAGTCTTATTTCACTATGCTTCCAAGGGAGCCTCTCTTACATTCCTTGACTATATTTTTGGCAGGTGGGTTGCCTTAATTTCAGCATTTTCTGTGAGTTTGTATGTTTTTCTCTAAATCTTTCATCCTTTCTCGAACTTGTGAAATCCCATTTCTCTCTTGGATTCCTACCTCTTTCTTCAGGTCTGACTGAGTGAGGCAGTCTTGCTGGGCCTGCTCTCCTGCTTAGCTCTAATCCCCTCACCTTTGTTCTAGTCCTTTTGAGCTTCTCACTTTCACATTTCCTCCTTCCTAGGGCCTCTTGGCCTTCCTTCTACTTCCTTGCCACTCAAAGTCTGGTTTCTGGACCAGTACCATCTGCATCAGTTGGCCCATGTTAGAAATGCAGAATCACCCCACTATAGACCCATTGGATCAGAATCTGCATATTTATAAGGTCCCCTGGTGATATGTGTGCATATTCAAGTTTGAAAAATGCTCACTCTTCTTCCAATGATTGTGCCCTGTTAAAACCCTTTTTTTCTACCGAAAAACTTGGTATTTTTAAGATTGTATTTTTTTTTTAAAGATTTATTTATTTATGCATACAAGCACTGGGGTATAGGCCAGAGGTGTGTGTGGGGGGGTGGTGAGAGGATTCACCACAGACAGCGGGGAGCAGAACAGGCAGATCAACAGAAGTACACTGCTGAGGGGAGCAGTGGGCGAGGCAGGAGAGGTCTGCCGCACCATGTGGGTCCCCTCCCTGGCTGGCAGCAGGGATCGAACTCTTGCTGCAGTGGCTGAGGTTTGTTTCATAGTGCATTTCTTAACCCACTGCGCCACCAGGGAGGCCCTTTAAGATTGTATTTTTAAAAATTGTATCCATTTCTTCATCTTTGGGCAATCCTTTTGTCATTTTGAGGGTAGGAACAAATGAATATGTCTGGGAATAAATGGCAACGAGTAAAATTAGGACATTGGGAAAAGCTTGGATGATTTAGTTGGTAAACTGTTTCCAAGGAAGGATTTAAAATAGCAACCATTATCACTGTTTTGAAAAGGAATAGAGGTGATAGATCTGTGGAAGGAATATTTGACTGAAGACATTTATATTTCTCAAAATATAAAATACAGATAAAATTATCTTAGTCTGTTCAGAGTGCTATAATAAAAATACCATAGGCTGATGTCTTATAAAGAATAGAAATTTATGACTTGTAGTTCTGACCTGGGAGTCCCAGATGAGGGGGCCAGCATGGTTGAGTAGGGGGGCTTCTTCCTTACGTAGTTGAACAGTGAGCTTGGTCTCTGGTGTCCCTTTAATGAGGACACTAATCTCATTCACAAATGATGTTCTAAAGAAACTCCACAGCTAGGTTTTATGGATCCCATCCCCACCCCAGACCAAATAGAGCTGAGACACCAAGGACTACAGTTCCCATAATGTCATCACCACCAAAGGGAGGCTTGCTGGGAACTGAGGGTAGAGTTAAGCAGCCAGGGTTAGTATATAACCAGACACGTGGGCATTGGCGGTGCTTGGTTTTGGGGCAGTTCTCTGCATGCTATAGGGATTCCAGCTCAGTGGGACTGGTAGGACGCACACACGCACCAATTCATCTCTCTCTCTTTCTCCCTAAGTAGTCATTTCTTCATTTCCCCTTTTTGTCCATAAACCCTTTATTAACCTTTTTGTGTATGCCTGCAGTTGAGTTTCATTATACATCCCTTTTAAAGGCACAGGTGCGGACCCACAGTCAGCCAACTCATTTGACATTGGGGTTGCCCTGTAACACAAGGGCTTCCCTCTCAAGATCTAATAACCCCAAAGTCCCACCTTGTGATATCATCAACTTAGGAGTTTTGGGGAGGACATCGACATTCAGTCCATAGTGAAAAGACAGATTCTAGAAGCCAAACAAAAAGTTTATACATAAAATAAGGGTTAGGTAGGCAGGTGGGGCAATTTTTCTTCATTTATAAAAGTGTATTTCTACCCATTTATAGAAATACTAAACTTGTTACGGGTGTTGGATGACGGCTCAGGTCATATCCCGAGGCAGAATGATTTATGTTCCCAGGGTTAGTTTCGTCATGTCTTTAGGCACTGGGATCTGTATTTCAGGGAAAGGCTGTGTGGTTAAATGGATGATGCAGGAGTGGGGTGTACGGACCCGTAGCCGCATAGTGAACGGTGCAGTGACACTTATGGAACAAGATGGCACTTTGAGTGGTCAGACCAGTAGAAGTCCATCCCCAGGTCTCTACCTTTTCTGTGCCCTGTCCTTCCAGTGTTCCTTGGGGGGTGGGGGGAGGGGGGAGGGGTGGGTGTATTAGTAGTGGTGGTATCTATATCCCCTACTTTTATCTTAGACACAAAATTTTGAAGGAATAGAGATTAATTGGTTAAATCTATAGGTTATTTAAAAGAGTTAATCTCCCTCTTTCTTGCTCCCTCTCCCTCTCCCCTCCCTCTTCCCCTCCCCCTTGCTCTCCCCACCCTCCTCCCTCTCCCCCCCCCCCACCATCAGAGAACCTGATACTCTGGAACTCTGGGTAGGAAGTGACACCAGTCATCTAAATGCAAAGGACTAAAAAAACGTGTTTTTCCAGACCCTGACCCAACTTCTCTTCAGTGCAATTTCCTTTCATATGAGTATTGGTGGTTTATTGTGCACTTTGATTAATGATTTAAAACTTTGCAGTAAGAAAGCTAGAAAGGCATTCACTTACATTGCGTATAACATGGTAAGATGTGGAGCACACCTACTTTTGGGAGGCAGTATTCTTAATTCTGTGAACTGGGGGGTGTTATTCCTAAAGCCACAGGCCTTCAAAGTGGGCCCTGCCCACTAGGAGCAGATGCTTGTGACCTGTAATAGCAGTTGCCTGAGCAGTGTTCCATTTCTCTCTTCAGAAGCATCTTAGTATCAAAACCTAACACCAGAAATAGATGGAAACTAAACCTCAGGTTTCAGATCTTGTTCAGAACAGAAGCTGCTAAATTGAAAGAGTTAGATTTAGAAGACCTATAATCAGTTAAATGGAAGAAGGAAATGACGATGGAAAATATTGTGTATATAATGAAAACAGAGGGGTGAGTTTATTCTTGGTGAAAGTCACTTAAATAAACATATGTTCAGGTGTTTGTGTGGGTTACATGTCTCAGGGTTTTTTTGTCCAAGTTACCTGGCATATAAGGTTATTTGGTTAATTGAGGTTTAAGTAGTAGTGAAATGAGCAAGTAGATTCACCCAAATTGGAATTTTCTGGTACGATAACTAGAAGTTCATTATTAGTGAAATTAGTTACAGGATACCCACATATGCTTTTATTGTAAATACATAGCATCAATAAATAGGTTTCTCTGATGACTTAGGTTTTTCTTTATGGTTTTTGGGCAACACCTTGAAAGCAAGTTAAACAGTCTGGTAGTTTTAATTGAGGGCTAGCATTTGACTGAAGCTATAAAGAAGTCATGTGGTGATGACTTCACAAATCAGACCACTTTGAATTTGAGTATTGCAGAAAATTATGGCTTACTGAAGTTTCCCATTTGTTTGATTTCAAAGCTTTGTTGTTTTATGTATCTATATAAAACTTGTCCCCTGCAATATTGTTTACTAAACTGTGACACACAAAAACATTTTTTCCTGTATTGTTAATGTAGATTTCCTCAATTATGACAGTTTATCTATTGCAGAAATTATCAGCTCCTTTGACAGCACTGATATTCCCTGTGACTCTTACGGTGAGATGCATTATCTGGTGTTTCTCAAGCTTATAGCACTTTGCCAGAGTGTCCCTCACCTCCTTTTATTTTTCTTTGGTGAAATATATACTGTGGAAGATAGTTTGCGCAATGAAATTCTAGCCTTTTTCATAAATATTTTCTCATTTGCCACCACAGCAGTCCTGAAAAGCAGAGATAATTTTATTGTCCCCTTTTAGATGAGAGAGAAGCTAGGAGGTCAGACTGTCACAAGGCTTCCTTGTAACTCACCCAGTCTTTTCTTTCTTTTTTTTTTAAATAAAAAGATTTATTTATTGATGCATACAAGCCAGAGGTGGGGCAGTGAGAGGATTCACCAGACAGAGTGGGGAGCAGAACAGGCAGAGTGACTGAAACACACTGCTGAGGGGAGCAGCAGGCGAGGCAGGAGAGGTCTGCAGCACCATGTGGATCACCTCCTCTGCGGGCAGCAGGCATTGTTGTTGTTGTTGTTGTTTTTTAAAGACTTATTTATTTTTTTATTCATATAAGAACTGGGGTACAAGCCAGAAGTGCGGGGAGGGGAGGGTGAGAGGATCCACCAGAGACAGAGTAGGGAGCAGAACAGGCAGACGGACTGTAATGCACTGCTGAAGGGAGCAGTGGGCGAGGCAGGAGAGGTCTGCTGCGCCATGTGGGTCCCCTCCCTGGCTGGGGCTCGAACTCGTGCTGCAGTGGTTGCAGTTTGTCTCATAGTGTGTTGCTTTACCCACCGTGCCACTAAGGCGGGCCCCTGCAGCAGGCATTGAAGTTGTGCTGCAGTGGCTCTGGTTTGCTTCATAGTGTGCAGCTTAACCCACTGTGCTACCAGGGAGGCCCCCAGTCTTTTATTTCTGTTGAGTTCTGTAGTTCCAATAAGAGTCCCTTAGTTATATAAGGCACGGCCCTGTGCTGGGAAAGTGGGGTGACACGCTGACTGATCTGAAGTTCCTCTGGCCTGTGGCTGATACACAGCGCTGTGTTCCTCTGTTAAGGCCTTTCTAATTCTAGCCAGTTGAGAGAGTCCTCCTGTAGCTGCTTTGAAGCAATGGTTGGGCAGCCCCACGGGTATGCTTTTAAATAGGGACGTTACACAGGTCTTCAGCCGAGGTTCGCCTGTGTTCTGCTTCTTGATTTATACCCCACAAAACTATGTCATGTTTTACTCTCTTTACAGAAAGAAATTCAAGCCATGAGTCAGTGCAGCCACCCCAACGTAGTGACCTATTACACCTCTTTTGTGGTGAAAGATGAACTTTGGCTGGTCATGAAATTACTGAGTGGAGGTAAGTGGGTTTTGTTGTTTGCTCTTTTTTTCCCCCTTTGTGCATGCAGCTCACTTAGTAACGATTTACATTTGATCCCCTTGCTCCTGTATTTAAGTTTTGTGTGGTTTATTCTTTGCCTAGAGGACAAAAATCCAGATTTACTTGCATTAATATTCAAAGTCTTTCATAATTTGGCTTCACCTGCTAGAATATATATGTCCTGCTCAACGCCAGCCTTCTTGGTATAGGTGGGGCTCCCTAAATACTCCCTGCACCCTGGTGACTGTGTTGCCTCACCTGTGCTGCTCCTCAGGCCGAGATGTCTCCTAAAATGTCAGATCTCCTCTGCTGCCACCCCTTATTCCTTTCAGAAAAGATAATCACTTCTTTAAATTCTTTGTTTCTGGGCCTCCCTGGTGGTGCATTGGGTTAAGCAACACACTATGAAGCAAACCAAAGCCACTGCAGCATGAGTTTGATCCCTGCCACGGGCCAGGGAGGGGACCCTCATGGCGGGCGCAGCAGACTTCTCCTGCCTAGCCCTCTGCTGCCCTCGGCAGTATGTTTCAGTCAGTCTGCCTGTTCTGCTCCCCACTCTGTCTGGTGAATCCTCTCACCTCCCTGGACTCTGGCCTGCACCCCAGTTCTTGTATGCATAAATAAATAAATCTTTAAAAAAAATAAATTCTTTGTTTCTAACATTATTCAAGTCCTTCACGCTTGGCAATATGAGTTATTTCCATGCCTCTTATTGAAAGTTCTGTGATGATGGAAATGATCTATATCTGCACTATCCAGTTTCTGCTGGATATGTGACATGTAGCTCTTGAGCAATTGAGCAATTGACATATGGCTAGTGTTACTGAAGGACTGAATTCCTATTCAAGATTAATTAGCCTATATTTAAATAACCTTAAGTGACTAGTGGCCATGATACTAGATGGTGCAGATTTAGGTTGTAGATTTCATGACTAAGCGTGGTATAATGCCCTTCAAATTTATTGAATCTGTTAGGGGGAAAAACCCTCCTCAATAAATTATACAAATAGGTTATAAACTTCGACCCCCATTTTAAACTTACAAAATTTAAAAACTACAAATAATATAAGGTTATTATTGAAGAGCAGATTACTGGGACTTAAGGGTGAAGTTAAGCAACTAGGCTGAATATAAAAGCAGACACGTGGGCCTTGGGGGGTTGCTTTTTCTTTGGGAGTTAGCTCTTAGTACACCGTTGGGTTCCAGCTTTAAGGAATTGGTAAAATATTTACAGATCTGTATTTCTTTTTTTTTCTTGTGTTATTTACTACGCTATTTTTCCTTTTCTTGTAAATAAAGCCCTGTAACAAACCTAGCACCAAATGGGTGCTCAGTAAATGTTTCAGTTCAAATGGACACTTTCTGTGTGCTGAATTATTTGCTTGCAATGTTGATTAGAAGCGGCACTGTTTTCATCCTGTGTTTGCATTTGGAAAGGAATCTAACTTGCCCTCTCTAGTCTCAAGTCACCAAAGTTATAAAAGCCATCGAACAACTGAATTTATAAGTCACTTTCATATACCTGTAGTTTATTTCTTTTGATCCTTTAACATCACGATTTGATAGGGAATAATAATAACTGGTAACTTTATTGAATACTCACTCTACGGCTAGTTCTTGTTCAAGGCAGTTATTTAATCTGGACAACATCCTTGAGTGGTGGGTGTCACCATCCCTGTTTTTCAGAATGTACACCAAAGCTCATGAGCTTCAGCATTTTGCCCAAGGTCATGCACATGTTAATTGGGAGTGCTGGAATTTGTGACTGTAGGACCTGTTGAGTAAAAAGCTCTGCTGAACTGCAAGTATTCTCACATTCATGTTTCAGATCTGCAAATTGACGCTGAGCAAGCCCAAGTGATTTCCTTTGTAGTACCTAGCTTGCCCACATCTCCAGAGTGTTCTTTTCCGGGGTGTCACACCCTGACTATCATTCTGACATGTGAAGTTTGCTTTGGGAGCAGAGGAGAACATTGTGGCACCTGGGTGGGTGAAACCAAAATTGGCAAAGCAGAATTCACATTGTGGAGCCCATTTTAATCTACAGACTAGTTTCAGCGAAGGCAGAATGAGGGAGGCATCTTATTTATTTATTTAAAGAAACTATATCTTGGATCAAGCAGAGACCCAGAATTGAGATGACGAACACATTGTAATTGCCTTGGGTCTGCTTGTGTAGTCTTAGTAGGGAGCCTGTTCAGTTCTGTTCCCAGTCTTGTCAATCCTATTAGTCATTGTTTCCTTGAGTGCCTACTTTGGTTCTTAATTAAAAAGGAAAAGAAAAAAGAAATGAAATAAGATAAAGAGAGCCTGTTAGAGCAGCTCTGCAGTGTTGAGTGTTGAGAGACTGCTCCTTGGTTCTGAGGTGCAGGAACCACCCAGAACCTGCTTTGTCAATAAGATGATCTTAACTTAGTCTCTTCTTCTGGGTCCACCAGCTCTGAGAGAGATTCTGATGATGGGGATCCCCAGAGAGCCCCAAATGCTCTGTTAAGCTGAGGATTTTACTTCCTCTCTATTTTTATCCCGTTAACCGTTTGTAAGCATGAGAATAACTCCTGTACCCTTTCCCAAGGACTTGATATAAAACTTCATTGTTTTTAAAGAAATCCAGTTTACATTCCCCGTGCTTTAATTTAATAAGAGAAACAGGGTTTAAGCAGGTTCCACAGGTGAGGGGAGTGTGGGCAGTTGTGGACTTTTGCTCATTTTTCTTTCAGCAGATCGAAAATGCACACAGGCCTGCTGTGGTAGCTCCTTATGAGATAAAAAATAAAATGTTTTAGGATGTCTCATTTCCTAAATAATCCAAAAGTTCAAGAGTCAATGAATAAACAAATGTTTTGTTTCTCTCTGAAATGAAAAAAGATATGTATTTCTTTTCTTCTATAGTATTTTATCACATCAAATCTTTTAATGAGGGCGGGTGGCTAGATTGGTGGTGGTATCTGATAGGGAAAGTCAATCCTCTTAGTTAAGCAGAGAGCCTGGAGCCAGAGTCAAGTCCTGAGGTAAGCCATCTGCTAACTCTACAGAAATGTTGACCCCTCAGGTAATTATGGCTTTTAAAATCACCTGGAGGTTTGGAATATTAATTAATATGTGTTGAAACATGAATTCATAATGCCAAGGATACTAATCTGTTTATTGTAACAAAGTACTAGGTATTTATAACTTTATTCTAGAAGTCAAGTACATTAGGCATTAAGTAAATGAAACTGGTTAAAATCTGCGATCTAGAAGCAACATGGTTTTTTTTCTCTCCTCCCACCTGTATCTTAGGTGTTGAGAGCAGTGAGTCTTTCTCCCAGTGCTTCACCGAGGTCTTTTCTCTTCACCTCCTGGTTGTTTCTTTTTCATTTCGGATCTCTTTTGTGTCAGCAGTTAATTGTATGTTTAGGGAGGGCGGGACTAACCTCTTCTGGTTCTGACCCAGAATTCTTTTCATTAAGTTCAGCTGAAAGTATGTTTGCAAACTGGGGTTTGGTGCCATGCAGTTGTTTGTATGCTTTGGGAATATTTGTGTTAAATAAACAGGGACAAAATGTGTTTTGCCATTTTAAATAGTTTTTAAAATTGGGAGCTCTGTTCTGGAAAAGTAATGACTTACAAATTTTTAAATTCTTTTGTCTGTTCACTTAGGTTCCATGTTGGATATCATAAAATACATCGTCAACCGAGGAGAACACAAGAACGGTGTTCTGGAAGAGTCAATAATAGCAACAATTCTTAAAGAGGTTTTGGAAGGCTTAGACTATCTACACAGAAATGGTCAGATTCACAGGTATGACTTCTGCAGAGATGCTTAAATTCAGCTGTTTCTTTAGTCCTAGTTTGTAAGATTCTTAAGGAAACAACCTATTGCTGGTAGGTATCAACATTATTTCTGACTTAAATGAGCTAACTTGATGTGGAAAGACTACTTAAGAAGCAAGAGAATAAATTTTGATGTATTGCTTTGATATCCTCAGGATTGATTTAGATGCTTTCATTGACATAACAGTAGAATATAAAAATCAGGTAGTAGACACATTGAAAACAACCAGTTAACATATTGCTCTTTTGTTGTTTATTACATTTTACTTCATTTATTTTTAAAATTCCATTTTTTTCCCCTGTGGCACTGTTGGTTTACAACCCCATATATGATTTAGAGGTATACGTTCACATCTCTTTAGATGTGTGTTAACCCATCACACCCATAATGCTCTACCATAGTTCTCTGGGTTCTGGTTTAATGAGTTCTCCCTCCCCTCTTTACATTCCACCTTCTGCTCTTCCCCTCTGGTTACCTCAGTTCTACAGTGAGATTTCTGTGGTTTGCTTTGGTTTAGTTTTTTTCTGTTCCTTTGCTTTTTTTAAAATTCTACATGTAAGTGAAGACCTCTGGTATTTTTCTTTCACCTAACTTACTTTACTTAGCATAAAATCCCCTCCAGTTCCACACTGTTGTTGCAAAAGTCATTTATCTTTTTTTATAGCTGAGTGGTATTCCATTGTGTATATATAACATATCTTCTGAGACCACTCATTAATCACTGGCTGCTTAGGTTGTTTCTCTAAGTTGGCTAATGTAAATAGTTCTGCATTCAATGTAGGAATGCATATATTCCTTCAAATTAACGTTTTTGCATTCTTTGGGTAGAAACATAGAAATGGGGTTGTTTTCCATAGGGACTAGATCAGTCTACATGTCCATTAATAATATATGAAGGGCATTTTTTTTTTTTTTTGGTCTACATCCTTGCCAACACTTGTTGCTATTTTTTTGTTTTTTGATGTGGTCCTTTCTCACAGGTATGAGGTGTGTTTTGGTGGTTTTGAGGTACATACACTTGAAGTATACTCAGTTGAACTGGTTGACAACTCTAACTTTCTAATATAGGAGAGACTTTCAAAAACTGCAACATGTTAATTTTTTTTAAAGATTTATTTATTTATACATCCAAAAACTAGGGCACAGGCCAGAGGTGTGGGGGTGAGAGGATTCACCAGAAAACATGTTAATTATTTCTGACATTCTTGTTTTGACTATTTGGTGAGAGGGAAGGAGGCCCTGCTTTCATCTTCTTTTGTGGCATAAAATGCCAATTCTTTTAAATAGCCAAATAACATAGAAAATTAGTGCCTATTTTAAATGGGCTAGTATAATTTGACCTCTTAGGAATAGTTGCAAAGAAATAATCACTTACCAATATTACCAACATTGTAATTCCCCTACCTTAAACTATGTGAGCTATATATTTAATGATATCTATTGTGTTTTCCAATAATCAGAAAAAAATATTACTTTAGCAATCAAACTTATAAATTGTCATTTTTCTCTTTTGAATGTTAAGGCTACTTAGCACAACGTCCATATTGTAGAGAAACATATTATAGAATATTATAATAAGTATTTATAAGCAGTCTCCCAAGATGAGAGAATGAATTATCAAGTCCATTATTTGAGATGGAGGAATAATGCGGAGTTACAACAGAGAGGATTTTGTGTCATAGTAGAATAACTCTATACAGATGGGCTTTAATTCTTGATGAAATGATAGCATTGTGGGTTTATGGACAATCTCTAACTCTTTAACACTAATGATTTCATTAAATCTAGGTAATGATTTCACATAAAATATTTGTTGCTGAAATCCTAACCCTTTCCCAGAGTAAACTATAAAATCACAAATTATCCTTGTAACTTTAAATTTATGTGATATAATTTTAATATTTATAGCATAGTAACTTATCCAAATAACTGCATTATATGATGTTTAAAAAATCTTCCCGAGTGAGTTAATGCAATAAAATGTCTATATTCCATAATTCATTTGCTGTTTTTTTTTTTTTGAATAGGGATTTGAAAGCTGGTAATATTCTTCTGGGTGAGGATGGTTCAGTACAAATAGCAGGTAAAACTGATTAACATAAAAATTATTCATGTTACAGTTTTGAAAAATGTAGAATCATTCCTAATAAATAAGTGCATATAATCTGTTTTAAGAATATACCTAAGCTACCCTGTTATAACATGTTTGCATCTGAGGCAAAACATGTTTTCCTATTGTTTTGATAAGTCTTTGTTAGATTATCCTGTAAATAGCACTGTTTTAGCACATTGCCCTTTGATAAAGAACAATATTATTTTTAATTTTTTTTCTACCTTTCAGATTAAATAATGACGATATTTGTATAAGTGCAAGAAAATTACTTTTGAGAGTCGAGGAATTTGTATCAGTAAAATATTATACAGATTTATTTTATTTCTAAAGAGGTGAATGAAATAATTGTGAGCTTTTACAATCTAGGGTTTGTTTTGCTCTTAAGTCTGGCCCTCCTCAGATAGTCTTGATGGCTGGTAGGCACACAGGCTCTGGCGATGTCTCCTGAGCACCTCAGACAAGCACCCTCTGTGTGCAGCACCTTATTTTGTTACCGGTCCTAGCATAACCTGAAAGATCTGGGACAAAATGTCGTCATATGTGTCGCAGCCCTACAAAAGCCCATGAAGGTCTGTCTGAGGAGTCCTCTCAGTCATCGCTGCTTTTGGCATTTATGACTGAACCCTACTTCTCTATCATTGTAGGCTTTTGGTTCCCACACAATAAATATTATTACTAGCAGCAAGTCCTAGGAACACCCTTTGTGAGAATCACTGATCTGCCTTCTGTTGTTGAAGAATGTTGACATTTGCCTGAGAGATTTAATCAGCCTCTTCTGTCCCTTTTGGAGTTGGTATGGAATGGTCCTCTCTTGTAGAAAAGGGTTAGGGTCTTCATAGGGTTAGTTTGTGCCTGTGATCACAAGGACTTGGTCCCAGTCTTATTTCTGGACAAATCTGAGTAGATGGGGTTATTATTAGAAATGCAAGGGTTCGCCAGAAAATGAACACACCCCCAGCACCCAGGGCAAGTCCTGGGTCATCTCCTTGGCTTGTTGTCTGCCCCTCTCCAGGGGCCAGTGAACTTTTGCAGTAATACTTGATCTGTACAACTCACACTGTCAGGCTCTGTATTTCATTAGGCTGACTTAAGGGAAAATTAAATTTTTAATTTTTCTTAAAGATTTATTTATGCATACAAGAGCTGGGGTGCAGGCCAACGGTGTGGGGAGGATGTGAGATGATTCACCAGAGACAGAGCAGGGAGCAGAACAAGTGGACTGACTGAAACACACTGCTGAGGGGAGCAGTGGGTGAGACAGGGAGGTCTGCAGCACCATGTTGGTTAGCTCCCTGGCCAGGGATCGAACTTATGCCGCAGATAGCTTTATTGTGCTAAGACTTAAAGCCTTGCACCACCAGGGAGGCACAAAAATTAGATTTTTTAAAGGGAAGAAAAGTTTTTGGGGAAATATAAAAGAAAAATTAGAGTTCGTTTCAAATCAAGTACTTCTTCCTTGAAGAACTAATAATGAAAGTGGTGTCTTTTATTAACCTTTGAAAAGACAGATTTGGTCATTGGTTTAAGATTGCCGGGGTGGTACCCCATGTGTCAGAACCCTCCTGTGCCCATCACCTGGCCTTGATCATAGTCCATCTTTGGCCATTCTAGATTCATCTGACTTCCCCCTCCCTATTTTGGTGACTGTTACTGTGGATCCTGAGATTTGTTCCTGAGCCACCCTGCTTAGTGACTTATGCCTGTTTACCTTGTCCTCGCTCTGGAGAGTGGCCTTCTTCCACAGGCTAGGGGCAGTTTGAAAAACTCCTTCAGCTAAACAAGTAACAACTGAAATATTTGTGGACAGAAGCTTCAAACGAACACCAGTGCAGCCTAGTTGTTAAAGAGTAGAAGGTCTGGGATTTTTGAGCTTGGTTGAAATTCACAGGTCATCACTCAGGCTCTGGGACCTTAGTCAAGTTACCAAACCCCTTTAAGACTCTTTTTCCTTAAAGCGGGATACAACTATAACCATCCTCCTCTTTCCTTGTGAAATCAAATGAGGCTTTTAGTATCCAGTGATTTTAATTAACGGTGACTGACACGTAATAGGCATGCGGTTAAGAACAATGACTGCAAGTCTCCCACAGTGCTGGCTGCTGCTTCTGATATACTGCTATTTCTACTCTGTCTCGCCCTGCCTCTTGTTCATTTGTCCCTCAAATTTGTCTTGTAAGAGATTCAGCTCTGAGGATCTTTCTGAGTTATAAAAAGGGGATGCTTTTTAATTATGGAACTTGGAAGTTAACTTGTCATTAATCTTGCTTTAAGCTAATAAGGAAGTACAACTAATTTTCTCTGTTTCGTGATGAAATGATCATTTCTCACTCGGGGAGCAAAATAGCAGTGAGTTGTCTTTGAAATGTGAAAGCTGGCCAACCCCAACTCTGCTTGGTGCTTGATTCGTCCCCTCAGACCATTATTCTGGTCAGATTAATGACTTGAACACTGTCTCAGGGCATTCTGGAACCCATTGTCCTTTCTTTTGCTCCCTTGGGATCTCCTGAAAGTTAGATTTGGTGACTTTTCCTCTCTCTTTCAGGCCTTTGGTTTATTCCCTCGCTGTGGATAATGCTATTGAGTGCAACCCTGTATATAGTCCAGAAAGCCACTATGTGGGCTCCTGTGAGAACTGAAGGAGTCAGTGCTGGAAGGGCCTAGGACCGTCCGTGGCACACAGCGAGACCTCCGCCGCTGCCCTCGGCTTTCCTTGGGTCCTTTCGGCGAGTGCAGCTCCACGCTCGTGTAGTAACACTGCCTGGAATGGCCATTTCCCAGAGGCATAGTGGGGAGTTAGCAGCAGTTTCTGCATCTCTGGAACTCTAACTTCCTTAATTTCACATTTCTTTCTCTCTGATCTGAGTCCAACATTCAATTTATACAGTATTTAAAATTAAATTTGAAAAAAGAAGCCTTTTAAAAATGATTTGTTTCTCTGGACCAGAAACTGCTGCTCATTCCAATTTATAGGAATTTGACTTGATGCCTGAACAAAATTTGGGACCAGGAAGGAGTCTTTGGGTCTTTGCCCAGCATCTTTGTGTGGAGGGTGAAGCAGGGGAGGATAAGTAGGAGAGTTGAAAGGAGACTCACAGAAACAGGAGAACCAAGTGCTGGGCCATCTCTTCTAGTTGCTGCCTGTTATATCTGGACAAATGACGCACTGCTTTCACTCTGACTCTTTGTCCCCTTTTCCATCTTTATGCTCTTTAGGCCCTATTTTCTGAAATAAACATTAAACTGGTGCAACATTTGCATTTTTCTTTGAATGCAATATGTCGCTACCTTGAAAGTATTATCATGAAGTGTTTTCTAAAAGGCTATTTTTACTACTCTAATAGAAAAGATAATTTTTATTAGAAAAAAATACAGTGTGTGTTTCCTTTCTCAGAATGTTTTATTAGAAAAGGGAAAATTAAGGGGCTTGGTTGAGGCCTTAAGAAACTCGTACATTATTATTCAGCCAACAAGTGTGCTGAATAAGGCTAATATGCTTGGTTCTCTTTGACAGTACAAATTCCATGGGAATTACATAGTGTCTATTGACTGCATATAAAATCAGTAACTATAGTGACTGAGTGACAGGCTAAGTTCTGTGTGCGAGTGTAATGTGACTCATTCAGTCCTTCCCAGTGCTCTGGGGGGAGGGTGCTATTTAACATGTTCATTTTACAGATGCAAAACTAAGGTTCAGATGGGGAAAGTGAGTTGCTGAGGTCATGTGTATAATCCATAGTAGAGTTGGGCTTCAAATATACACAGTTTGGCTTGAGAGCCTACGACCCCAAATTTCTAGGATTTCCAGGCAGAGAGCCCTAAATTCACGTATCAATGATCTTGGTTTCAGAGGGAAGAGCAGTAGCAATCACTTGAACTTCTACATCTCTGCATAAAGTGATTCTGTTTGGGAGCCTGCGAACCTTTTCAGCCCCTTTCCTTCCTTGGTCCTTCTGAGTGAGAAACATAGGCTCACTGCTAAGGCCTTGTGAATGGGAGAAGCAGCTGTCTTGGGTGTCTCTGGTGCAGAAGTAAGTGCAGCAGTAGTATTGCAACTCTTTTCAGGCTGGAAAACTTCGTGTGATGTAGTGAATTAAGACCTGGGCACTGCCTATTCAGCATTTGAAAGGAAACACTTTACTTATATCTTCTGTACTCAGAGAAACTGTATATGTGACTTTCTAACAGAAAACTTGGGTAGGGCGCCTTGGTAAATGCAAGTTTTTGCTGTGACCCAGGATGGAAGGAGTGGCTACTTAAAAGTCATGTCCTTCCCACGACCTGACATTTTTCTTTCCAATTCGATGCTCTGTCACATTGCGAGGAAGTGCTTAGAACTTTGACAAGTGGCTCAGCCTGTTTGTCCAGAATTAATGAGCAATCACTATTTCACTGAACAGAAATTCATATAAAACATGTCACTTTGGGGACTGTAACTGTAAATATATTTACCCTATTTTTAGAAATACTGACGATTCTTAATGTACTATGAAAACAGATTTCAAAGCATTTTGATTTCTGAAAAACTTTCTAGAAGCATGTTACTGCATTGCGTAAGGTAGGTCTTATGCTCATTTTCACTTACTTTTGCTTTTTAGGTGTGTGTCTAAGTGTTTGGTTATGATTGTACCAGCCCCCCTTTTTTTCTCCAGAACAGAAATAAAATCTGAGCTAAAGCAGCCTAGACTCTAGAAAGTTCTGTCTATCTCAGTGTGCCTGAACCCAAATCCAAATCAAGCTAATGTAGATTTTTCACCAAGGCACAACTGGGTAGCACCTCTGTTTTGTGAGAGGGAGATTTTATTCTTGGTTGGCCTTTGAGTACATTTTCAGCTTTTGTTTGCCTCTTGGACACTGAAAGCCCTATGACTACAACTTCTGCCAGAAAAACATGCAACTAGACTTCACTTGCCTCCAGTGCTCAGATACTATTCTCAAGGAGCCAGAGAAGGTGTGCAAGTTGTTTGGGTTTTTATACTCATAGCTGTTAGGTTCTTGCATTTTTCTTCTGTGATCTTTGGCTTTAGTAAAGTGCACTTAGAGGGGAAAAGAAAAGCATTTCAGCAGAGCAGAGAAGAGAGGCTACTGCCTTAAGAAGGTGAGAGCAGCTCCCAGTGTGCACCAGAGGTGGATTTTGAAAAGTGCCAGAAAGCTCTGAAAGCCTCTGAGGCATCCAGATCAGGGGATGATGATGTCAGCATATTAAGATTGTATCATGGACTCGCCACACTGCAGGGCTTCCAGGCACTCCTGCTTCTAGCTATATAACCAAGTATTTAATGCTCTGTGCCTCAGTTTCCACATCTGTGCAATAAGGTTGGGGAAATACTACAGGGTTAAAGGAGTTTGCACATGTTCCATTTTAGAATGTCCCTTTGCTTTGATATTAAAATGGTACCTTAAATTACTTAGGGTGTAGTATGTTCATGGGCAACCCGGGAGGTGAAGCTAAAGGGACCCTATTGATCTTCTGTTATATCATTTTGCTTTCTTTCTTTCTATACCCCATCAATTTCCCCACTACCACCACAATGAAAATTCTACAAGGCAGGTATTGCCATAGTAGCCCCTTCAAGTTTAAAGCTGTTGCCGGTGGTATAAAACCCCAGTTCTCTCACATTCTTGCATGTGGAGTTCTTGCCTGTTTTTTCAGTCATGTCTACACTCTCTCTGCTTCACTTATTTGCTCTCCCACTCACTTCTCTTTCGTGATTCAATTTAGAATGTGCTTTCCCTGGGAAAATCTTTTTTCTCCTTTCCTTTACCATTTCCATCATCACTGGGTGAAGCACCTCACTCTATTGGTTTGAAAGCACCCTTTAAACACTCCCAACCAGATCACTTATTACAGGGAACTGAAATTGGGTCTCTATGTTCCCCTCTTTTCTCCAGTCTGTATATTTACCAGTGATAGAAACTCCATGTTGTTCATCTCAATGTCCCCCCGAAGTGCCTGACACATGGCAGGTGTCCATGAACCTTTGGTCCAGGTGACCTGAGGTGCAAGTATGTAGACTCTTATTGGCAGGCTCTGCAAATGCACGTGCCTGTTGCTGTAGAGGATGCACCTGTGGGGCTTAGCTGCAAGTTTAAATAAGACTATCTCAGCTTAACAGAGAGGAGGGAGAGAATATTTAGGGATGTATACTAGTGCATATTTTTAAGGCTGAAAATTGTTTGAACAAACATTTTCAGCTCTGGTTTTAGGTAAGTGCTTCCATAGTTGGTTAGCAATAGAATGCCTAGTAAAATGAAGGAAGAGTGCAACACAGCCTGTGAATGATACACACTCAAAAAAATGAGAGAACACAGGCACAAATTGAAATCTTTGGGTGGTATAAAGTGCTTCACTGTGAACCAGAACATATGTTTTGAGTTTCAGGAAGTTTATAATTATGTGAATTATGGTTTGAGTTATGTGAAAATTCTCATATATTCTTAATTTTTCTGCTTAAGTATAAATAAGGACAGTGAGTTAACGGAGCCCCCTGAATGATGACATCTTGACAAGTGGTCACATTTGGTGAGACCTCTAGCATGTGAACCATGAATGTAATCCATTCTGGAAACCTAGTTTTCCGTTCCATCTGCCCACCATTGATGAGAAATATTTGGGGAGGTTTTAAGCAGCTTCCTGTCCTCTGACAGCTGCTAGCAGTTGTTTGAGCAACAATTTAAAAAGTCCTACTGAGTGAACCTGATGGGGAAATCACTTCGCTCTGCTCCTCTGCTAGAATTTCTCTCAGCTGTGCACATTTAGCTGCATGGGCCACAGAACTGAGCTGCAAGGAGTGTGTGGGAGTGTGTGCCACAGATGGGGCAGATGGGACTCCCTCATCCTTTCCAACCTCCCACCATCCTTCCTTCCACCCTTGTTCCCCTTCCCTCCTTCTCTACCCTTCTCTTCTCCTTCTCCCTCTCTCTTGCCCCCTCCCCCCCCCCCCGCCTTTAAGCCTGAAATATCATTATTAAATCAAATTGTGTGTGTTACCAGAGAGCTGCTGAGGTCTGGGAGAAACAAGAGTTCTAGACCAAGAGCAGAGCAACTCAGTGCCCTTTGTGTCATGATCATTTTTTAATTTGCATTCCTATTTCCTGAAGACTCCATTTGTGAAGAGCAAAAAAAAAATGGCGCTTCCCTGGCGAAAAGGTGAACATTTAGTGTTTGGTTTCAATGCATCTTCAGGGACTAGCTGACAGATATTTATTGAGCAGCTGGCTGTGTCAGGTGCAGGCGCCTGAGCTGATAGGATGGGGAGCAGTGGAGGCGTCATGCCTAGCATAAGAGTTCGAAGTTCCATGAAAGTTTAATGACAGACATTAGCAGTTAACTGTTGAATTTAGTGCTGAACATTTTTAGTGGCAGTAAATTGCATATACGTGAGAGATCTAAGTGGGTGACATTAGGTCTAGTCAAATAGGTTGTCCTGGAGATAAAGTGTAAATATGTATTGTAAATATGAGTGATTTGGGAATAGGTGTTTTAATCAATAAGATCTTAAAAGCTACTACAAAGATTAGACATCTTTAGAAAATTTAAATAGAAGTAACAGACATATTCCTTGGAATATGATTTGACACTTGCTGAACCAGAGTATGCTTAAGGATGCAGTAGCTTAGAATTGTCTAGGTCCTGGGTCACTAACTTACCCTGTACTCTCAGCCAAGCTCTTTGCTGACCGTAGTTTGTATCACTTCACCTGAAGTGAGGGTTCTTGGGCTCTCAAGTTTCCTTTCAAATCTAAAAATTATACAATACAGAAGAACTCTAATCCCCATGCCACCCAACAAACTGCCTTTATCTCTCACTCTCTAACTTCTTTTAGGGATGGCAGCTCCACCTTTCTCTACGTGTAGGCTAGAAGCCTGGTATCCTGTGACCTTCCCTTCTTCTTACACCCCATGCTTACTCCTGCCCTAGGACCACTGCCTCAGAGATCCTCTCTGTGGAACACTCTCTTCAGTTCTTGGCTCAACTTGTCACATCAGTGAGGTTTCCATAGCCCATACTCCTGTTCCACTTAGTGCAAATTCTTGGGCTCTTCTCCCCTAGACCTGCTAAACAGAAGCTCTGGAGGTGGGCCCTCACAGTCTGTATTTTATGAAGCCCTCTGGTATTTCCAATGCACACCAGAGTCTAAAGTAATCTTGTTCATTACATCTATTTACCTCTCCTCTCCACTCCCACCCCAGTTTAAAGGTCAGCTCCTTGAAGGCAGGGATTTTGGTTCTCTAATCCAGTGTTTACAAGTGGGAATGACAGAAAGAGCTCCAGAAATAGTTGTTGAATGAATTAATGAACATATGACTATGTAGTAAATTCACATTGAAAGGATACTGAGCCACAGTGTTTAAAATATGATCCTCATATTTTAGAGACTCTTCAGTATTAGTAGTTTAAAATGTGACGGTTTTTTCTTAATCACAGATTAAAAACAGCCTCCAGATTCTTTGCAAATTGTGTTAGCCTCCACTAATCCTTCTCAAAATGGTGGAAATGATGTAAATTATGGCTTTAAATACTTGTGGCAACTGGAGTTGTGCTATTTTAATCATCTCCTTTCGGGACTGTCTCTTTTAAAGTGTACAGATGGGTTGTTCTGGTTTTATGGAGACTTCTGATAGTAGAGCTACTTGAGTGGAGATTTGTATAAAAAAGGCCACCTGCAGGTGTATGAATATTGCATTGGAAATATAGACTTATTAATATTTGATCTAAGTTGCTTGTGCCTGTTTTAGTGGATCTGGTCATCCCAGGAACCCCCACTGACTACTTCTGTAGTCATGCCTTTGGCTTGGGCAATGAATAATATGTGTATAATATGCTTACCTAGTGCTGTTCTCACAACTGTGTTAATTCAGCAGAGTAGGTCTTAGATATGGAGGGGAATGAGGACTGCTGAGTAAATTAGACTTGTGTGAAGTCATTCTGAAGGTCATAAAAACATATCTGTCTCAACACTCCTGATTTAGTTTCTTTTCTTTCCCCCAAACTCCCATGCTCCTTTATGTGTCTTTTGGACAATTCAGCTACACCCGAAGGACTCTTTTTTTTTTTTTTTTTAGTATAAAATAAAAAAGGTTGACAAGATGTTCTTCAAGGACCTGTCTTCAACACAATGTTTGAGTGGCTCATCATTAGCTTCAGTCACTAAAGACATTCTGGAACCCATTTTAATCCATTCAAGTCAGAGCATGGGCCTGGCGTGGAGGGGAGAGTAAGTCACTATCCCTCCTGTGACTGGTTTTTCCAGAGCATCGGCAAAAATATCCTTCGTAACTTGCCCTGGGGAGTCAGGGAAGAATGGATTTGTGATTTGGGCATTCTCAGTGCGTTTCCTTTGTTCACGGTAATTATCATATTTGATAGAAAGTTGGCCACTGGTAAGCTCTTGCTCTTGAGAAAGCTGACTCTTTCCTGGCGCCTTCAGCACAGCTGGCCTGGGATTACTGCTCCAGTTTCTTCCTGCCACCCCCAATTCCCTTTTTGCAACTGCCATGACAGGAATGGCCCCTGGCTCCACTTCTCAACAGAAATCCAACGGCGTGGAGACGGGTTCCATGGCTCTGACATAGATGGGTAGACCTATCTTGGATTCGCTACTATCTTAAAACAGTATTCTTCATGCTGTGGCTAATTGACTGTATTAGTCAACTGAACTGTGAGCCATATGTGAACTGACATTAGCCACCACTTGTTCTTCTATCTTTTTGTCTGTTTAAGCTTGCATTGTCTTGGGCGTGAGAATGGTTGAGGAATGGGGCAGGTGTGGCCGCTTGCGTAACCTTGGCATTTTCACCAAAAACCCTATTGAATTGCTCTTATAATTTGTCTGTGTCATGAATTGATGTTGATTCCACATACAAAGGACAAACAAGTGCTACAAACTTATCCCTTAAAAGTAAGAGGATAGCACATTTGAAAAGGAACCTTTGAGGGCAATTTCTAGAGTTTACCTACATGAAATGCCATTAATGGGAAGGTTTGCTCCTTTGTGTTTCTTTTCTCTTGAAAGGTAAAACCCTACCTTTAGGGGACAAAAAGATGATGTCTTCTGATTTCTTGCCTTCTTTTGATGTCAGAAAAGGTTGTGAAATTGTTACTCTCTGATGTTTCAAAGAAGATCAAGACCGCCTCTTCCTCATTAATAGATGGGGAACAGCAATGCATGTCTAGAGCAGCTGGGGAGTGACTCTCGAGGCTCAAGACTGAGGAAATATGACTGAGTGTATTTCCCAACCGATGCCTTGGGCACCAGGATGCATCCCCTAAAGTCAAACAAGGCATCATTGACTTACCAAAAGGAACAAAGACAATTGAAAACCAGGAGACAGATGACGGGAAAGGAGATTGGGTAGAGAGAGTTTCAGAGAATTTTCTTTTGTTCCATCTGGTCCCTCCATCTCAAGCATAACAGGTGCTACATCCGTATCTAAAGTGAAGTGGTGTCTGAGTAATTGATTACTAGCAGTAGATAAGATACCAACATGCTTATTTCTGACTTCCTGAAACATCAGTAGGTTTAAGGTTATCACTTTAATAATATATCATTTGCACACAAGTACACTTAAGAAGTGTGCATGAGTGAGAGAGAAAGGAATAGGGTTACTCGCATCTGTGCAAGGAATGGAGCTGCCCCTGATATCTCCTCTGTGCCTTGGCACACCAGTGAGCAGCTGGGACTCGTGGGCTGTTAATAAGTATTGTGATTATAAATTAATTTCTGTATTAAAAAGGGGTTGTACAAATCTGAATATTCCCCAAGGGGATAGGGAGCCTGTGTGTGAATTTGTTTGTCCTGCTTGACACCTTGACACCTTTGGGGATCTCTGGTTCAGACAGCTCTGTGCAGGGTGTGATTTGCATGGTTAGTATTGGCCTCACACTTACTGCATCATGAATCGCACAAGTGGGCATATGCAAATACATTTTTCCCACTACTCTCCGCCCTGGTGTTTTTCTTTAACTACGTGGTAAAGAGGGAAGCCATACTTTGAGGTCTTCCAGCCATACCTGGTCGTGCAGGGCACCTCGAGGAAGACAGAGTCTAGAGCAGCGCTTCTCCACCTCCCTGGGTGTTGGGTCAGCAGCATCTTGCTACAGTGCCGATTCTGCTTCAGTAGGTCTGGATGGGACTCAAGAGTCTGCATTTCTCAAAGGCTTCCAGGTGATTCTATGATTCTGGTCCATAGCAAGGGTCTAGAACAGAAAACTGAAGGTATTTCTATCCCTTCTCTTCTTTTCTTAAAACTTTACTGTTACGGTTGTAGTAGGTTTATGTAAGTGTATCCCCAGACAGCAACTCTTGGCAAAAAAAAAAAGTGAATTAGACAATCCCTGCAGGATGTTTTTTTTTCCCCCCTCTTGAGATGTTGTGCATTTATTTGTTTTGATTTGTGCCCCCGGCATTAAAAGCCATGCTTAATATTGAAGCTGTTTCCAACTCCAAAATTGTACATTGTGCTAAATTGTTTCCTTGTGGATTTTTACCAAGTCTTTTGGGGATTGCAGTGACTTTGACCTCTGATACAGTGGTTAACCCTTAGAGTCAGGAAGTAGGCTTCAACGTGACAGCACTAGGGAAAGGCAGGGATTGTAAGAGTTAAGAAGCCTCTAGGCACAAATACCAGAGTACTTGACTGGCAGGAGATTAAAAGCAGTACAGACATTTAATTATCTCACATAACAGAAGTCTGGAGCATTTGGTTCCAGGCCTGGTGCAGAAGCCTAGGATATCACAGAGGTCATGGGCACATTCCTGTTTTCTGTTCAGGCAGCACCTGTCTCCATTGGTTGCTCTTATTCCCAGCATGACCTCCGCAAACGGCAGTATCTTAAATAGACAGGAGAGTGGGGAGCAAAGGAGCCTTGCAGGGTAGTTCTGTTATTCAGTAGGAAAATTTCCCCCATAAGAGCCTGCACTATTTCCCCTTTGGATCTCATTGGCCAGGGCTAGGGCAGTGCCTCAGATCATCCACCGGGGGAAGCAACCAAGCACCACGATTGGCTTAGGTCACTTTAGTGAGTCCCCTAGTCCTGCTAAGCATCAGGATCCTGGTAGAAAAGCAGCATATAGAATTGGTAAGCAACCAATAATATGTGCCACTAGGACTCTTGTTGAGAACCTACTACATATATTCTGAGCTTCCCATTTTGTAGCTTATCAAACTGTTGCCCAAAGAAGTTAAGTAAATGAGCAGGGATCACATTCAGCCTGTCACCTGCAAGGTGCCTCCCCAGGGAGGGCTTCTCAGTCACTATGGCCTCCCCTGGAGGGGCTTTCATTTCAGAGACTCCCTTGAAAGGGCCAGGACCCTCCTGGTGTGCCTCTAATTGGGGGGCACAGTGTGTCACTTTTTGGACTCCTGATAGTTACGTTCACATTAGTGGCGTGCTGAAACAACACAACTGGAATAGAGAGAAAAGGACTCTTCCGAGAACAGGAGGATTGTTGTACGAGGAAAGCAGCCCTATGAGTGTTGTTGGCTACTACCCTACATTTTGCCACATTTTTTCTTGACCCCCTGAATTGTGGGCTCTGCTTCTAGCTTTGGGTTCACTGAGTTCTGCTGAGCAAGGGGCAGGCACTCAGAGATGCAGTGTACCCCTGGAGGACATGAGGTGTCCCCTCTGCCACCTCCCAGGCAGTGCTGCACCACACTCTCTCCTGGCTCCGTTTGCAGGATTCCCAGCAGCATGTCGGGACAACCCTCCCCCATTTCCACTCAGACTTGGCTCTTAGAGCCCAGAGAGTTGATGACACTGTGAAGATGGCAGGGCTCCAGGAGTGTGAAAAGCTATTCCTATTTTATTTAAAAGCAAAAATAAAACACACAGGGAAAATACTGGGCTAAATTGAAGCCCTGGCTGAAAAGACGAGGTTTAATTATACATTAAAATATAAAGTTGAGCAATGGTAATTTGGCCAGTTGAAGACGCTAAAAGCTCTCTGCTGAAGATGTGATAATTGGGTAAACAGGGCATTTGGGAAGACGTGGTACTGGAGGCCTGTTGGCTTCTGTGTTCTTGGTGAATTATGTGTGGCCTGGGATGGGGTTCCTCAGGTGCTTCGTGAAAGAGAGATTTTGACCAGAGAGAGCTATGATCAGCGCTACACGTTATGAGAATCAGTCTGGGTGGACTAGGAAGTCTGGATTTCAGTTGTAAGAGGCACGCCACTGATTCTATAACTGCAGAGATTGTGACTTTCTGTGGTCTACATCTTTATTTTTTTTCTTTATTGATATATATTTGACATCAATTGTAATCCCCACGTATTCCCCATCACCATATCACCAGTGTACCATCACCTCAGTCCCCCGTGCTCCCGTCTGCCCTCAACTCTTCCCCTCTTCCCTCCCCACCAAGTGTCCCCAATTTGTCCTTGTCTTTTCATTTTTGGTTTTTGTGTCTTTATTGTTGTTATTATTGTTCTTATTCCTTTCCTTGATCCT
>JAGFMF010011870.1:16779760-16817964 GCA_019455555.1 Galemys pyrenaicus | reverse complement strand
GATTGCTGGATCATATGGAAGTTCCATTCTTAGTAGATTGAGGAACCGCCATACTGCTTTCCATAATGGTTGGGCCAGCTTGCATTCCCACCAGCAGTGGTCTATATCTTTCTTCACCAAGAAAATCAGGGTTGTTGGGGGTGGTCAGGGAGGAAGGGAGTTACAGAGGGAAAGGGCACCTAGGAGTTATCAGCAAACATAGATTACATCTTTCATCCTGAATATAGTATCTTGGCCATACTAGCATATTTCTTCTATCCAGGCTGGTTAGGTGATATAATTCTTACTCCATTTAAATTAATATCTTAGAGGGCCTCCATGGTGGCACAAGGGGTTAAGCATTGCACTATGAAGCATCTGCAACCACTATAGCACCAGTCCAATCCCCGGCCGGGGAGGGGACCCACATGGTACAGCAGACCCACTCCTGCCTTGCCCACTGCTCTCCTCAGCATTGTACTTCAGTTGACCTGCCTGTTCTGTTCCCCGCTCTGTCTCTGGTAAATCCTCTTACCCCTCACACCTCTGGCCTGTACCCCAGTTCTTGTATGCATAAATAAGTAAATCCTTAAAAAATAAAATAAATTAGTATCTTACCTTCCCATGTCAGCTCTCTGTAGAGGGCCAGATTGTGTCTAAATCGAATCAGTGTAACTCCCCTGATGTCTAAACCCAGTGATCTTGAGACTCTGTTGTGTACGTCCCATTCTCATGGAACATAAGTAGGTTCTACCCCACTGAAGCACATTCTACTATAAAAACAACATAAAAACAAAATTCATTATTTAAAACAAAACAACCTTTCCTTGTCTATTCCTAACAGAATTAAGAAAATATTTGCTTCTATTTTATAGCCATTATTATATAATTTGCATAGTTTAGTAATGTCTTCCTGTGCTTCTTTGTTTATCTAACACTGGTGGTTTAACAATGTAAGGAAACTCGTGGGACTCAGGGAGGCTGGGTGCTGGCAGCCCTGAAAATGTGCCTGGGCATTTAGAAATACATTTCAGTTTTGCCAGTAAAATCTTGGGAGTCTCTCATGAGAAAAGAAACTGGGAATCAAACCAAATTATGAAAGGATTGTTTTTGATGATATAAATATGACATTTAGGATTAACTAAAGAACCTCAAACTAGTTTTTCTGTGTTGGATAATCACAGCTTGACTTTTACTCAGGGAAGAGCTTAGGAGTTGTAGAGTATTAACCCCATTATTCCATTTTTCAGTATGTATTTTCAGTACAGAAAAATACACTAAATTTTCCCTAAAAGTGTTACAGGGCAACCCTAATATGGGTTTCCCTGACTGGGTCCTCACCTGTACGCTTAGAAGATTTTTATAAGTTTTAACTTTAGGCACACATGACAAAAGTTATTAAAGGGTTTTTAATTTTACAAAAGAAGGGGAATAAAGTAGAAATAACACCAGGGGAAGAGAGGGATACAAATCCATAAATATCCTATCAGATTTTTTAACTGGAATGCAATGGTGTGTTGAGAGCTGGCTCCGAGTCAAGTGAGATGGCTTCAAAGGAAGAGAGAGCCCAAGGCTTACCTCTCTGGTTTTATAGCCAGCCTGGCTGCTTAACTCCACCCTCAGGTCCCAGAAATCCACTCTTCAATATATTATCAGATTTGTAGTTCTAGAACACTGGTGGTCTAGAGTGGGTGTTAGAGTCCATAAACCTATCTGTGTAATCCATTCAGGACTACCTTTCCCCCTAACAATTGGAGTCTGAGGCTAAGTGGCTAATTCCTCTGTGAAGGACTATTGATTTTATTCAGACTCCCAGTAAAGTGCTCCAACTAATTTTTGGAAAGTCACTTAATATTTTTTACTCCTTCTTTTTCCATTCTACTGAATCATAGTATTTTCTTAAGAATTTATCTAAATTCTTGCCCTTTCCAAAGTCTTTTTAAAAAAAGATTTATTTATTTATGCATACAAGAACTAGGGTGCAGCCCAGAGATATGGTGGGCAGGAGGATCCAACAGATTGAAGTACACTGCTGAGGGGAGCAGTGGGTGAGGCAGGGGAGGTCTACTGTGCCATGTGGGTCCCCTCCCTGGCTGGGGATCAAACTCATGCTGCAGCGGCTTCATAGTGCAGTGCTTAACCGCTTGCGCCACCAGGGAGGCCCTATTTCCAAAGTCTTACTCAAATACAGGCTTTGATCTCCCCTGCTTCTCATCTTTCTCCCTTCCAGAACAGCCCTGAATAATACTTTCCTCAAATTTTCCAATTCCCAATACAGAGAACAACGGTAGTACTAGGATACTCATTGGATAAAGTTCACCTTTCCTTGCCTGATACTCAGACGTTGTGGTCGGGCTACTCATCTATCTCAATGAGTTCTGATTATTTTTTCTACAGCATGGCCTTCGGGACAAAGAGGCTGCTTCATGTAAGGAACTACTAGGGACCCCTATAGTCTGAGGACTCTTGCTGGCTTAGATCCCCATTCAACCACTTAGAGGCCTGAGGGATTGATAGCTCTCATAACCCACTTTGAAAACATTTTAGAAAACCCTAAAATCTCAATTGCTAATTCTGTTACTCTTTAGCCAAGCATTGAATTGACTAGTGCCAGTTTTTTTTCATGACAAGTCATGTTCCTTTTTGTAGGTATTAGTTGATGTTGTGGGTGTTTGAGTCAGGTTAGGGTTGGCTGCTACCCACAATGTCACTCCCAGATTTTACGGAAATGAAGTTTCAGACCAGAGTTGGTCATTCATTAACCAACAAGCCCCTAAAGAGTTCTCACGATGTACTCTGGAAACAAGGAAATTCCTGTTGTCTGTCCTTCTGGGTGAATGACAGATTCACTTGCAGCAAGCCTTCAAGAGTCCAACTACAGTTTGCTTGGGTCTTTGTACTTGGCACTTACAATCCAATTAGACATAGAACTGGTTAGGGATTTAGTTTACACTTGGGCCTGGCCAGATTCCTTCATTCTATTCATGCAAGACTGGGGAAGATATCAAAAATATTTTAGCCACTTTTGGCGTGCTATCTTTACTCTCAGCATGTTATCTTTACTTTCACCAGTAAAAGCCCATTTCTAATATGCATCATGCCTGTCAACAGTTCATTTTTTCTCCCAATAATAGCCCCTTTGGGGCATTCACCTGGCTCATAGTAATCTATACTTAGATACAGATAGTAGCTAAACTTTAGCAGCTGCCTCTGGCATCCTGAATCAAATGTAGCCAAAATCCTCCACACTGGGCATTCTGGATCAGATTGCCAGCTAAACACCTGGTTTATAGTCTCAGAAATATAAAGTTGCATGGTATATGTGGAAGTATTTTAGGTAAAATGTAGACATTGTAACAACACAGTTGGCAGACTGGTTTTGCCAGCTCAATCAGGGAGGTAAAATTGCTTTGTTTTACCTTTTTTTTTTGGGGGGGGGGGCGGATGGCGAGAGGAGGAAATGAATCTTTTGCCAACAACAATAGAAAAGAGATTTTGCATAAAGATCCTGATGTTTGACTTTTTCTGGGAAAAGTGGGAGATCTGCTGTATCAGGTTCACAGTCCTCTTTTGTGACGATGTTCTTTTCCGGCTGAATAACGGAAGCCTGTGTTAGACCTGGCCTGGGAGGGCACTGAGAATACTCTTGCTCCACAGGGCTCAGCCTTTCCTAATGTCTCCTTC
This sequence comes from Galemys pyrenaicus, assembly GCA_019455555.1. Classification (NCBI taxonomy): domain Eukaryota; kingdom Metazoa; phylum Chordata; class Mammalia; order Eulipotyphla; family Talpidae; genus Galemys; species Galemys pyrenaicus. Next base: position 16,814,301 of record JAGFMF010011870.1, on the reverse strand, counting down.
CACTGAGACGAAGTGTCCGGTGTCCTAAACCAAACCATCAAGATTGCTTTCAGGATTGTTCTGCCCGATAACGTGAATTTACAGACCACCAGGAGTCTCGTTCCGATGCCAGAGCATGAGAAGTTTTATTTCAAGCTTAAGCCTGGACTCACGCACCACCAAGGTGACAGTCAGGTCTGAGAAGCCTGAACACACGGGCAGGGAGCTTTTATAGGGTTTACAGAGTAGTTGCCTGCGCGTGGGGTTCTTAGCACACTGCGATTGGGATTCACTAAGGTAGATAACGGTTGGGCTGTCGTGGATTGGCTGAGGTTGGGCGCGGTTCGAGTGCAGAACCTAGGTCCGTGCACAGCGGCCTTTACAGGAAACGAATGCTTACAAGTTGAGGGGATCATGAAACTTATCTGCGACCTTTACCATTTTGTTAATTTGCCTGCTCCCACAAGGATCCCCTTCCCTGCGGTATTCCTGCCTGGCTCCCGTCGGCATTTGAGTTTTTGACCCTAGCGGCTGTCAGGCAGTTTTTCTTTTTGACTCAACAGTGGTGCTTTTCTCACTCTGCTTCTTTGGAACATTGTTTCCTGTTAGGCTCCCCTGTCCAAATCTTGGGTGGGAGGTCTGAGCCATCTTCAAGGCCCATTGGGTGCCGAGTATTTCATGGCTATTATGGTCCTAGCTGCTCTGCTTCTGCACAGGGTATAGCAGGACATTTGATTCCACATGTTCTCGTTGTTCATTGTTTCATGCCTTTTCTCTCCTAGATGGGTGAACTATAAGGGCAGGAACGCAGCTTTCTCCTATTTTATCTCTGCCACTGTAAAACTGTTAATGCTGATCCCTTAAGCCTATCTGCAAGGCAAGAACAGTAACTTATTGATCTACCCAGATAATTGTTGTAAAGCATATTTATACATTATAAAAAGTAGGAGAGGGTTATACATATGAAAGTAATAGAAAAGTACTCATCAACATGAAGCCTGATAAAGTAACTGAGGCCCAGAGAGTTTACGGGCCTGGCTGAAGTACATGGTGGGGGGTAGTCCTGTCTTCAGACTCGGTCCTGTCATGCCAGTTAAGATTTTGCTGTTTGCTAGCGGGTTTAACACTCTCCAAACCAGGTAGCTTCACTTCAAAACCCTGCAGATCCACCTCAAGTCTTAGCATTAACACATCAAGATGAGATAATTCTCCAAGTCACTTAAATTGCACATAACAAAGTAGGCAAAGGTGATGAATATACATCAGAGAAACATACCCTAATGCAGAGGAGATGGGAACAAACTCCAAGGCATCACTAACATGGCCACGCCAAGTATCCTCTGCCCATGGTCCTTCCTTTAGCAGAAGGAACATGTACCTAGAGCACAGCAAAACATTGTGTGCATGCGGGGCCTCCCTAGTGGCGCAGTGGGTTAAGCAACACACTATGAAGTAAACTGCAGCCACTGCAGCACGAGTTCAATCCTGCTGCCAGCCAGGGAGGGGACCCACATGGCGTGGCAGACCTCTCCTGCTGTGCCCGCTGCTCCCCTCAGCAGTGTGTTTCTGTCAATCTGCCTGTTCTGCATCCTGCTCTGTCTGGTGGATTCTCTCACCACCCCCCACACTGGCCTGTACCCCAGTGCTTGTATGCATAAATAAATAAATCTTTAAAAAAAAAAACGGGGCCTCCCTGGTGGCGCAGTGGGTTAAGCAACGCACTATGAAGCAAACAGCAGCCACCGCACGAGTTCGATTCCTGCTGCCAGCCAGGGAGGGGACCCACATGGTGTGGCAGACCTCTCCTGCTGTGCCCGCTGCTCCCCTCAGCAGTGTACTTCTGTTGATCTGCCTGCTATGCTTCCTGCTCTCTGTGGTGAATCCTCTCACCCCCCACACCTCTGGCCTGTACCCCAGCTGTTGTATGCATAAATAAATAAATCTTTAAAAAAAAAAAAAAAACGTGTGCATGGGCAGCACTGGTGAGAATAAAGATGATCATGGAGTCATCTTTAAAACAAAGGGTAAGTAGATTAGCAGTGCTGGAGTTGAGGGTGTGAATTCGGGACTAGAAATAGGTGAGAAGGAGAGGAAAGGGATTTAGGCTTGCTTATTACCCGAAGGCATTTTGACAGTACCCTAGGGCAGAGAGCCTTTAAAGACCGGGTGTCTGACATAGAAAGGTGGCTGCTGGTGCACGGATCTGGGAAAGCAGAGGGAGGACTTAGGAGGTCGCAGGAATCTTGGCTATCACTACGGTAGTGGTAGTGGGGAAGGACAGAAGCGAATGGATTCAGATGATGCGAGAGGCCTCTAGTTACCAGGATGGTGCCACTCTTCTGGTCTGAGAGGCACTTATTCCTGGAGGCGGGAAGATGGTCTGGCTAGCTTTATGTGTAGCATTTGATTCCTGGTTGCCAGAGAAGTGTTAATGGTTTCTGACCCAAGTATGTCTGGCTCCATCCCCCTTTGGCTCTATACACATAGCCTGAGGAAACAAGGATGCTTTTCACTGTTATTGCTCCACCACCTCATTCGCGCTGTCGTACATAAGCTATCTCGACAGAATATACCAATTTTCATGTTTATATAAGCACACTATGTGCTTTGGTCAAAATGTATTTCTTGGTACACATAAATCTTTTTTATACACATTAACTAGACATAGGAGCAAATTGTGTGCTTATTCTGTACTCATACGGGTGAGTAGATGTTAGGATTAGAGTTTTCTGCTTCTGGAATCTTTGTTTTGAGCTTTAAAGACATTTAACCATCTGTTTATGACTTTAAAGTGAGTGTTCTAAGAAGGGACTGTGAATAAATATGTGAATCATGAAAGACATTGAAGGGACATCAATCGAAACTGAATTGCGGCTATGCATTTTCTCAGCTGTTTTGTGACTTTAAAAAAGATCACATGTGATAAGATTGCATTTTTAAGGAATTAAGATATATCTAATGTTAATGCTGGACTTTTAAGAAGGAGACTGGGTTACTTTAAGTGCATTTAAAGTAATCTGTTTCTCCTTAAAGCAACTTTTACCCGTATCCTTAATTGTTTACAGATGAGGTATATATTTATTTAATATTATCATGTTACAAAATTATTTTAATAAAAATGGAACATTGGATTAATTTTGTTGAACTTCTTTTCAGAAATGTAAATTAAGTTAAAATTAATGATTTTGAAATCCTTGGTAGATTGCCTTTTTCTCTAATCAAACGTAGTAGATAGTTAGAAAAGATTCAGTTCACTTCTTCTATAATAGAATGGATTTTATCTCCTCTTACTTGCAAGAGACTGATTCACTGGTTCCAGAGGTATCTTTTCACAAGACTTCATTTTTCTGATCACAGTGTAAGAATTCAAAGAGCTTTAAAGTTTGTCACATGTGTGCAAATTAAATTAGGTGGTACTTTCAAAATTTACTTTCACTCAGAAAGAGTATATGAGAGTAGCAACTGGAACAAAGATCCCATTTGTCCATTCTTATTCCTTTTACTTGTAGTTGAAATCCTTTTGGGAGTTGAGTAAATTTATATGTAAATAAAATGAGATTGTCAACATACTTCAACTTAGGGAACGGTTTCCAATATCATTACGTAACTGACTATTACAGACCTAAGGCAAATGCCAGTACTCCATCTTGACCTTGGTTTGTACTTGGCCTTGTTCTTGGGTAAATGCTGTTGTCATCCTGACTCAACAAAGGTGGCAAGTAAAGGAAAATTAGATAAGGACAGTTGGACAGGACACATACTGCGTAATGTGCTACATCGTTTTGAGGTGCTGACTCCCTTTTTATATATATTCACCAGGTTACCATCAACCTGTTTTTGAGTTGGCTTCCACTGATAAGGTCCATCTAGCCCTCACTTGCATTTATTAGCTAATTTTAACCTTTAGGAAAAGTGGAAGCAGAAATGTATGCATTGATAACCACTGGTATTCCGTTCTCTGCTGTCAACATACAGACATCATTTTTGTATATGTGTGTGTATGAATGTCTCATTAATTGCTCTCACCAAAAGAACATCTACATATATGTAATGAGTGTTAAGAAGAGTATTTAATTCTACAGACTACTCCATTTATACAAAAAATGTCCAGAAAGCAAACATTGAAAAACAAAAATCTTTTCAGACAGAGCTATTCTTTTGTGTTGGTTGCTGCATGTGGATAAACCTGGGTGTGGGAGCTTTACATACATGGATTTGTGGGTTTGCCACTATGATTCTTACTGAAGGGTTAGAGAGCACTGTTCAGCAAGGACACAGGAATGTGGAAGATAGGTGCTATTCATCCTTTATTTAAAAAAAATAAATCAAGACACTAAACATTGAGAATGTGTAATTGGAGGCTAGAAAATAAATCAAAATTAAAAAAAAATAAAAAGAAACTACAGTACATACTATCTACTAGTTTTTACAGACTCTTGTGTTCTTATAAATACTTTTCTAAAAGCTAAGATCCTTTGTATTTAGGACTTTGGAAATGTGTTTATATTTAATTTGTGTAAGACTTTGTGATTACTTTTGACTTGATACTTTCATGGTAGAAAATATATTGGGCACACTGAGCTCTGGGACTGGCAGGCCTGCAGATGCTGCCCATGGTGGTGTTCTCCAGAGTGGGCATCAAAGGGCAGGACCATCTTGGTGTGTAGACCTGAGAGAGCTCTATGAACATGGCTGGAGCATTCATTATCTTGCAAAGCTCGCCAGAAAGCGATGTCCATAAAGTCAGAGTGTGTAAACAATAATGTTTGACATAAAATAAGGGCATTTTTTTTTCCCTTTCAGATTTTGGGGTGAGTGCATTCTTAGCAACAGGGGGTGATGTTACCAGGAATAAAGTAAGGAAAACATTTGTTGGCACCCCATGTTGGATGGCCCCTGAAGTCATGGAACAGGTAAAGAAGTGGTATTTTGTGCAGTGGCATATGTATCACTAGTACACTAATATGTCATTCAAACCAGTTATTTTACTAGCATGCATCATGTGACTAAGATTTATTTCCTGATTGGTAGGTCTTATAGCAAGATCGTGTCAAAATTGTGCATATACAGCTGTGGACTTCCAACATAACGTGGACTTCATGATGTGTAACATGACTGATGAATAATTGTGTTTCTTTCTGGTTCCTTAGGTGAGAGGCTATGACTTCAAGGCTGACATGTGGAGTTTTGGGATAACTGCCATTGAGTTAGCAACAGGAGCAGCGCCTTATCACAAATACCCTCCTATGAAAGTAATTACTATTGGAAATACTATGTTGGATTTGAAATATGACTGAACATTGTCACTTTTGGAATTCTCTTAAACCTAGTCATTTTTCTCGTAGACCTGAGGGGAATTAATGGAGGCATGCAGCCAAGTTAAATGTTGTCTGATTTTCTCAGTGGACAGAATAGGACAAAAGTGGTATAATTCCCAGCTTTGAACCTCACTTGATATTCTTAGCACAGAGCTGACTTGAGATGTGATCACATTGGTCGATGGAGTTTGATAGCTCTGACAAATGTTGGTCATTACCCTTTTGATACTAGAATCTCTACCTCAAAAATCAAAAATAGATTTAATGATGTCATCTGTGCAGATGGATTTTCCGAATTTTCAGCTCTCTCCCTCCCCTTAACGGTCTATAATATTTCATTCCTGTTCTCACAGTGTTGTGTTGATATTGCATCTGAAATAAGTAAACATAGTGCTTTTATGAAATAATGTACATTTGGATACTGCTTTCAGATTTGTGTTATTTTAACTACTGGCTGAAATATTTTCCCTTAGTTCTGAAAAGATTTTGTTTTGAGGCAGAAATATTTGAGTGGAAATTAGGAAGAAATTTTATCAAGAAAAATGGTTTATGTTTGTCTCAACTTTGCCTAGGTAAATATTAGGAAAATTTAAGAGGATCAAAAAGAAAATCCAAGAATTAAAAAGTTAAATTATTGCATTGATTAAAAAGTTCTACATTCTTATCTTGAAATTTTGGAAGTATAAATAACAATAAGGAAGAAAGTAATCCTCCATAATCTCATCAGCCGCAGGCAATCCCTGTCAGGTTTTACTGCAATTCATGCAGTTGTTTTTCCATATATATTCATGTACATGTTTCTAACATGGCTTATGTTCTGGCAGTAGTGTGGGGTATATCCAAACCTAATTTTATTAGCAGAAGATTTAAATTAAAAAGAAAAATTTAAGTTAATTGGATTGACTTTTCAGAGGAAAGCACAAAGCAGCTTTCCCCTCATGCCCACATTTTCTGTATTCTTTTTCTTAATTGTTTCCTTGCTTTCCTCACTTCCTAGTGCTTCCCACCTGAATCCAAAGTCATTGCTAATTCCAGCCTGAAGTCCTGCAGGACTGTTCGCCAACCTTCACAGTCCCCTCCCCCCCCCCTCCACTGTCTGCTGTTTGCTATTATGCTCCACAAACAATCAACTGTCCCTTTAATCCTTCATGTATTCACACATCTGAAAGTGTTTAAGAGTCTTGGCATGTACAGCATTTGCATAAATTAAGGCTGATGTATGCATTAGTGAGGTTTATTCATTTTATAGGTCAATAGTTTACTACAGATTCTCCCTCCCTTTTTTTTTTTTAAAGCAAATGATTTGAGGTTAGTGTGAGAGAGGAATTCTTACCTTTTTTATTTGACTCTATTTTGCTTTTGCTTCGTCCTCAGAAGCATCGCATAACTTTTTGCTGTCCTTATGGTTTTTAGCAACTCAGTTGTAGTCTGGCTATCTTTCAGTGTCTTACTCTCTCAGTTTTGCCAGGCTTTTGAACACTTTTCTGTATGTTTGTCCACTTAAAAAAAAAAGAGGAAATCATGTGTTACCTCCTGGGATGTCGTGGCTTTATTTTTAGGGTCGGCAATGTGATACAGAAGCTTTGAGTACAGGCAGTTCTCTGAGTATGAATGATCTGTCCACATGAATGCTCAGTGCTGCCCTGACCTCTCTCTCTCTCCCTTCCACCACTCTCTGTCAGAGTCCCAGCCTCCCTGAGCCCTTGCCTGAGCTATGTGCTCTTCCAGGCTGTGTGGGCCAATTCCCAGGAAGCTCTGCCCGGGAAGCTTTGGGAGATCATTCTTAACACACACAGCAGATTTGTAAGTTCTGTCAGTAGTGGAATAACAAAAAGGTTAAAGGGCACATGAACCGATTTGTGCAAGGAAACGATGACTTCCATTAGATAGTTTCTGGAAAATTAAAATCATGGGAAAGTGTATTTGTACCTAATCAGCGATGATCCTTGATGCTTTTAAGAAACACTAAAAACTTGTTTGTAGTAATCGTTATACTGAAACTCTGTTTTCATGTTTGTTTCTGCTGCAGGTGTTAATGTTGACTTTGCAAAATGATCCACCCACTTTAGAAACAGGAGTAGAAGATAAGGAAATGATGAAAAAGTACGGCAAGTCCTTTAGAAAATTACTTTCACTGTGTCTTCAAAAAGATCCTTCCAAAAGGTATGTCAGACTTAGTGGATGAATTAATGATCTAGTTTGAGTCATGCCAAAGCTTTGTTTATGGAGGGGAAAGGCTGTATGAGGACACCTAGAAGGTACTTGCAGTTCAAGGGAAATCCAGCTCTGGCCCCCAGATCTCCAACTTGTTAGCACAAGACAGATAGCGTAAGTCCAAGAGAGAGGAGTAAGGAAGGAGGAGGTAGAGGAAAATTTTTAGCGTTAATAAGATTCACTGTGCTCGTTAGGTACGAGCTCTGTCATCAAAGGAAATGAAATAAAACAGAAATCAAAAGAAATTGGCAGTGTGTACTCTGAAGCTGGGCTAATATTCTGCACTGTGTAGGTTGAGCTGACCTCTCAGGATTTGAACATCCTGCTAGCTCCAGTCTCAACCAGGCAGAGCTATTGAATTTTGCATGAGCTTCCTTTTAGTTGCAAAACAAGTTGTTTGTGCTGTTTAAATGATTATCAGTAAAGGAGATTAAGATTTTTACCTTAGAAAGATTAATCATATTAATCATATAAACAGAAGCAAATGGTTGGAAATCAACATTTGTTCTTAGGTTATTGCCCTGCACTGTCCTGTGTGTATTTTCTGACTTTGTTATTTCCTTCTTAATTTCAGTGACTTTGAAATATTCTGGGTAGTGATAATAGAGCCCAGGGTTCTCTCTCATTTAAAGGAGAATATTAATGTGAGCCACACCCAGGCCTTGCCCGGTATTGTCCCTTGGAGGATTCAGTTGTATGTGGCACCATCCTAATAGGCACTGAACGAGGAGGTTACCAGTTATCCTAATTCATCCAAGCGTCCAGATTGGTACTTATATTTTAAAGCTTAAAAACTGGTTTTCTCTTCTGAAACTTTCTTTTTCAGGGAAGGATCCTGCTTTTTAAATGATTCCTTTATTCTTAAGTTCTTCATGAAACTTAAGCCTTTTACCTTTACACAGTAACCTACTGTTTGAGTAGGCTGCCCTTCGAGAGGTTAAACACAATCTCCATTATTTCATTTTATCCATTCATTGTAGCTGCTCTCTTCATGCCTTTACATTTTAGTGAATGTGCCTTGAATCTTTTTCACATCACTCACCTTTCTCATGGTGCCTGTGCTAAAGACTGCTTGCTCTTAAACATCTTGAAATTATTTATTGTAGAAAGAATGCTTATTTTGTCACACCTATAGGCTCTTTTTACTAAGCACCTCAAGTGTCCTTTATATTTGATCTGTAGGACTTGTTTTTCCTCTGAAGTTAAATTACCCTTTCATTGAGGTCATTTTTTTTCCACCTTCCTATTGGGTAAAAATGTTCCTAGGTTCTAATTTTGTTCTGCAAATATAAGGTGTCATCTCCAAACATAGTTTTTGGGCATCAGCAAGGAAACAGAATTTGATCTTTCATAGTCCAGTCCAGTGAGATAAGTACTTATCTTCCCAGTTAGCACTGGGCTATTACCAAAGATCTGTTATTCCTGAACTAGCTGAGCTCCCACCTAGTGGTGGTGCTGTGTACTGTCACACAATTCCAGCTCTAGAAAATGATTCTGTAGGGTAGAATTGTTAGTGTACTAAATGACAGAATAATGTCGTTCTCTGGGAGACTTCTAATTGGGTTACAATAAATTAGATTAAATTATCATATATTCTATTTATAAAACAATCCTTATTTCATAAAGACTTGAAAGTCTTTCCAGGTTTTATTTATTATGTGAGATCAAATATCTGGTACCTATCATCCCTCCCCACAATAATCATATGATATATTCAAATTCTTACAGTTTTCCCCTTAGAATGCTCTCTGTGTGACTGTTGATCTACAAAGTATGACTAGTGTAAGGACTTCTTCTAGAAATTCTCTCTGTAACAGTGTATCATAACTACTATGTGGTTGACCTCTATAACACATTGTCATTGGGGGTACCCCAACTTTCCAGGTGCCTCTTGAATGAAAAGATAAAGATATGGGGAAATTGGGGGTGAGGATAAGAGTCATGAAATGTGAGAATGGAAAAACATAATATTGAATTATTTGTTGTATGGGATACATTTTTAAAAATTGTATTCATCACTAAATTAATAAGTAATTGCTGCACAACACTCAAAAAAGAATGTTTCTTGTCCTCTGTACCTTTGCTCATATTTTTCCTCTTCCTCTGTCCCTCTTTCACTTGACTTTCAACACTTACAGAGGGTCCATTCTCTTAAGAGTTAGATACATGTGGGTGAGATTCCTCACTATCATCCTGTGCATGGCTTAGCTTTCTATCTGTAAAGGAGAACTCTTATCACCCACTTGGATGGGGTGAGAAGTTGCACTGAAAGCAGATAGTATAAGTGCTTATGTTACAGGGCAGGGAGAGGAGCACCCCAGAACCCCCAAATCTGCACTCTCTGCATAGGTTCTGCCATCTGCTGCATTAAGACAAACATATAAAACCTTTAATGGAAAGGAACTTTAATACATTTAGGGTACAATACAGAAAGGACAAAGAACATAGTGACTAAGTTAAGCATCCAAAGTTACCCATCTCCTTGAGAGTAAAAGTCCAGCCAAATAGGATTGGCCGAAAGCAAGGCCCAAAAGCCTGCCACATGTCTAAAGGACCTTTCAGTAGAGACCCATAGAAAAGGGTCAGAAAGAGACAGACAAATCTGGGAGGAAAAGAGCAAAATCAAAGTCAAGATGAAAGCTGCCATTGTTAACCTCCCCACGGGTCTCTCACCCACATCTGTTCCAACCAGTCCAAGACTGTTCAAAAAGCAAGTGTAGTTTCTTCACATGTCCCTCTGCTCCACTTGCCTCCTCCAGGTCTCCTTGCTGCTCTCCATCCTGCTTCCTTCTTCCTCCCTTCCTTCTGTCCTCCTCTCTGCAGAATCTTCTTTCCCTGCTCAGCTCCACCCACTAAGGGCCGAACAGGGATTCTGGAACTTCCCTCTTTCCTGGGGACCACCCTATTAAACCTATACTTACTATTTTATATTTGATTTACTGTTTGTCTTTTTACCCCGACCCAGTAAAGTTGTTGCAGCTTACAGTTTTCCTCTAGTATGTTGAAGATGTGTCTCCTTTCCCACTTACCACCCTTTATTTATTTATTGACTTAAATGTCCAGTTCCCTCGTGAGTTTGCAGATTTTTTAAAAAGGGAACCTCTGTACTCATCTTTATATCTTTATGTCCACAGCGTTTGGGCTATATTTGTATACTTAGTAGTATTTCATGAACAGCTGGAGATGGTTGGAAGCTTGCAATTTGGGGATGACTTGGACCCATTGAAAAGAGTTTCAGAAGCAAGCCTGATTCAAGGAGGTTGGAGGATGAATGCAAGATTTTTAATAATTCATATTTATTTATGTTGCCTGTGTATAGATTACCTGTTTGTAATCTGAAAGTGGTTGACTGGTACCCACCCCCATATAGCTGAGTTCCTTTCTTTTTTTATTTTTAAAGGTTTATTTATTTATGTATACAAGACCTGGGTTACAGGCCAGAGGTGTGTGGGGGGAGGGAGGTCAGAGGATTCACCAGAGACAGAGTGGGGAACAGAACAGGTGGGTCTACTGAAACACTGCTGAGGGGCGCAGCGGGCGAGGCAGGAGAGGTCTGCTACGCTATGTGGGTTATTCCCTGGCCGGTGGCAGGGATCGAACTCGTGCTGCAGTGGCTACGGATTGCTTCATAGTGTGTTGCTTAACCCACTGCGCCACCAGGGAGGCCCTCTGAGTTCCTTTCTAGTAATGAATTTAAAAATATTACTGCACATCCACTCCTATGCAGGACCCTCAGGCTAGCTGAAGGGACTGTGTTTTCTATCAACTATGAAAACTCAGGAAACTTTTCCTGATTAAAAAAAAAGAGCTAGCGTGTTGGAATTGTTTGCTGTATGCAAGTCTGTCTTCTACACTGGCATAGAAAAAGAGTTACTGATAATTGCATAGCAGAAAAATTTTTTGTTTGTTGGGAAAAAAAAAAGAGCATCAATCTTCTAGATTGCATGCTTCCTATGGAGGGCAACTATAAAAGGAAACCAGCATTTCTTTGAGCAAGGAAAGAGTGGGAGTTGGATAGATAAATCCATTAGAAACAAATAAAACTTGAATATTTCTTTTGGGGGAGGAACAGGGTGAGACATTCAGCTCTGCCTAAGGTCAGTGAGCTGTTAGAAATTATAATGCAAATTATTAGAACTATTTAGACTCTATCATATTCATCCTGAGCCTTTGAAAATTGTTTTAAGTCTCAGTGGACTTTCGTTCATCCATATGTATTAACAGAATCCTTGAAGAGCTTTTCTTGCCGACTAAGGCATTGTTTTTAAGGATTTAAAATTAAATCATCATTCAAAGCCTGCACCATTATTTGAATTGCTGGTGTAGCATTTTAGCAATTCTCGTAAAACAGTGTTTGTATTTATATTACATGGTATTATTTGATAATTGGCAGAAGCTGAATAAGATATGACTGTATTTGCAGAATTTTTTCTCCTGTAGTGCTCAGCTAAGAGGCAAGTTGTTTTGAGATTCCACCTTAATGCTCTGCTAGTAATTGTAGCATAAAACTAAAACAAGACACACAGCTGAAGTCAGATGGGTAGCATGCACCTCAGCTGTTCTTGTACTTTCTGTCATTTTCTTCCTTCCCTGATCGTCCTCATTCCTTCCAGTTCCATTTTTCCATACTTTGTTTGGAGCCAGTTTGGCACATGTGAAATTCTACTCCCAGGCTATAGACACTTGAGCTAATTTGAGCACAAAAAGGACCTGCTATTTTGTTCTTCTCTGTTTAGAGTAGAAATTGCCTATTATTTAATATAAACATTAAGGCTATAAAAAAGAAAATGGGCTTCTTGAAGCCATTTTGCACTTCTCATGTCATTGTGTTTCTGTATTTATTGATGAAGCATAGAGTGGAGTACAGAGAAAGGAGTTTTCTCTGCAGCATGCTTTTCCCCTTTATAGTTGTGGTTACCATAGAAACGACCTTGCTGGGGAGAGAAAGTATTTTCCCAAGCCTGTATCTTAAGTTATGCCTGGTATTTCCCAGCCTTCTTTCTACATTGGTGCTACTCTAGGCCTTGGTATATGGAGGAGGTGGTGGGGGTGCACAGGAGAAAGGGGGGCATTTGACTCTTGACCTCAGTGCCTTTATTGTGCACAGATCTTCCCTCCCCCTTTTTGCTAGCATTATATTCATTGTGTCCTTCTGTTCCCTTTTTTTCTGAACCAGACATTATAACTAGGTGCCAGCTCCAGTAGTGTGGTTCTGTGTTGAGATGTTTGGTAGAGTCACTTATACCCCATGTTTGATGACAGTGTGAAGTGGGGGCGATAGTAGTTTTTTTGATCCATGCTGGACATTGAGGTTATTAAAAATGACTACCATGTGGTTCCTGTCTTAGAAGGAACCTAGTGAGGTGGAGGCAGGGCAAAAAGAAACAGATAATTACAAAATGGGAGTGTGGGTAGATAGGTATGAAGCATTGAAAAGGGGGCGATGAATTTGACTTGCAGGAGCTGGGAGAAGTACCTCTAAAGACGGATGACATTTAAATTGGTTCTTGACTGATGAACAAGAGTGTACCAGTTGGTAACAAAAAGAAAATCTGAGGCAAGAAAAGCAGTGTTTGCTTTGTCATGAAGGAACAAGAAATGGATGAAGATATCATTGTAGTTGGAGGGCAGGTTTCAGTTACGTGAGATGAGGAAGTGCCTGGAGAAGTCAGGATCTCCCAGGCCTTCAAAATCTGTTAGGATGGGTAGGAAATTGGAATGTTCTAGAAACTAACTCAGGAGTACTGGATGATTGGTTGGAATGAGAAAAAGGGACATGGCAGGGGTTACTGGGACGCTATCACAACTGTGTCAACCAGAGACAATGAGGGTTTCAGCCCTCACTTTATATTCCTTAATCATTGTGGTTTTCTTCATTTTCTTTTCACTTTTCAAGACTCGGTCCAGGTTATTTTATATGTCTCTTGGTTCTTTAAATTTGACCTAATGTAGTGAGGTAGCAGACATGCTTGGTCCATTTTATGAGGGTTCTCTGTTCTCTCAGTAATCCTCTTCTTCCACCCAAACACAATTTTAAAATGTTTGAATGTTCCCCTTGCAGTTCTTATTTGCTAGATTGTAAGTTGTTGGAGGTAGTATTTATGTCTGCCATATTGACTGCAGTATGCCTGACCTCTAGATAATGCCTAACAAATAGTAGATGCTCAATAAATATTTATTGAGAGAAAGGAAGGAGGTACTTGGAGTAACTGGAGGCCAAAAACGCTGCCAATGTCTAGATGCTAAAATAATAAACTGAAACCGTGTAAAGTAGTGGTATCGGTCCTAGTACGTATTTAATAAAGTACAAATGCATAAGCTTTAACCAGCTTGCCAGGGGAAATAGCACATATAAAGACGGGATCTGCTTGTTGTTCAGACCTTTTTTTAACTCAAAGCAATTAGTAATCATCGGCTGTTTACTGCAGGGAATGTGGTGATTCGGGATTCTTTGCCAGGTACCTTTAACCAACATTCCACTTGCAACTCAGTAAAGGGGCAATACAATTTAAGTAGAAAAGTTCTTTGCACAGAAAGGCAGTTTATGACCCCTTTAGATTTAGACAGTTTGTTGACTCAGGCACTTAATGATGGTTCCAAATTCTTTTATATGCTCAAGTTTGGTCTGTGGAAGCATTTTAGTAGAACTTGCTCATTCCAGAGCAGTGATTACTAATCTTTTTGAATATAGGGACTCCTTTTAAACTTCATACTTCTCAACATAATACTGCTTGTCCATTTGGAAATCACAATATTCAGTATTGTTTTCCTTTCCTCCTCCCATTTTTTTTATTAAGAAAACTTTAAAACAGACAGAAAAGGTAAAAAAACAAAAAGTGTTTACTTCTATAGCACTGCCCAGATTCCACAGTTACTAAACTTTTCCCTATCTGCTCTATTACTTATCTATATTTTGTTTGCTGAATGGTTGAAAAAAAGTAACAGGCTTAATACGTGGGCTTGCATTCTCTACTAAAGACGCGTTCCTACTTAATCACAATACTTTCCACACCTAAGAAAATGAACAATAGTTTCCTAAAATTCCTAATAACTGTCTAATATCTAGCATATCCCTATATCTTTAAATTGTCTCCACATCTCTTTGGTAGCATCTCCCACTTCACCTTCAAATGCAGCAAGCAGGCAAGGGGTCACACTTCACTGTTGGTTAGATGTTTCTTTAGGTCTGTGTTAATCTAGGACAGCTCCCTTATATCTCCCCCTTCCCTCTCTCCCTGACATTGAATTTTTGAAGAGATCAGGCCAGTCGCCTTGTTGACTGTCCTATTCTCTCTAAATTTATCTGATTCTTTCTGCGTAATCTTTTTTTCTTTTTCTTTAGAGGAAAGTATTGCTGAAGGAAGCTATTCTTAATGGAAGAATGCCCAGTTAGTAAACAGAAGGAGAGCTAGAAGTACAAATCAGTATTTTGTCACCTGCTATGAAATAATTACTTAAGGCAAAAACTACCACCGTTAGAGGATATAGGTTTTTGGCAGCAGGACATTCGCTCAATACCAAGTGCTGGATTCAACCTAGCCAAGCCTCCAGATCTGCCTTTCAGTTTATTTGGGAAACATGAGAGAAACAAGTAAAAAGACACTGAGGACAAAAAAAAGAACACTCATTCAGTAAAGATTTGAAATGATCATGTATGCTTTTAATCACTACCACATTTCCCTCCCCCAGCAGTAGTTGTCCATGTGCCCTGGGGACAGGGTTACTCTGTGGGCAGACAGAGCTTGTCCACCTGATGTGTAGCTCCCTTGTAGAAACTGCCACTCCCGGGGAGTCTGTAGCTGCTAGTTTCTTTGACAGGGTCATACTGCAGCTCTTATGGCTTCCTAATAAATATAGGAATTTAGTTCACAGACGTGTCAGTCTACCACCTTTTAGAAACACTGAATTCACTTAGTGAAGTGTAAGGATGAAGGATGGAAAATTGATCGTGCCCCAAATATTTAACTTACAGGAGTTTATGTGTTTTGCAGTAGAGGTGTTTGGAAGGAACTAGAAAATTGGCACTGTTTTATTGGTGCCAGCTTATGATTAATTTAGTTTCTGGTCTTACTATTCCTAAAACTGGTCTTCCGGAAATAATCTAGGGTTACGTTGTTTCATCAAGGCGGTGTATTTATTGAGTGGTCATTGTTTCAACTCTAATTTATTATTGATCTTTCAGGCCCACAGCAGCAGAACTTTTAAAATGCAAATTCTTCCAGAAAGCCAAGGTAACATGCTTAAAAACCCAAGTAAATCTGCTATTTTGAAATCACTATGAATTTCTATGTTTTGTATCTGATGTTAAACTGTTGGGAATATTTGTTTTGCAGAACAGAGAGTACCTGATTGAGAAGCTGCTCACAAGAACACCAGACATAGCCCAAAGAGCCAAAAAGGTAAGCACCAATAGTCTTGGCCCAGTAGAAGCTGAGCCCCACCCAGAGAAATGAAGCCCATAGAGAAAGAGGAAAACAGTTTCCATGCAGTCTGGGATACCTTATTTAGAACTTATCTGTTTAGTGATTTCTCAGATAACTGCATTTTGCCTTTTGGTTATCTCAGCTTTCTGTTATGTGTTTGGGTGTGAAACTCAAATGAGTTCCTTTCTGCAGTTTATCAGCTTTGCTTCAGGAAGGCCATAGGGGAGGGGGGCTGTGAGGAGCTTTAAAATCAGGACAGGTAAAATATCCTTGACTATCTTTCCTTTAGATTTTTACAGACCAGGACAGTCATTTTCAAGCAGTTTCAAATAACAGAATGAAAAACTTGTTTTAACTATTTCTGTTGAATCTTGTAGAATATAGGTTCTTTCCTCAAACAACCACAACAAAAAACCATGGTCCCTGTTATAGTCTCCCTTATGTTAACTGAATTATATTAATGATTACCTGAAGAACTTTCCATCTAGATTTTAGATTTGTAAAATGGTATGTATGTGTGAATGTATCCATTTACGTATTTGTTAAGAATTTTATCTATTGGTAATTACGGTATGATATGTATATCATAATTACATTATGGTATGAAACCTAAGAAATATAACCTCTGGTTGGATTAGCTTGCTTTTAAAATTATATTAGTTATCATTAAAATTATTTACTCACAGATTTGGAGAGTAAAGTTCTTATTTTTCTTTTTATTTGTTAATTGTTATAGGAAAAGCTGATAGGAATCTGAGTTATCTGCTCTGTAAATAAATAGGCACGAGAGATTGCATCTCATTATGCCAGGTTTTAAGTAACCCCGAATGTTAACTTCTAGACATCACCTTTTCTAAAACATTCCATATGAAATTAATCTAGCCAATGAATTTCTTAAAGAGGTGACCCGATTCTGTACTTGTGTATGGAGCAGGAGTGCCTGT
Source organism: Galemys pyrenaicus (assembly GCA_019455555.1). NCBI lineage: Eukaryota > Metazoa > Chordata > Mammalia > Eulipotyphla > Talpidae > Galemys > Galemys pyrenaicus. The sequence goes on along the minus strand of JAGFMF010011870.1, from coordinate 16,797,423 downwards.
CCTGGACTGGAATTCTGTGGAGTGAGCTGTGCTTGGCCAAGGCCTGGCTGGGGCTGGGGAGTTGTTGTGTGGACTGCAGAGACCCCAGATGGCCTGCTCTGGTAGTGTCTGTCGCTAAGGGAAAGGGAGAACTTGGCAGATGGTCCATCAGAGCAGCCCAACTCAAGGGTAGTGCAGAGAAGCTAAAGCTTCCATTGGAGGTAACAGAATCTTGAAGTGCCCTCCCAGAGCTCGAGGCTCCCTATGGAAGGCTAAAGAAGGTGCCTGGAGAGATTCCCTGTATGTGTTGGAGTCTAGCATGGGGCCTTTTGATCAAATACCCAAAATGTCAGCCAGAGTTGAAAAAAGTTCTTAGAAAGCCATTGACTTATTAAGAATGTATCCCCAAAGGACTTTTTTTTTTTTTGGTCTCTGCTTTTTTGGTAGAAGTTTTGTCTGATCTCATCCTGAAGCTATTCCCTGAGAGGGTCTTTTGAAGGCTTCTTCTCTCTTCAGAGAGTTAACTTCACACCTCCGACTTTGTGTTAAATGGATGACCAGTGTGTTGTTTCTAAGAGCTTTGCTTTCCCCCAAACCTAATCTTGCTGTGCTTTGTTTTTGTCTGAGTCACCCAACCTCAGAAAACTGGAATCGTTTTTATATTTGGAACCTCCTCCCCTGCCCACCACCCCCACCACCTTCCTTGTCTATTCATTCATTCTCCAAGTCCTTTCCATATTTCTTTCTGCAACATTACTTGAGACATTACCCTCCTGTTTTTCACTGGACAGTTACAGTAGATTTTAAATGTTCTCCCCCCATTCCTTTCTATTCTTTAAACACTACTGCAAAATTAACTCTCTGACCATGTCACTTAGTTGTTCAAAAATAGTTTCTAAAATTAAGCAAAGATAACCACAAGAGCAAATAAACTAGAAAAAAAAGTTTTTATCAAATAAAGGTCAAAACTTAGTCTTGAATTCATGGCATTATTTTAACTTCAAGTTTTATATTCTAAACTCCAGCTATACTTTTCCTGTGAGACTTGCATCAATTTAAGGAAATCAACAATCTCTTCAGGCTGCGACTTTATTTCCTTTCTTTCAAAATCTATTTATTTATTACATGTTAGGATGTGATGCACTGTGAATCCCATTTTGCATGTATCTCGAACCATAAGCAGCTAGAGCTTTGGGAGATGTGATTTTTCAACCATGTCGTCTGCCATTTAGTTGCACTTTGATTTTGGACTCAAACCTCAGGGTCTGTTTTGTTATCCTTCCCTTTAAATAGAAAATGGCCACACATCTCAGAGTCACACCGAGGAGCAAAGGAAGAATATAAATGAGTTCTTTCAGCATCTATGGAAAAGAGAGTTGGTCCACCGCAGTGTTACCCTGGCTCTTTAGCTTCATCCACTTGACTGTTTTCCTGTCATGTTTCTCATTTTAAATTGCCCTTTGGTTATCATCCATCCTTCATTCCGGGCTTGTCGATTTTGTGGGAAGTACGCTGACCAAAATGGCACTGATTTAGGTCCATGTCTTATTCATAGTAAGTACCCATAAACTTTTGCTGATGGAAAGGACACATGTGCTGGGTTGTACCTTTGCTGATGGAAAGGCCACTTGAAACTTTTACAGTGCTTGCCTTGTGCTTGTTCCTGGAGTTCTGTTGAGTAGGAGAAAAATCCTTCCCTTCCCAGAGCTCTCAATATTGGTGACAACTGTGTTGCTCCTGATTTGAAACTAATGGTGTTATCCAGGCCACAAAGTAGTCAAGGTTATTTTGATTGCCAGATGCATGGAATGTCTTTGCTGTAGGATGTCTTCACGTATCATAGATCCTTCTATTGTTTAGCTCACTTTTATATAAAAGTTGGTACAGGTGAGTCTAATCTTATTTATGTCAACCCTTCTGGGGAGTCTGTAGGGATCTCTGCTTCCATTTGCTTGGAGTTCTCCTACTTGGTTATGCTCTAGTCTCCCTGCTGTAAATTTGTTTCTCTGAGCCAAGCTGTTGATGTTGGCCCTTTGAGTTTGTCTCCTTGGTTAGTTGTTTTTAAGCTATTAACAGACGGCCCATCAATACATGAGTGTTTACGTGACAACTGGGCCTGTTGGCAAAACTGTGGACACTTAGACAAACATGGACACAGTCAACTGTGTTGATTTAAATTTGGTTTTGTAAATCATTTCTCTTTCCCTTCTGGTCACCAAAAGATATTCTTTATATACTTTCTTTACCATAAATAATTCTCATATTTAAAGGAAGGGAGATTTGTATTATATCTGCTCTCAGGGAATCTCAGGCACTCACCAGCACTGTCCTTTGGTGCAAGAGAAGCAAAGACCGATCACCTTCATATTTGGCCAGAATGGAAAACATTGGTAGGAAGACACAAATATCCATGAAGGTATGAGATCTCGTCTCTCTATATATTTACTCTTCTAAATCAGGAAGAAAAAAAAAAACACCTTAAAATATTGAAACAGAAAGGTGTGGCTTCCTTGGTAATGTGATATAAAATGATTTCTGTATGTGTGGTAGTTGCAAATGTTAGGGATACTTATTTTCTCCCCAGCAGCAGACTGTTTGGTCCATTCCTGTCTTTTGTTGGCAGGTATAGCGTTCAGGCATCTTCTTGAGTCTCTTTTGCTCCCAATTTTTGTGAAATGGAAATCCTGACCACAGACATGTGATGACAGGTAAAGAGAGATGTGATGTTGTTGGATCACAAGAGGCTCTGTAAATTCTAGTTGAGAAGATGCTGATAATGACACAGAAAAACAGGATAATAGCAGCTGTGTAACTTCTTGTCAGCTTTTCACTTACCCTTACGCATGTGAAGCAGAGGCTTCATGAGACTTTTCATGTGACTTCCTTTTCATGTGACTTCCTAGGAGCTATTTTCTGCCATCCTGTGGGGTTTGACAGTTTGACCATGTGGTGGCCTCCCCCACTGCCTCAATTCACTGGGTGGAGAAGGACACATGTCACTCTACTAAAATTAAACGCAGTGCTTAGGGCTGAGCTTGTCTTCTGTAGGAGCGTCAAAGCATCAGATTTAGCTGATGCCGGCATGTTAGGTTGGTGAAATGAACCTTGAGTCACCACATTCACACTTAAACGCACACATTTTCTGTGGCTAAACCCCACTGATGGCAGGATGGGGGCCAAGGGCTAGGAGCTACACAGATGTCCAAATAGTGAGTGCTCAGCCAGAGAGCATACTGGTCAGAGGATCAGAGGAGGGATGAGGTGTGAGATGGAGAAATGTGTTTTTTTTTTTTATTATTATTGTGGTTGTCTGTGTTTAAATGGGAAGTAGACTTATTGGATAATTTTTGTTTGAATTTTCTCAATTGTGAATTTGACAAGTTAGAAATTGTTATTATCAGGAGGCAGGAAGGGATATTGTATCACTGCTGAAGTTGGCGTGGCCACACTGGGAAGACTGGAATGGTCTTTTGAGTCCTGACCTTTCTTCCATCAGGCTGCACGATGGGTTATGGACCCAAATCTTGTTCTCAGTTGGTCCTCCTGTGTGCTCAGGAACCAATGAGTAGGACTGTTATGACTCACATCTGTTTAGTCCTTGATGTGTTAATGTATCCTGTTTATACTTTTCATTTTGAAATAATTTCCAATGTAAAACAGTTGCAAAAACATGGTACAAAGAATTTCTGTGTATCATTTCTCTGTTTTTTTGAATCGTTTCAGGCTAAGCTACAGATTGATGCTCTTTATATCTAATGAGGAAGAGTGTCACCTTTGGGTTTCTTTATTGCAAAAACAATTACTTCTTGATAGTAGGGATACTTTAACATCATATTCAGTATATTAAATATTAAAAGGTAGAGTGAATGTACTTCTTGTAGTGGGTCCTTGGTCTCTTTTTTAGGAAGCATGTCTTTATCATTATGATTGTATATTTACAGATTTTTTTAAAGATTTATTTATGCATACAAGAGCTGGGGTACAGACCAGAGTCCAGGGAAGGTGAGAGGATTCACCAGAGACACAGTGGGGAGCAGAACAGGTAGATCGACTAAAATACACTGCTGAGGGGAGCAGTGGGCGAGGCAGGAGAGGTCTGCTACGCTATGGGGGTTCCCTTCCTAGCCGGCAGCAGGGATCGAACTCGTGTTGCAGTGGCTGCGGTTTGCGTCATAGTGCATTGCTTAACCCACTGCGCCACCAGGGAGGCCCTATTCACAGGTCGTTAATGATAGGATTTTCCTATGATTTCTATACTGTCTTATGGACAAAGAGCACATTGCTAGTGTGTGATGTTCACATTTAGGTAGAAGTGGGAAGGGTGTAGCTCTAGCCTCTATCTGGTCTGGGAGTAGCAACAGCTGAACCAGTGACCTTCACCAGGTGAGCTGCCTACACTCGCTGAGCCTAATCTGTCCAGTGGAGCCAACGACACTTATGTTGAGTTGCTGGGAGCATGGGCGATATCTGCACCAGATATCTGGTGCTCTTTTTGACACATAGTGGGTGCTCAGTCAACTGTGGCTGCCATGACTGTCATGTAAATAAGAACATGACTGCCGTGTTCCCAGAAGATGAGCATTTTAGAAGCATGTAGTGAAATAGGATGTAAGAGAAGCATCCTGGTAATGAGGTGGGTGGGGCTGGGGGTGTTGCTCTCTATTGCTGTTGCTTAGGTAGAATAGTTAAGAAGCCTGGGGAAGCCTATTAAAAGAAGGAACAGAATTGCAATTGTTATTTCATTGCTGCTGCCGATTGATCTGTCTTCACGTATTCTTTTCTGTCCCATCAAGGTGCTGGCAGTGTCCAAGAGCCAGGGCTTCCCCTCACTGCAGGAACTCCTCTGTACTATGAGAGGTGCAGTGTGTATGTTTGTGAAGACCAAAGAATAGTAAGACTTAAATACACACACAGCTGATAATTATAATTCTTTTACAACTTTTAGATCCCGATCTCTTTCCCATATGCTTTCTTATTTGTTCTAGCCAGCTGTGCTAGTAAAACAGGTGGGGCAGGTGCTAACATACTCTGGGGATGAGAGTAGGAATGCTGAAATGACTTGCCTAAAGTCACATGGCAAACAAGCAATTCTTGTTTCTGTTCCATGTTCTTTCCACTAAATCATACCTCCCAAGGAAGAAGGGAGAGGATAGGAAGCAAACGTAGACGGAGAAGGTAAACAGAGGCACATGGCATAAGTAGCGGGGGTGGGGGGTATATTTGTCCTTCCTGTAGCAGTTTGTCTGCCAATTAATGCAGGTGGGGGTGTCCACACCTTTTGTGGCCACTGCGAGGTGCTAAAGTATTGGTGAAGAAATCTGGGAAATTTGTCAAGTTTTAGCAGATGTGGGGAGCAGTAGTGGCATAAAAGGGCTTGGGAATTTTGAAGGGAAGACGGTTGTCAGGTGAGAGTTTGGTAGCATCAATAGCTTTTAAAACCCACTAGAAACACAGTCTCACTTATAAAATGGGAAAAGTAGAAATAGCTGTTTTTGAGGACTAATTTAGGTCACGTATTGGATGTATATAGCACAGTGGTTGGCACAAAATAATAAAGGCCCTAGTTATTATCACAACTACAGTACATTTTGTTATTTTTAATAATCACATATATTACTTTGTTATTACAGTTTTGTTACTGTAAGTGGTTTTATTGTTTTTGTAACATTTTTTATTGGTGCTGCTGCTCTTCCCGTTTCTTCTGCTGCTCTCTTGACTGCTACCGTTGTAGCCACCACTTTGAGACGTAGGCATTGAGGCATGGACCGGTGAAGGACCACGTCCAGGCACTAGAGTGCAAACACATGAACGTAGAATGTATCCTACAGGGGTGGGAAAGTTCTGGAGCTGTGAGATAGGGTGATGTAGGGACAGAAGACAAAGGAAAACTCATACTTACTGTGCACCTTCAAGTACCATGCTAGATAGTTGGCTTCTGTCGATCTCATTTACTTCACCCTTATAACTGAAATCCTGAGTAGTATGATTGAGGGTAAGGTAAATTAATAAGACTGATTTTAAAGCAGCTATAAATATTTTGAAGTATGACCAGAAATTAGCAGCCAGGATCATAAATATCTCCTGGGTCAGAATTCTTCCATTTGCAGACCTGAAATTTGAGACCTAGGGGAGATGGTCTTGACCAAAGCCATGTCCTGTCTGAAGCCAGTTTTCCAGTTTGCTGCCATTTAGTCTCTTCTTTTAGTTGACAAAGGGAGAAAATAACTCCAAACTTTGAAATATTGTGCTTTCAAGAATCTTATTATTAATTTATAAGCTATTGAAGGGTATATGCTATCAAGAATCTGGAAAAGAAAATGATTTCAAGTGCTTAACCTATGGAGTTTAGCTTTTGTTCCAGGTATGCCCAGTAGAGGGCAACAGTGAGTTTAATTCTGTGCTGTTTTAGAATGTGAACTCAGCAAAAGAATTTGGCTTTGTTGAATGAAGGATTCAGACTTGGAACAGAAGGATTGATTCAAGGTATGTTAGGTCCTTCCTGAGACCTGAGTGCTTGGCACCCTAGGAAGGGTGTTCTTTTTTTTTAACTGGGCTGGGGGTTGAAGTGTAATGGTAAGTTACTTTAAATTATTATCCCTTTCATTTTAAATTACACATTTCAATTATCAAATCAAAGTAAGCACATATTTTTATTTTACATAATTCATGTGAAAAAACAAATATCTCAAGTTCGAAAGACAGGACTTTATGCTGAAATTAATACAGTTATGGGTGATGGCAGGCTATTTCCAGAAAGTTCTTTGCTCATCTTATAGTTCTCCTGAGAGCTGAGTAAGTAAGGAGGCAAAGTATATGAGACCTATGAAAGAGACGTGAACTCACCTCTATCATGGCACATGTTATGGTTTTAATATGAAATACTCTTAATGATTCAGGTGGGCCTTAAGGTGCCACAAAGCATGCTCTTTCATACTGCTATTTCTTTTCTTCATCCCCTTATTTAAAAATAACTGTATATATTGGTAGCATAGCTTACTGAGGGACTCAAACACTCTAAACAAGCATCCTCTGGTGACTGAAGCTGTTATTTTTTTTCCCGTTGTAGAGCTGAGAGAACGACTGACCAGAGATGTTCAAGTGAACTGGGACAGATATTCCCAGATTATAAAGTAATTGATGTTTTCATTAATTTTTAATTGCTTTAAAAAAATTCATTGCTTTCAGTCAGTTTAGAAAGAGTTCATTTGGTTGGAAAAGTGCTTTTGGTCACTAGGGGGTGCTATCAGAATAGTTCATTTATTTTAAGAGTTTGTAGTCAGAATTGCTTATTAGTATGTAAAACCCTGTCCGTTAATAGGTTTCTTCCTTTTGCAGTTTGCCTGTTGTAAGCAACTTGACTGCTGTTTGTGCTGGGGGTGAATTAGAGGTGAAGATGGCAGAAAGAACAGGCTTTCCTCCATAAATTACTTTCAATTCAGTTGGTGAACTTAGTTAAAGAATGCATTTATTCTTGGGAAGTGCCCCCTTTCTGGTGGCATTTGACTTGGAAATGAAAGGATACGCTCTAGAAATTGTGATTTGCTAATCCTGGCAGCCCCATGTAAGGGGAAATGTCTGTATTTTTAGATTGAGGTAGCTTTTAAATATGCCAGTTGCTTACGAGGGCTTATTACATTTTCACAAATCATGGAGATCCACTTTTGTTGCACATTTTAAAATCATAAAATACTTTCTGAAAAATTCTGTTTGCATTATTTTAGTTTGTAGGGAACTGATTGTTTTCTTACTGGAAATGAATAGGCAGAATCAATGACTTTATTTAACATCCATTTAGGTTTTTGAGATTTGTGTGCATAAGCACTTCCCTTTTGCCTTTGGGAAGTTTGCTAACATTTCTCAGAGTTTGTGTGCACCAGGTAATTTCTCGGAACGTGGTATACGCATACGTGTGCTTGCACATGCGCACTGCTCACTGAACGCATTGATGATATGGAGGTACCAACTGCTATGAGGGGGTTTGCGTCCATTCACCTTCCCAATTCATGGCACTGCTAGCCATACCAGTTCTTTAAAAAGTAGACACATCACGAAGTGTGGAAGGAATTTGGCAAACATTGCAGAAACACTAGTAAGATAACAGATGCCTTTTTTTTTTTCTTTTAAGATTTATGCATACAAGAGCTGGGGTACAGGCCAGAGGAGTGTGGGGGGTGGTGGTGGTGGTGGTGAGAGGATACACCAGAGACAGAGTGCGGAGCAGAACAGGCAAATTGACAGAAATACACTGTTGAAGGGAGCAGCGGATGAGACAGGTCTGCTATGCCATGTGGGCCCCCTCTCTGGCGGGGGTCGAACTCATGCAGCAGTGGCTGCGTATGCGTCTAAGTGTGGTGCTTAACCCCCTTGCGCCACCAGGAAGACCCCAACAAGTGCGTTTTTAATCTTGTTGATTCTCTAGGATGACTGTTCCTTCTCCCGGGTTTGGTCTTCAGTGGCTTCTTGTCATGCACAGGCGAAGCTCCAAGTTCCTGTCTCTTATCAGACAGTCTCCACACTACTTGTTAGGGTTTCCCAGGATCTGTTTGGGCCACCTCGCCAGCCTTTAGTTCAGCCACTCGCCTCCTCACCCTGACAGAATTCCTGCTTCTACTTTTCTTACCAGGGTACTCTTGAAACCCCACATGTGCTTTCCAGGAAGGAGCAGGTGGGAACTGTCCCTCAGCTTAGGGGGCCTCCTCCTTGTAGGTCTCCAAGTCTAGCACCTTGTTCTGTAAAATGTTCTCATACCACCTCTCCCCTCACTTCCGCGCCCCCACCCACCAAATTCACCTGGCTTTGCTTCTATAACTTGGATATAATTCCCTGATGCACTTGGCATATTTCGTAGTTCACCTCCTCATTTTTTGCCTTCTGTACCAGACTGTGAGGTCATTGGGTACAGGAATGGTATCATATTATTCTTGGTGTCCCCAGTACCGGCACAGTGACTTGGTCAATCAATGCTGTTTCTGAAATTGAAATCCAGCAAGCAAGAATGAGAAGGAATGATGATAGCTTTTATGGGAGTTGATATGAGCGTGTCAGGGGAGGGAAAGCAAATCTGCATTTACTTTTAAAGGAGATAATTGAGATGTTTTTCCAGTTGGTGCTATATTCTTATATTTCAAGTCTACAATTCAGGGTTTATCTGATTTTATCTGCTTTTAGGTTATTCTTTGTTATTGCTAACTTGGTAAGTGTCTTGGGTGAGCCAATTTACTTGATTCACTTTTACCACCTTAATATATAATCTGGTTAGAATGGTTAAAATTTAGTGCGTTATTTACTTTGGTTTATTTGACAGCAAAAATTTAGTCTCTACCTCTTAACATATTATATATTATTATTTTCTTTGTCCAGCCAGAGTATACATCAGTTTTCGTATTACCTGAGGCCACATTTAATTAGAAACATATTACAACAGTAGATTTAGAGATTTGAGTATTCTCTAACTCTGAATCACCTGCCACTTACTCCTCTTCGAGGGGAAATAATTTAAACTTAACTCTTTATATCATGATGTTATAAATCCTTAAAATGTGTTTGACATTTTGGAGAAGAGAAGGTGAAGGAGATAGAAAGTAATAGAACTCTGGGAGAGATTAGCCTGCACCTTGTACCAGAGGCTGATCAATACAGAGTCTATTATGGCAGTCCCAGCTTGGGGTCCTGAACTCTTAAGGATCATTAAAGGTAGATGGGAGAGAGTTGTTGGTGGTGAGACATATGGGAGTCCTGCCCGTTCTTGATAAGGAAGTAATGGTTCCTTTCCTGGCCTGTGGTCATTCACAGAAAGTGTGACCAGCAGAGGGCACGGTACACATACTTAACACTCATGGGGGTGGGAGGGTGAGAAGAGGAGAGAGAGATAGAGAGAGCAGTGTGTAGTACCCAGATTATTTTATATTAATCAAATTTGATTGACATTATTGAGATGCATAGTTCTATTGTTTTAAACAAAAAAGGTCAGGAATACTGTTTTGGGTTTTTTTTTTTTTCCAGTTTCTTTTTTACTTCGAAAATTAAGTGGTTTTGAAATAAATTAGAGTTCAAGAGGCCCAGTGCACTTTGTACTTTGATACAGGATTTTCTAAGCTTCACACTAAATTCTCATAAATTCAAAATACTGATTTAGAAGAGTGTATTATTTTTTTCCCCACACATGTTGACACATAGAAAGGAAAGTAGCCCTTGTCCAACTTATAAAGCTAAGAAATTAAAACAGCAGCCTTTAATTTAACCCAAGCTTAAAAGCCCATTTGAAATTGTCTTGTTAAGCAATCCCACTTACTAGCTGAGATAATTCACTTGGGAAGGAAAGTTCAGTTTTACCAAGATAAAGGCCCCTGAGAATACAAGGAAGGAGTGCTAGGTGCTAGGGGGTGGGCTTTCTCTGTGACTTCATGGAAGGCTTTAGAAAGTAGACAAGGGAGAGAGGAAGAGGCACGTGAGAATTAAAGGAGGAGAGGGCCCAGAAGTAGCTCTTGCTTAGGAAGATAGGGCCCCACAAGCATCTCCTGTGAAGTAAGAACAAGCTTGGCCTCTTCAGACAGACCCTAGCTCAACCTCTGCTTGAGGGTTGACCTTGAACATCCGCCATGCTCCCCTGAGACCTCATCTATGAAGTGCAGACTATTTGGTGGCCTCTCAAGGAATCTGTACAGTGAAAAGCAGAATTCTTGCTCAGGCCTCCACTATGTAGCATTTGTTTAGTTGCTTTCATATTTTGAAAACGTCTCTGGGACTCTCCACCCCTAATTCTCCCTGTGTACCTTTGCCCAAGGCCATTTCGAGTGCTCCTTTTCCCTCTGGAAGGGCCAGCCCCCACCCTCTTCAGCAGACCTCAGTTTTAACTCAATCATTTATCCAGAAAATAAAATTGAGGACTCATACAGTATTTACTGCTTAGTGACCTACCTGCATTTTCTTTTATGGTATCTGTGTACATCTTTTTGTGTCAACATAAATTTACGTAATCATTTCTAGTGGCTATATGATACTCTGTTGTAGAATGACTACAATTGATAATCAGGGGTTTTCTTTTGATGGACATTTAGAATGCTCCGTGTTGTTAAACACCATGGCTTAATGTCATTGTACTCACATTGTTGTGTATAATGAATATTGTTTTGTTATATGTTCCTAGGAATGGAATTGTTCAGCATTATTTGCATAATTATTGATGCATATTGGTACTGAGGTTTAAAATGAGGCAGTATATATCAAAATCTAGTCTCTCAGCTCTCCCCTCTGTAGAATAACATCTCCCCCATCTCTCTCTCTCTCTCTCTCTCTCTGTCTGTCTCACACACACACACGCACACGTGCACCCAGCCCTGTGCTTGCATATAGATAACATTTAATATTATTGTGTTTGAGTGCTCGCTTCGGCAGCACATATACTAAAAAATATTAATATTATTGTGTTTGATATTGACATGTTACCCATACACATTTATTTTGTTTTATTTATTCCTAGCTATTTTTTAGAACGAATTCTAGGTCTTCTGTCAGTTTACAACTCTGAGACTTTTGTAACTTTGGGAGAGATTAGACTGCACCTTGGACCAGAGGCTGATCAATACGGTCTATTAATGGAGGTCTTGGGGTCCTGAACTCTCAGGGCCATTAAGGGTAGACGGGAGAGAGCTGTTGGTGGAGAGAAGTATGGGGAGCCCAGCCTGTTCTTGGATAAGGAATTATTTTCAGTGTGGGGACTGAACTGATTGTGCAGCAATGCCAGGTCTATTTGCCCATTATTCTGTCACTGTAATCTCTTCTGTCCAGAACAAGTAAATGATAAGCTAGCTGCCAGCCTGAGATAGTCAAACCCTTTTCATCATTCCTTGGTTTATGGTTTTGAGGTGTGCTTCATGGGGTCCATTGTCAGCCTTGGTGCTGTGCCTGGTGTTGCCACATCTGTCATCTGTAGTCAAAGGACAGCACCACAGTTAGGAGGCTGAGACTTCTCTCTTTACTTCGCTGCCTCCTGGTGTCCTTATTCAGATTCCCTGTAATCTTAACTGTGGATAGTTTTGCGAATTGGAGACTCTGTTTTCTTTTGTTTTGGAATCTTTGCATAGGAATGTTTTAAAACTTACAAGGGTAACCTGGAGATTTCCTCAGTGCCACTCGCTGGCTTTGAGCTTTGGGTAAGTCACCCAGCCTCTCTGAGCCGCCATATCTCCCCTTCCAAACCTCTGAGCGTTTTTGAGAAGTTTAAATGTGACAGTTTATACCAAATGTTTGTGGTGTTTGGGAACATAATAGGAATTTTATAAATGTTTTGCTTTCTTCTCCCTTCCCTCACTGTGCACTGGGGAATGTTTTATAAGGGATGAGTTGTGTATTGTACAAGGGAGCATAAGGTAGTATTTAAATGTCATGTGAGGATTGCCTTATTTTCTTAAGGAAATTAATATTTAAGGTTAGTGCATTTCATCCCACTCCTCTCTTCTTGTCTCCATAGAGCCCAAACTGCTAACCGTCGTTCTACAAATAGGACTGTTCTTGCTCTTCTGCCAACACATACAGTCATAGTAGTTTTCTTAAGGAGTTTAAATTACTGAAGTTTATTTAGTATTCTGTTATTTATTTCTGTTTAAATTGTAAGACTTCTGATTTCATTATTTACTTAGTTTCATTTTTTCCCAGACCTGCAGTTAACTATTTTGTAGAGAGAATTCTAGGTAGGCTCACTGTTATATTTTTAAGAAATTATAAGGAATATGTATATTAAAACAAGTAAAGGCTTTCTGAAATAAATGACATCTAAATCAGCCTCTCATTGAAGTTACTTGGTAAAATATGATATACCATTTCTGTGAAATCCCTCCCATTTGTCTCTCTCTCTCCCTCTTTCACTGTATCACTCAAATCCACACCTACCCACACACACAAACACACACATTAATAATTTAAAGATCGTTTTTTATTTATATCGAGATAATGTTGGCTTAAAACACTATGTAAGTTTTAGGCATATAACTTTAACCCCCAGCAACTGTTTATGCCACAACATCCCTACCACTAAAGGTCTAGTTACCCACTATCATCATCCATTCAATCCTTCTACCGGTTCCTGTTACTTACTACTAGAGATATTTGCCTGTTCCCTTTCTTTACAGAAACATAATTATTGTCATGAAACTTCCTGTGCAGATACCCAGGCTCCTTAGCTAAATATTCGTGTCACTAGGTCTGGAGGTCTGACCCAAGACTGTACTTTAAATAAACAGGTCAACTGATAGGGAGGCAGACCTCTGATTTGTCTCTTGGTTGGGAAACCATATTCCTAACGTCACTTGACAAAAGTTATTTAACAATCTTGCTCTGTGCTTACATAGACACAACTCGAGTGCCTGTACTTCATTGCTGCCTTTCTCCCTTTGCATATGCTGGCCTTCCAGCAATGTTCTTTGCTCCTCCTCTCTGTTATTTACAGTTCCCTTTTTCATTCTGAATGTCACTTGGAGCAGCTTGACTGCTGCATGTGAGATCTGTCTCGGCTATTTTCCACCAGTGCTACCTGGGCCATCCCATGAGAAGCTGAGCTGCAGTATCTTCCTAACCATGTTTTCTTTTGGTATTGTTTAACGGGTCTTACTTTTTTATTATCAAAGTGTGCATATCTGTCTTCAGAATGTTCTGGCTTTACTAGATTTATTAATGTTGGCACTCATTTTCACCATCTTCATCATGCTAGTTTCTTTGATACATGCTATACTGAGGTGTTTGATTGTCTTACATGTTGAGAAGGCACAATGACTGAATGAGCCTTTGGCATACCCTAGTGCAGAGTGGGAGATAAAATAACATGGAGAGCTTATATTTGAACACTAAAGAGAGGATTGGGAAACAGTTTCGGGCTCCTGTTAAAAATCATGAAGGAACAATAGAATTAGACCCCAGCTGTCATCTCAATCAGAACTTCCCAACCAGTGCCCAGTACACCCTGGTGTATGTGAGTAGGTTACAAATAAGCCACAGTATTGAACCCTTCATCCCTCAGGACACTTGAGCAGCATGTGGGATGGCTGTGTTCCTGTTCCAGTTGCTATGGATTGCTTTAGCTTGTTATCCCAGGATGCTGTCTAAATATGATCATTTTCTATATATATATGTCATGGAGTGTTCAAAGTTGTAAAATCACCATCTTCTAGTATTAACATTTTGTGAACCAACTAACCAAAAAAGGAAAAAAAAAAAAAACCAATTATATGAAAGTCCAAACATTTGCGCATAGGGGATTTTGAGGAAGCTTATGAATTCAGAGTTCAGTTTGAAGATCGCTGATCTGAACCAACCCTCCTAGGATAGAGAGCATGCATCGAGTTCTACCTGAGTTCTGTGGAGATGTAGTGGATTTTTAATCAGTGGCCAGGGCCTGGATCATTGCTTTAGGCTCCTGGTTCAGAGTTCCTTTGTATTGCTTAGGCCAAAGCCATGTAACAAAAATAAGAAGAATTAATGGATTATAAGTTCACCGAAAAGCAGAGTTCAGCCTACTAGGTTAACTTCAGTGCTTACTATGGTCTGCAACCAAACAGGTGCATCGTAGATGTTGGGTAAATGAGTGAATGTGATGGAATTTCTTTTTGTCCTTACTAAGAAATTGGACCAGCGGTCTCTCAAGCTTCTTCCAATAAATGATTCAATGATTTCTTATTCCTTATCAGTGCTTGCAGGAAGGAAGGCAGGTTTTTTTCCTGTTAGAATTGAGGATAGTGAAAGCTCTTAAATTGAATGTCACAATTAAATTTCCAAGACTTTTAGAAAGTACAAAAGAATTTGAAAGCAGAATTCAAATAGATATTGAAAATATTTCCTTGAATTTTATAAAGAGAAAATTGCTCATTTTTGGAATGAATTTTGCTTTCTTTAGCATATTTCCCCCTTATTTTGTACATGTGAGAAATAAGCTGAGATTTCCAATAATTAGATCCAGCCTTAAACATAGATAATATTACATTTTTGGATTCACAGACAGTAACCCAGAAAGATATGTAACAATCTAAAACAATAAAGATAAAAAATAAATGTCTGGAGGCTGAAATGTGAGTGATGTGAAGGTAAAAGCCCATTTCAGCTCTGTAGTAATAAAGGAGTACAGTTGTGTCTAGCCTGGTATGTAATCCTTACACTGGTGATATACTTACTTTCAAATTTGGCAATTAAAAATTGAGCCTGAGACCCATGAATTAAGCTTCTAATCCTGAGAGCTGAGTGCAGTGTCCCTAAGTGGATGTGCCTCTTGGCTCCTAGCAGAAGCAAACACAGCTCTTCCTTGCAGAACCACTTTCTTCCAAAGACAAATAAAACATTAGAAACAAACGACTAATACCCCTACCCCTTAAGGAAATTCAGATAGTGGGATTATCTATATTATAGTCTATATAAATAATCACATATGGAGTGAAGACGTAAAAGTAAATCTATTAATAAATATGCAACAAAATATTTAAAAAATGCTGAGGCAGATTTGAAAAAGAAGTAACTTTTAGAAATGAATCATAACTGTTAAAATAAGAAACATTCTGTGGAAAGATTTAGACATATATTTTTTAAAAAATGTGATCAGATAGATACAGATGGAAAGAGAATGCATGCACTGAGGAAATTCCAAGAATGCAGCACAGGGAAATAAATAGGAAGAGGAAAATTCTGGGAGAGATACTTACAGATAGAAGACTGTGGTGTCAGAAAAACAGTAGAGAAAATACAGGAGAGATAATATTTGAATACTTTTCCAGATATCATGATAGGCATCCACAAAAAGAGGAAAAGTATTGCCAACAATCTAGATAAAAAAATTCTGTACATTAATGTAAAACTGCAGAACCTAGAGATAAAAGATCTTAAAATCAACTAGATTAGTAGAAGACATCCCCTCTAAGGAGAGAATGATTAGACAGCAGAATCTTAGTAACAACAAAAACAAAATCTTAGTACCAACATCAAAACCTGAAAATAGAAAAAGATCTTCAAAGTGTTGAAATTAAAACTTTCAAGAATGAATCTAAAGACTTCTTAAGAAAAAAATAAATTGAGAAAAATGTATGTCTAGTACACCTACATGCAGGAAGAAAAAGTGACAATTGAGCTAATTTGTATTAGGAAAAGATCATTGTTAATCTGATAAAAAGTGGAAGGAAGGATAAAGGTATGAACAAATGTTAGTGAAATTGAAAACAAACAAAAAAACCCCTATCTCCATACATATAATTTTCTTCCAAAATAATCAAACATATATAAAGGACAAAACTTGTAGAAAAAATAAAGATACATTACTGTAGAGCACAGATGGTTTTCTTAATCAAGACTTAAAAAGTGTAGCTATAAAATGAAAAGATAGTTAAAGTTAGCTGCATTAAACTTCAGGATAACTGTTCATCACAGGATACCATTAAGATAATAGAAGGCTAAACATCCAAGGAAAAGATATTTTGGAGACATACAAGAGGCATGTGATTAATATCTAAAATACTTAAATAATTTCTTCAGATCAATGGAGAAATAAACTATAAATACAGAAGTGATATTTCCCAGATGACAAAATAAAGATGGCCCAAAAACATATCAAAAATGCTCAGCATCATTAGTATTCAACCACCCGTCAGCCAAAGAAACCACTTAACCTCACTACGATCAGCAAAAGTTAAGCAGCTTGGTTGTGCCATTATTTGTTCAGGATGTAAACCCACTATGCCTTTTTAAATAGCTGGTGGGAGTGAAAGGAAATACAAACAGTTTGGAAGAGAATGTGGCACCGTCTTACAGAATGTGTTTCTGTCTTCTATAACCTAGCAATTTCACGTGTAAAGAATTTGATATCCAAAGAAATCTTTGCCCACTGTGCCAAGAGACATTTACAAGAATGTTCGGAACTATGTTTGTAATTGTAAACACAATAACCTAGACATCCTTATCCAGTAAAATGAATAAGATCCCGATGTGAACGTATTAGAATATCATACAGAAATGAAAATGAGTCACAGAAATGGAATATTGAGTGAAAATAAGCAAAAGATTCTAATCAGAATGATGTTATTTTTCTAAAGTTCAAAAATAAGGAAACATTATAAAATAAATGTAAAGTTCATGAATACCCAGTCAAGTGGGAATATGCAAAAAGCAAAAGCAAGTAAAACTATATGATAAAGTATGTAGGGATATTTATTTGAGACATTACCTATTAAAACTTAGTATATAACAAATAGATTTAAGGTATTGATCAGTACTGGACAGAGCAGGGGAGTACACGTTTCAGTGTAGCAGTGTTTTAAGTTAGATATTATTGTTTCATAATTTATATATGTGATATATATCCATTTGTATGTATCAAATATCATATAATAAGAATGTACAGGACCAGACTACCTAGGTCCCAGTCATCACAGAAGCTCTTTTCACTTAAGATTCACAACTTGATGGACTCTGAAAAAAAATGTGCTGATAGCAATGGCACCTGCCTGTTGTGATTATTAAATGGAGCCTCTACAACTTAAGATAATGTTTAATCTAGAGTGAGTGTGCAGTAAATTTAGCTGTCATTATTTCATTATTTTCTTAAAATGTGGTGTTTGTTGCAAAAGAGCTAAAAAGGCAATTCTCCAAAGAGGACATGCAAATGGCCAACAGGCATATGAAAAAATGCTCAACTTCTCTTGTCATCAGAGAAATGC
>JAGFMF010011870.1:16690644-16779340 GCA_019455555.1 Galemys pyrenaicus | reverse complement strand
CTGAGGTCATGGTGCACTGGTGAGATGGTGATGGGGAATACATGGGGATTACAATTAATGGCAAGTATATGTAAATTTTAAAATATTTTAATAAAAAAATATGGTGTTATATTTTTCTAGAATTTGAGTAGGGAGTATTCTCACACGAAATGATCTGTTTCAATAATCTGATGTTCATAATATGCATTTAGCTATGCAAAAATGACCTTGATTAAATTGATTATGAGTAATGTGTAAAGATGAGACCTCTGGAAGAAGGAGCACACTGTATATCCCAATGTCTAATATTCTGGGATATTAGCAAAAGTGCTGCTTCACTTTTTGACTGTAGCAAGAGAAAACTGGAGAAAGGCATTTTTCCAAAAGTGGGTCACAGGTTGCTACACCATGGGGAGCCATCCCCAAACTGTGCTCTTGATGTGGAGGTAATCATATTAACTCCAGGAGTTATGAATGGTTCTCCGCAACACCAGAAGACATTTTAGACAGTGTGGGATTCCAATGTATGACTTAAAGTGGCAGGTATAGCCTGTAATAAATAGGATTTTGTGGAAACTGGCATTGGAATTAAGAAGAGAACATTTAAAATTTTGTTGCTTTGAGATTGACTGCACACATCGAACAACATTAAAATGGACTAATCAATGATGACTTTTGGTGCAAGAGCAGGAGTCACTATAAAGCTAATGATTCTTGGAAGCGCTGCCTGAAGCTTGAGAATGTATGAAGTTTTCCATTTTCTGTGGTCACAGGACATAGTCACTGTACAGTACACTGAGCAGCATCCAGTAGCTATTACCATATGGTAGCTTAGTAAGAAATGTGAAAATGTAAAACTCCCAGTGATGTTCCAGAGTTTGGGTATCATTCACACGTTTTCATTTTACTATTAAGTATAACTGTGAAAACCCCCCACCCCCAAAAGAAGACCAGCTATTTCATGGGGCTGTCTGTGAGCTACAAAGTTAAAATAGGTATATAGATGTAATTTTTTTTTTAAGGTCAAGTAGCAGCTAGTCATAAAATCCTTTACTTCACAGCAACTCCCAGATAAGAAATGCTTGAGCTATTTCTACATTTCAGTGCTTTACAGAGACTGACAGAGATGGGGTGTGCAAGGCATTAATTATAATTATCTTAATGTCTTTTAGGATAGTTTTTTTTCCTTTCAAGCATGCACATGTAGGTGGAATATTCTGGAAAGTTCCAGATTTCCAAAACCTTTCAAAAGATTTCCCTGTCATAGGCTGTATTATGGAAGAGTCCCAGAGCTCAAGATCTAAGGGTTTTTTTTGTTTTTTTGAAAAATATTTATTTATGCATACAAGAGCCTGGGTACAGGCCAGAAGTGTGGGGGTAGTGAGAGGATTCACCAGAGACAGAGTGGGGAACAAAACAGCTAGACTAACTGAAATACACTGCTGAGGGGAGCAGCAGGCGAGGCAGGAGAGATCTGCTGTGCCATGTGGGTCCCCTCCCTGGCTGGGGAGCGAACTCATGCTACAGTGGCTTCATAGTGCGGTGCCTAGCCCCTTGCACTACTGGGGAGGCTGTAGACCTAAAGGTTTTTAAAAGACAAATTCATCTTGCTCTGAAACTACTCTTCTTGGAATTAAAGAAATATATATATATGTATATTTTTATTCCATATTTGAGGATAAAGTCTGGGGACAGTCAAGTCACCCTCTTTCTGTTTAATAGCCATGAAGTTAACTGATTATTTAAAACATATTTTGTAAGCAGTTCCATTACTGCTAAATAGTTGCTTATGGTAAAATAACCAAGTAAATGTTTAAAACCTAAGGCCTAAGTCACAAGAAACAACTACCATTTTCCAGGTAACTCATGTATCATAAAAATAGTCTATCACCAACATGATTTCATGAATCTGGTCTGAGTTTTATATTACTGTGTATTCCATGTAATTCCTGATTACAGTTTAAACTTTAACCTGGGGCCTGTTGGTCTGAGGCAGTATTCTTTTAAGTTGTAGTTGGAATGTGTATATAGTCAGTAGGAGGGAGGTGTTAACAATGTAAGTAACAAGCATAACATGCGATAATTAATCTTCATTGAGCTTAAATTGGACCAACCAGTGTGCTAAGTGTTAGACTGACATTTTCTCCTTGAATTTACAAAATCCTGGTGATGCAGGTACTATTATATCTCCTTATTGCAGGTGAGAAAACTGAGATGTATAGGATGTACGTAATTTATCTGGGGTCTCACAGCTGGTTAGTGTTAGTGTGAGGGTTTGAAGGGAGGCAGTGTCACTCTCAACTGATGTTTTCAAATATTTTGTAATCCTGCCTCCACGTTGAGTATGCTTACTGTAAAAATATATGGGAGTCTTGATATATTACTGTTCCCAAGCTCTGTACTCTAGGACTGCAAGGCAAGACGGCCTAAAACGAAACCTTCATTGTAGGAAGACAGAATTCTTATCTTGAATTTCTGTGCTGAAGTGAGATTCTGGAATAAATACAACCCTTCAGTAAGACAAGCCAATTTCATTTCTCCCAGAATTGGAGTCATTACTCACACAAGGTCTTATCCTTTTGGTTATGAATGCTGCAAACCCTGGCTTTTAAAATCTCAATTAAATGTGTACAGCTCCACACTGACTAACTGAAAGACTTGATTGGTATTTTCTGGGATGCAAGCTCCTCCAAGAAGTGATGTTTGCTTATTTTAAAATTTCCCTTTAGTTTTCTGGATTGTGTAGCTGGCCCTTGTCAGATCAACCTTGCATTTGAAATTGATTTCCAAGTCCAGACCCTTCATAGTTAAGCCAGTTAGGTAGCTCACACTGTGGGGATTTTCTGAAGTATGTGTCCTGGAACCGGGTTTGCCTTTCTGATGCCTGCTCTGCTGACTTTGTTGTTTTATAAAATGACTTTATGATACCTGCGTGGGCCGGGGCTGGTTGGCAGTTTGCTGAGTTGTTGACTTATTTTGTGAGTAAATGGTGCACAGGACTTTTTTTTGTTCCCAGTAAATATGGGTCTGGAGAAAGGCCTAGGAAGTTCTAAACTTTATTGTAATGAGGAGGGTAGATAGTTCTCTTCCATTCTCATATTAATGAACATTCTGGCAGAAAGTAGTTTATATTGAAGAAGTACTTTGAAAATCCAACTTGCCTGCCATAATCACCTTTGTGAAGCTGTTTTTCCCATGTTCGCCTGCCCGCTATGAGAATTTATCTTTCTGATATGAACAGTCTTAGTTTTTACTTATTTTAACCCAGCAAGTTAATATGCTGTATAGTTCTTTGTCTTGCTTTTTTCACAGATCGTGCTTCTATTTCTATATACAACCTCCTCATTCTTTTTTATTGTTACCTTATACTCTGTTATAAGATATTATAATTTATTTAAGCAGTTCCCTAATTTGGGGACTTCTGGGTATTTCCAAATTTTTGCAGTCACAAACAATAGTTATTGCTTCCCTGGTGATTCTTGTTATGTGTCATTTTGCACATTTACATTTTTTCTGTAGGAGAAATACTCAAACTAGCAATGTAAGCTCAAAGAGATATGTGTATATAACTTGGGGTAGATATTACCAAATTGTGCTCTAAAATAGCCTGGGTTGTAGAACCCACATCTCCTACACTTAAATCAGAATTTAATTAGAATTCCTAACTAGTAGACTTGGAAACTAGGATATAGATTTTCAACATCACACTTGTTTTGTGAATTTTTGAAAACAGTATTTGCTTCTGTGCCATTCTATAGACGAATCCTTCCCAAACACACACAGAACTTCCCTCTCTGTGGACTCACAGTTTCACAGTTCCTGTTGCTCTGCTTTCCTGAATTTTTATGGTGTGCACACACTGTACTCATTTAGAAACCCCATCTTGTACTACTTGCAACCTAATTGTTTCTTTCGCAATGTCTGGCCTTCCCAGCAGGAGTATCAGCTGTTTGAGAGCTCTGAGCTCTTTTTTTTCCTCCTCATTTTGTATTCCTTCTTAATACCCAGGACAATGCTTTGCACATTGTGGGATTCTTTTTTTAACCTCTGAGGAAAAGAGACTCACTGTTTGGTAAAAAATAATACATGCTCATTATGAGAAAAAAAATGATACAGAAAAGTGCCAGATATGTAAAAACTCCCTGAAAAGATCCCTATCCAGAGATAACTATATTTGGCATTTTCCCCACATTCTCCCAGTCTTTTACTTATGAAAGTATGTACACACATACATGTATATATACATCTGTATGTATGTACAGTTGGCCTCAACTTATTCCTGTTTGTACCCACAAACTGTTGGGTACCTTACTTTGCTTCAGTAAACGATATAGACCTTTCCCTGTGTCAACTGATGTGATTCTATAGAATTATTTAATGGCCATACAGTAGTTGTTTCTACACACACATGCCAAAGTTTAGCTGACGAGTGCTGAACTTACTGAGACTCTGGTTTATAGTTTTTTAATCTGAGTGGATGCATCTTTCAATACAAGTGCAGTTATCTCCATAGGTAAGGTAAAAACCTCAGAGATGAAAGTGCTGTGTTAAAGCATGTCACACATAGTGGATCTAAATAAGTACTAATAAAAGAGAAGAAACTTTACGGAAATGTTGAGTACTTTTTCCTAGGCAGCTGCCAAATTCTAATAGTTGTGGACTTTAGTAGCAGCATCCAGTCATCAAAAAATATAAAAAAAATTTATACATAAATGAAAGGAAAAAACCCTCAAAGAGCTATCTAGGAGAAATAACCTTTGCATGTATTCATGAGTGTACAAATGCATCATTGCTTTTCTTCCTTTTATCCTGCCGGGCAGCGACTACCTGTCTTTCTCCCGCCCTAAACTATTTTGGAAAGCTTGTCTAATTTAGAATATTATAAAAGCATTTTCCCTCCTGCCAATGTACAGAGAAGAGTGATGTTTTCTGTTTCTGGAGAATACTTTGCTTAGGCAAGTACACAATCTAATGAAAGGACCTGCAGCTGTGGGCTATTTTGAAGCCTACTTAAAAACATTTTGGTATGTTTATTTCTTTACTATGTCACTTTATTTCAGAAAATATTTGAGGTAGATTACAAAGATTAAACAAGTAGATGGGTAAAATTTATTTGATAAATGAAAAAAGGTAAAGGGAAAATAAGGATAGGAAAGTAAATAGAAACCAGGTGTATGGTGGGTTCACAAAATGCACATAAACAAGATGAATTGCCAACTTTCAGAGTCCACGAATGGTAGAACAAGAACGATTTTGTGTGCTGCAACCACAATATCAGGTCCCATTTACCTGCTGGGGGTGCACATCAGATTTGGCCTTGTGCCAGTGTGATGGGGTTGTAACCTCATTATTGTTATGTTGAGAACATAAGCCTCCTGATCAGAAATCCAGAAACTCCTAATATTGTGGTTAGAGCTAGGAAACTCACCTAGAGAATAAATTTTTTAAAAGGTTTATTTATTTATGCATATAAGAGCTGGGGTACAGGCCAGAGTCGTGGGGGGGTGAGAGGATTCACCAGAGACAGAGTGGGGAACAGAAGAGACAGATTGACTGAAATACACTGTTGAGGGGAGCAGTGGGCGAGGCAGGAGAGGTCTGCCTCGCCATGTGGGTCCCCTCCCTGGCCGGGGATCGAACTCGCGCTGCTGTGCCATGGATGCTTCACAGTGCTGTGCTCAACCTGCTGTGCCACCAGGGAGGCCTGAGAAGAGATTTTTTAAAACTATAAATTTATGATTCCACAGTGTCAAAGCTAGAAGGACCTGTAGGACCTGCTTGTTCAGTTTTCTTAGGGTCATTTGAGACCATGTAGATACGCAAGCATTACAGGGCCATGGAGAGTGCTGAGTCTGCATGTAACTCTGACCTTGAGTCAGTTGGTTAACCTTCCCAATCCACTGTTTACTTGTGCATCAAATAGGAATAAGGATTGGTTCTTGTTACCTCATAAGGTTGTCATGAGGGTCAAGTAAGAGAATACAAGAGAGGAAACGCAAATCAAAACTGCAGTCAGATACTATCAATACCCACTAGTGTGGCCATAATCAAAAGACAATTACAAGTGTTAGCATTGGCTATGAAAAAAGTAGAACCTCTCATACACTGCTGGTGGGAATGTAAAATGTGCAGCTTCTTTGGGGGAAAAAAATCTGGTCATTCTTCAGAATGTCAGCATATAGCCCAGTAATTCTAACGTTAGTTACATACTGAAGAGAAAATTTCCAAAACTTTTACATGGCTGTTCATAGCAGCATTATTCATAAGAACAAAAAGTGGAAACATCCCAAATAGCATTGCCTAGTGCTTGGGGGAAAGGACGATATATTGTATGACTCTATAGAAAATGTCCAAAATAGGTAAATCCATAGAGAATAGTGGTTGGCTAGGGCTGGAGGCTCAGAGTAATAGGAAATAACTGCTAATGGGCATGGAATTTCTTTGGGGAGGGTGTGATAAAATTTTCTTTAAATAGTATATGGTGAAGACGGCACAATTCTGTGACTGTATGAAAGCCATTGACTTATATGCTTTCAGTTGTATGCTTTTAAGTGCATTGTAAGTGAATTATATCGCAATAAAGTTGTGTATAAGAAGAAAAGGTAACGCACAGCAAAGTTCTCATGTTGTGCAGTAAACAGTATGCTGGGTAAAGCCTCAATAAATGTAGGCATTTTCTC
Organism: Galemys pyrenaicus; assembly: GCA_019455555.1. NCBI lineage: Eukaryota > Metazoa > Chordata > Mammalia > Eulipotyphla > Talpidae > Galemys > Galemys pyrenaicus. The sequence goes on along the minus strand of JAGFMF010011870.1, from coordinate 16,772,681 downwards.
TTTTAACAAATAACAGAATGGAAGCCCAGAGAGATGAAATGCCTTTTTCTGATCACATGGCTTCTCCTTGAAGACCATAATCAGAGGAGAGTGACTTCCGGGGCTGGCCTGACCTTGTTTTTTCCCTTCTGACGTGGTCCTCGATTGCTTTGACTTCAGTTGACCTTCGTTTAGTCTTGAAACTTTCCACTGTAATGATTTTCAAATTTCCCAATTGTGGATGCAGTATAAACCTTGAAATAGTCAGCAAAAATTTCAATTAACCATGATAAACTGTTTGAAAAATAGATTCATGGCCCTGCCTGCTATTGACTTTTCAGAGACTGATTAGCCTGTCTAAGAATTGCCCAAGTACTTTGCTTTTTCCCTTTTTCTCCATGAGGCCTATCTTTGCCATTTCACTTTTCAAACTTCTCAACTTGAAAAAAGGCTTGGAAATCAAAAACAGTGGTCTTCCCTGTCTCTTGAGTTTTCTCCGACACAAATTCGGCATAGCTTTTGAATTTAGTTTGGTGGGAGGTGAGACTCGAGTTTCCTAGTAATATTTTTGGGGGTGTGTTTATGTTATGGTATTTTTTCCCCTTGTGTTTTGTTATGATATAAAAAACAACAACTTTCTTTGCTCATTGCATCTGGGTATTCCCAAGTCATTGTGACATGAAGAAAAGATGACCTGGTTTTCTCAATCCCATGAAATTGCCAGGGTTTAATATAAGATGAATTGTTAGTTTACTATAGATTGGTGTTAAGAAACACAAATTATCATCAATCAACCTGAGAAAAATGTATGGTTAACTGTAGAACCCTTATTGCCTTAAAGGGTATTGTTGAGCGTTTGGCAAATATTACAGTAAAATGGAAGCTTTTTCAAAATTAGATTTCAGGAACACTCAGGTTTTCAGAATAGCTCTCTCTTTAGAAGCAAGATAAAGCAATAGAATCTCTCTTTGGAGCATAAAAGTAACCAGCAAGTAAAAAAACACTAATAGAAAGTTAATGAAGAGGATAACTCTTCACATTAGAGACCCCACTTGTTGCATTGATAGTTTCATTCTGTAGATGTTAAGGCACAATTTGATGTGTTTGGTCACTATTAATTATCTTTATCTGCCTGTTACTTATTACTTTTTAATGAATCATCTCAAAATTTAGTGGCTCAACTCAGCAGCAATCATTTTCTTAACAGCTCGGATGGGTCTGGGGCCTGACTGGGCCCGGCTGAGTGGCTCTTGCTGGACTATCATGTATTTGCAGTCGTGAATGCTAGTGGCTTTTGGAGATGGATTCACTCAGAAGCAATTGAAGATGTTTGTTTTCTGAGACCTCAACTGGGTGGCTAACTAGATACTTACACTCGGCCTTGTTATGTGGTTTCTTTTTCTCAAACATAGTGACTGGGTTGCAAGAGTGAGGATTCCTTTGTGAATGAGATCTGAAAACGCATTAAGACTTAGTAAAAAGGAGAAATGCGTACATGAACAAGTATAGTCAACTGCGTGTCTCTTCAGAAGAAGTACCTTAGTATGTCAGACAGATGTGGTATGGTTTTAGTGTTACTTGTCAATCTCAACCCAGCCTGGTGTTAGTAGGACTAGGATAGATACAGTGACGTGTTTTAGGATAATAAATTAATAGTTCTTTTTGTCTACGGCAGTGTTTTGACAAAACTGTATCCATTGCAGGATTTTTTTGTCCTGTCTTTACAGATTCACAATATGTATTCATAAGAGTGTAATTCCTAATATAAATATGGAAAAGATCTCATAAGGAAGTTTATCTTTAACTCAGACGTTATATCATTAATACTTTAAATCTCATTAAACATTATAACCCAAGTGACACATCTTTCTTCTTGGGTGGAGACCTTAGTGGCCTGATGCCATCTTCATCTACTTATTTATTTATAATATCTTAACCTCAGATATCCAAAAATAGTTATATGAGGCCATTTATTTCTAAGAAATTAGAAGTTTCTCCTCATATTTGAATAGAGTCCACAGTGACTGATTCTGAGAGTTCTTAAAACTGAGGACATACACACTTCTTGTTTTTGCCAGAGTAGACTTCAGTACAAACGATAATTTTCTGAGCACATACTAAGTTTTGTACGCCGAACTAAAATGTTTAATGTAATAACCTGATAAGTATTATAACTCCATTTTACAGGTGAACAAAAATTTAGGCTAAGTCACAGTGTGCAGTGAGCGGTCAAGTTGGGAGTTGGTGTCAGCTGTGTCTGATACAAAACCCCTGTGTTGGGAACCACTCTGTTGTACTGTCAGCTAGTGGGAGGGCTCTAACTCTGTCTTGGTTCTTTTCTCTGTTTCATAAACTTTTTATAATAATAGTGTATCCATTTTATATTTCACCAATATCATTTAAAACATGGTGTAATTCAGTTTAAAAAGTGTGTGGTGTGAAAAATGTAACAACTATATGAACCTGAACACTGCAGCCCTGTGTTTAGCAATTAAATAGAGATGTTATAATAAATGCGTAAAGTAAAATGTAACAGCCAAATAAGTATTAAGGTTTCTGCTGCAGTTATTTTTCTTGGGAAAGTAACACCTACTGATATAAGATCTTTAGTCCAAGATTTCCAATTGATTTTCCTCTTCCATTGTCAACATGATTAGGGAGTTGTCTTTTGAAGAAGACAAGAAAAGCACACCCTTCATCTTTGTAGGCATTTATATACATAGAAAGGTTATAGGTGATTTTTGAGGAAGTTCAATAATGAAAGGAAGAGAGTGATATATGAGTGGCCTGGACGACTCAGCAGAAGTTTCTGATGATCCTGGGGATTTGAGCATCCCCCTACTTGCTCTACCCCCTCCCCATTTTTTCCCCTGCAGCACCATGATTTGATTTCACAAGCAGCTATCAACTGCAGGAGACAAATTAATTGTAGATAATTAAATCAGCTAATGTTGGGCTTGGAGGTTCTGCCTCAGTGGGTCTTGGGTAGAACCCAAAAATCTGCATTTTTAATAAATAACCTAGGTAAATTTTATGATTGGGCATATATGAGAATTCCTGGGCTAGAGTAAAGACTGGGAAAAAAAAAGATAAAACTGGAGTGGATGCAGAATGTGACAAGCCATGGGCTGGGATGTGCTGCTGTTTGCTGTGTGGAACAGATGATGGGTCTCTTTAGGCAGGGAAGCAACACTGAAAGTTGGTTTGGAAGGGATGGGAAGAGTAGGGGGAAGTCTAAGAGAGGAGATATAGATTTAAAGACATCTTGGTTGAGGTATTGAGGGTCTGAACTATGTGGAGGAAGGAACGTGAGTAAATGCCATTGAAGTGCTTAAATTTTAAGATTCTGCTAAATTGGTGGTAGAAGGCGAAAACATAGGTGGGAGAAAGAAAATAGAGTTTGAGGCCATACAAATAGAAGGATGATGGGAGGGGGTTATGTAGGAGAGAAGATAGGAGTCAAGCTTGGTGGCATCTGTTTGAGTTTGAAGTTGTATTGGGGCCTCCATTTGAAGGTATCTGGTAGGCTGATGAAAATGTGTAGCCCAGGAGAGGCTATGACTGAGGAAAGCTATATTTGGCCTTTTCTTACATGGAGGTAATTATTGACACTGTGTGACAGATGAGATTGCCAGGAGGACATTTACAGAGAAGATGGAGGAGTCCTGGGGGAACAGGACTGTGGGGTAGGTGTAGGGTAGAGAGAGCTCTAGAAGGAGAAATAGAAAGTGCTGTCCCAGGAACCCAAGAAGATCAAGGTAGTTAGTCAGCACTTCTTTATTGTGCAGAGAGGTAAGGGAAATGAGAATTTATAGTAGAACATTGGATTTAGCTCATATTTAATAGTAAAGGGAGAAATTGTAGAACAAGAGCTAATGAATAAAGAGATGATGAGGACATGCAAATGGATACATTTTCAAAATTTGATAGTAAAGGGCAGTAAGAGACACTCGTAGCTTAGGATGTGGGAAGATTCTTTTAATTCAGTGGAGACTTTTGTATATTCAAGAGCTCAATGTGGAAAAGGAGAAAGGTAAGTGAAGTAGATCCTGAGTCATGAAGAATTCTAGAGGGCATTTTCACAATGATAACTATTTACTTGGTACATATTTGTCATGTGTCAAGTGCCAGGACATCCCGAGGACTAGAGAGACAAGACTTGGTCTTATTCTACAAGTAACCCAAGAGAAGAATGCAAGTTGACTGGATGGATTGGAGCCTGGATGACTTGAGGGGTGGAGGTCCCACTGACTTGGGGATGACTGATGATTGAGCATTAGGATATAAGCTATGTTGGAATGGTGCATGGGCCACTGGGTGTAGGGTGGGAGAGGGCACAAGGTGATGTAACTGAGACTTCAGTGACAGAAAACATGGTGCTTTTATAGGACCTGTGGCAGTCTTTCTTTGCCATAAGTCAAGGAAGCACATCTTGAGTGGTAGATCAGCAGGACCAAATACTTGGAAATGTTTTGGAAGAGCAAGTGTTTGTATGATTGAAGTTGAGGGAAGATACTTGGAGGTCAGGTTAGAAGGGTGGCAGAAGCCAGAACAAAAAAATATCTGATGTGTCTTAATGAGGAACTTGGTTTTGTTTTTCCCTCTTCCTCTTCTCCTCCTCCTTCTCTTCCCCCAATTCTCTCCCTCCTCTGACTTCCCCTCCCCCTTCACAGTACTAGTGTAAAATGAGTAAGGATGTGAAAATAAGATCTTGATGGCAGAATGTTATAATTGTTGACGGCAGACAGATACTATTTTCATCTTACAAGCTTTTATGAACAGTTCTGTTTTATAAAAGAGGATTAACAAAATGCAAAATGTTATGGGCAGGAACAGGAGGGAGTTAAAGCTTGTTTCTAGCCTTTTCTAGCCTTTTTTTCCTTCTTTCCTTTTGAGCTTCTGTTGCATTCCTGCCACTCTTTTTGCACTTAGGGTAGTCATCTTCCGCCTCTGTCTACCACACAGCGGGACCATGGCATACTGTGGGGGTTCCATGATTATAATGCTGTACTGCCTGGGACTTGAGCAGTAGCTCGGCAGTTCCTATGTTGTCCTCCTCAGAGGATTTAGCCTCCAGTGGAAACAACCTTGTGGGAATTTCTTGTTTCCTTACATATTTGAGATTTCTGAAAGAATGAGACATTGGATGAAAACGTGGGCAGAAGGAAATGTAGAGAGATGAAATGGAGTAGAATAGGAATTGAAATGTGGAGCTCATGGACCTTGTGATGTAATCACTGGGTCTCCTTTCTTATCAGTTTAAATATGTTGAAATTAGACCCTTTACTCTTTCACATCAAAGTGTAAGTCTGTGATGTGTGTGTGCATGTTTTTTTGTTTTTCTAACTATATTATTTGACCCAAAGTGTCTGTCCTTTGCAGATGCAGGATAACGAAATAAATTAGTTACAAAGAGAACATGAGTTTAGTGGACCAATATGGACTTGTTTTCTTCTTTGAATTATTCCCAGCATGGTAGGATGTCAATACGTTGTCTTAGAGGCAGATGGAACCATCCATTTTGATCACAAGCTTTGCTGTTATTTGGCATTTCCTCTGTCTTTCCTCTGAGGATCTTCAGATGCTTAGAAGAAAGCCCAGAATTTTCTTGACACCAGCTGCTGCTTTCTTAAGCAGGTAGACTAAATTAAGCCCTTTATCTCTCTGTCCTCCTCTCTTTTAACCACAGCACCACATTGGCAAGGGTCCATGATGACAAGGGGTGGTAGTTTTCTGAGGATGCATACAATAAAATGCCTTTGAGTCACAGGTTGAGCTCTGTTGGCCCAGAACTTTCCTGTTCTTTGTGTTTTAGTTCAGGATTCATATATTCAACTAGTGTTCCTTCAGTGCATTGGTGTTAATGGTTTCTCTAGTGGATGCTGGTTCATAGGGGTGAACAGCTTATAAGAAAACAAGGTTTGCTGTTCATCCCAACAAATTTTATTTATGTTTTGGATTGAGGGATTATGGATATGAGGAGCTGTAGGGGTTTTAGGAGTAAGAGGTTTCTGAAATTGCCTTTTCCCTCGTATCCCTCTAGAAACACTGGGCTGTTTTGTCACTGGCCCCTCACATTAGGTGGGAGAAAAAGAAGTTCCCTTAAGGAAATCCCCAAATTCGCTTTGGCAAGTATAGGGTAAATGGAAATTGTCAGATTTTTCCACCCTCCTGCCATTAGCATCAGTGATAGACCCCTGAGGTCCTACACACATGCCTGATGGCGGGCCCTGAAATATGGTGTGGGCATGTGCAAGGGGGTGCAACTGGGCTGAGAGGCTGGGCATATAAGGGCGGTGTCATGGGGACACCAGCAGAAGCAGCAGCAGAGGTGACAGAGACCACAAGGGCACACCAGAGAGCCCAGAAAGAGTGAATATTTGCTGGGGGGCCTGGAAGCCTTCCAGCCTCCTGACCCCCTGACCCTCCAGCCCCCCTGCCTGCCATGTACCTGGTTGCTGCACTACAAATGATGTAAAAAGCTCAATAAAACCCTGAAAAAGCCACCGAGGGCTCCAGGACTCCTCTTTTACCTGTCTGCCCAGATGATAGAGAACCGGCCTTGTGCCTTCCTGGCACTACAGCAAGGCCTTCTTTGGACAGTAGAAAATGTTATTCATTCATGCAACAAATATATTTTTGGTACCGGTTAAGGATGCTCTAAATGTCAGGATTCAGAATAGATGGAACTACATCTTGCCCCTAGGGTATGTGTTCTCCCAAGTTTCCTTATGTGCCAGAATATTAATATCTTTGGGATTTTGTAGCAAATAGCAGATTAAAAAAACAACAGAATTCATCATTCTGTAAACATACGTGGAAGGACACAAATTCATTACCTGCCTAAGAAATGAAAAGGCAGAGCATTCATAATCATTAACTCCTATATTATATTTCCTGTGTATTCAAGTTTTTGATGATCATTTCATTGACTGGATCAGTTAGCTTCACTGGATCAATGGCGAGTCTTCATTTCAGAATTCGTTGCATAAAATAAAAAATGAAAAATATTGGGAATCAATATTAAACTAAATGCAGGTGAACATAAGTCAGTATTCTTGTTTCTATCCTGGTGTCAGTTTTAGGTTTTTTTTTTTTTTATTTGTAATTCTTAAAAAGTTTTTAGGCTACGAAAATCTTTTCAATACCCCCTCACTTATGGTAAAGGTATATTGTTTAGAAGGAGGAACTATTACTTTTACTTTGTTTTATACACTACCACGTTTGAATTTTTTAAAAAAGATGTATGTATATCTTTAATTTTTTAAATACTTGGGTTTTGACTGACAGTATCATATATAATAATGATTAAATGATGAAAAAGATGCAAAATAATGCAACTTAAAACGATGCAAAAAGAAATACTTAGTGAAGAAAACAGGAGAATTTTCCTTTAGTAAAACATTCTTGGTCTCTCTCCCTGTGGTGTATTTGGGTATTTTTTGTGGGTCTTTATTTCCTAAGCAGATTCCATTTTTGTTGGGTTTCCCAAGGTGGTGGTGTTGATTATATTCTTCAGTTAGCATAAATGATGTTTCACCAGTAAACCCCGAATCTTCATGTTGGATATCTTTACAAGGTCAGAATCTAGTCTGTATTAAGTTGTGGTATTTCATATTATCTTAGTTATTTCTCCTTTTATTATCCTTTCTGTTCCGCTTTCTCATTATATTTCATTTGGAGACATTAACATACTCCATTAACAAAAACTAGTGACTGCTATTATTGGTATTGCTCTTCAGCTAGCTAATTTGCCTTTTGCTTTCAACGCTGTTGTGAGCTTGCTGGATTTAGTGTGTGTATCAGTCAGGCTTCAACTTGAGAAACAGAATCAGCAGGAGATACATAAAGAGATTTAGTGCAAGAAATTGGCACGCATAATTATGGGGCAGCCTAGGCAAACCTGAAATACATGGAGCCAGCCAGCAGAAAGGGTAGATTGGATGACTGAAGCTGTTATCCACAGGTAAAATATTGTTTTCTTTAGAGAAGCCTCAGCTTTGCTCGGAAGGTCTCTCACCTGATTGGAGCAGACCCACCCAGATCATCAAATACAATTTCCCTTATTTAAAGTTAACTAGGGACTTTAATCATATCTGATAAATGCCTTCACACAGCCCCTAGATTAATGAATAACTGGAATGTAGCATAGCCATGCAGACACTTAAAACTGACCAACACAGCATATTTTTCTGTTACTGGTTGAAAGTCTTTTGGTTCTATGGTCAGTTATGCCACTGTCCAGGAGTTATATTTTTCTGGCTGTATATTCTTTTTTATTTCCCAACCAACCTGCTTCTGAAATTAAGTTAACGTTGAACTTGCTGCTATATCCCAAGCACCTTGCACTCTGCTCCAGTGCCAAACATTTATTTTCTCTTTTTTTTCCTCTTTTAGTTTTACAGGAAGTGCATTTTCTCATCTGTGTTATTTGTCTTACCAGGACAGAACGTTCCTATTGTTTTCTTTATTAGCTAAAGTTACAGGTCAGCTTGGCACCCATTCCAGCAGGAGCTTTAGTTCTTAAAGACAATAGTTGCAAAATTGGATGCTCCTATCTTGGCTCTTTGCTGGTGTCATTGTTCTTTGTCACCCTAACTTGGGGAAATGCCATATTGGAGATTTGATAGGACTAAAACAGAATAAGAAATCTAATTGCTTCTCTGTGTTTTGTGCTGCTGCTTTACTTGCTTCCTTCCAACTTCCAGAACATTCTCTTTCAAGATGTTGCCCTTTCATGTTGGATTTCCAAAGTTACAAAATTCCATTATCATTATCTGAAGAGCAACATTTATCAAATTTGATTCTTTGCACATTAGAAAATGTTAAAGTATTGCAAGGAGTTGCTACAAGTGTGTCACTGAACTAGCCCAGTGTTTTGAATTGTTATTAAATTATAAAAAACCTTTGTTTCTCTAGCATTTTATTCTAGTTGTCTACAGACCATTTTAATATCCTCATTCCTTTATTCTGTCCTTTTACTTTCTAGAAAAAGGGAATGCCAGATTTTAGCAGAACTAGATAAGCACTGAATTCTAGGAGGTTAAAAAAATGTCAATGTGAATCACTGGCAAAACTTTCAAGATTTAGTTATAACCACTTATCTCTGGTGAATAGAAATATACTTTTCTCGTTTTGGTGTTTTATTGTGCAATAAATGGTCAGATGGCAAAAATTTGTAAGTGTAATAAAACCTGAGTATTCAGAGGCCCTGAATATCCACAGTCAGAGAATACTGACTACGAAGTAAAAGTGTGACACAGAACCTGCTACCTGCTGTGGTAATGGATATCAAAGAGGACCTAATAATTTTCAAAGATTTACTTATTATGTAAAAATGAAAATGAAATTCAATAAATCACTTTATCACCATCTGCATTCTGCTGCTGCTGCTGATAGTGCTTAAATTTAGCAGCTAAGACAACAGTCATTTTATTAAATTTTTGTGGATCAGGGACTTGGGAGAGCCTTGGCAGGTGGGTTTTTCGTCTCATGGCTGCAGTGTATGCAGGTCTTCCTGCAGGTCAGTTCAGATCTTCTCTTTACGGGGCCTTCTAGCCTGGGCTGCCTCACAGCATAGAGGCCTTAGGGCAGTCACACCACTTATGTGATCACCACAAGTGTCTACTGCTGATATTTCAGTCATCAAGGTGAAGGTTACCTCACCTCTTCTGATTGAGACCCAGAATCCACACTGCTTAGTTCATTTGGTTACAGGTGAAGCCAAACCCACCCAGGATCAAGGAGAGACCATTGCATTCCATCACTCCATCTCTTGATAGTGGAGTGACAAAATTCCAGAATATGTGCAATAGGAAATATTGTTATGCTTTTGGAAAAAGCAAGCTGCTACAGTTTATAACCTCTGACTGCAATAATTCATTTCTCCCCCAGGTGGAAAATATGGCTTGAGTGTCCGAGACCTTGCATAAGTCTTTCCCCCATTGAGGTGCCAGGCTCAGGTTCAAAGTCAAGGACCTTGCCATATAATTGGGTCAAGGTATATGCAACACCTGTGAATTGAAGAGGCAAATGACCTCTCCTGATCACACCTAAAACACCATAAGGTCAGGCATCTCAATGGTCTGTCCCCAAAGGGGAGTTACACTAGTCCGTGGTAATTCTGGGATCTCGCCAGGTCCATACTGCCACTTCCTGTTCTGCTGTGCTCCATGACTCATTTTTTCTTTAAACCATCCTTCCTTGAGCTGGTGTTTGCACTGAATAAACTTCTCAGAATCCTTCCTGCCTATAAAAACTTGAGGATCCGAAGGTACTTTTCCTGTTATACTCTTTCTTTTAGTTTAGCATGACAGTAATTTCATAGTACAGATATCTAGAAAAGCTTTGTGGGTTTTCTGTGAATCTTAGTTTGTTCTCTCCTGCCTTGGACTCCCTGAGAGCCTGCTGGGGGACCACATCCATTAGATTATTAGAAGCTTTCTTAACTTAATGCAAAGTTTATGTAGGACGTGGCTTAAGATCATTAGGTGGCCTTGGGTCTGTTTGAAAGTGTCTGGGAGGTATCATCTTAGAGCTTTCTGAAGTTTTAACAAAAGGCCAAACAGATACACCCTGGATTAGATCCTTGCTCTGAAACCATTTCTTGATTTGAGAATTGTCTGATATCTGGAAAGGCTGGGATAGAGAAACAGCTTCATATTGAACTGTATGTTCTTCAACTCATCCCTCTCTGCTCCCATTTTATATCATAGATAGGGAGCAGAACCTTGGTGTCACTTTAAGCGTTCTGTCTGGAAATCGCCTTAGCTCAGTCAGTGAGTTCATTAGGTCCGTTTCTATTTCCCACTTCACCACAGATGTCAGTGTTGCCAGGCTCTGTCAGTGCATAGCAGGGTTCTCCAGGCCGCTAGCTCCCAATAACAGTGTTTTCCTTTTTCATTAAGTCTTCACAGACAACCTTCTTAAAACAATGATCCTTTTATTATCTTGTGCTGTTTTTGTGTGTCAGGAATTAGGGTAGCACTTGTCCTCACTCAGAGTGCTTCTGTGTTTCCTGTCAGAGTGGAGCTGAAGTACTTGTGCTAGGGTCCTGAGCACCGAGGAAGCAAGTCCCGCTGCCACGGGGCTTCTGTGACTGTCGTCTGCTTTCAGTTACTCAGTTTTGGAGTGTGAATCCCAGGCCAGTAGTAACTGGGATGGCTTATAATACTTTTTCTTTCTGACCTGTCTTTCTTTGTCACTCTTGGGACTCTCTGCTTTCAGGAATCCAAATTTGATCATTGTCTTTCTTCCATGCTTTCTCAAGAGCCAGTGTCTGAATCCTAAGCCCTCTGACTTGGTGTATCACAGAGGGTGTGACCCACAGACTGCATTTGTCCCACCGACACATCATTCCTTATGCTCTATAGACGAATCATTTTTAACTCGATATACTTGTTAACATTAAAAGTCAAGAGCAGTCACAGAAAAATAAAAATGATCTACTTCATCAGAAGAATCAGAAGATCTGGTAACACTAGGACTGACCTTCTTGCGTCAGCAGCCAGCTAATGCCTCACGCCCTCTATGCGTGGGACACGTCCTCTCTGGAACTCCCAGGTTGTCAGGGGAAATCTTTCCACCTGGCGCCTCTGCACTTTTGAGTCAGCCGTTCTTACTGTACAGGTTCTTCACACAACTCTTATAGCCTTATTCTTAGCTGTTTCGTATATCATCCAGTAGATGTAATACTGAGTTGAATGATCTAAGGCTGTGGGCAAAATATCAATTGGGAGAATCAGCAGGAGCCACTTGGATTAGAAGAAAAAATATAAGCAGAGAATGTGGGATAGTAGATCAGGCCAAAGTATGTATGTAATATGGTAGAGTGGTGAAAGTGTGTAATTTGTATACAACTGGATTATGATGTGTCCTAAAGGGATATGGTGGGAAATATGTTTTGAAGAAGTAAATTGGGGCTCAGGTATGGAGGGATTTGAATAATAGGGAATTTGGATTCATTCTGTAGGCAACAGTGAACTGTTTTCCATTTTTCAAGAAAGTGCTTCTGTGAGACCACTGGTGATATGAAGGATAAACTAGGCCAGGCATTAGGAGCCAGGAGGTTGATTAGCAGTTTGTTTTAATAGGAAAGACAGAAATGAAGGAGACCTGACCTTAGCACAGTGATAGCTGGGAAGGTAAAATGCAAAACACATAATGCTTGATAGATTTAAGTTTTGAGAAAGATGAAACGCGTTAATAGTAATAGCACCTGTTGTGTCTTGAGTGTTTCTTATATGCTAGGCATCACGCTAGGAGCTTTGTATGACTGTGCCCTTTGGCCAAGATGATGGGTGTAGAGGAAAGCTGGAGAATTTTTTTTTAACCCAAAATAGAATTTTGTTGTAAATGCACAATAAAATGGAGTTTTATTGTGATTGTGGTAGCAACAATTTACAGAAAATATGTGGCTGTTATGCCAATATAAGGTGAATGCTGCATGAAGACATTATATACAATTGTATATCTGTAGTGACATGCTTAGTAGAAATAATACATTTATGTGTTTCTGTTCTTCTGGAACTAGAAGGTACAAACAGAAATATCGACTATAGTTCTCTGTCTTTCAGATTTTCTCTCAGATCTTCTTTTAGATAATCAGGGTTCCAAATTATTATACACAAATCATTTTCAGTGACATTTTATGTTTACCAGCAATCGATTGACATCTATCTAATATATACAGGAAATGTGAGACTTTAGCTTCATGCTTTAGCTGGTAAGGATATATAGTTCCATTTTGCAGAAAGATTACCAGTTACAAAATTCTTGATCTTGTGGGCAAAATTTATCATGCATTCTTAATTATAAAGGAGATTTGAAAGTAATGTGATAACACTTTTTTACACAGCCATAGATTAAAAAGAAAGTGTTTCTGATCAATTTGAACACATGAACACAGAGAAAATAAAATATCTGCTGCCAACATGTGTGGTGCTGCTCAGTGAAATAAGCCAGAAGGAAAAAGAAAAAATATCAGATGGTTTCATTTATAGGAGGACTATAGGGAAACCAAATAAGGGATCAGGAAAAAATAATAATAATAAAAAAATTAACAGGCAACTATAAATCAGATACATTCTGCAGGGGAAGGGGGGAGAGGGATCAAAACAGGGTAGGGAAGAGTATGCGGGATCATGGTCATGGCTCAAGGGTGAATTGGTGATGGGAATTTTACAATGACTACACTTTAGAGGAGAAATACAAAAAAAAAGATAATGCAAAATATATAAATAAATTTTAAGAATTTATGCCACTAACTTATTAGTATAGTTACATATAACTATTTTAAATATCAATTTAACATTTTTATTTAGAATTTGACCACTTATTTTCCCCTCCTATCTTGTATTAAACATTACTTTATAAACTACTGGCTTGCAATATAGTCAATCATCTTAGAGTCAATTTTTGTATCATTTAACAATTTTTTGACAGGACATGCTCTTAACTTTTATATGCATTTAAAAAATCATTTTCCTCATGATGCTTTTATAAGAAATGCTATCCTAGGCCACATTTATCAAATTGATTATGGTATTTCTCCCCCCAGGACTGACTTCTCCATGTTTGGTACAGAAAAATCAATTAGTGTGTTGCTTTTAAAGGTGAAATTTGAGAGACTTTATGATGAATTTAAGACATTTGGCATTGTAAAGTAGTTATTCCCAGGAAAGACTACCGAATTAATGTTAAATGCCTTTGTCTAATTTCATAACGTTTCCATGAGCTGAGTCCTAGAGTCAGTAGTGTTAGCAAACACTGAAAACTCTGACACTCTGGCAGGGGGAGCATAGATTCTCTTTTGTACTGTATTCCAGTCTCTGTTGGGCAGATAGGCCTACCCTGCCAGTTTTAAACTATCACGGAAATCAACTGTCGTGCAAATTTTCTGAAGCTTTAACATTGGGTTCTCCTGAGCTAGCATGAGCCAGCTCCAGCACAGCAGACTCAAGGTTGACAAGACTAGAGAAGTGACAGGATGAGGCCAGGGGCAGGGCTGCAGAGCATTAGCAGGGGTGTTGGAGATGATGAACTGGAAATCGAAAAGTTGGAAAACGAGGTTAAGAGATGTTTCCACTCTCATCCGTTCAGATCAAGAGGGGACACCATGGAGAATGTGTTCGCTCAGGAGAGAGTGAGCTTGAGGCAAGAGTGTTTATGGTAAACACAGAACGAAGAACAGTAGCAGACAGAGGACAAGAGACATAGGAGAAAAGTTGTGAATATAGGTGTAGCGGCAGGAAAGGGGTGGCACAGGAGCAGGGTTCCGGATGGTTCTGGGCAGATGGGTCAAGAAAGGAGCCCTGGAGCCCTCGGTTGCTTTTCATGCTTTATTTAGTAGAGGTGGCCAGGTACATGGCAGGCAGGGGTACCAGGGGGCCTCCCAGCCCCCAGCGCATCTCACCCTCTCGGCTACTTCTACTGCTGCTGCTCGCTGGTGCTGCTGTCGGACTGTCGATCCTCGCAGTTCTCACAGTTCTGTCTGTTCTGGCGTCCTCATGACACCGCCCATTTATGCCCGTGTCCAACACAGGTGCGCCCACTTGCGCATGCCCACCCTGGAATGCTCGCAGCACCGCAGGTGTCCATCATCAGTGGTGGGAGGGTGGAAATACCTGATCAACCTTTACCCTACAATAGGTATGGAGAGATGTGAAGTAAGAATGGGGTTCAGTTTTGTCATTACGTAGCACTGTGGCAACAGAAAAGAGTGCTCAATTATGGTTTCGAAATCATTAAATTTTAAAGAAATAGAGAGTACTTTTGGCTTTGTGCAGATGGATACTATTTTGTATATGATTAAACAGTGAGGGTGGACTAAAGAAGTGAGGGCCCAGAAACTAGAGGCAATCTTTAGAAATGATGATACTGAAAGGGAAGAGTGATTGTTGAAGGAAGAAGTAGAAGGTGAGCACTTCCAGTTCCCTCTCTTGGTAGAATTATAACTGTAGGATAAGTGAAGTTGGTCAGGTTTTTTACACCACTGGTCTCTGTGGCTAGCACCTGTGGACTTGATCTTGTTAATGTTGAGGGCATGTGGGTGTGGGGCACGTGTGCCTGATTATGGACACCTGAGTGTGGTGTGCGCATGTGCAAGTGTGCACACCTGTGCTCAAGAGCTCAGGGATATAAGGACAGCAGAACGGCCCCAAGAGGAAGAGACCACGAGAGAACGCCAAGGAGAAGAGCATACAGAGATCAACGGGGGTGTTGCCGTCTCACTGCTGGCTTGTTTCCTGTTTCCCATTAAAAGCTATGAAAATGATGCCAAGGGCTCCAAAATTCTTAAGATTGTTAGAACCAGCGGTTAATCTACCTGGTCTGGGATGGTTGCAAAACAACAGGAGAGACTTAAACACGTTTATACTGGATGTGGAGGAGCCAGGGCCTGGAGGTAAGTGTCTTGAAGGAATGGGTGACTAGATAAATGAGGAGCATAGCAGGTGGTGTTGGGCGTGTAAAGGAATAGGAATCCATTTCCTTGCAGTAGGAAATCAGGCTAAGAGGGTTGAGAATGCAAAGTTAATTAGGCACAGAAGACTTGGGGGGAGGGTGTAAGGTGGGTGTATTTGCTGTTCTTCAGTAGCAGGTGACATTTGAAGTTATTTGAAGCTGGGTGAGATGGGACATGCTTTGGGCAGCAGACTGACAAGAGAACTGGGATGAAGCATGTTCTTAAACTCACTCTGTGGTATGAATCTGATTTCGTTGTGTGACTCCCTCTGCCTCAATTTTCCCTGAAAAAATGGAATAAAAATGATTCTCAGCTTACTATGAAAATTAGTTAAGATAGCTAACGTACAAAGAGCTTAGTAACTATGAGCACATAAATAACAGTTGCTGTTATGGACTGGGAGAAGAGAATAGGCTAACAATGAGGGAAATTTCCAGTGCAGCAGTTCTCGAACCTAAATGAGAATATGAATCACCTGGTGACTGTGTTAGAATGTTCTGCTTTAAAAGCATGTTGGGGTGGGACTGAGATTCCAGCGTTTCTAACAAGTTTCCGATGCTATTGTTGCTACTGGTCCAGCGACTACACTCTGAGTGGCAGGACTATGGCAGCACCGATGCCCCAGTGAGGAGTGGCCAGTGGTGAACTGTCACGGTGCCAGGCAGCCTGTTTGGGCCAAGGATGTCTGTCTGGGCCGAGGGCATGGGGCATAGGGTACTAATAATGCAGCATCAATAGAGTCAGCTGTGGGTTCCAGGCCTTTCTATAACAAAGGTGAAGCCAGGCGGGATGAATGGAAGAAGCCAGACAGAAAGGACCTCGGTTGGAGCACACACCTCGGACAGGCAGTAGATGGGGCACGTTGCTGCCAAAGCAGGTGGCGGTCACGGTGGTCAATGCCAGGGTGTGAGATCTTTACCTCAGAAATGTTACTGAGTCAAATTTTGTTAGCTTTTGATGATTTAGTAGGCTTTTTGTTTGCTTGGCAGTACCTCAAGGACATTGTAAATAGCAATTGATTAGAAACATTTTTTATGCTCTGGAATGCCTGCTAAGAGATAAAGTTGCTGGGTGTTGCTTTCTGCCAGTACGCCCTTGCTGGGCAGACGTGAGATGGGTGGGTTTCCCGGATCACTCTGGTTCAGGCTGCAGTCAGGCTGGCGATATTGTCAAGGAGAGAATCGGAAGTGGTGTGCAGGATTCCCAGTGGCGCAGAAAGCTTTTCCAAGGAGATTCTGAATTCTCACTTCTGGGAGAAACGAACTTGACCGTGGAAGAAGTTGACAGGTGCCTTGGCAGGAGGGGACATGCAGGATTGGACAAATGCTACTAAATCTTGGTCAGTATATCTTTGAGTCACATTCATTCTCTCTTCAGAAGTGTGTTAGAGAAACGCTTCAATTTCTAACATTTAACAACTTATGTAGAAAGCCCCCCCCCCTTTTTTTTTCCTCTCCTTCATGTCCTTCTTTTTGGGAGAGGGGGCTGTCATGGGCCAGGTGGGGAGCTGAGATCTGAGATGTTGTACAGAGGTCCTGGGTCCTGATACTTGGGGAAGCGCCGGCTCAGAGGGGCCCCCGCTGACAAATGGCTCCAAGCACTGTTTCCTTCTCCCTGCCATTTCCACTACTTGGCTGCCCCCTCCTAACTCTGCCTCTGACACCAAACCCCCCTTCCTTCACTGGCCATGGAGCAGCCCCCTTATTATCCGTCTGAGCAGAACTTCTTTTCATGAGGGTATCAGAACATAGGTTCATTTCCTTATTGAAAGATGCGTTTTGAGAAGGGAAGAAAATATTACCCATCAGAGAGATGGTATGAACAGAACTGTTCGATTGTATTTTATCCCAAGTCTTGGGAATAAATTTTGGTGAATGTAAAATTTTGTCTAATCTCTCCGTTACCAGCTCTGACCTGAGGAATTTTTGAGTTTACGACTACCTCTGTTGTGTAAATTGAGTTCATTTTTCTCTGAAACAATGGATTTGTTTTTTAAAGCCCCTAACAGAAAATAGAGAATAAAATTCATTCTCTTTTGGCTTTACTAAGTGGGTAAATCATTCAGTAGAATAAGAGGGTTGTAACAGTAATACAGTCAGTTCTGAGGGTGCCTCACCTCAGAACATTCTCTTCATTGTAGGATATGGGACAGAGAGGAGCTTTTCCACATCCTTTTTGAGGATTCTTCTATGTAAAGTGCTCTTCAGTTCCTACCTTAGAACCCCATTTGTTAGGCCGTGTAAAATTTAGTTGCCTTGGCTCTAACTGTAGAACTTGTTTCCAGTCATCCCTAGAGCATCCTACAAGGATCTGACTTAGTAAAATTGCTTTCTGGTCTCCACAGTAGAGGTCTGTGTCACATGAAGTACACCGTGGAACCTAGGTTTCACATTATGCTGCAGGTCTTTTCCTTCTA
The DNA here is from genome assembly GCA_019455555.1 of Galemys pyrenaicus. Taxonomy (NCBI): domain Eukaryota; kingdom Metazoa; phylum Chordata; class Mammalia; order Eulipotyphla; family Talpidae; genus Galemys; species Galemys pyrenaicus. Next base: position 16,754,823 of record JAGFMF010011870.1, on the reverse strand, counting down.
GTAACTGAGAGGACATTCTTAACTTGTATTTTTATTCCTGCTTCTTTGAAATTAAATGAAGGAAACGTGATTCAAAACGGGGCTGGGGAGGTCAGAAGGGTGGGATCTCATACACCTGCTACTACTTAGAGCTGACAGGCAGCCTCCTCACCAGGCCACAGGCTGCCCCCAGCTTGCTGAGAAACCACCACAAACCTCAAACTGAACCAACTTGTATTCTAAACAGTCATTTTGGTTTCCTCCTAAAGCCTAAAAAAAGCCAGCCTTCCACTTGCCTCCTTGAACTTGCCATAGTTCGCTTATTCTAGATTGCAATCCTTTTGCCATCCCCAAGTAAACTAAATTTGACTAGCTGAAAACCTTGTTCTTCATTTCAAGGTTGACACTGTTATACCAATACACTCGCTACCAGACATAGATTTTTGAATGTCCTTTTTGTCTTACTTTGGTTGACATTTATACATTTATTTGTTCAGCCAACATTTATTGCTTCAAGGTCCATCCCACCTTTTATTTCAATATCCGGGGCTATAATCCTGTACATTTTGCTTTATCTTTCTCTTTCAGCAAATAAAATTGAGAGAGGCAGCTAGGATTCTAAAATAAAATAGAAATGGAAGAAGATGGCCATTTTATTGTCTGTAGTTGGATGCTGCGTATAGAAAAAACTGACAGATCTTGTAAACATAGAGTAAGAGGGGAAAAGGGCATAAACTAAATTTTAGGGTGTGAAGCCATACTGTCTGACTATTTTCGAAAAGAAAGATTTCCTTAGTGTAATCTCCTGGGATGAGTACTTGAAGAATACTAATTCATCAACCATGCTTGCTTTTCACAGTTTCAGTAAAGGTAGAGTTTTGTTCTGTTTCTGATACACATTTTTCTTGGTTTCTCACTTTTGAGTAAATGGTATATTTTGTAATAGATGTGATTTAATTTTTTTTTAAAGGTAGTCATTAACAGATTTTCCTCTGTTGCTTATCACCATGATTAATGTTGCTTAAAAACTTATTGTATCAACAAAATCATTTTCTCTTTCCTTCTCCACTTCTTTGTAGTTTCAAAATGCACAGTCTGTTCCGAAAATCCTGACATGCTGTTCAGTGTTTTTGTCTTTGGTGCTTTGCCATTAAAATCACTGTCATTAACCCCTGCACTACCAAGGCCCTGTTCTTGTATGCAAAAAATAAATCTTTTTTTAAAAAAATCACTATCATTAGAGTAGGTCTTTCCAGTGACTTAGTGCAGTCAGAGGAAATATCTTACACCAAACACAGAAGGGATTTGCGAAGTGCTAAGTGTTTTGAAGGTGACGTAGTTAACAAAATGTGTTATTTTACAGTAGAGAAAAAATTTTTAATTGAAACTGAAATTATGCAAGAATTTTCAACTTTTCATATTGGAGCTAGAATAGTCTAGACAAGGAATGTCTTTTACAGGTTCCACATGGTAATGCAGTAATTAAAATCAAACCCAGTCTTGAGCCTGTGTTGTTCATGACTTCACACTGGTCTGATATATGTAAACACTGGCTTGACACTTAAATGTTCTGCTCTTTCCCTTAGGGTTAGTGAAGCTCCTATGAGAAAACTAAATAGTCTTGATTATTAAAAATAGTCTTTGTTCTTACTATTAGAGACCTCGCAGGACATTTCTAGACATTTATTTTCCAGTTATTCAGTGGCATAAGAAGACTTGCATTTGAATGGGAATCTGAGCATTTGAATGGGAATCTGAAGGCTTTGTTCCTTGGCTTGGTTTAGTTCTTACTGTTGTGTGCTCTTAGGTCTCTTCTGGAACTCTGTCAGCGCATCTGTAAAGTGAGGGGGTTATACTAGTTTCCGAGGTCTCTTTCCACTTGAAGGTTTTCTGAATAAGTGGGTCTTGGCAGTTACAGTCACATCATTGCTTTAATTGTATTTCAGTACATTTTTCTTTTTTAGGAAAATTACTTTGGTCAGAGACTCATTCTCAGTCATCCTTTTAAAAGGTTTGCTTTTTCAACTACACAGACATTTGGAAAGCATGCTCCATGGATTATACCTCTACCCTAGTTAAAAAAAAAATACAAATAATGGCACAGATCTACAGATCTTATTATGACCTATTTATATTATCTGGCAAAGTTGATGATTGTCTTGCTGTATTCCTAGTCTCATAAATGCTACAAGTCCCATAAATGCTAGAAGTTATTCTAATAAGGACAGTCTGATGCTGCTTATTTTGTTCAAGGAGGCTGATTAAAATCTGGAAAAAACAAGCCGGATGTCAGGCTCTGAAAAAGAAGGTGGCGACAGAAGGGTATTTAAATTTTTTGACTTAGATCACTGATACCTCAAGTCTGATATGCCTCATTAGCTGCCTGGTTCCACTGGTCTTCCCTCAATCAGCAGTCTGCTGCTTGCATGAATTTCCTGGGGCAGTCTTGAAGCCTACCATGTGGCCTTTTATGTGTAGTAATTAATAAAGTGTTAACCGAAGCAAACGTGAAAAATGAGCCTGATACTTAATGGCTTGCGTGCGTGGTACTGTTCCAAGATATTTTGTTTTACATGTGTTTCAGAATACACTGTAAGAACTTGGTGTCTTTGGGAAGAGGGTGAGTGTGGAAATCTGGTGGCCTTGCGGCCTTTGGGGATATCAACTGCTAGGTGTCCCTAAATTTAGAATCACTTAAATGATAACCCATGCAGCAGTGCCAGCGAATACTGTTTATATTCAACTAGTGAAGAATCGTGTGGTTTTGTTTTGATTTAGGTAAGAAGAGTTCCTGGGTCAAGTGGTCACCTTCACAAAACTGAAGACGGTGATTGGGAGTGGAGTGACGACGAGATGGATGAAAAGAGTGAAGAAGGGAAAGCAGCCTTTTCGCAAGAAAAGGTAAATGACATTGATTAATCAATTACTGTGTGATTTTCATTTTTATGGTGTGCTTGTATGTGTGTATTAATGGATATATGATTATTTTACAGTCGCGAAGAGTAAAAGAAGAAAATCCAGAGGTGAGTGGTGGTTATTTGCCACTTAAACCCCTCTCTTCCTTGATGATATCAGTCTGATCCATTTAGGGAAGAAACTTCAAAATTTTGTTCTCATTGAGTAGCAAAGAAGAAAACGTATATAGACATTGTAGGTCCTGATTCTGAGTTACTTTGAGCTGTATAAATGGGGCAAAGTATTTTCTGAGCCTCATTTTCCTCCTTCAAATGGAGACACAAATGTTGCTATCGAGGCCTGATGAAATCATGTTCATAAAGCACTCAGGGGCATAGAGTACTCAGTTATTTTAACTCTTTATATTACTGTCATTCAGAAAACATAGTAAGCATATAGGCAAAGTTTTTTTACCTAGATTTTTAATTTAAAATAAAGCAAGATGTTAAAATAATTAGAAATTCTAGTTGAATCTGTTGGTCTTGATTTTTAGATCTCCTGGGTAACTTAGGTCAGGAACTCTCTTTATCAGCTTCCCCTTTAGAACTGGTCACCTATTGATTAGCTTTCCCTCCTCCATGTGTTAAATTATCCTAATGCCTAATGACGAATATAGTTCAAAGGACTCACTAATTCTCACAGCAGAAATCTGAGCAGATTGAAATAACTGAAAATATTTTACAGTAATGAATGTGCACCTTGATACAGGCTCATTAGGAAAACACGACTTTAGGTTACAAATGATATGTAGCCCCACTTCTTTTTTTTTTTTTTTAATACATTTCCTTTTGACCAGTGGACCAAATCTTATCAATTTTAAGTGATACTAGCCAGCTAGATCTTTTGAGAGCCACATAGCCCTCCTATTCTCCTGTCCTCTCCTCTCTTTTCATCCTTCATGCCACACCTATAGGCCTTTCCAAGGGAATTTTCAGTCTTTCCTGCCTCCTATGGGTCATTCTGCTTCAGATCCTGTTTCCTCCTATGTTTATCACATGAACTCATCTTGCCATTTCTTACATGGTACAAGCTTTGGTCAAGGGAATTACCCCTCTGTTAGAAGTGATGAGCGCCACAGTAGTCACGTTGGCTGCACGGCTGTCCTGCTGAACTTTTAGAATGATCTTAGCCAAGTCTTGTGAACTCTGCCCTCATCTTGCCCACTTCACCATTTCATCTAAAATACAGAGTCAAGGTTTTTAACATCTGTTTCTTAGAGTATCTCTGAAAACATCATTCTACTTTCAAATGGAATGATATAATTCCAGTAGCATTATTGACTCAAAACTAATTTATTATTTCACAACAGGGTATCATCATTGGATGATTTTCACTGGTCCCTGTCTTGTTCAGACTGAGTGTGGGTCTTTCCTCATAAGGAATTAAGTTTATTGTGACAGTATCTTACTATGTGCTTGTTAAAATTGCTCTGATTGGCTCTTTGGCCGATAGGTGTATTTTTTGAAGCAATATTTTCTTCATAGACAGGGAAGAGTAACGTCAGTTGATCATGAAGCATCATTGAATTTCTTGACTAGGATTTGAAATTTCGAGCAATTCACTGTATCTAGACTCATTTGATTTCCCAGTGGCATATGTCTGTTCCCATACTGGTTTATAATTAAGGAAGCCTACAGATAGGTTTCCTAATCTTACCACATTGTTGCTGTAGATTTACTTCTCAATATTTAACTTCTGTATTGTATTACAATAGGATGGCTTGAGGTGGTTTTCTTAACCACTTTCTTTTTTGTGAGCATTTAGGTTGCTATGCAGACTGAATCCCATTAACATTTTTGGGTGACATTTTCAAGTGCACATATGCAAGTGAAGTATCGGTACATAGAATTGTGATTGCTTTGTCGGAAATGTCTGGTGACTTTGAATTTTTATAGCTGCTATCAAAAGTGGTACCACTTTAAGTATCTTAGTTTTATTTGTCAATTATGCTTCAATAAAGCTGGGGGAAAAAAGACTATCAGCATATATACAGTCTCTGTCAGTGTACCTTAGTACCTTTAAACATCTTTGAGGAAGAAAATGCTTTTCTGTGCCAAAGGCACATTTAAATGCCAGAATGTTTACATTTTAATAAGCTTTTCAATAATGGTTGTCATTTAAATTGCAGTTCAGTTATTTACCTGACTATAAGCCACAAGGAGACTGGGACAGTATTCATGTCTGCATTCCCTTTGCATCTAATAGACATTCTGTACATGTGCGTTAGTAACATGAATATCCACACTGTTAACAGACTTAACAAGTGTGTGAATAGGCATATCATATTTATGATAGTCTCAGAAGTGGGGGATAGAGACAGAAAACATGTAATGGAGGTGAGGTTCAGAAAAAACTTAGTAGTCCCATGTTTGGACAGAGTAAGTTGGCACAAGAAGAGGGGAATTTTAGAAATGCTTTCTTTGTGAGGGGTTGTTGGCATCCCGGGAAATATAAGGCACAATGTCCATACAACATTAGTTGGGGAAGATTAAGAAAGTCACTGTGGAGTATAGGTCAGTGGAACTCTGGTTACTTGTGCCTGGGACTGGGCCATAATTGTAGATCCTCCTATGTCTGAAAGAAATTCAACTGTAAACTGTAAAGTTCCAGAGTTACACCATTTATCTTGGGATTCCTACCCAAAGCGATTGAGAAATGTGTGCTATGTTTCTAACTTGATTGTTTTAGAAATATTCTTGCAAGGTACTCTTCACCCAAAGTTAATTAAAAATTTGTAAAATAGCATTTATTATTCCACTTGGATGGTGTAAGCCATTGGAGATTAAAGGTTGATGATGTAATGGTACTATTAATAATACAGTTAGTTAACAGAAAAATAGTTACTATGTACCTGATTTCTACATGGAACTGTCTTTGGCACCCTCCTATTGTGGGGATCATACAAAAGTAGATCCTACTCACTAGAAATTTTTCACGTCATTGTGGTGGTGTTTGTAAGGACTGACGTCCTGAGGTAGTTTTCCAGATTACATAGCATCTTCATTTACATAAAACCTTCAGCTAGTATCCCAATGTTGATCTTTTTGACAAGTTATAAGGAGAAATCTTTTTTGTCAGACTCTAAAAGAACACTGTAAATTTTGAAACATTTTGGTCATTTTTCTCTATATCCTAATTTTCTGTTTGAAAGTGAAATTGACTATTCATTTCACAGAAGATATTTGCTAAGACTTCTATTAAACATTGTTTTTGCAGCAGCCCCGCCCTTAGGTGGTATTACAAAAAAAACAAAAGGTTTGCACCCTGGCTCCATGTCGGAAAACCTGAAAGCTTTAGAAGCGCGGATGATTTGATAGTTAGGAGTGATGTCTGGGCTACCTTTTTAGAAAGCTGCTCACATGATTGTGATACGTGGCTAGAATCAAGGGAACTGACTCAGAAAGCCACACAAGTCCTCCTGAATCCAAATGTCCAGTCTAACATCCAGGAAGAGTACGTGCTCAAGATTTCTGAAGATTTGTTTAAAATATCAGTTGTCTTAAAAAATAGAAACAAGACATTTCATAGCCCTTGGAAATGTTCAATTTAATCAAGACAGGGCCACTTGGGCCTTAAAGGTAGAATGAAAAGTTTTGTTAGTCTAGGCTAATTGTGAAATGTTTCTCTTCCCCAACGCTGAGATTTTGTTCTGAGAAATACGTTTTTGGGGTTTAGATTGAGTTAGTTTTAATAGCCATTAGATAACAGAGTGAAAGCTAAAGGTATTGCTTATGTGACTCATCGCTGTTGTCTGCCAATTTGTTCAAAATGCTGTTAACTTTTAAAATTTATCGCTGATGACATAAATTGTGTTTTCCAAATGTCAGCTCTCACAAATTTGTCTTACAGATGGAAAGATTTGATATCACCCCTTAAGTTTATTACACTTACCTTAGAATCACAGGTGCCTTTATAGACTTTTATAGTAACACTTTCTAAAAGGTGTTCTTATTGGAGTTGACCGCTGTTCTGACTAGTTGTGATAGTTAGATTTGTGATCTGAATTCTTCTGTATTTCTGAAAATAAACCTTTTATATTGGAATAATATTAGATTGACATGACAGTTGCAAAGATAGTACAGAGTCTGTATTCATTTATCACCCAGGTTCCTTCACTGTTTATTTCTTCTGTAGCCTGATACATTTGTCACAACTGGGGAGCCAGTGATGCTGCATTATTAGCAGATAAACACCAGTGTATTTGTGCTTCATTAGTTCGTCTGGTGACTAACAACAACCTTCTAGGATCCAATCTGGAATGACGCATTACATTTAGCTACAGTGTTCGTAAGAATAGAAAATGAGATTAGGCAGAGATCTATAAAAATTGGGAAGCAGAAATTCTCCTTTTCCTTGATCCATCCTGAGATATTTTCCTTTTTTGCCTTATTCTAGAGCTCCAGCATGGCATATTTCCAGGATGCCATCCAACGTTTATTTTTTTTCTCTCCTGCTTCTATCCATGCACCCATTCTCTCACATTTCCTTGTTATAGCAAACTGTTTCAAAGGGGAAAAAAGTCACCCAAGAGTAAGGGAAGGGGGCAAGAGATGGATGCTCCCTAGAGGAAAAAAGTCACCTCCAATAAAATGCCACTAAGGTTTCTCAGAATATAGCAGTTCTGTGACTAGAAATAGGATGTGCTGTAAGTACTGATATGCCTTTGGTTCTACCTCCAATCTTAAGATTGAGGAAGCAGCTGAAAGATTGTTTGGTGTAAGCCCAGAGCCCTTCACTGATCAATGAACAGGTAGTTTGTTCTTCTGCATAGTCATTTTTCTGCCAATAATTTACTATGAAATGTTTTCAAAAATATAGCATCATTGAAAACATTTTATAGTGAACACCCACATACCTATCAGCTAGGTGCTACCATTGACCTTTGTTTAACTTTAGGATCCTGCATCACTATGCATTGCTTTATCGCATGCCTACTCATCTGTTCATTCCTCAGTCCATCTTCACTTTTTTGATGCATTTAAAAGTAATTACAGGCAGTACATTTCCCCCAACATAGTTATTTTGGTAGAAGAACAGAGTAAGAATTGCATGCTTTTAAATTTTAGAAAACTCTTGCCACAAAGAATTTCCAATGACTTCTGATTATTTTTAAATTGGTACTACTTTAGAAATAGGAACTCCATTTAGTTTTTTTCATTTTTGTTTTCCTTTGACTTTTCATCTTTCAAACTTGTTCCAGGACACAATTCATAAAATTAGGACTTGAAGAAAATAGTTTGAGTAACATAATTAGGCTTGAGTTTTCACCTTTGAGAGAAAAATATAACCATTCACTTTGGCATTTCTTTTGGGGGACCATTGATTAAAAATCCAAGTAACCTAATATATTTTTGAAATCTGAAAAAATTATTCAAGAATAATTATTCAAGAATAACAGGTTTTACTACAAAGGATGTTTACAAAACATCCTTTTGTTAGGCATTCCTTCAGATGAAACATGCAACAAGAAAAAATGGTCCTAAAGTGTCTTTTGATAATCAAATTTAAAATAGTAACTAATCCTTTCTCTAGCTCAGTGCTTCATTCACCACATACTAGTTAACGATAAGATTCTCTTATCTACTTCCATGAAATTCTGAATCATAGGTTGAGTTGGGGCCCAGTCATTCCAGTGCAGATAGCTAAAGGACCACGTTTTGGGAAAGACTGCACTAAAAATTACTTCAATTATGTAGTTTTTGCTGTGATAATTGTACTTAGTATAACCACACTGACCTCACCTTGGTTTTCTTAAATGCTTTCATGGTGACTTTCTTCACAGATGGTGGTGAATGCCAGCAACATACCTGAGCAAATACAGTCCCTTTCTGTGCAAGACTCTCAGGTATGGTTTCCTGCCAGTCATTTTATGTTTGAGGTGCTTTACAGACAGATTTTTAGAAAAACCAACATTTTAGCAAGGTAGGCAGTTTCAGGGTAGTGCTTCCAAATCAGGGGCTCGTAAACTTTTTTTTTTTAATAGATACGGAGAAAAAGAGTACTGTTCGCATTGACCATGATTTCTGGGACCTCCAACCTTTAAATGATAGGTTCAATAGCAAGAATTGATTACTAGACTGCTTCTGAAATTGCTGGTGCTGTGTGAAGTAAGAAAAGGAAAGAAAATGACTCTCCATTCTGTTAGATTCGAGCAACAATTGATAATTGATACTTGGGTTTTGCTCCTGGTTGGATTTCTATAAGCCCTTTTCATAATTCTTCTATCATTGAATTTTATGGACTGATGGATATCTACAACTTGGCTTGTAAAAATAATAGTCCAGTGACTGTGAAATGCATTTATATTAAAAGTTATATGACAGAAGACGTGTGCGATCAATCATGTTAGGTGGTGATGAAAGATCTGAACCATTTAGAGGAGGGGTGTGTGTATATTAGACTATAGTGCAGTGGGCCTTATTCTAGTTTTGCTGTATAACAGGCAATACAATAGGCTGTATAATTTGGCTATACTATCAAGCGACACCAACCTTGGAATCATAATCTGTTTTCAAAATCTGCATATTCCATTCAAATTTGTTTCTCTTCTACCTGATCCATAGTTTATGAAACTACCAAGGACATTGTTAGAGTGACAGGATTTCATGGTTACAGGAAGTCTGAGGTTTGAGGACAGATATCTAGTCCTTGAGGCTTATTTTATAGTTCAGGAAGCAAAGAATTGCCAAGGTTAAGTGACTGGCCCCAATCCACGCAAATCGTTTTAAGCAGAGACAAGGTTCAGTTTAGATATTTTACACTGTGTAGAGCAACTCTGGAAAATTCCTTGAGATAAACTGTAGGGTTGGTTGAATGACAAAAGACAAATTAAGGATAATGAGTTAGAAGGCAAAGAGTAAAGGAAACAGGAAAAAGGATTTAGATAACAATATACTATAACATGCTGTTTATGCAGTAAATTTTGAGGCAGATATTGCTATTTTATAAATGAGAAAATAGACTCAAGGAATGACTTGATGATGGTTGTGTAGCTGGTCAATTGCAGAGCCAACATTTGACCTGGAACATCCCTTATTTCTCTTACCCAATGGGAAGGTCTGCTCCTGCCCAGCAATTTGCAGGAACATGGAGGGGATATGTGGTGCAAGCTTTCATGGTTGATCTGTATTCAAGGAAATAGACTCTGGGTGAGAAAGGCAGGGAAGTTAAACAATGGCATGATCCTCGGGTTTTACCTTTCTCCATAGCTTGAGGTTTACGGTACTAATCTTAGTGTGTCCCCACAGCCCAATGGGTATGGTTCATAGCTCTAGTGCAAGGTACCCCTTGCACTAGATGGGTGACTGACCCATCTCTGAATTTAGTGCAACCTGCTAATTGTTCCTAGTGCCCATGCTATGACTGAGGCTTTCTGTGTAGAATGTGAAATATTTGTATCCACAATTGTGGAAATTAGGCATTATTCTAACTTTCATACAAAGGTGTTCTGAGGCTAAAGAAAACCTGCATACAGAAAGACCTAGTTTGAAATTTCCAGAAAGGACTGTATGAATCAAGGATTATCATTTTATTCCTTTGTTTCCCGGTAAAGTTTATAACCTTGTTTGCTGTTTTGTTTTTGAAGGGCCTACCCAATGCTAGTGAAGACTACAGAGAAGCTTCTTGTGCTGTGAACCTCGTTTTAAGATTAAGGTAAATAATATTGTTTATTTTGCTATTGCTTTTATATCTTACAATAGTCTGAATCTCCTTCATTAACTTTTCATAATATTAGCATAAAATTGTTAACTTACTTGATTTCCCCAAAAGGCCCTGTGTGCTGTATTCCCAGGATTAATTGCTCTTTTCTAATTGCTTACTAAAGAGTAAGAAAGAAAAGTGCCACGTGAGTGTGTCTGCAGGCTCAGTGTACCCTTCATTAAGTTTTTTCCTTGCCTTTTCTTTCTTGGATTTTTTTTTTTCCTTTTCTACAATGTAAGATCACAGTAAGATATTTTTAATGAGTTTCTTTCACACTTCAGCAGTCAGTCTCTGACAGAAATAAACTATGCTTGTACTACAAGTTGCCTGTTCAGAACATTTTTCAGTGGCAGGTTTGATCAGCCACTGTGGAGAAATGACAGATATATTTTGAAAGAACCCTCAGTCTTCTAGGAAATAGTTAGAAATATGGTGCTCGGCAGTAGCATCTCCATATCTAGTAAACGAGAACTCCCAAGAATTTTTTTTTATATGGAAAGGTTCATCTTAATGTGTATTCTTTGTTAAGAATTTGGTGTCTCAACACAAAAGAAAACCACTTAAGTCTAACTAAGTAGCTGAGTTACCAGGCCAATCAGAACATCACCTTTTAGAATGCATTTTAAAACAAATTAGACATGTTTTTTCTTTCATAGCTAAACCATAAGGTTAAAGGTCCATTTTCAGAGCTATGAGGGTCAGTTTTCAGCTTTCTGAATTATTAGTCTGTCCAGGTAGATAATCATAGCTGTATCACTCCTTCTGATGGTCGTTTACAGCTGCAGTGCCTTTTCACATACTTACCAAGGGAACCTCATAGCCATCTTTGGTGTGATTTAATTCAGAATTGATTTCCCAGTCAAGAAATAAAATTATTACAAGACTATTTTCATTATATTTGAAAGTAGTCTAGACACTAAATTCACTAATTGTGAATTTAATAATCTGCAGAGTGTTACCTTTTTGTTGAACTCTGGAAGCAGGTACTGATTTCACTTGTTCATTTATTCATGTGTTCAGAGCCTGTATTTATGCAAAGCCCATTCCATGCTGGACTCTGTTTGTCATTGGCATGCAAGATGAGGGAGACTGCAGAGGTTACAGTCTATCCCTCTGAGTGATGCCGTTTTGGAAGTGACCTTTAGAATCTGGTCATCCAGTTCTCTATATATGCAGGAATCTTTTATCTCGTTTCCCTGCTGGATATTTACTTAGCCTCTGTGCATGCTTCAGCTCATTTTTCATGATCGTCTGTATGATACTGAAAAGTTGAAAAACTCTAATTGTTATGGCTCATCTTTCTTCTGAGGATTCAATTGATCTTCCCTTTCTGGGGTCTGATGGGCTCAAAATTCTGCTCCTTAGAACAAATACCAGACTCTGGATACAAGTCTCCTAAATAGTGAGTTAAAAGGCATATTCCTGAGCCTTACCAACAGATGTTTTCAATGAGAGCAATATGGAACAAATGCACTTCCTCATTTTTCCTGACAACCATTTGTATTTCACAAGGCTTGTTCTTAGGCAAAGCAATACAAGTAGTTTTACCTTTCCTTCTAATAATAAGTTCTACATTTTCCTCACAATCCTCATTGTTCACCTGTTTTGTTTTTTTTTTTTTACATTTTTCTGCTGGTTCTAAATGACTATTTTCCTGTGCTTGTGACTTAGATTACTAGTTCTGTAGGATGCTCCATGAAGAAAGGGTTCCATATTCAAAAAAATTAAGAAAGCAAAAGTGCATAATAACCATTTAGTGTAGACGCATACACACACACAGACACCACTTTTTTGAAAATCACAAGGAATATTCAATGTTCTAAAAATTTCTAGTGGGGAGGAATTTATTAAACTTTGTTTATTCCAAATGCTATCTGGCCTCAGAATTCATCATAGAATTACTTTCTAGATTAAGATGGTCACTTTATAGTTTATACTGATTGCAGGACTCAGATGTGATCTGAACAGGCTGCAGTACAGTATTAAGATTGGGTGATTATTTTTTTGTAACTCACACTATTTTCCTAACTTAGCCCAAATTTTCACTGCCTTTTGAAATATCTGTGTAATTTGGTGACAAATTTAGCATTACTGAACAGTCAAACATGATCTCTGATTTTTGTTTTTTTTCCATGTCATAGGCTACCAAGTCTAATTTTGAACTGCAGTTTGTGTTTTAAAACTGACTTCACGTTTATCATGTTATGACTCATTGCTTAGTTTTGACTCATTGTTTGCCTATCATATATTTCAGTCATGAATGTTACATATGTCATATTAGTTACAATCACTTGTGAATCTGAAGTGTACATATCTTTTACATTTTTATTTTAAAACATTGATTAACATATTAGCAATACATATAAGTCAGAGGCTTCAGGCTTTTATAAAAACTGCTTGCTTTCTGAACAGCTTTCAATAACTAACTAGTATTTCTTTTTTTTTTTTTTGTACTTATTGTTGCTCAATCATAAACAAATCCTATTGACTCTCCTGCCTTTTAGTGGACATTTAATTATTAAGAAAGAAATCATAAATAGATCCATTAAAAGTGTTGCTGAAATTAAGACACATTGTGGTGCTTTCCTGGATTTAACTACCTGGGGATGCTTTCAAAAAATGGAAATGAATTTCAATATAATTTATTTTCAGTGAACATCTGCTGATGCCTAATTGTTTGTATGCATTATGTAATTACATTGACAGAAAATATATTCACTTAAAAATATTGAGCACTTAAGATGTACATGGTACAGTTCTAGGTGTTATAGAATAGTGGAAAAAGAAATAACAAGTTCTTGCTCTTTAGTAGCTTACATTCTAGACGAGAAAGAAGAGTAATCCAGATAATCAATTTACATATATATCATACATGTTTCTTAAAGAAAAGGAGAATCAAAAGTATGAGGTGGTATTATTCCATACGAAGGAAGACATACTAGTTTTCTATGGCTGTGTGACAATTTGGCTCATACCTAGTGGCTTGAAATGATGGCTCATTTATTATCTTGTAGTTTTTGGAGGTCAAAAGTTGGGGCAGAGCTTAACTGGGTCTCTACTCTCTCACAAGGCTGAAATGAGCTCCAGGTCTTCTTCCAAGCTCATTTGGCAGTTCACAGAATTCATTTCCTTGGAGTAATGGACTGAGGCTCACAGCTCCTGCCTGCAGGAGCTGCAGGAGCTGATACTTAAATAGTGATACCACTCCACAGATAGTTCACAACATGACTTTGCTTTTTTCAAGGATAGCAGGAGACTATCTCCCTCCCAACCTCTCCAAGGTCTCAGTCCCTCTGAAAGGTTTTTTCACCTGATTAAGCCAGTCCTATCTAGGATCATCTGTCTCTTGATTAACTAAAAATCAACTGATTTAGAGCCATGATTACATCTGCAAAATTCCTTCACCTTTGCCATATAACATAACTTAATTATGGGAGTGATGGCACATCATATTTTAAAGTCCTGCTCACACTCAGGGAAGAGAATTATACAGGGCATGTGCTCCAGGGGATGAGAATTTTGGAGGCCATCACAGAATCTGATATACCATCAGGCCTTTCTATATAATGTGGTATTTGAGTAGGCCCCTAACAGAGGTGAGAAACCAGTTGTGAATTTGTCTGGAGGAAGTGAGTTCCAGGCAGAGCAAACAGCTATTACAAATTTTCTGAACATGAAGCATGTTGTAAACAGTTATAAAATCAGTGAAGGAACCACTGTAACCAGAGTGGTAGGGCCAAGGTCAGAGTTAGCAAGTTGAATCATGTAGGATCCCATAACCCACGGTGAAGACTTGGATTTCATAACCCATGGTGAAGACTTGGATTTCACGGTTAGTGGGTGAGAAACTATTAGAGGTTTGTGAGCAGAAAAGACATACAGTTTAATTTTGAAAAGAGTACTGTGATTAGTTCATGGGGATTACATCACAGGAGGTACAAGTGGAGAATGCTGGCAGGCTCTTCAGTGACGTGTAGTGCCCAAGGACATGACTGGACAGATGGGGAAGTGCACACTGACTGGATTCTAGATTGGAAGGGCAAGAACTCAGGTGACTCAAGATTTGACCCTGAAAAATTTGCAAGAATTCAGGTGAGGAAGACAGAGTTACAAGTTGGGGGGACAATCAGGAATTCATTTAAAGAATTCATGTAAAGTTTGAGTTGTTGGACATGGTGATGTCAAATTGGCATTTAGGTATATAAGTAGACTTCAGAAAAGATGTGTTTCTAAACTGGAGGTAGATTTGTCTACCAATATATGGTATTCTTAAAGCTGTTAAGTTAAATGAGATCACTTAGGGACTAGGTAAGGGGAAAGGGAATGACTCTGGTACCCTCTCAGCTGGTGCATGGCAGAGGGGCAAACAACTGATTGATAAGGAGAAGTGGGGAGGTAGGGGAGAATGTGGTCCTCATGTATGTAAACCAAAAGGGTGCTGTCTCAAAGGAGTGAAAAGTTGCATCAGTTTCTAGTAGATCAAGTATGGGAACTATGAATTTACTGCTATATGGAGCAATATAAATCATATTTTTGACCTTGGCAAGAGGTGTTCAGTAAAGCAAGGGGGAAAAGCCTGACTGAACTTGGTTAAGGACAGAGTGAAAAGAGTGATCACACATGAGGAGACTGTTAGGTAACTTGTAGGTCACAGATGTTTCTTGCTACCGATTTGCTACAAGGGAGAATAAAATGTGGGGTTGGTAGCTTAATGAGAATAGGAAGTAAAGGGATTTTTGTTCATAGGTTAATTGAAGTGATCTAATAAGAAAGGGAAAAAGGAATGAGAAATGGTCAATTCAAGATGGTCCTGAGATGGGTGGGAAGGGATGGTAGACCCTGGCATGCCTGCAGATGCCAGCCTTAGGAAATCAGTGGAGCTGGCTGCTCGTGTGGGGAAGTCCTTTTCCATTGTTTTTTTTTTTTTTTTTTTTTCCCCCCAGTGAAATAAGTAGTGTCATCATTTGAGACTGAGGAAGGGAAAGGTGTTCAATGTTTGAGAAAAAAGGACAAATAATTGTGTAGAAGAGAACCAGTAAATTTAGCAGAAAAATACAGTAGGATGAACAGTCTGCACCAGTGATCATTGAGGCTAACAGTTATGACTTTAAAGAGTGATAGCATATTCTTGAGATAGTTAATATCCTGATGTCCTGGTCTCTCTCTCTCTCTCTCTCTCAGCAATTTTTGAAAATGCTCATGGAGGATTCTAAATATACTCACAGGCCTACTTTGAGAATCCTGGTTTCAGTCATAAGCAAATACGGTGATAGAATTGCCTTGCCTTCAGCCATCCCCTTGGTGTGTGGGGTGGCAGCTTCCTCCTCTTCTCTCACTACCAGCGCCCCCTCATCGGTCTGACTTCCTTCTCTTAGAACCTTTAAAGCTGCATGCTCTTTGGGTATTGAAAGCCTGTCATCCAGTGTTGATGCCTGCCATGCAATTCCTTCAAGTCCCATTCCTTACTTGAAATTTACTCTGAGTCATTTGTATCACAGGCGAGCTCCCCTCTATACCCATGTGGCAGGAAGCTGGAAGATTGCTCTGGTCAGATTTCAGAAAACTGGTACTCTTCTTTGCACTCCCTCTCTCATTCCTTTCCATCTTCAAGTCAAGTTTCTGATATATGTGCATGCATATATAAACACACAGCACACACATATACACCCCTGTAAATGCACATCATACACACAAACATGCACACATAGCCCTCTTTGTGAGTGGTCTAGACAGCATGCCTCATTCTGGTCCTGGGAAATGGTACGCTTACCTTTCTTGTCTTCTGGGCACGATACTTACATGTATTATGCTCTACAGGCTAGTGGGTAGAGACTTCAGTTCAAGTTGACCTTTCATCAGCCTTTAACTAATGCTGTATGGGTGGCTGCCCTCTCCACCTCTTGGAAAGGTTACTCCAACTTTCTTTTTGACATAGCATTTACAGACCCACCTGCCAGATAGATGACTTCCTGCGCCCCCCCACTCTAGCCCCCAAGATGCCAGCTAAACCTCACCTTCATTCTGGAAGTAGGGAACTGGGAAATATTTTACTTTTCAAAATGTCATTCTCCAAGAAAAGACAAATTTATTGGGTTCACAGGTATTTTTGTTTCTCCATTCTTCATTTCTGGTGGTTATAGGGAGACGAAGACTAATGGGGCTAAAGGCTAATTCCTTCCTTAATGATAAATATGTTGCTTTAAAATTGACTTGTTAAATGTAAAGTTAGAGAAAAGGATTAGAGTTTGGGTCTTAATGTTATGTACTAGGAATAGTTAAAATGCAGAGTTTTCTTTTTTTTCTTAATGTATTTTCCTACAAATGTTCTGTTCTCATTGTGTGTTTTGTAATGTTATCGATGTTATCAAAAATTGACTATCATAAGTACAAGATAGCGAATCCTCTTCAATATATTTCAGGAAATAAATACCAAGTGGGCCACTTCATAAATTATGTACTATCAGTAGATAGTAATACAATTTCTGGTTTGAGTTCAACATTGTACAAATATTTTGCCATTAGCATATTTTTTTAATAAAATAAGTCATGTATTTGACATTAAACTTTTTTTTAAAGAATCAGGCTCAGTGATTTAGAAAACTGATAAACTTATCAGTTAAATTGCTACTTCCTTTGTGTTGGATGCTGTTTATACTTCCACAGCTTAGCCTTATGGATTTCAGTTTTGCTGAAGGCAACCTTGACTATTGTTGTACATTGGTGCTCTGCAGTAGTTTAGCCTATGGGTTTGCTCATAATGAATTTCCCTTGTCATTACATAGTAATGTCTTTAGACCTTGATGGACCTGTGAAAGACCCCAGATCAACAAAGCAAATTTCTTGCTTGTAAAGAAAAGTGATATCTGGAGTAGGATATTTTAACAAAAATCCTTTAGTGTGACAATTTTATCTAATTTGACTTATTTTAGTTTGTCTATTGAAGGTGAACTTAGCGGTTGGTAAAATCTAGATCTAAATTACGATTTCATGAAGAAAGCTGAAGCTGATAAAAACATTGTTGATCACTAAGCATCAGAATGCTTGAATTCTAATTCCATTTTATCATCATTCAGGAAGGATTAGAATTCTTAAAGGCCTACAAATTGGGGTTAATTGCATAATTCTTACTAGTCAAGTGTTTGGGAGACTTGATTAATTTTTCCCCAAAAGGTTAAATAGCATAGGCATAATGTTTAATTGTGGCAGTGCTTTTTCATATGTGTCCTTTTTTTTTTTTCTCCCTCAACAAACTACTTATTTATGGCTTTCTTTGTGCAAGGCTTTGTTGGAAATCCAAAGATGAATAAGACAGGGTTTCTGCACTCAAAGAGCTTACCGTGTAGGTGGAGAGATGAGACCCAGCACAAATGACTCTCCCACAAGGTAGAAAGTGACAAATGTAATCAAAAGACAGATGAAAGACGAGCTATGGGTAGTTAAAGGAAGGTGAGAGCCTTTTTGTCTGGATGTTACCTTTGGGTTCCCATAGTAACCGTTGTATATTTTTTTCAACATCCAAATTTTGAGAAGAGCAATGGTTAGGATGAGTCCAGGAGCCCTGGCAGACTGTGGGCTTTGGTAAGGGCTTTATCAAACTTAAATGATTTTTGACAAGACCACGTTAGGTTTTCAATAGAGTGTAGTATTATATTGGTACCAAGTCATTAGAAATGCAGTTCTTCAACATGAAAAACACACTCGGCAGCTTAATTTTTTTAAATGCTCTCTTTTGCTTATTTCCCTTTTACTGAGACTTGGAGTCATTATTGCATGCTTAGTTTTGTTGTCAGTCATGTCCTTCAAAAGGTCGAGGTACCTACTCTGTGCTGGGCACTGTGATGAACACCACGTGTTCTCAGTCTTTTTTAACCGTCATAAGAACTCTTACATCATCAATACAGTTGATGCTGACAGTTCAGTTGAGGAGATCAAGGCATAAGATCATAGGCATGATCTCTACAATACAATTTAGCTCAGAGGAAGCAGAAGTGGGCCTTTAACGTAGGTTGAGCATGCTGTCCCTTGCTTGTTTCTGTGGTCACGGTCCTGTGGGCATGCTTTGTCAAGTTACATTTTGCGTGCAGGAAGAAACTCATGCTCTTAGGATTGTTGCAGTCACTTGTCTTCTCATTAACATTTCACTTAGATATTCCTTTAACAATGTGTCCTGATAGACTCATCATTAAATATAATGACAGTAATTATTGGACATTTTGGAGGCGATATTAAAGATGATGCAAACAGCAGCCAGCATTTGTAGAGTTTTATAACTTTAACAAAGCATTGCCACATCATTTATTTGTCATTAATTTTTCCATTTGGCCTGTTTTTGTTGTCCAAAGATGAAAATGTCAAGTAACTTTCTTTTAGTCATAGAGCTAATAACCCTGGTTGGGAGACCGAGTCTTGAGATATTAATCCTGGGTTATTGGTGTGGCATAGGGAGATCATAGAACTATGTCTGATATAGGATGTTGGGCTTTTGTATGTACAAAATCCTTCTTCTGGTAGACATGCTAAAAGAATGAAACTAAAGCAAAATGGAAAATTCAAAAACCATTGTGAGATTTTTATTCTGACAATGGAACAAGAGTGCATTTTGATTACAAATACTTTCAA
Organism: Galemys pyrenaicus; assembly: GCA_019455555.1. Lineage (NCBI taxonomy): Eukaryota > Metazoa > Chordata > Mammalia > Eulipotyphla > Talpidae > Galemys > Galemys pyrenaicus. The sequence continues at coordinate 16,735,569 of JAGFMF010011870.1, read as the reverse complement.
CAATAGGGAATGTATATAATACTTTAAATATGTTTATTACTTTATTGTCAAATATTTGGTCATCTTAGAAATTTGGAAAACTTGGAAACTTGGAAAATAACTTAAAAAACCAAGAACAGTAAAATCAGTCATAATTTCACCTTTCAGAAATATATCATTAGTCTTCTGATAACTATCCTTATAGTCTTTTCTACATGTATGTTAATATATAATTTATAATTTAAAAATGTATTGTGTAAGTTGTTTTATTTCACATAGCACATAGTGTTTTATAATCTGCTCAGTTTCATATGTCTTGGATCTCTTCTATATCAATGAATGTAAAATTACATAGTCCTTTTAAGTAGTTGTCTTACATTTTGATTGGATTTGTCAAAACATTACTTAAAAAAGTGTTACTTGGTGTTTATGGAATTCATACTTTTTCAGTATGGCAGCATAAAAATTGTATGCACAAAAATAATGTTTGTGAACTGTCAGTAGAAAAATCCCTTTTAGCATTGAATTCTGACTTTATTGAATTTTGACCTTAGTGAAATGCTCCGACTCTGAGAAATCTGGAATAAATGTGTAAGCCTAGTATCAAAGCATGTGGGGATCGTAAGGGCTGACTGTGAGTCTTGGGTCAGCAAAGGACATCCCTGTTCATTTAGACTGACACTTCTTCCTCACTCTGGTGGGCTGAGTTTTATAAGGCTCAATGCTGAAAAGTCACAGAAACAAGTGACTCCTGAGTGTCATGTGCTTACCAAGGATAGAACATGAAATCTCAGTTCTATTTTATGGTCACTGTTGGGTTCTGACTGCAAATGTGTCTTTAAGGAATCTTCTCTTGGATGATTGCTGTGAGCACTGTGGGATTAGAGGAAGTGACATGTGTGGCACATAAAATGGGTGACGAGAGCTTGCCTTTATGCTCCTTGAGGCTGAACCAGTGCCACACGTGTGGCAGACGTTTAATAAATGTGTGCTACAATTGCCAACTGAATGATTCTTAACTGAAGACATGCTTCACAAAATTTAATATTACAGTGCTTTATAAGAGTTACAGTGGAAATGTGTACAAAGTACCATACTCTATAGATTGTCTTAAAAATCTCAAAGCAAATTAATGCATTCGATATCATCACTATATTTTAAGTATATATGGACTACAAGAACGGTGACATTTTCTGTGGTAGGGATAGAAGTGATGCTGAATGAGGACCCTTACGTGAGCATTCTCTGCCCTTCCTATATCCCCCCTGGAGTTGGCATAGTGTAGCCACTGGCCCTTCCTACTTCTGGGTCTCAGGACCAAGCCTCAACATGTGGAGTGTTTCAGTGTCAGGGAGATATGCTTCCCACAGACTCCTCTCTGGGTGAGGCTCCCAAGTAAAGAAAGTTTTCCGCATTCCTCTTCCCCCACTGGAAGGATGATAGAACCAGACCCTGTAGGCAGCTTTATAGGGGGAAGCTGGCATGCCTCTGTGGAACATATTCTCGCTCTGATGCAGACTATTTTCAACTCTCATCTAAGCTCAAATGCAGTGAACTGTGCAATGTCACATGCATGACTGGAAGAGAACCCCTATATCAACCTGCAGAGAGGAGGACACCTTGTTCTCCTCTCATAAGTTCCATAGAGCTCTGGCCAGCAGGATTTACTTGCTGGACCAACTATTTGTTCCTTTTTCTGGGATCTGAACTTTTTCTCACAAGCTTTTTAATGTCATTGCTCAGATAGGCACGAAGAGAAAATATCTTAAAATAGTAGATGCCTTCAAAGCTTTCGTGGCACTTAAACCATTGTTAATTACGTGATACCTTTGCCTGATGATAGCCTGGAATTTTAACAAATATCTTAGTATTTTAAGTTATCTTTCTTGTCACTCTGCAGAGCCTGTCTCCTTTCTTTTGTATTATTCCTCTCGTAGCTGCTGACGAGGTAACCTGCTGCTCTTAGCGTTCTAAAAATTCTCCTCTTCAACTTTTTGGGGAAGGTTGTCTCTTAGGACTTGTCCTCTTGATCAGAGCAGAATAATTTTGAGGCCCGTTTGCAAAGTTATTTCAGTTTTCGGTTGCCATATCCCTGGAGATAATGAGTGGTAAGGTTTCTTCCTCAAAATGTTGAGGATGGAAAAGTAACAAGCATATTTCAGTTTGGAGGGTTTCTTCACATTAACTTTTCTTTCCCACTGAAACCAGACTCAGGAATATATTCTCAACTTTATTTTGTGATTCCCAGAGTATGAGAAAACTGCTTTGTCCTTGGAAAAATTCATAGTTAACTAGTGGTATTATGGGAAATCTCGGCCGCCCAGTGAATTTCGTTGGTTTATCTTTGTATTTGTTTTCTAGATAGCCAAATTACCACAAGTCTAGTGGCATAAAACAGCACCAGTTTACTATCTTACAGTCATGGAGGTGGAAAGTCTAACTTGGTTTTCATCAGCCTAAAATCAAGTTATCAGCCAGACTCTGTCCCCTTCCTAGAGGCACTAGAGAAGAATCTGTTTCCTTGATTTTGGTTTTAAGACTGTTATTTATTTATTTTTTTAGAGCACTTTTATGTTGGCAGCAAAATTAAGAGGAAGATAACAAAGACTTCGCACATGGACCCTTACCCCACACGTGCATAGCCTCCCCGTTATCATCAGCATTCTCCAAGAGTGGTACATTTTAGAATTAGAGTTGAAGAACAAGCATTGACAAATCATTGGAACCCCAAATCCAATGTGTAAAATGCTCACTGTCTTATGGCCATTGCTTCTCCTAACAACTTGTGAAATACATACTAGTGTTCTCATTTACAGATGGAAAAATTCCAAGGTTCAGAAGTTAATATACTTGCTTAGAGTCACCCTCCTATTTAGGACGAAAGCAGGAATTTCAACTTGTGTTTTCAGATCCTGGGCACTCATTTAAATATTAACTTAAACTCTTCTTCTCCATGGCACGCATGAGGCTGTTGCTAGGGTTGACTGTATTTAGTCTGGGGGCTGCTGATGAGGGTATCACATGAGTAAAGGAAGGTCTGCACTTGGTGACTAGAGATGGCCCCTTGCAGGTGGGTACGTTACCCAAGTATTTATGAAGTATGGCTTATATTTACCTGAATGGAAAAGTATAGGCTCAGAGGTAGAACATTTCCTCTAGATTTAGGGATCCATGGCAAAGTGAAAAAATAACACGATAAGAATTTTAGTCAGAATTCGGTTGCATAGAATAACTAGAGAATACTTTCTGAGCACCCAGCCTTGGGCCATGTGGAAATCAGACTGTCACACAAACAGGAAAAGTACAGAGTACTGCACTGTCCTCTGGTATCTTATATCAGTGAGTTTCCCCAGTGAGATATAAGTAGTTAGGAAAGTTTTGGATGCTCTAAAAAAGCATACCTGGTCATAGAATATTTGTCTTCAAAATTCTTTGACTTATTTTTATTTTTGCAAAGATGTGTATCTTTTTTAAGGAGTTTTTCAGCTCTGAGTAAGGAAGCAAACCACTCTCTATGGTAGGAATCAGGGGTGGTGCTCTCATCCCCCTCAGTTGAGGGCCTGTAGTCTGCAGGGATCCTAAATATCGTAAATGTCAGCACATGCTGTGGTAGATATGGTAAATGCTACTAAATTCCCTAAGTGGAAAATCTGCCAATATGTTAGCTGATGGCCTTTGTTATCTTAATCGAGAAGCTCCCGTGATATAGTAAAGCCAAACTGCATGGTTGTATGCAACTGGTTCTAGGTTTTCTTGCAGTAGAGTTGGATACAAGCTCAGCTCAGTGGAAAAGCTGTTAGAATTCCTGTGCTTCGTTCCATTCTCTTCTGTGGCTTCATTGTATTGTTTTGCTCCTTCCCCCAAAAAGAGCGTTTTCTGAGATTGTTCAGATGAAGTATTAGTCCTTTAAAAGGCTTGAAATGAATGTTTATTACCACAGCATGGGCTACACCATTTTAAACTCTTACATTGTAAATCACACCGAGGGTCCTCGTCAGGTCGGCCGTTCGACTGCATTAGGCAAACTGCTCTGTTGCAGGGAAGTATAATGTTTGCCGGCAGTATTTTTAGCAATATCTAAGTAGCTCAGATGAATTTTTTTGTTTGTTTCTCAAAATATCCTGTCTCCATCACTTCTCCCTTCCTAGAAGATCTGCATGAAAACAGGGAATGGGGTGCAGCAGGAGGAAATAGTGCTAGAAAATATTTTGTAATCCTTCTTTTATAATTGGCATTTAACAGTCTCTACTTCTGTGGAAGTGGGGGGACTATGAAAGTTTTTCTTTTGTATTTCATCATCTTCAAAATGCTTTGAATTTTCCTACCCTGCTTCTAATGCCATTTTGGGCAGAAGGCCATAATTTTCCAGTCATTTAGGATGTAAAGTTGAATCTATATAGAACTTCAATCTTATATCCCCTTGTAGTTTTGTTCTCTCCTTGCATGGGAGGGGACACAGGTAGCTCTTGGACGCTTTCCCCCTTCCCTTCTGCACTGCTTTCCCCTCTTGGTTGTCAGTGTTGTTGCTAAGACCAGCTGGTGCCCAGTGTTCTCTAAGGCAGGTGTGCAAAGACTGGCTGTTTGGCCAGGACCCTGGAGGGACCCTCTGGAAGAGTTCTACTTCTTCCCTTCAGAAAGTTCTCAAGGTGTGGCAATGGCAAGACGGTTTGATCCTGGCTACCTTCCGGTTGACAACTTGGGCACACCAAGCCATGAGTGTGTATGCAGATTCTATGACTGCTCCTCCTTCTGGACACCTTCCTGTATGGTACCAGTTTCCTTGTCCTCTTTCAGGTAGGAAGGGCCAATGGATAAGTCTGCTCTATAAGCAGTTAATCTACCTTGGAAATGAGCTGCCAGCCTTCCCTCCTTGCTGGCACCTCTGATCTTTGGAGTAACTATCTGAGAGACTTCTGCAGTAGGCTTGGTATTGGGAAGTGCCAACACTCTCCTGGACTAATAATTCGTGACTGAAGTTTCTCTGTCATTGCGCATACCTACCCCTATACTTAGCTCATATAGTTAGGTATTGGGGGAGTTAAGGTCATGATTGGGGTTAGTACAACCTTTTACATCTTGAAGTGACTGACCTCTAATATTTTCAGCACTCCTTAGAATTCAGGGTACCCAATACCTGTTCATCCTAAGCTTAGCATTCCAAGAACCAACTCTGAAGAAGCAAGAAAAGATCCACTCAATATTCACTGCTATAGTCATTCATCCTCATGTAGATTGAATTCCTTCTGGGCAAGTTATTGTGAGGAATGTTAAAACGTTATCCTTGGCCTTTAAGGGTCACATTATATTTTAGTTTAAGAAATAGATAGAAACATAGGAAATATTAACTGTATCAAGCAGCATGAGATGAATTGTTTAAGTAAATATAATTGAAAATAAATGGTGTCATTTTTCAAATGTCATTGTCAACTGAAATAGCCCTCCAGGGTTACCTCACTGACCTGTTGTAGAGTGGAGGGTGTGGGAGTGGGTGAGTTGGGAGATGGTGGAGGGAGTAGTTCTGCTATTAGTGATGCCTTCCAGCTGTGTTATGCAGCTCCTAGCTGTGCTCTGCAGATTAAAAGGAAGGGAGGAGGAAGTATGAAGGAGCACCATGCATAGTTTAGGCCTAACTGAAAAAGTTTTTTTAACCAGACTCAGTTTTGAAATAACATTATATTCTTGTTTATAAATTTGGAGGGGGAGGTGAGATCTGTCACAGTTTCTAAAGCTGTAAATGAGCAATGGAGATCTGAGATTATGCCTTTCAAGTATTAAGTAGAAGATGCAAGGAATTTGGTTTTTAGCTGTTTTTCTTTAGCATCTCTTTCCATGTTGATTCTTTTTCAGTGTGGTCATTTATGTTTGCCTATATTTACTTGAAAGGAGAATTTCAAATCTCTCCCCCCGCCCCCCTTCTGTAGAGGTCCCATTGGAATTGGTACCTGTTTGGGCTTTGAGGTGTGGTTGGTTAGCTGGTTAGAAGCCCCAGGCTCTGCCATTTGTTGTATTCTTAGCCTCTTTCCTAAAGTCTGTGTCTTCTGTGACATGTGCCCCACATTGAGATCACCTCTCCCTTCTCTGTGGAGATGATCTTCACTCACCTCTGCAGAAAGCTGTTGTTGGTTTCACTGAGTCAGCCCCATCACAGAGCAATAGAGAAAGTGTGTAAATCAGTAGAGCATACATTTCTAATCTTCTGCTTTCACCTCCTTTTTTTATTTTATTTTTCTTTCTGCCTCCTACAGAACTATTAGAGGATACACTTCTGAGTGTTTTTATCTTTTGTATAAACAGCCTTTGGATCATATTACAGTATTTTATCCATATTACTTTAATGACAAAGCGATGCTCAGCAACCTCTCTAAGGCTACAATTGACCTCATGACAATCATTAAATCACTATGTCCCGGGACTCCAAGTTTATCTTTAGTGGCCTTGGACCACTTTAGTTGCATACTGAATGATAGGAAAAAGACATATATATTTTTTTTCCATTTTATTCTATACTATATTACCAGTGTTGAAAATAGAAAATCCCATTAAATCTAAGGTTACCTTAAAAGGAGGTTATCTCTGCCATTAAACTTATGTAGTCAGAAGTATTGTAAGGACCTTTCCCCGTCCCTCAAATATCAGCTATTATTTACTTATGGCCCAGCATAACTTAGAATAAAGAAGTGGTATAAAAATTACACATTTTAACATGCTGCAGATGTGAACAGCATTTTAAAATAACGTCCCCCGAGAAAGGAATAATTATTTTTAGAAAATGCTGCCCTCTCTCCAATTTGAGAGGTTGCTTTCCACAAGCAAAATCCTCAATAATAATGCCCATGTCTATTATTATTTTGATATAAAGAATAGTGAATGTGGGGAATCATTTTATATAAAGAGAATCTCCCTCAAGGGGATTTCTATACTGGATAATCTGCAGCCTCCTGAGCTCAAATAAATAATGGAAATTAGAGCCCTGTAGCTTCAAGTGTACATAATAATGCTGAAAGTGCAAGGTCAGATATGGTGAGAAGATGAGAATCGTCACAAAGTAATATATGCTTGTGAGAAATTCTGGAGAAACCAGGAAAAGGACAAGAAAAGGACAAGTCGTGTGTAAGCAGCAGCCTGTGTCTTTGACACTGGTCAGAAGTTGTGTCTGCCTTGTGCTTTTCACTTCACTGTCGGCTGTTGTCCTCTTTCCTGCTGTGTCATTTTTACAAGGAGAACTTGCAAAGAAAATTCACATTTGCATTGCTTCCATGTTGTAAGATGTAGAAGCAGCTGCAACATGATTTAATCAAGCTGAGAAATATTGTCTAGCTATATTTGGGGGGTTGTGTGTTTGCTCTTTTCTGTACATACAAACTTAATTGCTCCTATTACTGCAGTTTGTATTTATTTTCTATTAAAAATTTACCAATCATTGACCTCCAGATTAGACTTGTATTAGTTTATTAGAGAGTGGCTTTTTGTTATCAATGACTAATGAATATAACTTCTCAGATTAACTAACTCCATTTGTTTGGCAGGATTTTTGTAGTGCCCACCATATGTCAAGCGCCATGCTGGGGGCCAGAAATGAATAAAACGAGTTAAAAGTTAGAGACTCACTCTCTGGGTTTTGAGTGACAGATGACCTTTGAACTGTGTTTTGTGTATCTGGTCAAGACTTGTAGTTGAAGATTGATTGGGTGGAGTTGGGCAGAGAGGACAGATGAATGGAAAAGTAATAGTTCTTTACCCTTGTGGTGGATGGAGATAAACATTAAAAATCAGATTAAAGGTGTGACCTACCCCTCCCCACATGCATATTCAACATTTACAGAGCATTCCCATGCAGGTTAGGTGAGTTTGCAGATCCTCAGTGACCTACCATGGATCTTATAAATCTCAATTACAAGGAAGGAAGCTAGAATAAAGACCCTTATATCCCATTACTGCTCTTCCTATGGATCCCATCATCATTGGTCTTTGAACTATGCTAACCCGACTTGAAATATGAATTGCATTGTACTGCACTTATTAGTTCTTTTGAATACATTTGTAGAAACATAAACTATGCGAAAAGATGACATCCAGATCAAGAACTCTCGGAGGGAGTTCGGAGGGAGACTGACTCGATGGCAGAGGAGAATGAAATCTGGCATAAATGTTTGGAAAATAATTCATAAGTGACACCTTTGCAGTTTCAATTTCTGATCAAAATAATTAGATATTGTGACAAATGTGAGTAGATAAATACTGATTCAAGTCCTGAGACATGAAGAGAATTTAAAACACAGGCAAAATGCCAATAAAAGTCCCGACCCACTGAAGTCTCACAGGTTCTGTCAGTGGTCCCTAACTTGGGTCTCGGTCCAGGGTCATCCATTGACATTCGCCCCCGCTCTCCCCCCCCACGCTTGCTTCCCTGTTGTTACTCCCAGATACCCAGGTTCCTTGGTCTCTGGCTTCTCAACTTATTTTGGTTCCTGTTTAATATTTAGCTCTGCTTTCTCCTCTGATCTGTGTCCTCTTTTGTAAGACACTAGAAATACCCCAGGCTCTGTAGGAAAGGATGCCAGTGGAAATAGACATGTAATTCATGTAAGATGATGGCAAGGCCCATGTGCTCTGTATAATGTGTTTTGAGAGTATATGACCTCTTGGAAATAGGGGAGTAAACATTATGGTAAAAATATATCTTAAAGTTAAGCAAAAATGACTTAACTAAATGATGTGCTTGGAAAAGGGCATATTAAATTATGACTTGGAGAAAGAGAATTGGTGTGATGGGCTGTGGAGCTATTAAGAAGTACCAAAGCTTAACTATTGACTTAACTATGTGATGTTAAAATAATGATTTGTTATTTCTACTTTGCCTTTTTCAGAGGGCATTTGAGATAACTTTCAATATAGAAATATAAAAGAGGAGAAGTAAAATGAAGCTGAAATGAGATTTTAAAACTATTTTGAGAATGGAAAGAGAATTGGACCGGGGACCTAAAGTGATGTAATTACAATCACTGAGAAGTAAATTTAGCTCTCAGATTCATAGCAACCAGGAAATTACAGTTGCATGTATAGTTCTCCCCTCCTGGTACCAGTAAACCTGAAACATTAAAAGATAACATAGAAGCAAGGTTTAGTTTGAAACTGAATTCAAGAAAAGTTACTTGTGGTTCCTTTTATAAAGACTATTGGATAACAATGCAGAGAACCTGACCTACTGTATTATTTGAAAATGCTCTTGACTTGTTTTTTCTTAGAAAGATTGTCCTTAGAAGCCAGGGCTTGTCCTCAGTGAATTAGTTATTTCTTTAGGGACTAATCCAGGTTCAGATTCTCTTTTTGCTGAACAACTCAGAGAGGGCCCTGAGTCAGAGCAGTTAAGGAAATAATTTTGTCAGGGAGAGGATGACAGTTCTTCATGTCAGAGTTGTGACAACTGAAGTGCCCCTTTGCAGTATGTTAATAATAGAAGGGAATCCTTCTGTGTGGTTATTAAATGAACAGCTGTCAATGTTCCTGTTCTGACAAGAACATTCAAGAAGCTAATTTTTATGTAACCCAGATGGAGGAGCACTCATTTGCAAACAATCGCCAGAGAAGGAACTTTGGGTTAGGTCATGCAATGTTTTAAGAAGATGAGCCTTTAACACTTTCCCCAACTATTCAGTTTTTATCCTGTAATTCTAAAGGAGGGCAGAGAGCTGGTACAGTTTTTCAAAGGGAAGAGTTTGTTAAAAGTGACACCTACGTAGGCACAGAGGGGACAGTCCTGGAAAAAGAGTTGCTGAAACCTTTTTTTTTTACGGTTAGTTTGTAATTTTGGATACTCTTTAAGAAATTTTTACCTACCTCAAAGTTGCAAAGATTTTTTTCCTGTCTTCCCCTAATCTGTGCTTCTAGAACTTCTGTCGTTTTCATTTTTACATTTTGGTCTTTGGCTATTTTAATTTTTATGTATGGCATAAAGTAAAAGTCTGCACTTATTTTTATATGCATGCCATAATAAAGATGTTTTTTCAACTTCTTGATATATATTTGACATCAGGTGTAGTCCCCATGGAATTTTCGTCACCACTTCACCCGTGCACGGTCACCTTAGTCCCTTGTGCTCTTCCTGCCTTCATTTTGGTTCCTCTCCCTCCTCTTCCCTTATAAAATGTCTCTGGTTTATCATTGTCTATTTATTTTTGTTGTTGTTGTTGTTTTAAATTTTTATTCTTTCCCCTGGTCCTTTGTTTCCCTTATATTCCTCTATAAGTAAAACCATCAGTATTTTTCTTTTTCTTTCTGAATTATATTACTGAGCATGACCCCTTCTACCTCCATCCATGTTGCTGCGAATGGCATTAATTTGTCTTTTTTGACTGCTGAATAGTATTCCATTGTGTATATGTACCATATCATCTTGATCCAGTCATCTATTTTTGGGCATTTGGGTTGTTTCCTAGTCTTACCTATTATAAATAGTACTGCAATAAACATAGGTGTGAAGGTATCCTTTTGAATTAATATTTTTGTGTCCTTTGGGTATATTCCTAGGAGTGGAATTGCTGGGTCATATGGTAGTTCCATTCTTAGTAGTCTGAGGAACCTCCACACAGCTTTCCATAGCAGTTGGACTAGTTTGCATTCCCACCAGCAGTGTAGGAAAGTTCCTTTTTCACCACATCCTTGCCAACATTTGTTATTGCTAGTTTTTTTTAATATATGCCACTCTTACTGATATACGGTGCTATCTCCCTGACTATGTTAAACATTTTTTCATATATCTGTTGGCCATTTGCATTTTGTCTTTGGAGAAGTGTCTTTTAAGTTCCTCTGCCCAAAAAGTGGGGAGTTCAAAAGAATAAATTCACAGATAGTCTCCTACCTAATAATATATCTATTAACATTTTGGTGTCTTTTTTTTTTTTAAAGCACTTTCTCTAGGCTTGCATGTGGGTTTATAATTAAACTAAATTATAGTCAAGGCTTTTGAATCCAGTCTAGCTAACTTCAGGCAATATTTCTCTAAATGTTTCAGACTGCAGTCTGAGCTTCACCCATGGATCCCCTTTTCCACTGCTTTCTTCCATTGGTGACCAAAAACACTAGCATCATTTTTATTTAAGTTTTAGTTGATTCCTACTTCTCCTTCTGAGTTGTTCTTTTTAACCCAAATGATGATGAGTCATTGTAGGAGAGCTGCTCTTTCAAATCTTAGTAGATCTCTTGAAAGGAACTTTTCCTGCATTATAAAAGCAATTCATGTTCATCAGAGGAAATTTGAAAAATACAGCATGTTATAAAGAAAATGATTACTCATTGAAACATCATTCATGGATAAGCATAATTTACATTATTATGTATTTCCTTCTATTTAGTCTGTAATATTTTATTGCTCCAATTATACTATAAATATGGTTTTGTGCCAGCTTTTTACACTTAATATATATTAACAACCAATTCCTCATGTCATTAAAAATCCTTTAAGTACAACATTTTAATAGTTATATAATACTGCATCCTGTGGTTATTCTACTGCAATTTATTTAACTATCTTCCTATCTTGGAGATTTAATTTGGTACCAAATTTTTACTACAAAATAATTACTCTAAAATCTGGTCTTATACAGAAAACTGTCAAAATTTTAACTGACACATCAGATTCATAGATGTGTAATTGATGGATCAAGAGATGTAATCTTAAAATTCTGGAAACATTGCCAAACAACCTTCTTAAAGGGTAGCATCAATTTATAATCTTGATAGCCCTAACGAAACATCTGATGGACTGTATCCTTGCTAGTGGTGCGTGTTTCCTAGTTTCATTTTATAATCTTTATTTAATTTGCTAGATTAAAAAGTAGTGATTGTATTTTGTAGTTTGCATTTCTGCTGAGTCAAGTCTCAACTTTGTCATGGAAAAAAATCTTTGTTTTAGGGTTTCCAAGCCCACTAAAATAACTTACCCCATATAAGAAGAAATTGATATTTATATTCTTCTAAAAAATTCACACCATGTCCCAAATGCACTAGTCTTTGCTAAGCAAGCCTAAGGCTTTCTCTTGAAATTGAAAAGTTTATTATAATAGCAAAAAAAGAAATTAGGTTATTCTGAATTCATTTGTTTTTGCCAGTTACCTGAAGTCCAGTAATCATTATTTCCTGTTTGAGTGCTCTCGAATTACCTCTTTAATAATGAGATGCTGCTGAGGAGCAGTATTTTCAAAGCAGTTTTTGTTTTTTCCTTCTGAACTTTCTCTAATACCACTGCACACTCTTGCCCTCGTCCTTGCCCTGTCGGTTGTTTGCTAGATTTCCTAACTTCTTGTAGAAAGAAGGAAGGTATCCGAGTGAAGTCATTGTTTCTGTGTATACAGCAGGTACTGCTGTGTTTAGTGAGCTCAACCAGCCTGAGACACCAGATGAGTCTAGAAAGACATCACCTTCTCCCGTTAAAAATTTGCTCCTAAATCTGTTGTCTAATTATAGAGGGAAGTGTTTCTGCTACACTCAAGAAAAGTATGCCCTTTTCTGGAGAGTTTAGCAGAACTACTGGGCCAACTTGAGTGCTAGAATCACTAAGCCTGCCTGAGACCAGGATGAAAATAATGTGGCACCTGTTTTCTCCAAAAGACACATGCTGCCATGTTCCTGTCTTTGGAGTTCTAGAGGATAACCTCCTCGTGATTGAAAATGATGAGAATGGGAATTCTACTCCATATGCCTTCATCTCTAGCTTCATCATCTTTCCACCAGAGGCAACATGTCCTCTCCTGACCCAACTTCACAGCACTGTGGTTCTGGTATTGGTAGAGTAGCCACCTTGATTTGAGCTAATCCTGCAGAAAAATATTATGAGGTACACATTGTTCTTGGTAAACTTGGTCTCATTTGTCTTAATGTAAGAAATCTGCAAAAGGACACTGAAATTCCTTAATCATTTCCTTCTAGTTTGATGGTCTGATAGGCTTGAATTTTCTCTATGATGAGCATTTGCCAATTCATTTTAGGAAATATGAAGGTTAGGAAGGCCCTTGGTTCCATTGCCGCGTCTTTCATTAGTGAAGCTATTTCCTTGTTCCCTGAGTGTGTGTGTTTAAGGAGAGAGTTTAGGGACTTAGTGAATGGTAGGGTGTGATAAGGAAAGTGGCTGTCATGGTCCCAGCTCCTGAGGTGAGAATTCTCTTGAGGACAGCACACCAAACCCTTTGAGGCACCTCAGTCTGCTCACCTGTAGAATCTTTCCGACTCTAAATTCTGTGACTAGTGATCAGGATCAGCTCATTGAGAACAGCCTGCAAGTTATTTCACCTCTATGTTCTCTCCTTTTGAGTCTCACACATCGTCTGTATGTCTTGTGTCGCTGAGCTGAAAAAGTTTCTGTGCTTACCTCATTGTAAACTCACTTATCGGTGTAATATCTGTCTAAGTTCCCAGATAGAGTGGGCCTCATCTATTCAATTAAAGGACCTGTTAATTTATTTTTTTGAAGTTGAATTATGTTTAATGAATATTTTTACTTAGTGGTAGTTTTGGCAGAAGAGAGGGAAGGCAAAGTAAAGAAGAATCAAACTCTTCTCTGATTTGCTTTTAATACTACCCACTAGGGTGTTTTAGACTTACAAAAGGAGTAATATTTTTATTTTCAGCTACCCTAAAATTGAAAGGAACTCATAAGAAAGCAAGTTGGTGACTATATGTTAGGTATTGCAGTGAAATTAAATCAAGTCTTTATGTGTTCAGAGCAAAGCAAAATCATTATCATAGGCATACTTATTTCTTGCTTTTGAAACTCCTCAGGAGTGGAATTTTTTTTCTCATTTGTAACCAATCAAAGCATGAACAAAATTCTGGATACAGGAGGTTCCCAGAACAAGTTTGCTTCATTAGTGGCCAACTTTGATACCAGCTCCAAGTCTTTCAAATACACAGCTGCTTGGCAGCCTGCTCCAGGCTGTAGTTCATAAAAAGCCTTTACAGGTCATTTTAAAATGTTTTATTAATGACCACAGCAACCAACTGAAGGAGGTCAGTATGCTGAGGAGCAGATAAAAATGAGTATTACGCTTTTCTCCCAGTTGGCCCAGTGGGAGATCCTATTAGCGCTCTAAAAAGTTATGTAATTAGCATGGTACCCATTGCTCATTTGGTGAGCCAAACTGGTTTTTAATGTTCAGAATACAAAACACAGAAATGTCATCTCCATAAAGTGCCACGCTGTCACTGATAGCCAAGAGCATTCTGAATGACTGAGCCATAATAACAGTGATGAAGAGAGTCACAATTAAATAGCACTCTGAGCTTGGAGCACTGTGCCCTCAGGCCTGCTGTGTCTGAAGAGGCCCTGGATGGTGAAGAACACATAATATGACTGACTCATGTGTGCTGTCTTCTGGTGCAAAGGAAGGAAGTTGTCAGAAATGCTTGCTGAACCACCGTGAAATGCATGTTTTTCATGTGTCTCTTTTTTCCTAGAATTCGCCTAATCTAGCAAAGAGGATTACCTGCATAGTGCAGACATGTTTTCAGTCTTCTGTTGTACCTTTCCATCTTGCATAAATGATAATCTTTAATTTTACTCAATCAGGTGGATAATTTCAATTATAAGGGAAATTATAATGGGATAGATTATCAGGAGGCCCCTCAGATCTTCAGAGAGGTTTATTTCACTCTGTATATATCAAAGATTCCAGAGCAGATCCTTGCCAATGTTTCCTTCAAACTCTCAGCTGAGAATGCTATCCATGCTCCACCTCCCAATGGTCAGGGCCTGTTTGATCAAGCATTATTAGAATTCTCAAGGAAATAGACCCGTACTTCTCATAATCTTATTTAAAATATAGGTGTCTATGGTTTAACGACCATTTTGAATAGATGGGAAGAAAGGATAAGAGGTAGAGAAATAGCCTGTTATAGACAGACCTGCTCCCTTGCCTTCTCTGCTTACATGAAAATAAGTGTATTGTAGACTTTAGAGCAGCCATGGGTGGTGCAGCATTTCCTGACCCAGGGTGTAAGGCTTTGCAGCCACCCAGAGCTGTGGCATCAGACACACTGGTTCACAGCTTATTTTTACTGCTAGTTCCATCCAGGCTGAACCCACCACCCTAGGTGTTGACTGTTGGCTCACTGCTTGTGAAGCCTGGATTTGGGGACAGAAATCTCAGTGTGACAGACCCTAGTTCCCTCTCCTAGATTCATTCCTAGTGTGATGTCTACTCTCTTGATCAGAGCTCTGTACAACTTAATTGCCCTCAGCCCAGAAAATCTTTTTGTTGTTGTTATTTGGGCATTTATATAAGGTAAGTACCTCCATACCTAGCAGTGTGCTTACATTTAGTCTAACAATGTCAGCAGCTAAGGAGGAATAGTTAATGTACTGCATGAATCAGTTCAAATTCTTGACTGTTTATTGAGAGCTCTCTCATGTGCCAGTCATGTTCATGTACCAGGCATTCTGGGAGAGAGACATGTAGTGTCACAGTCCCTCCAGGCCACTTTCAAATTCTGTGTATTTACTAAGAATGTAATTGTTCACTTTTACCACCGTTTTATTTTTCTTATGGATGTGCACTACCTTGCTCATTTTATCAACTCATTCTCTTAAGGTTGGCAAATACAGGTTATTTTACCTTAAATCAGTAGAAATACTGGCTCTTGTGTTAGGTTAATCATTTTGGAAAGGGCCCACTTGACATTTCCTTCTAGAACCTTTCCTCTACTCTGGAGCACTGTTTTTCTGCTTCCTCTATAAAAACACATGCTATTGGCAAGAAGTTGACAGGATGCAAGTATAAATATTTCTATAGATAATTTTTATCAAATCTGCCCTCCTTTAAGTCATGAGTTCTAGAAAGCTAAGTTAGTCTTAAAAATTTGTTAGATCTGGCCCGCCCTGGTGGCGCAGTGGGGTAAGCAACACACTATGAAGCAAACCGCAGCCACTGCAGCATGAGTTCGATCCCTGCCTCTGGCCAGGGAGGGGACCCACATGGCGTAGCAGACCTCTCCTGCCTCGCCTGCTGCTGCTCCCCTCAGCAGTGTGTTTCTGTCAATCTGCCTGTTCTGAATCCTGCTCTATCTGGTGGATTCTCTCACTACCCCCACACCTCTGGCCTGTACCCCAGTGCTTGTATGCATAAATAAATAAATCTTTAAAAAAATTGTCAGATCAAAAGGTAGGACACAAAGGTCTGTCACTGAAAACCCCATCATGAAGGAAATGATTTGATGTATCTTTTTTTACTCGTAACTCTTAGATAATAACATCCCCATGACTTGGCAATTGCTTCACTTTGTGGTGCAGTTAAGTCATATTTGTTTCTTAAACATTTTCAAGCATGTCTTTCAAAATCATCAAAATGTGAGTTATGGCTGTAAAATACAGATTCCATGACATGAAAACCATTCTCATAATTCAGTTATCACATGTATCACACAGGTAAACATTCACTGTGAGCACGTGGGGTGAGATTGTATATCATTCTAGCCTGCTTTCGAGTTTTGCCCTCACACATGCTCTTCATGGTGGTGTTGACCATTGTAGAGTAAGCTTCAGATATCAAGCTACAGGCCTTTCTAATTTTGCTGAATTACAGGTAATTGGAATTGGGATGGTCTTATTTCTAGGCAAGGCGATAAATGCCATTTTATTTACTTTTCCTTGATTGTTGATACAAAACGTTGTAAGATTGAGTGCCATAAATTAGTTTTTCAGAGGCTAAGAACAAATTTAGAATTTGCTGCAGAGCTAAACATTGACGTTTAAAGATGTACTGGGATCCAATAAGAAGGAAGCAGAGGGCACTGATCACACAGTGGCACCATTTTAAACAACACTTTAGAGTGATGAGAAGAGTTGTCTGGTCAGATCAGAACTTCCTATTTCCCTTCTCTCACTTGTGGTGATCTTCAGATTTAGAGAGAAAATCAGTTTTATAAAAATAGCTGAAAATTTGAAAAATTAGTCCTCATTTTAAACCATATCACACATATAGCTAAATCCTTTACATTCTCTAGCCTTTCTAGGATATGTGAACCCAAAGGAAATTTTCCATTTGCTGTCCTCAGGCCCCTGCCCTGCTCTATGTGAATTTTCAACACTGTTGGAATAATTGGAGAGTCATGGAACTCCAAGCTTCCAAAGCAAGTGGATGCTTTTTTTTTTTTTTTTTGCCTTGAGAAAGTTCTGGATTTTTGTTTTTATATTACTCTGCATAAAAGTGTTATCCTAATCCAGCCTCCTGGTGAGTCTGGATGTGCTCTACTGTGCTTATACTTTCTTCTGATGCCCATCACAATTTAACAGGTGCCCAGTAAAAATGTTACTTTCAATACAACTTTTTATTTTATAAATAGTCATTTTCTGAGGTAATTTCAGAGAAGTCCAACTTGAAGATGTATAGTGTTTGCCTAAAGGTCATCAACACTAGACTATAAACACATTTAGTTATTGGCCATTTTTCTGAAACAGATCAAAAGGAAAAATACTTGACTAAATCTCATCTATCATTAAATTTAATTGTCTTAAGACAGCACCTGTGGAAAAGCCAGGGAACATTCTGCCCATGTGTGTAGTGTAATGTAGAGTAACGGCATGTGTGACCTTTGACTAGAGGCCACCAGTATTTACATTCACTATTCATTAGTCCTTCATCGTTTCTCCTTTGCTGGACAATTGTCTTAAACCTTATTGCAAATGACCATTTTTTCTTAAATTGACATAGCGTGCCCTGGTGTTGATTGTACATATAAATTAATAGGAAAATTACAAGAATGGGAAAGTTAAAATAATACATATTCTGTTTTTGTGATCACCTGAGAGAAGTTTAAAGAACTTCGTCGTTGTCTGTTCACACCTATACTCAAGTTCTCCTATGGCTAAATCACTTGATTAATGGCACATAGTTTTCCAAGACTTAATAGCATAAAAATGACCCTTCTTTGTTCTAAAGTAGCAGAGTTTGGTGTTCATTTGAGAACATGTACAAGTTCTTGGCCAGACACAGCTTCCTTTCAAAGTTCAGACACCCTTGTAACCCACCTCCCTTAGCAGTTAGCCTGCTCTCCAAGGGAGGACATAACCATGTCAGTCCCCTACACGTTCACAGCAGACTATTCCCTCTGCTTCCTGGGTATATTTTAGTCAGAGTGAAAGATCTGTGTTTAATCAACACATAGGCCATCAGACTCCTTAGAAATCTGGCCTAAGAGTTCTGTCATGAAAGCATCCAGTGCAGCACATGGCCAAAGTCTCTTTGGGGGCAGCAGGAAGCATTCCTGCATAGGCCATCACTTCTCCAGGTTCTTTGCACTCCCTCCATTGAGGTAAATCATCAGGAAACAATGTTCTTCTGCCACATTATTTCAGCTCCCAACAGAAACGCCATCAGTCAGGTAAGATTTAATGTTGTGCCTTCAGCACTGGGGAGAAAAAAATTCTCATCTTTTGTGCCACATAGTAGCAGGCATTTAAATGGAAAAAAGTTTGTCTTACAATATAGAGTTGAAGACATTACTTAGTGTCTCTTATAAAGGCGCTCCCATAAAAATTTATCCTTAAAATTAGTAGCAAGGGAAGAAAAGTTTGCCTTGCATGTTTGCTTTTTGATAAGTAAAAACTGTTTTGTGTATTATTTTTCCCATTTGCAAGCAAACAAAGTTAAATTCAGTGCTCATGTGGAATAATTGACATCTCAATCATGTAGTAATCTTGCTGTTTAATTTCTAATAATCAAATGTTCAATTATATATTTAATTTAAAAAATGACTACCATTCTTTTTGCAAGAATTAAATAGTTGGCAAGAGAGTAAGTGTCTTGAGAGTTTGTAACAATTTATGATTTAAAGAAGCAAAACCTCCATTATCTTGAAAACCTGCAGCACCACCCACCTCACCCCCTGCCAGCATAAATTCACCTACCAGCATACAATATCTGAAGCCAAATGGAACTTGCCAAATCCCTATGTTAGAGATGTCTTTACATTTTTAGTGTAATGGACTTGGCATGTGTGAACTTGGACTGCACAGTCAGGTTTTTGCTCCTACAAGCCATACACGTGGGAGTCTAGTGGTTTTGTGGTCACTCCATTCCCCTTCTGCCCTACAGGTAAAAATCAGCTCAACGAATCTATTCACTAGATATCCTAAAAGGGCTGCTATTTATGAAAGTATAGCTCCAGAGTCTTGACAGGAAGAGGAGCACTTACACAATGTTTACTCATGATTTACCACCACTGGATTTTGCACTGTGTATGTGAAATGTTATGAAAATTTTATGTATTAAGCTCTGAAGTAAATATGACAAAATGTTACATTTTTTTAAAAGTCTGGGTGGTAGGTATACGTGCATTTCTCTTACTACTCGCTGTACTTTCCGGTATGTTGAAATGCTTTTCATAATTTTTTCAAAGTGTGTACTAGAGGGAAAAAAAGAAGCATGTTTGTTTAGGTTGGAGAGTGAGAAGGGTAGGGTGAGGAAGCAGTCACTTCCTCTACCTGGCAGGCACAGCAATCTGAAGAGGTTTCTGTTAAGGAAAAATAAAATCTTAGTTTGAATTTTGTCCAGATAAAAACTGGTTTTTGTTTTCCTTCAAGTAGTAAAAATTTCACTTCAAGATTAACATAGTGATTTTTAATTAAGGGGAGAAGCAGGTAAAGTGATTGCATCTGAAAATTATATTTTAAATTGTGGTAATAAACATCATCTTAACCAGTTTTAAATGTCCAGTTCAATAGTTAATGAGACAGGAGGCAAACCAAGAGAGTGTGATTTCCGAGAAACCAAATGAACATATACCAAGGAGAAGAAAATGATCAGTTGTGTTCAAATGCTAGTAACAACTGAAGATGAGCTTTGGACGCTATTCTTTGTAGATAGTAGAGGCAGTTACTTATGATACTTGTGTGTGTGACTTGTCAGTGTCAGCATTGTAGAGGACATCAAACACTTCTATACACCAGACTCTGCGCTTGTACCTCTAAGTTAGGTGTGAAGATATGAAGCCTGACTCCTCCCTACAGCCCGCAAGTCTAAAAAGGGCCTTCAGGCTGCATTGGGGCAGAGGATTCATAGCCAGAAGGATGTGTCAGTCCTTAGCCTGAGGTTCCAGTTGCAGGAACTCTTGCAAAAATTCAGTATGCTAGGGCCAAGGTCTTATTTGAAGAAAACCTGTGTAAGTGAATGTGTGTTCTCCCCCACGCTTTTCTCTCTCCCCCCTCCCCGCCCCCAAGGGAACAGGATGACCTTCTGATCTGTTTGACATCGATCTTCTGCTGGGTGGTGCTACATGACCTTAAGTAGAGCAAGATTCTGGATGTTAGGAACTTATGTTTTCTAGTCTATGGATATATTTGGGGGTGTTGGGAGAGACAATGTTGAGAAGCATTTTCACTTTCACCTTTTAGGGGTCTGATCTAAAAGACTTTCAAGGCAAGACTACTGCAAGGGCAAGGGTTAGGGAGGGAAAGGTAGGTGTATAACTCAGTTATTAGTCTCAGTCTTGGAGCATATAGGTGCTGGTACATGGAGATACTGGTATTTAGGAGAGCTTCAGTGTCAGACAGGGTTTTGGGACACAGTGCTGATGGGTCTAGCCTTGATTTCTGTGACCACATCTGTCTTATGTGAAACACATTCTCACCTGTGAAGTTCTTATTGCGTGCTCTAATTCTTGATTGGAACAGGGGTGCATGGGGAGGAGGATTCATCCTTTAGAGACTGCTCCTTCCTCAACTTGTGTTCAGCCTGAAAACATTCAATCTAGGATAAAAATCACTTCGCTTGACATCTAAGCCCCAGATTTGGGTGTCCTCTCTGCCATTAACAGCAGCTAGGAGAAACCTGACACCTAGTAGGTGATCAATAAATATTTCTGGAGTATTGAGTGAATTAACCATCTGTGTAATCATAGGCAAGCCACTTAATCTCTTCTTTGGCTTTAGTTTCTTCACCTGAAGAATGAGGAAAATGGATTAGGTGACCTCTAGAGCCCTTTTCAGTTGTAAAATTATATGAGTCTATGATTGGACCTTTACCTCAGAGGAAGATGAATTTGACAAGCGTGTGATAGATGGCTAAAGTGTGAGCCAAGAGGGGGCCATGCTGTCTCTGAATTAGTCTGATATTTCTCTACCAGTGTTTTTTGAACACGTACTTAATTTGTGGTTTACCCTGTATACGTCTGCCCTCATTCTCTGGGCACAGTGGACAATTTTTAAAAGACTGAGCCAGGCCCTCCCTGTCCCTAATTTTTGTGTCTCAAAATATAAAGCATCACAGTGCCTGGTAGCAGTGTGAGCGCCTTTGTGTGGTGTTTTCACACTGCTCATTTAGATTGTGAAGGGAGCAGAGGATTATTTCCTCTTTCCCCAAAGAAGAAATGAAAAGGTAGAGGGGGTGAAGTGGCAGATGGAACATCAGCACTGGCGGGCCGCTGCACTGCTAGCTGAGCTCACATGCCCAGTTCCAGGTCAGAGTCCAGTTCATAAGGCTGTGTAGTGAGGGCATTTAGACTCTGCTCCAGGAAAGTCAGAGAGGAACATAAAACCAGTGACAGCAGCCATTGCCTCAGATATAAAAACACTTTTCCTGATTCTTTCATTTCTGGCCCTTATTTTATAACTATTTTTTTTTATTTTTTTTTTTTTTTTTCAATTTTTCTTGGGGTGTAGGCCAGAGGTGTGGGGGGTGAGAGGGTTCACCAGAGACAGAGTGGGGAGCACTCTGCGGATTTACTGAAATATACTGCTGAGGGGAGCAGCGGGCAAGACAAGAGAGGTCTGCTGTGCCATGGGGGTCAGCTCCCAGGCCAGGATCAAACTCAGGCCATAGTGATGATAGCGCTGAGAGACCCCTAGTCTACCAGGGAGGACCTGTAGATGTTTCTGTGTATTGTTTACATTTGCATCATCTTTCGCATCTCATAGAATTCAAAAATTTTCTTCCTGAGTTACACATTCATCTTCCAAGGGTTACACCCTGACCAGCAGCTCCCTCAATGGTGTGTGGCTCTTTTTCCTTTTGCTGTGCATCTTTAACTTCCACATCTGTGTTCTCCATGTGTATATGGGTGGTGTGCATGAGTGTAGATAAAGTTCTATTTTTCATTAAGTCACTTGTTCTCATCTGTACCGGATAACCATGACCTATACCTAGATTGGTAGTAGTGGAGCTTGGAGTAACAGGTAACTGGACATGACTCACAGGCTGTAATTGTTGACCCTCACCACCATTAGCTGCCTTAAGGAGCAACATAGTGAATTTGAGAAGGAAAGCAGCACATCCATTTTGGATGTGTTGAGTTTCCCAGTGTCTGTTTCAACATTGCACGGAGAGACAGCCTATATGTAGTTGGATAATGGGCTACTAGCTCTGGGGAAATATCTGGGTTTGAGTTATTGCTTTGGAATTAATCATCCAGGGAGAGAATGAGAAGATGGTAGAGGATGGGACATTAGCCTTGAAGGGACATACAGAGATAGAGTGTTTGGGGGCACACAACTGGGAAAGACGAAAACATGGTATCACAGAGACTGAGAGGAACTTCACAAATACTGGGCTTGTAAACTCTTCATTCATTCATGCATTCATTCTTTCAACAAATACCATCTGTGTACTCTCTAGGCACTGTGCCTGGTACTTAGGGGAAGAACAGTGAAGAAGGCAAGATGAGGGTATTGAAACTTACTATCTAGTGGAAAAAAGACATTACAGTAATAAGCATATCGTTGCCCTCATATAAAATGTGAAGTACCAAGCACAGAACTGGCACTAGGTGGACAGATGGGCAAGAACCTTCCCCTCATCGTGCCACCCTTCCTTTCCTGGTCTCCCCCCCAAAAGACAACCAGGCCTGGAGCATGATTGAAGTAAATCAGGTAAAGGAGAGAGAGTGACAGGAAATTTCCAGGCACTGGTAGAAGCCAGCTCCCCCAGGAGCCTGCAGCTGCCAGAAAGAATTCTCTATTCCCTCCATCATCGACTTCCCTCTTTACTAGATTTGTCCTACTAGCACACACAAATGCTTTTTTCCTCCCACCTTAAAAAGCACATTTCTTTACCTCACCTCCACCCCATTTTAGCAAACTCCTCAAAATAATTGCCCCTAATTTCTATTCTTTCCCAACTCTGTTCTTGAGACCCACTTCAGTCAGGCTGTTGTCCTCCCTCATCCACTTAGACTGTCCTCGCAAAGCCATACATGTGCATGAGAGCAGACTGGGGGTGGCAGTAGGGAAAGCAGGGGAGGAGAGTGCAGGAGACAGGTGGGAGCCAGGTCTTGGATGGCTTTGAATTTTGTTTTAAGAAGAGAAAGAAAATGGAGCTTTTCAGCAGGGGAGTGACAAGGTCAGTTTTCCATGTAACAGGCTGACTGACTCCTCTACAAATTGTGAACTTGAACATGGAAATACCAGTTGGGAGCATCTGTACAGTCAGGCCAGGGCCAGCATCCCCTGGCATAAGCAATGTGCGCTGGAGAAGACCAGGTAAATTCACTAAGTTGTAGATTTAACTTGATCTTCTACTTATACACACGAGTTTGGGAACATGTTTTACCCTTTATAGGGCTCAATTTCCTTGTCTGTAAAATAATAGGGGATAATAGTTGTCCCTACTTCAAGGATTCTTTTGAACATGGAGTGAGATAAGGTATGTGAAGCATCCCACAAGTACCAGCTAACAGTAAATGCTATCATTAATGGCCTATCTTGCAGTTGAGGAAACATCATAGAAGGTCAAACAAGTACTGAGTGGGGCTGAATGCAGACCTTTTTCCTTTTCTGCCATGCTGCCACCTGATGTGAAGATAAATACCCAGCCAGCTCAGAGGGCGCTGTTGTCCCTTTCTCCCCCTACATCTATGGGCAAGGACTTCATTTCCATGTGGAGACTAGGCCAGAAGCAACCTGAACTAAAACTAATGTCCTTATTGATTCCTGATTTGGCTTGGCTTGTTGGACAGCTTGCTGTCCTACCATCTTGCGCTCTGATGGTGGGAGACAGGAAGTGTGGGGGTTGCCTTTCCTGGACATCAGCCACTTCACCGGGACCTGGAATCTCAGGTAAAGGTAAAGCAGAAGACAGCTGTGGACAAAGAAATCCTATGCTGCTAAGGAGGGAGAGGCCGTCTCCCATCTCTGAGAATCACGGTTTCTGCCACCCTGGTTGTGATCCTGGTTGTGCTACCCAGTTGCGTCCTGCCTCAGAGCTGGGAGGTAGTTGACTTTGCACCTTATGCTCCAGAGCATCCCTGTGGGTGGAGGCCGTACAGTACCAATGGCACTTATATCATGTCTTTGACAAGGAATGGTCTTGGACTTTTTCATGTCTTTTCATTGCCCTCGTTCTTAGGGGGTTACACCCCATACATTTGCTGGTAGGCGCTAAAAGACATTAATGTGAAGGTGAGGAATGCAGATATTCCTGAGCTGGCATTTTTGGTGTTGGGGCCCTCGGGAGGAATAACTCTTTCAGATGATCCTGACGTGGTACTTTAAGAGGTGCAAAAAAATGCTATATCCTGTAAAAATACAAACTTCGACCACATGGGCCTTCCACACGTCTGCTGCCAGGAAGGGGTTTGTGCTCACTCATGTGTTCTTTATCACCCCCTCTTAGCCAGCTGCCTTGTTTCAGTGATCACTGTCTTTTGCAGATGAATTGAAAGAGCAAGAATAACCTTACACATGCCGATCTGTATCTCTAAACTTCTCACTTTGAATGGAAATAGCAAGAAGAAATTTTTTAGCCTGGTCATAGCCAGCTGGTGCTGAGTAGTGTTTGCCCCCTTCAAATGTGGAATAAGCTTTCCAGCTGGCATAGTCCCCACATCTAAATTGGATTTTTTTTTTTTAACACACTTCCTGCCTTACTCATGTAAGGTCTCTGCAATGGTGCTTACAAATTGCTTGTGAGAGTGTAAATTGATACAACTTAAACGAAAGGGAATTGGACAGTATCTATCAGACTGCAAATGGTCAAAATCCTTTGACCAAGCAATTTACTTCAAAACATGTATTTTTATACTCATTTATTTGCAGAATGACATGAGAACAAGGTTATTCATTGAAGCACTGTTTATAATAGTGAAAGACTAGCACCAGTTCATAGAATGAAAACTGGTTTTAAAAAGGTAACATAAAATGGAATGCTATATAGCTATTTTAAAAAATGAAAACGCTCTCTACAAACCAATATGGAGAAAGCCTAGGTATATTATTAAGTTAGGGGAAAAAAAGACAAGGTACAGGACTATGGATATAGTACGCTACTGTCTACCATTTATTTTTAAAAAGGCTAGAGGGAGCTATGTCTGTATATTTACTAGTACATGCGTAAAACATTTTGAGAAGGATGCACAAAAAGCCTATAGCATTGATCTCCTTTGTGGGAGGGGACCAGGTAGATGAATGACAAGATTGTTAGGACTAGCTTTCACAGCACCGTATTGTACCTTTTGGTTTTAAACCCTGTGATTTGCATCACCTATCCAATGAAACAAAAACAGAAAACTTCCTGCTTGAGTGCCGTAGCCTCTTGCATGGGTGATGCAATGTATGTTATAAAGAAAAACAAGAGGGCTTTTTTTTTTTTTTTTAGGATTAGAAGAGTCTTTAATAGGAGTTGTCAAATTAGCCTGGGTTTTGGAACTTCCACTCTTCATGTTTTTAATATTTCCTTTGTAAAGCTGCACGGACTTAGTTTCTGGCCTTAATTCATACCTATTTTCAGCTTCCCTAAAATTAAGAGTATCCTGTGCCATATCAATTAAAGCAAATGTACTTTCGATTAAAGGTGTTAAGTATGAGTCTGAAAAGATTAATTCTTTATAAAAGAATGACCTTAAGTAGTTAGATCCAATTAGGCATTTTTCCAGCTATATTTCATCCTGATGGGACAAGTCTACTACCCACAATCAATCACTGTGATCTTTTCAAAGGCGAGTATTTTAGGTTCAGAGTCATAAACGAATGACTTGACTAGGCAACCTCCTTAACTTGAGTCACAGTTGATGTTGATAGATGTGATGGGTGTTTGCTATTACTTTTGCAGCATTAATATTTAAAAAATCAGGATGGGCATGATGATGTATGGGTAGCTTCTTATACAACTCTGAGGTCTTAGTGCAACAAACTCATTTAGACAAGAGCAATCGAAGGAAAGAGGAAAGAAACAATGATGTACATTAGTGTCAAATCCAGCTGCTGTTTTATTTTTTCTCCTGTCATTTAACCATAAGTATACTATAAGTATTTGCTTTCCTAGTGATCATTTTTTCTTTTCTTACTATTTTAGTTCTAATTAACCTTTGCTGAAGTTCAACAAACAACGAAGACAAATGCTAAATAAATGCTTGCTGGTCATGTTAGTAATATGCAACATCTAGAGGGGTAATTTCCCTCAAAGGTGAAAAGAGTTGAGCATTTCTATTTACGTCAAGTATTTCTGATACAGACTTGTTGGTCTTTACCCTTCCATTCCTTATGTTTGTAAACCTGGAAAAGCCATTGACTATACTCACCTAAAACATGGGAAAAAAACAAGTAATAACTACTTTGCATATATAAGGTTTATTGGTGGATAAAATGGAATTTGATTCATTAAGTTTGATATCAGTGTTTCTCAGAAGTACAGTCTTATGGCTCCTGGGGATCCTTGAGAACCTTTCAGGGAGCCTGTGAAGTCAAAACTTTTTATATAAAATTATTTACCTTTTTGCTCTCATCCTTCAACATATGTATGGTGGAAGTGTGATTGAATATAGGTACAAACATTAGCCAGCGATCTAAAGACAGGCAATACAGAGGTTCACAAAAACAGAAAACAGTACGCTCTTCTCAATGATTTGTTGTTCTTTTAGAAAGTTTTCAGAATAAAAATTTTACATGAACCTGATGCTTTATTGTCTTTTTTCAAATTAATATTTTTTTAATTTATCAGTTTTAGTTTCTAAGACAGTAAATGTTGACAGCTACAACCTACATAAACAAGCTTCTCAGGGATCCTTAATAGCTTTCACTAATGTAAAAGGGGTCCTAAAATTGAAAAGTTTGAGAAATACCGATACATATGAGAGCACTGTGAAGAAACGTGCTAATATTGCTAGTTTGAAAATATCCAGGCTGTTTAGACATGTGCTGTGCAAGGAGGCTGGCTTGGGTGGTTTTGTGACATGCTCCACTCCAGGCCAGGGTTACTTAGTCTGGGGTTCAAGGTGTTGGCTGAACCGTCTAAAGTGGTCTGCAATTTCATGTGCTGGTCATGCATCTGTTTGTTGTTGTTGTTGAGTGAGATCCATAGTCTTCAGATTCTCAGAATGTCCTAGAAGATTTGTAGATATAGCTATTGCTGGATGCACCCCAGTCCCATTCTATCTCTGAGGAGAAAAAGACACCTGAGAAGAGATGCAAAATGCTTAAATGCTCTTCTGCTTGTGACCTGGGCTTGGCTGTTTGAGTTTTTGATTCTTCTCTGCGTGTGGAAGGATGCTAGGTTCGCTTCTCCAAAAACTGGGGAGAAGGGCTTTCTCTCAGTCAGTGCCGTGCCTTTGGCATCTTTCTGGTCCCGTGTGTGTGTGTGTGTGTGTGTGTGTGTGTGTGTGTGTTTGTCCACCTGTTTTCCCAGGAAAAATGTATTGAGTAGCAATATCCTAAAAAAATTTAATTTAGTGGAGAATATATAAAATGGACCTTTTGAAAGCAATTTTGTGACATAGGCATGTTTGTATAAGATATATCAATTAAACAAAGTTCGCTTTGTTATTGTCATAACTCTCTCTTCTGGTTGAAATACTTGTAGGTAACCAAAGCCATAAAATGATTTCTGCATGGTAGTAGCATCTTGTAAAAATTGGATACACTTAATTTGATTAAGCACTGCTTCATTAGATTTTAATGTGCTATATATGTTATGTGTTTCAGAAACTCCAGAAAGGAACTTAATGACATACGATTTGAATTTACTCCAGGAAGAGGTGAGTTTTAATTGAAATTATTTTTTATTGCTGCAAAGAGCATTTCAGAAATTGATTACAAGCATGTGGCTATAATTTGCTATTCAAAAATGCATTCTCTAAAAGTGAAGGAAGGCGGGAGAATGGAAAGGATTTATGATAATTATAGGGAATTCAAACTGAGCCCCTCCTGACTACATGAGCTGTGTACACGTGGTACACAGCATATAGACGTGTAAAGTGAATCTATTAGCTTGACCATGAGCAGAAACACCAGCACATGATGAAAGGCCCACAGGACAGTCTGATGAGTGTAATGAGAAAGCATAAGCTGTCCCAAGAAGGGTTCATCAGCAAACGATGATAGAGAAAATGTTGCATATTTTTTGCCTTTGTTCTCAGTTCAAGTGCTGTGGAGTATGTGCTGGGGAATGGCTGTCGCTTCTCTTTGCTGCAGATATCACTAAGCTTGGTGGGAACAATGTCAGTCTAGCCACTGAATTAAATTTTAGTATTTTAAATGGTCCCTAAAATAATTTAAAGGCTGGACTAGTTGTTCTTTTGGCTCCTGGATGCCTGCAGTCAGAACCATGTCATTTTCTCGTATCTCTAGCAGCTGGCAAGAACATGGCATGCAGGAGAATCCCAAGGATTTTGGTGAATTAATGGATAAATAACATATATTAACAGGCTTTTGAGACTACCAGATTAGTTTTTAAACAAACATTGGTATTTCTACAATTTGGTTTATAACCAATACAACCTAGAGAAATGAAGATCAGATACTAATGCTAAGACTAACGTTTTCTTGCTCTCTGGTTTCATGTTTTTATATATGTGAAAACAGTCTTGAGGTCTATGTTGAATATCTTCTAAAATACATCCAGCTCATGCATGAATGTATTATTATATGTGCCCTAATAACTGTGTCATATGAATGTATTATATACATTTTGACTGATTAAATAAGTTATGTTAGCTGAAATTTTGAAAACCCTGAAGTACAATGATTTCTAGCTTCTAGTTTTAACTGCTTTGACCTCCCTGTTGTAACCCGTAAGAAGATCCAACCCAAACTCAAAATAACAAAGCGGTGGTGGGAACCTCAGCAAACCAGAGAGCTCTGGCCAATTACGTTTAGGTTCAGTTTTTAAACACTCTGCCAGTCAAAATAAGTTCCTGGGCCATACATGGTTATGGGCCCACTGGCCTAGCAAGTCAAAGAACTGATTTTAATTGTAAATTTACACATTTCTTTTCATCTGAATGTTTGAAAGTGTCAATGGCAATGAGAATCAATTTTAATTTGGAGTGAAAACAAGGAAATGAATTACTAATGAGTTGAGGACTTGGGGATATGAGGCAGTCCTATCAAAATGACCTGGCCCTTTCTAGTGGATTTGGCAGTGTCATTTGCTAAAGTTAGATTTAGAGAAGTCTGCATTTGTTGCCCAAACAAAAACCATAGCTTTGGCTTCTTGACGATAGCTGACCTTCCCTGGGTAGTGAGCAGTAGCCCATTAGTAATGGGAATGCCATGGCTATATCACTCACTATACCTGTGTGATTACTGAGGCTCTCTGCATTTCAGATGTTCTCTGCTCTATATCTGTACATGCACACTACATGTATACTATGTTCATGCTGTATGTATATTAATTGTGTGTGTGTATATATGGCAGAGACTGTATGGCATAAAAATATCAAGTATTCTGTCCTTGTTTGAGGGCATGGCCTTGATATTTATTATATTGCTGTATGCTCCAGAAACTAGAAAACTAATGTTTACATATTCGGAATGTTAAATAGCTTAAAGAAAAATAAATTACAAATTACTTTCAAGTGTCTGTTCCTACAGTACTACTGATATCTTAGAATAACTTGAATAACACATACAGGATATTTCCATTTTTGTTTAGCCAGAATGACCATTATCTATTTTAGTGTAACTCATCTGGGACCAGGAGATCTGAAAATAGTAGGAGATGCTGTATGTGTTAATCATTTAGAAAACGTCATTTGCTTTAGTACCATCTGAGGGCCCATCCTAGATGTGACTTTTGTGATTATTCCATTTTCAACTACATTTTGTGATTATAGCTCTTCACTCAAGTATCAGATGTTCTGGATAACCTTGGAGATGATCGTAACACATTCAGATGCTTGAGGATGCAGGCAGGCAGTAGAAAAGTAATGACTGCGTACTATGTGTCCTGGGAGCCACTTGACTTCAGTGTACTGTTTCCTCAAGTTTCAGGTGTTATCCAGAAAGATGGCGACTCATGAGACTGAGCGTTTTCGCCAACTTCACAAAACTAAATCATATGCATAGTAGTCTTTCATTTTGCTAACCTTGATTCCTTGCTATGGGATCATTTTATCCCTACAAGAGTATTACAAGGTGACGTTTGTGCTTTTGGCAACAAGGACAGACCCAAAATGAACCTTCCATATATGCAATTTCATAGATTAGTAATCACATGCCTATGTATTTC
This sequence comes from Galemys pyrenaicus, assembly GCA_019455555.1. Lineage (NCBI taxonomy): Eukaryota > Metazoa > Chordata > Mammalia > Eulipotyphla > Talpidae > Galemys > Galemys pyrenaicus. The sequence goes on along the minus strand of JAGFMF010011870.1, from coordinate 16,705,168 downwards.
TTTCTAATTTTCTGTTAATTCCATTTCATTCATGATGAAATGGAATGAATAAAATGATAAAAGACTGAACTTTTTTCTGGAAAGGCAAAAAATACATCAACTCTCAAATTTTTATTGGAGAGTTAGGAATTTCAGTCAGATGTGAAAGAGAAAGAGTGCGCAGGAGCAAAAGCTGCATTTCAGATGATTAGATGCATCAACATGATGGTTACAATTTATTGAGTAATTGCTATGTGTCAGACACTAAGCTAAGCACTAAAGTTTATGAAAGTGAATTGTTACTTATGAAAGTTCTGTCTCCAGTTACACGCGCACCTATATGCAGTGACACACGCGCACACACACTTTTAAGCTCACATAATTACCTTATTGAAAACACAGATTAAGCAAGGAAACCCTATGTTGAGGACAAACTTTGGCATAGCAAATTTCAGTTCAATTTAGATGCTTGATTCAGCAGCTAAATTTTCATGTGTTCCCTAATGTTGGAAGGCACTTAAGTCAAACCTCTATCTACATTGTTGCTGGCTACTGAGCTAATTTCCCCATACCCAGCAATAGTTGTGGATATTTGTGAGACTGTCCAAAGGCCCTCAAGATCATGTCATCTCCCTTGTAAAATCATAGGGGTTTATAATGGGTCTTCTGAGAAGATTACAATTGATCGACTTCTCTTCAGGAAGATTTTAGACTTCTCACTATTATCATATTCATTCATAACCTTTCCATTAACTAATTTTAGCTATATTCACCTGCCTGTTTAGTCCCATCTTTGTGATTGCTAACTCCTGTCACTTACTGAGAAATTACATTATTCATGTTTTCTAAAAGAATGAATCTTGCTATCAAATTATCAATGTCATGTTAGAAGTGTTTCTTACTATCATAAATTCAAATAGCTCATCCTGATAGTCCAATAAGCTCTTAAGTTGTTTGTACCAAATATAAGGTGGTAGCAAATGCTACCTATTCAACCTTTGCCATAAATTCTAACTCAGTAACTACTAATGATAGAAAGGACTGATCATGACTGGAATTAACCTTGGCAAGAAAGAAAAGCAATGTCACAGGGATCAGTTATGAGAGAACTTCAGAAGATTTGAGCATCAATTCAGACAGTGGCCAGAGAGCCAAAATTTCTGGGCAAATACAAATAATATGATACAAATAATTTGTGACAACTTATAGGGCATAAACAGTAGGATGCAAACATAGCAAAAAGTAGTTCGTGTTGCTTCTGATTTTTCCTTCTGATAGACTCTGAATTGTTGAATTAAAAACAAGAGTGGTTTTTGTAAATGAAAAATACATATTTTACATGGTGTTGAATTGTTGATTTTTATTTTATGGTTACTAATACATATTCATTTCACATTTGAACAGATACAGCAGATGGCGTTTCTCAGGAGCTCTTCTCTGCTGGCTTGGTTGACGGTCATGATGTAGTTATAGGTAAATCATTTTTTAGTATGCAGTGTCATTCTGTTGATATATCAAATGGAAATGCATTTAGAAACAAGGTCTTCATAAAGTTAAAATTTATACTGAATTTTAAAAAATTATTTTGAATTATCTCTTATGTGAAAATTATCTTTTAAAACCACGTAGTGATTTTAACAGCTCATATTTAGTTATTTTTTAAAAGCTCGTAGTGCAATTTTGTACCATTTATTTGAATATGATTTATTTATATTTCTCATAACTGGGAAATATAACAGAGAACTTGAAAGACCCCAAAGCCCATGTCATAGCAAAGATAAGATGCCAAAAATTCCACATAACAAGATAGGGTACTCTGAGGTTCTTTGTCAGGTTCTTTGTTTAGCCATAGTTGTAATAAGCTCAGCTGTTCATTTTTCCATCTGTTAAGATTCATCATCAAAGTCTAAAGGTTGGATGGACTTGGAGGTCATTCAGTCCATCTCTCTCATTGTGTGGAATAAGGAAGCACATTCCTAAAATATTTCAGTGGTTTGTTCAGGGCCTCGCGGATAGATTGTGACACAGCTACTTCATTTTGAGACTGTGGCTCTCTTTACCACTTTTAGAAGCAAGATAGTTGTCTGGGAATAGGGGATCTTGCTAGATTCAGACTTGTTGATAGAAGCAAAAAATTACTGGTTACCTCCTGACAGGGCAGGGGAGGCAGAAAAACTTTAAGAGGCTGACACTATCATCTAAACAAATGTAGCCTACTTCTGCTATATTAGGGTGAAGGGTGAATACCTACACATACTGCAGCAAATGCTGAGCTTATGGAGACTGTATAATGTAGTTAATTCTGGATATCCATCTTGGTGACTTAAACAATCAAGATTAGTTAACATCATGTTAATGTTTTGTATAAAATTAACTATTTTTGGGAAATGTATAAGTTTTTTTCAAAAACATTCAAATCTCTGTTTAAGATTAGATGGATCCATTAAGTGATAATGTTTTAAAAAAGTGATAATGATAAAAAAAAACTCACTAGAAATAAGCCCTTCTCTAATAGTGCCTGAGTATGACTGAGAGCTTGAAGTAGATAAACACAGCCATCAGAATAATTTGTTCCTAGAAACTCTCTAATGCAGCTTTATATTCTTTATAAAAAGAATTATTTAATGATGAGTAACTGGGATTTTAGTAGGAGATTGGAATTCTAACCAGATAATCAGTTTCTAATGTTATTAATATATACACACTATATCATATATCTAAAGATACAGAGATATCTATAATTAGAAAAAGTCAACTTCTTTTATCTATTAATGATATGTGAAGCTTGCACATTGATTTCAAAAGGCAGTGTTGATTCCTTTGCCCATGGTGTGTCTATATATGGTGATGTATATTAATGGAAAGTGGCACATATTTTGTATATGAGTCCTTTATATTCTTTCACACTTTAAAATCTAGTGAGAAGTTATGACTAGGTAAATTCTTACCTATATTTTCTTATCAAATGTGAGGGGAAGCTGAGTGAAAAAGTCAATTTGGTGTCTACTATAAATTCTATCTCAGAACTCTTTATGTTCACAGTTCCTCAATAAAGGTAGATACTCTCATTAGTGTCAGAAAAAAAAAAAGAAAAAAAGAAAAAAAAAGAAAAAAAGAAAAGAAAGAGTCAAGGCCTTTGAGTCTCAGGTTATCTACAGAAATAAGGAGAAAAGTCAATGGTTAGAGCAAGATACTCAGGAAGATATATTTTCCTTAATGAGAGGTATGTTTAATACAGTAAGCAGCCAGAATTAAAAATTATCTGATGAAAACAATAGTCAGAACTTATTTTAAACAACTACTAAGGTTTCCTATTAGGCAAGAAGTCAAGGATCAAACAGTCTTTTGATTTGAGTTAATCCTGGCAGGTGGTAGGGAACATGGAGACTAAAAGAGATTCATGGAAAGTTATTAGGTCATAGTTTTTAAGCATGGTCTTGCTTCAAGCCTACATTCAAATTTGAGTGTACGTCTCATTTTGCCCCAGGATCAGCTGAGTCTAAACTGGAGGTTGTTTTTTGTTTTTTGTTTTTTTTATGGTGGTTATGATTTTAAAATGTCAAAATTAAGGTGTCATTTATGTACAATTTACCGCATGAGTTTTAAATACATAGCCAGAATGCTTACATTTTCCATGCTTTATTCTAAAAAATTTTTCATTTTGCCTTTACCTCTTTTCTTGGAGCAAAAATGTAGAGATTTGGAGTAAGACCAACCATGTGCAATTCTTTTTGATCTAGTAGCACTAAATGTCTTAAAGCGACATCATACCTGAGAGTCACAAAAAGTGTTTGCATGCTCCATGTGATCATCATATCAGTTCTTTAAGGTAGAGGAAGGACAGGTTGTTTTTCACCAGTATTTTGTGGATGAAAACTGGAGGTCACAAAAGTTCCTGCGGGTATTGCAACTTGTCACAGTTTCTGAACTTGGGTCTTGAGTCTTCAGGCTCAGATCTTAACCTTGACTCTTACACTATGCGTACAATTTATTCGATATCTTCAGCTTTGACAGGTGAATCCAGAGTAATATTAAGTGATGGTGGTTTGGTATCACCTAGAAAAAAAATAGCTTGTTCTTACTTGTTTTTCCTGCAGCAGTGGATGTCACTTTATATCTTAATTCGTGACTATTTGATAAGCAGATAAAATGTTTAATTTTGTACCCACAAACCTGTCTCATCAATTTTCTGCTTCTTCCCTTAGCTATTTCCCTCTTGACTAGGCTTCTCCCACCAATATTGTAATTCTTGTTGTTGTTGTTGTTTCTTCCATGTTAAAGAAAAAAAAAAAAGAAAAAAACCTTTTCTCTGCCCCACCTCCCATTACATCTCTTTCTCTCCATCATTGCAATTAATACTCTCAAAGGAATTGCCCCTGATTTCAATTCCTTTCTCACCATTCTCTCTTGAACTCATTACAGTCAGACCCCTGACCTTCCCACTCCACTGAAACTGTTCTTTGCAAAGTCATGTGTGGGGAAGGCACACTTCTGGCAGATGAAGTGGCAAATGCAAAGGCAGATGTGGCAAAGGCAGCTGCAGCTGTCATGGAGTGAGCAGGAGGGAGGAGGGTAGAAGATACAAGGTCTGTGATGACTGCCATGTTCCTAAATACAGTGCTTCATTCTTAGTCCTCATCTTACATGATCTGTGAACAGCACTGGGTGCAGCTGACAGTGCTCTCTTCTGTGATAAATTACCTTGTTTTCAAGTAGTTTTTATGACTCCATTCTCTCTTGATTCTCCCACCTTGCTGGTGTTTTCTTCCCAGTCTTCTTGAGGAAAAGCTGTTCCTCCCCATCTCTTTGGCCTGTAAAGACTGACATGACCAAGGGCTCATTCCTTGGATCTCTTCTCTAGACATTAGGACATGATGGTGATCTTGTCAACTTTCATGGTTTTAATACCTTTTATTCTCTAATTCCCAAATTTATATCTCTAGCCCAGACCTCTTCTTTAAATGTCAGACTCCTATCCAGCTCTTTTTGGAATCTTTACTTGGAAAGTTAATAGGTATCCCACAGTTAATGAGTACCTCCAAAATATAGCCTCTTCAGCAGCCTCGATGTCAGTCCCATTACACACTCAAATCAAAAACCTAATTGTTGTCCGTACACTCAACATCCAGTCTTTTCGAAGGTACCTAAAATTTGGTCATTATTCACCATCTTCATATCCATCCTATTTCAAGCCCCTTGCTCATCTCAGTTGGGTGGTGGGATTCAACTCTGCTGGGCTTCCCTGCTCCTGTCCTTCCTGACTCCCTTTAACCTGTCCTCATCTCAGCAACTGGAGACATCCAAGTAAAAAGTAGGTTAGATACTAAAAGTCGCAGATAACATGATTTCAATTTACAAGAAATGGCAACAATACAGCAAGCCACCGATTCAGAAATAAGTTAGCAGTTGCCAGGCCTTGAGAAGGAGAGGGGAGAGAAGAGTAACTGCTCATGGGTATGGCATATCTTTTTGGGGGTGATGAAAAATTCTGGAGTTATGCGGTCATTACCTTGCACAGCCTGTGACTACTAAAAACCACTGAATTATACACTTTAAAGAGGTGAATTTTATGATATGTGAATTATATCTCAATAAAAATCCAGATCACATTAACGCTCTAAGTAAAACTCTAATGGCTTTTTATCACACATCTCAGTAGCTTGCAGTCTCCTACACCGTCTGTCCCCAAGTCACTTCTCAGATCCCTTCTCCCTTTCTCCTCTCCCCTCGTTCACTGAAGCCCAGCCTGGTTGGATTTTGTAGTTGCTGTTCCTTCTGCCAAGATGTTCCTTCCCCAGGTACACTGTGCCTCTCCCAGTGCTTAAATCACTGCCCACCTCCCCAGGGTCCTGGTCTGGCCAGTCCATCTAAAACTGCACTTCACCCCCAACCCTCTAACCCTTTCTTTACTATTCTCCAAGCCATCTCTCCCTGTTAAACAGGTTGTGTTTCACATTGTTAACCACATAGGACTTTCCTTTGAGTATAAGATTCTTGAAGACCAGGGATTTTCATCTTCTGTCAGTGTCTCTGTGCCTAGTGCCCCACACTGTGCATGTTATGTAGCAGACACTCAGTCCATACTGGTTAGACATAAATTCTATTTTGAAATACAGACATCTGATAACATTTACTTTAGAAATAGGCTATTTTGAGTATAGGATTCCAGTACTTTAGGAATCTTAGTTTTGAGATGACAAAATTCAAATATCATTTAAAAATGTGAATTGCAGTCACCTGACAAGGGCTATGCTAGAAAACAGCAATTCAATTTAGAACATTGGCATATAGAGGTTGGAATGATTTCTTAAGTGTGCATTTTTACAACTTCTATAATAGAAAATAACATTTAAACAGATTAAAAATCTTTTTTTCCCCCCATCAGAATTTTCTCTAGAATTGAAGTAAATGCTTAAGGCAACATGAAAAAATCTGAATACAGCCGTCGTGTGCGTTGTAGAGCAGCGAATGTTATGACTTTTACTATAATGTGACAAACAAATGCTACCAAAAAAAAAAGCTTCACTGTCTGGCTTCGGGGAGATCTGCCTCCAGCGGGCAGACCTTTGTAGGCAGCGTGTGACTGATGCGGGGCTGGTGTGGTGACGTGCAGTGATTGCCTTCTGGTAGAAGAACAGCAGGGCAAAAATGAAGTGAGGTACTTGGGTAGGGAAACCATAAACCCGCTTCACTTGTGCTTACATGCAGCTTTACCTTAGGCAAGACACAAGGACCACTTTTAAGCATCGTGTCAATGGAAATGTGATAGGATTGGCAAGGCCTCCTGGGAAAGTGTTGGTATAGAAAATAAGTTAACTTTACAAGATGGCCAAACTTGATGATATGCTTGTATAAATCTGCTTCTCTTGCCTGACTGAGATGGGTGAGAAATACACCAGATCTGAATCCCCATTTCCGTTTTTTTGAAGAGGGATCCCAAGGATGACTGATAATGAGGCAGCAGCGAAACTTGTTTCCTCTGCTCCTGTCAAAAAAGAACTCATGAGAAGTTGTCTCTGCATTATAAGCACCAGGGAAAAAATAAACTCCTATGAATAAAAGCAAACAAAAGTGCTGAAAGATACTCAGGTCTGTGATAATGATTTTTAGTTTCTCTCTAGTGTGTGTTAGTGCCTTAGCAATAGGACCTCCTCAGAGTAAGCCAGTCCCTGCCTGTCCTGCTCAGTAGCTCCTACAAAGCTGCTGACCTCTGACCTGCCAGGCCCAATACAGGGGCCACACAGTAGGTGAATGCGGGGGAGGAAGCCTCCTGGCAGCTGCCTTCCGGGAAGGGTCTACTGGCTGACCACTGGATTTTCATGCCACCGTATCCTGCTTTTGTAACAACGTATGTCTACATTTCTCCTTCCTTTAAGTGGAGTTTAGAGCCAGATGTTGGAATTTGTGTTTCCTGAGATGAGAGATGTGTTTCTGCATTCATTTATACCACCTTCCTTTGGTGGTTTTTCAGCCTAGCTGAGTAGTTATCACTACTGGATAAACCGTAGTTATCACTACAGCACTGGAAGCTGATGTTAGCTATAGATATTCTCATAAGATCTCTGTGAACTTTTGGACATACTGTTGTGTTTCCAGTGTCTTTCGACACAAGGAGAACCCTGTTCGACACCAGTCTGCCCTTTGAAAATTGCCTTAAGTGCTGCTGCTGTGAAGCCCTCGCTGCTGCTCACACCCTCCCTAAAATTTAGAGGACAGCTTTTTCTTGTCTTGAAAACTGCATTTTTACCACCGTTAGTGACGTGGCTTTTATCTTGCTGTGTTTTCCGGTGCCTTTCTTCTCTGTGTGTGGAGAGAGAAGGTATCTTCAGGGTTGGGCCTTCTGTTGTACTGACTACCATCCTTGCCATACACGGGCACTGAGTAAACATGCCTGTGCTTACATGAGTACTTGTAACTCCATTTGGCAAATTGAATTCCAGGATGGTTCATGAATTTGATGATATAAATATTGTTATACCCCCTTAAAACTGAAGAGTCATTCACCATGTTTCATGTTTTTCTCTTTGTTCCTTTTTTCTTCTCTTAAAAATTGACTTTTCATGTGAGAAGTCTTGCCTCTTAGGAAGAGAAATGTGGTTGGCCTAGAAGGTCTTCTGTCTTCTAGTGCTTGTTGAGATTACACAGTGTTTATTTCAAAATACGGAGTGTGAGATGTCCACATCAGAATCTTGTCTTATGTATCAAAAAGGCATATTTCTCAGTTGCAGCTTAGAATTACAGAGTGTGGCGTCTTGGGTAAAGAGTGTGGAGATTTTCATTTTTTGTGAGTATGCCAAGTAATTCTCATATACACTGGAATTCAGTGACTCCTTTTCCTTGCAGTAACCTTTGAAGATTGTTTTTAGCTCCTTTTATAGTCTGTATCTTCTTTCTGACATCACTAATCATCTTTGCTCTCTGCCTTGATTCTGTTCTCCCTTTAGAAATCTCTTTTAAAACTGTGCCAGTTAACTTTCAAAATGTGTGTGTGTGCACGCATGCGTGCACAAGCATAAGTGGAACAGATATGTGGATGAGCCTCATTGGCATAAATTTTTACCATAATGAGTCATTGCAGTTTTTATTAAAACTACTATTGCTGCTCAGGGTGCAGTAGATCCTCCAGGTGGCCTTCAGCTTTTATGTTTCTGTATAACAGCAAAATATCTCTAGGCTCCAAAGTATGCAAGCAACAGAATCTTTGCTCAGTCGTGAGCATATGGTCGGATATGTGAAGCGCTTTGTTCCTCCAGCTGTAGCCAGGGATATTTAAGTCTGTTGTGAGTGATCTGGGATTTACTAAGCAGCAGGGCACCTTTACAATGAAAATCTTGGAAAAGAGGGAATGTGTTCTTGTATTCAGTTCAGTGATTGTACTGTGAAGTTTGCTTATGTTGAAATCCAGTGAAGGAAAACTTACAAAATAGTGTCTCTGTTACATGACTATACTGTGATTTTAAAATGGTGACAGATAACTAAAACAGGAAGAAAATAAATACCTGAAGCCATTCTGGGTTGAGACAGATCTGGGCGTTAGTTGATTGATGTCAGTAAATACAGTTGAGAGATTTCTGATTAAATGTTGTCTGTATGTTAATTTTAATAGGGAATAAGGGACCTCAAGTGATTTGGGAGAACTACAGTGATTGCTATTATGTTTTTTTCAGAAGTAAATGCTGAGTATTTAATATGGCACAGGGCTATCATTCTCCAGCAGCTGCTACTACTGTTGATTTGATTTTAACTCATTGTCGCTGGTTTCCAAATAAATCTTCACTGAAATATTCTCTAAATAGGAAAATTTGTGTTAATTTTAATATTAAAGTCCGCACCAAAAATTACTTTTAAATAATTACCATTAGCCTGGACTATCCAAGGTAAGAGCACCGTATATTCAAATGAATGACTACCATTTTCAGATGAATTGAAATAGTCAGCATTTGAGCTTTTTTGGAAGGGTAGAAAAACAGTGTTGCTGTTTAAATATACAGAGAGCTACTTGCTCTGTGGAATGTTGGGAACCTGGCCTTCAACAGCATGGTAGAGGAGACACACACAGAGCATTAATTTGGTCACAGTCCTATATTTCTAATTTTATTTAATTGTAACAAAGTAAATATGATTCTTGTTTTAATAGAGTATCATACCAGACTCCTCTCCAGCTCCCCAGAATTCAAGGGAATTACACCGAATACTGTTCCTAGCAAACCAAGCCAGAAACTACTATCAGGTGCCCACTCCTGTGACTGAATCCACTGCCAGCCTTAGACATCCTCTGTGACTCTTATCTGCACAGTCTAATTAAAAATGATGTACTATTTTGATAAGGGTTAATGACTGTTCATAAAAACATTTTTTTTTTTTTGGTTTGTGGGCAGTCAATTCAAATTACAATGCAAAATGCAGACCAGTATTATTTCTAGGAACTTCTATAAAAGCAAAATATTTGGAACTTCCCAAAGATGTTCTGTTTGCGTAACATGCTTATGAATCAGTGCAGCAGCAAAGCACATCTTAAGCGCTGGTTTTGTAGTTATTTTGTTATTTTTTTGTTTAGCTAGGGGTCTTGCATCATCTTTAAAACCACTGACATAGCCTCTAGTTAAGACTGTACTTAATTTCACTTATGTGAAGGAAGCGCTTGCTAGTGGCTTAGTCTTAGACAGTCACTAAGTCAGTAGAGTCTTAGGTTCTCAATTACTTGAAGTTGCTCTGTTACGGTAACCCATCTCTCAACTCTCCAACCAGATATGCCTAAAGATCACATTCAGTCTAACCAAAATTTCTGATTGTGGAGTTACAGTATGCTCCACGTTACCAGTCCCTACTTGTAATCTTTCTGGTGGAAATAAAATTTCATCCAGTGCCAGGAAACTTAGTATTTTTGATAGGCATTTCCCACTGGTTCTACGGGATTTAAGCTGAATGTCTATCTACTCCACTAGCAGATTGATCTCTTTGGCACACGCGCGCACGTGTGTGTGTTTACACACTTCAGAAATAATTACCACATAGATATCTTATGTAACAGAAACCAGAACTCCTATTTACCTAATCAAAATGAATAATAAAGCCAAGGAAGAAAACTACGTCAATTTTTGATAAAATTTAGCCTACCACTGTATTTGGTTTCTTATCTAATTAGAAAGAGCCCATCTACTGCTTACATTTGGTTATCGCCTTTTTTGAAACAGAAATTTCTTAACAAAACTCTAAGAAAACCTAATTCTTGACCTTACACAAATTAAGTTTAGCATCTAAAAGGTATATAAGAATGCTTTTACACCAGATCCATTTTAAGACAAAGAGAAACCTGGGCTGGTCAAATTCTAATAAATTTTGTCATCAGGTTTACACTTAATTTGTTACTTTTGTAACATCAACATGTGTGCATAATTTTGTTCTTGAGCTGGTCTTATTTTCCAGAAGTACTCATTATAATGTGTAACCCATGGCAAGTATTCCATAAATGCACGTTTTCCCTGAGGTTCTCATGATTGATGAGTGATAGAAACACCCAACAGTCATTTGTAGTGAAGAAAAGAACTTGAATAGCCATGGTCCAAGCTCTTAGGCTTGGGTCTACACCTTTTCTGGCCAGAGTACATTATAGCAAAAAAACAAAGAAGGAACTCTCCATGTTAGACTTGTAGGCAGGTTTTTGGTTTTTGTGTGTTTTTCTGCCTAATCTTTGAATAGTAAAATGCCTTAATACTCACTCTTAGGGTACTTGGTCAACCTTGAAAAGTTTGTGACCTGAAATAAGGATGTATGATTCAAAGTATCTTTTCAATAACAGACCCAAAAGAGGGTAAATTTATAATTGATTTTGAGACCACTTAACAGTATGATTGTAAGCTGGGTCTTACGAAAGTCAGTATGCCCTTGTCTCCTTTCTTCATTAGGTAGATTTGGGATCAGAAATCTACTGTACTCTGGTTTGTCTGCGATTTCCAGGGTCAGAAGGACAGGAAAGGACTTGTAAATTGCTTAGGCCTTAGCCTTCCTATGTTGACATTTTTCATATATCTTTCTCACTATTTCACAGATGATTCACATGAGAAAGTCATACATTAGAAATTTAACATCTAAATAGAAAGAGGACATGATTTGAACAGATTATTCATGGTGCTTCTAGAGCTCTCAGGATTTTTTTTTTTAATTTGGTGAAATTTTTTACTAGGTAAGGAATAGCTAGAAAACATTTTGATGTATTTTCAAGATACATTGTTTTAGGTCAAATAGATAGTGCTCTGAGCTTAACTCCAAAATTGATTTTTTATACTTAGCAATAATTAAATGTAATAACTCAATCCATTTGGCATAATCTAAAATATCAGTGCAGTCAAATGTCTACAGAGTAAGTAGCTGATAGCCAGTAATACATACTTCTTTGGAATAACCCCAGGAGTCCCCAGAGAGATGCGTCCCAGGATCCTTAAGTCACTTGGTCAGTGTTGGCTGCCGTGTGCTGAGCCCAGTGGCTGCCACTTGCCTCCACCTAGGGATTTCTTGAGGAAACCTCACCAGTATCCCAGCCATGTGACGATTGTGATGTTCACAACAGGGATGCTGCTTCCAGAAGGTCCCAGGGAGCTTCCTGCTATTTAACCAGAGTGGCACTTGCTTTAATGCAGAAGTGGGGATATGGTCCTTCTACCACAAAATTTGGCACCCAGTCCCCAAAATTTCCCTACTTTATTCATTCAATAAGTAAAGCCTGTGACCTAGGACTCTGTACTGGTACCATAAGGCAAACGTTACATGGTTCTTGCCCCCACTATGCTTCCAGTCTAACTGGAGTGGCAGATAATAGCTAAGTCAATGCATAGGTAATAGTAACACTGCAAATCATGAGAGAGGTGCTTGAAGGATGACTCTGTGTTATAATGAAAGGCAGTAATAGAGGGTCCTCACTTCAAGAGCAGAGTATGCTCCTTTGTAGGAGAAACACCTGAGTGGAGTTTTAGGTTTACCCTGTCTACGCTGAGCAGAAGCGGAGCTTGTGCAAGGATCAGGAAGCAGTATGGTCAGAAAAGGTGAGTAAGGAGAGGGGGGCATGGAACAAGCCCAGGCAGCAAGGAGCGCCCTGGCAGTGCAGGGCTTTTGTAATAGCCACTGGCCTTAATGAAAAACTACATTCTGCTCCTCCTACTTTGATTAAGGTTTATGTAGAGAACAAACAACTCATGCATTTTTCTTGCCTTTTTCTAACCGAGAGGACAAATAATTTTCTTTAGTTTCTTTAATTCTGTAGAATGTCTAAATACATGGGCTCAAATCCTTTTGCTGTCTGGATTTGATTCCTAAGTGAAATGAGCAGGAACACAGAAAGACAGGACAATAGCCTGGCTTGAGAATAAAAGCTGAAACACGGTTTCAACATCCCAGGTTCATTCAAGTTTGAGAGCATTGAAAAGAGACTTGTAGTTTAATTATGGGAACCAGGGGGAATTCAGAGATACCTTCCAATAATTCTAATTCTAATTATTCTATTAAAGAGAAGTTAGGAGTCCCGGGAAAGGCAAAACTTGGATATTAATTACAGGCATTTTCCTTATGTAATTGATAACCAAAGAACCTTCCTATGTATTCCCAAGGATGATGAAATATATTTTTTTTCATTTCATAATATTGCCTTATTCTCACGCAAATTGTGGTGTGGGCTGAGGTAGCACTGTACATATATAGTAGGACTATCATTATTATAATATAGTACAGAATACATAAAATATTCATGTTCATTAGATGAAAGCAAACTTGCTATTTCAAGTCCATTAATTGCAGTTGAATTTAGTGAATTTTCTTGCAGAGTCTAACACTAATTACCTGAATTAAAGTAGGTCTTCCAAATAGCTTCATGTTCCAAATGTAGACATAGTAAAAAAAGTTCTTGCTTAGTTAACCTTTGTCCTAGTAACTGGATATAAGTTGAGACAGTGCTTTCTCATGGTAGTGATTTTACTGTTTGTAACTGCTAATCTGATCGTTCTGGTCATCCTTTTTTTATTTTAATCTTCTCTTTTTGACTTTATTCTCTATGCAGTATTTTTTTCCCTGGGAAAACTTTTCAAACTCATGAGTAGAGGGTGAGTAGTGTAGCTATTACTGTATATATACATGTTAATCTATAATGTACTTAATTTATATGTACACACACACATACACATACATTATTAGGCTCCACTAATTGATATCCCCTACAATTCTTTACCTGATAGCAGATTAATATTTATTGGTAAATTTTAGAAAAACTAAATTTTACATGTTTCTTGTGTGGCTGCATAGCTTTGCATATTGTTTGCTTTTTATGATTAAACTGATGAAGCATCCCATCTGATTTCGTGGAATCTAAAATACATGGGAACCTTGTAGTGTATGGGAGGAGCATTGCTTTTCAGTTCAGACAAACGTGTGGGTTCAGATCCCTGTTCTTTCAGTTATTAGATGTGACCTCGGGAAATTTCAGCATCTCTCTAGTCCTCAATTTCTTCTTTACTAGAGTGACCCACTTACCGTAGTTTTTAATGGATCTTACATGATTACATGGCGAGACTAGTGTGTACTGAACTCATAAGAAGCCCTTGGTAAGTGGTAGTTCTTTTCTCTTTCTACTTTGGAGTCTATTCACCTGGCATCCTACATCTAATATAAGAATAATTTTATGAAGTGTCAGAGACTGTTAGATAATCTGACATTACCCCAAATAAAATGAGATGGTGGTCCCTAGAGAGGGTAGAGGTAGAAATGATTCCACGAGGGGAAGGAGGACTGGAATCTGAGAGGACCATCGTTGCCTCCACCACCTTGGTGTCAGCAGTAGGACATCCTTTTTCCTGTGCTGCTGTGACCAAACAGGGCTAGAAAATGGTGTTTAAAAAAAAAAGGAGGAAATGGACGCTCCGGAATAGGAAACTAGATAATTGGTCCTACAAAATCGTTTACTTTTATTTTTTTTTCCTTTTTTTATTAAAATATTTTAAAATTTACATATACTTGCCATTAATTGTAATCCCCATGTATTCCCCATCACCATCTCACCAGT
>JAGFMF010011870.1:16602524-16683914 GCA_019455555.1 Galemys pyrenaicus | reverse complement strand
CCCTCCCTGGCCGGCAGCAGGGATCGAACTCGTGCTGCAGTGGCTGCGGTTTGCTTCATAGTGTGTTGCTTAACCCACTGCACCACCGGGGAGGCCCAACATCGGAAAATATATTAAGAAGCATTCCCACTTGTTTTTTTAGAAATAATTTGAGCGAAATAGGTATTGGTTCTTCTTTAAAGGTCTGATAAAATCCATTTGTAAAGCTATCTGGTCCTGGGGTTTTGTTTTGGAGATTTTTTATTCTCTCCATTTTCATGCTTGTGATCATTTTTGGTTTTGTTGTCGTATATTGTTTCTTCCTGGTTAGTCTTAGTAGACAACATTTATAGAAATTTACCCATTTCTTCAGGTTATCAAATTTATTTACTTATAGTTCATAGTAATCTCTTATAATTCTTTGTATTCCTGTGCTATTTGGGGTAGTTTTTCCTTTCTTTTGTGATTCTGTTTATTGATGTTCTCTATGTTACTAGCTTAGCTAGTGGTCTTTTCTAATTTTTATATATATATATATATATATATATATATACTCGAAGAACCAGCTCTTACTGATGTTTGTGTAGTCATTTTTGATCTCTATTTCAGTTTATTTTATTCTTATTTTTACTATTTCCTTTTGCTAAGTTTGGGTCTTGTTTGTTCTACTTTTTCAAATTGCTTTTGATGTAGTATTAGCTTGTCTGGAATTTTTCTTCTCAACACAGAACCACATTTCAGTTATCTTCCCTTCTTAGGGTCACTTTTGCTGCAACCCATATTTCTGGTAGCTTGTATCATTTTCATTAGTCTCAAGATTTTATTTGTTCTAATTTCGTCTTTTATCCAATGAATAGCATGTAGTTTTGCCTCCATGAAGTCACTGTTTTTCTCTTATAGTTGATTTCTAACACTATAATATTATGGTCAGAGTGGGTGCTTGATTTAAGTTTGAAGTTTTATTGACAATTCATAGGATCTGTTCTTGAAAATATTCCACTTACACTTGAAAAAAAGTGTATGCAGTGGTTCAGAGGTGGAGTATTCTGTATGTCTGTTAAACCTATTTGATCTAGCGCCTCATTTAAGGTTATTGTATTACTGTTTTTCTTACACACACTGATTTGTGTGTAGTTGCGAGTGGGGTATTAAAATCCTCTAGTATTATTGTGTGTTGTTAGTATCTCTCTCTAGTTCTATTAATTTTTTATGTGTTTCAGTGCTTCATCATTCTGTGCATATGTATTTATGAGAATTGTTTCTTCATGCTGTTGTAGACCTTTATCATAACATACTATCTGCTTTATTTCTTAATAGCTTTTTTAATTGGAAGTTACCTTTTACTGATTGTCAGTTGCTTGTAGGACTGTAGGACTTGTAGGACTCTAGGTTCATACTTTATTGGTAAGATGAGTTTCTTGTAAACAGTAGAAGGTTGGAATTTGTTTGGTTATTCTTTCAGCCACCCTACACACTTTTGACTAGTGAACTCAGGCTATTTAAATTTAAGCTTGATACAGAATTTAAATTTAAAGACATAAATTTAAATTGAGACATAAGTGCTCATTGTCATTTTGTTATTTGATGATTTTTTTTAAGTCTTCCATGTTTTGCTAAGTTTCCATTTCCATTGTCTTATGTGTTACCTCTCTGGATTTTTGTTTGAAGTTTCTGATGAGATTTGTAGATGATAGATTATCTGCGTGACTCACTGGACAGTCTGGTCTCTGGCTTGTTCCAATGAGCCACAATGTCACTTTCCTCCTCTTCCTCCATGACCTATGATTTAGGTATCTTATCTATATTCATTGAAGTGTTGCTTTATAGTAACCCCTTTAAGATTTCTTTGCTGTATGGCTTGATGTTGATAAATTTTTTTCAGTTTTTGCTTTCGAGTGAAACTCCTTATTCTTCTGCCTTGATTATTAATCTTGCAGGGAAAAGGGTTCAGCTTGGAAATCTTATTCTTTAAACACTTAGTATCTTCTGCCAATTCCTTCATGCTTATAAAGTTTCTACTGCAAAGTTCACTGACAGTCTGTTTGGTATTCCCTTCCAGGTTACACTTTTTTCTCTTCTTTATTATTCTGTCCCTGTTGTTGACTTTGAGCAACGGTTTCGTGTAGAATGTGTCTTGGTGTATGTCTGTCTGATATTATTTTGTTTAGAGTGTTTTGGGTCTCTTGGACCATGGTTTGTTTGCCATATCCAGGTAGTTCTAAGCAATTATTTCTTTAACTTTTCTATGTGTTTCACATACTCTTTTCCTTCTGGGACCCCCATGATATAGATGTTATTTCTCTTCAGGTTAAGAGCCAAAGGGCTCTTAGACTTTTTTCAATTTTTTAAATTCCTTTTTATCCACAGTGTTCTAATTCTGTGTTCCCGGACACTGTGCCTTTGAGCTCATTCACTTCATTGCTTGTGTTTATCGGCTGTGGAGGCCCTAAGTTGCATTTTTTAATTTATATTATTTCTTAGCTCAATTACTATTGATTGTAACTGCCTCATTATTTTTTCCAGTATTTGTTCTGTTCCTCTTTTACGTTCTCCACTTTTGTTTAAGTTCCATAAGCACTGTTTGACTTTTGACTTGAACTCTTCAGTCATGTTCCATTGTTGTGCTGATCTGAGATTCCTCTTATGGTTTTTCTTTTTTTTTTGCTTCAGCATTGGTAATAGGTATGTTCTTCTTTTTCTTCATTTTCGATTTTTTGGGGCTGTAATAGAAATAGAATTTCAAGCTGTTGCCGTTAGACAGCTATTGAAATAATTGGAGAGCTGCTACTGGCTAGGAATAGTAGGTTAAAAAGGGCCAGGGTAATAGGACACCAGAGGATCACCTCCACAGAGCAGCAGGGGTTCAGTCTCCCTATCTGCTGTGGGTACCAGAGTTGATGGGATTTCACAGTGAATCCCCCCTCCTCTAGGCCAGTTCCTTTTTCTCAGTGTCCCGTGTCAGCACCTACCTCTTAGATGTTTCTGAGTTTGAGATGCAGCACTGGGCAGAGAATTTAGTTGACACAGGGTCATGGGCTACTAGTTGTTTTTTTTCCTTTCTTTTCCCTATATTGAAGTTTTTGCTTCTGTTGTTAACAGGGGCTTAAACTCTGGTTTGTGCACATGTTCAGCTGTCATGGTTTTAGCACCGAGGGGAAGGGGTAGAAACTATTTTGAATATACCAGCCTGGGTTTTTAGTAGTAGCCACTTAAGAGGTAACACAGGTGATAAAACTTGTTTCTCTGGGTAAATTCTGGCTCCATCCTTTCTATTCTGGCCTCAGGCTCAAGCCAGTAACACTTACTCTGTAGCTCTAATATGATAGTGCTCCAATAATGTACCTTCTGTCTTTGGGGCCAACTCTGCACACCCCTTACCCAGTTTCAAGAATCTTAGAATTTGGCATGTGCCCCTGAATTAGCTACTGTAGAAAGTTCCACACAGCTCTTGCCCTTCCATTCTGTGGGTTCTACTACCCTGGTATCATTGTAAACAGTTTTTAACAGTTACTTAAAAGTTTTTTCCTACCCCTTTCTACTGGATGTGTGTTCTGATTATCTGTTTTTCCTTCACGAGGCTTAATCTTTGTTCTGCTACCATCTAGTTATGAGTATATAGAGGAGGACATCACACACCATCTTGCCAGATTCTCATGCTAGTTCCACATTTGGCTTTTTATCGCCCTTTCTAAGTAGCAAGAAAGTTTCTCAGCAGCGCCCAGTAAACCTTTCCTCCTCTTCATCGGTCCATATTGACTTCCCACCATCCCTAAACAGCCTCAGTGGTGGTAGGGGAGAAGAACTTGGGGTTTTTATGAACTGATTGTGGGATTATCAACCACAGTATCCACTGCTGACCTCATAATATTTTTGTTAAATAGTCAGATCTTTAAGTTGTCTACTTCTAGGCATAGACAGGTCTTAAGAATATTATGGAATTTTAAGGTTATGCAAGGTAGTGTAACATAGCTTTCAAATGAGTTACTGAGATGTGCTATTTACAGCCCATTTTCAAAAGCAAGGAATTATTAAAGAGGAGGAATAACCAAAATGTGCTCTCATTTGTGCCTGTATTTCATTGGTGAGTACCTCATACTTGATAGGAGAGCAAAATCTAATTTGTTTATATACTTTAAGATTTCACATGCTATGTCGGTTTGTTTTTAATAAACAAACCCTCTTTAAAGTGAGTGTACATTTGATGCTTCATTGCTGATTGTGTTGTTTCATTCCATTTTCTGAACTCCACTTGGCATATAAAAATACAACCTTAATTATATATTGCACTTTCTCCTGTCTTTAAGCCAGGACTCCTTTTGTTTGAATATGTTAAAAAGTAAATCCCAGACTGTGAAAAACTGAGTTTTTAAATTACTTCAGTCCACATTTTCTAGCTTAAGTTTTAATTTAATCACAGTTTTTAAGGAAATGAACCTAGACCATCTTAATTGAGTAGCTCTAAGCCTGTGGAATTCCTTTTCCTCTGTTGGCATACCAAAATTGAAAGCTGTTGAGCCTGAAGATTTTACCGCAAAGCCTCTGAACCACATTTTTGCCAGTCATCCCTCCCACATGTCTTTCTGTTCTGACTCTAGGTCCCGACAGTTTCTTCAGGTTTTTGCTATAATGTAGAGGTTGCAACCTCGTGGTGAAGGCTTGGCTCTCGTGTACAAGTGCACTATATTTGACTTAGAAAATGTCAATTTTTAAAAAATTTTTAAATTTAAATTTTTTTAAACTTTAATTTTTTAAAACTACTTGCCAACATTTAAAAAGTGAGAGTTGACATAAGAATTCAGTTCTGGCTTATCCTAGAAACTCCAGAGGATCTGAAAACAATTGGGCGTAAATCCTGAATAGCAAAATTCCACTATCTCCTGTCTGAATGATTTACATTAGCTCCTGGCCCCTGAAGACATTTGGGTTTCCCACCGCTGTAGAGTGCATTAGTGCTAACTGGTGCCATCCCGTTTCATCCTACACACACAGCATGTCATCTCTGCACATCTAGGTAAAGAAGATTTTTCTAAGCAAAGCACAAATATGATTGTTCCCTCTGTGCTCAGGTAACAGGTAAATCTATAGTCTTTTCCCCCATCCCCTTATAATTCACTGGAAGCATCCTTAGACAAGAGCTTGGCTCAGAAGAATTCAGTGTGTACCAAACTGCCCAGTGTGGGAATAGATCTGAAAAAGTTTAATTCCAAGACCAGTTAAACAAAGTCCTAAACTCTTTCCCAGATGTGAGGAGTTGTAGGTATCCATGAAAACGGAGTATAGCTGAGGGAACACTTGATTCTTGGTTGTCCTTCGGGGGCCTCCAGGATCACCTCATTGAAGAATGCCTTTGGTAAGAGTCACTTACTCTGACATCTGTCTTAGACAGATCCTCTTGTCATTTATTAATACTTTATTGATAGAGCTCATTGGCACTAAATTCAATTAGTAAGTGTTGGCCATGTTAACATGTGAAACGGCGGCATGGACACACTGCTCATATTCATATCACTAGAAAAGTAATTCTTCTTCTTGATGATTAGCCTTTGACCCACTCTGAGACCTCTTCCACTCCTTCAGACAAAAGCAATTTATTTATTTTGAAGTTGTAAATCCTCTGATTTGCCTAGATCTTGATTTTTTTAGTATGGCAAAATTTTAAATTTATTTTTGAATGTGTTTTCTTTAATTTTTTTAAAAACTTAATGACATCATTAATATTCATCTTTGTCTTTGCACAGTATGATTCCTCCCCTTAGGTGTGGTCAGCATAGTACTTCCACTACCAGAGTACCTTAGCCCTCCACCATAGTCCACTGTGCTCTCCTTCCTGCTGGTTTCTCTCCTCTTTCCCTCTTTGCTCCTGGATGCTCAGATCTGTGGTCAGTTGACAAACTCAATTTAAAACTTGAACTCTGTGCAGGATGAACATCACTCCTCAGGTCAACACCACTCTTCTCCCTTGCAGATACCAGGGTGCCACCCAAGGCTCAATATTACGGCATATATGAGAGCCACAGACTAGGCACTCAAAGCAGTACTCTTTCTCCTGGCTTACTTTTTTTTAAGTCTGATATACATGTTTTCCATGAGAATTTTCATCCGTAGAGAAGTATGTAAGTTGGAAGAAACACCAGACATTTTCTCAGTAGTGAC
Organism: Galemys pyrenaicus; assembly: GCA_019455555.1. Taxonomy (NCBI): domain Eukaryota; kingdom Metazoa; phylum Chordata; class Mammalia; order Eulipotyphla; family Talpidae; genus Galemys; species Galemys pyrenaicus. The sequence continues at coordinate 16,677,782 of JAGFMF010011870.1, read as the reverse complement.
GTCTTGGCAAAATGCCATGTTAGCCTTTTGCTGATTCATAGGATTTTTCCAGACTAGCAAGTTTTGAAAAGTGTTTCTAATACTTGTTAGCATCCCCATACAGCCTACATTTGTTAGGTTACCCAAATAGGTAATATGGATTGTCCTTAAACTTGAAGTAAATTACTCTACACCATTTTCACTGTGTTCACGGTCTAAGTTCCTCACTGGTCATTCCCACTTTGGACTCAGTCACTCACTGTAACTAGTAATGTAGTTACTGGTAAAATGTAGTTTTTGTACATGCTGGTTGCTCACTGGCTTTGTTGAGTTTACTGACCACTGAACTAGAAGCTCATGCTTACAAGTTTTGTTTTTTTTTTAAATCTGCTTTGATGACTGGCGTATCCTAGAACATTAGAATACTGACTGGTACTTAGTAGGCACTCAAATATTTCCCAAGTGAATGAAGTGTTGAGTTAACTTGAATCATACCATACTATAAAAATGTAAGAGGTTTTTTTTTTACTATTGGGTTTTGCTGGTCTTAATCAAATTGCTGAATGTGTTCACCACAAAAATTGGGGGTCTGCATTTGCACTGTTCAGATTTATAGACTAAACAGGATGGGCATTCCAGAGGTTTCTATCTTCCAGAATTATGCCCCAGAAGCTAGAATGCAATCGTTTTTTATTACATTACCCAGACAAGAATGAATTCATCATTTTTATCTCACCATTTCTCATTAAAATCCTAATGCCAATACCTCATCCAAAACAGTGCCAAATTTCAGATTCTGCTAAAGAATTGGATGTATGTTTGAGTAGCACACTGTGGACCTATGGCAGATTATTTGGAAATGAAATATGTGTGTGTGTGTGTGTGTGTGTGTATTTGACTGACCTCCAGCTAGTCACACATAAATCCTTTAATCTTGCCAAAATGTCATTTGGTTGTGAACAGGCCCCCTCATTTGTCTTACGAGAGCCTGCGTATCAAGTGTCAGGACGCAGCAGCCTTTTCTGCTTCTCTTTTGTTCTCTCAGGCAGCTGCATCTTTGATTACTGGACTGGTGAAGAAATCATATTGTCCTTTACTTTATCATTAGTTGTGTTCTCACCTTTTTGAAATCTGTCGCATGAGGATTTCTAAATGTTTATTTGCTTATTTGGTGTTTAAACATGCCTATAGCTTACTTTTAAGCATTCATCCTATTGCTTCTTTTCATTTAGTCCTGCTGTTGGATCTCACAGTAAGTTCTCATCTAACAGCAACCAGAAGTTTTAATTTACTCTCACTAGGCTTAAAATAGGTTCTGCAGTTGGAGCGCACGCTTTGATCATGACTTCCTACTATCTAACACTCTGTTTAAGCCATGGTCTTAATAGTGGGTGACTTGACATGTTTGTTTTTAGTTCAGAATGTCCTGTGACATAAAAAAATTTCCGTCTCTATGTATGATATAAATAATACTTAATTGGACTTTTTCATTTTTGCTTTTTTATGGGAAAACAGTCCCCCTTTCTGGGTATGTAAATGCGGGTGAAAACTTTTTTTAAAAAATGTTTTAATTTCATGAATAATTATTCAGCACTTAAGAGTCCAAATCTTCATTTTTTAAATTAGATTTATTTAATTGTATTTGACATCATTTGTAGTCCCCAGGGAGTTCCCACCACCATTTCACCCGTGCACCATCTCTTCAGTCCCTTGTGCTCTTTATGCCCTCATCCAGATTTTCAACTCAGCCCCACATGCTCCGTCACCCATTCCCGCCAGAGACCTCATAGGTGTCAGGTTTACCAGCTCTCTCCCAGCAGTGAATATTTTAGCATGCTTATTTTTTTGGTTGTTGTTCTTGCATAGAAATCAAATTAATTTTCTGAACCAGGTAGTGCTGATTCTTTGGAGACAATGGGTGGGAGTGTATCAGTAAAAGAAGGAATTCTACCTGAGAATAGCTACTTATGTGGTGATTTGCTGGAAAGGACTACTTCCCTGATGTTATTTCCAAGCACTGGACTTTTAAAGCATGCATGGTTCCATATTTGTCCTATATTTTTTGTTTTGGGGAAGGACTAGCTTTATTGCTTAGAGGTTGGGAGTGGGCTTAGACCCCTGAAGCAGCTGATGAATAAGAACTATTGATCACACCCTTTATCCCTCCCTAGCCCAGTCTCACTGTATCAAACTGATGGATGTCAGTACTGAAAAGTGACAGGCAGGAGTGCTAGTGACCTGTGGTCTACGGGGGCCTCACATTCTGGTCTGAGGGCAGCAGATACCTTCATTTCTGCTCTGGCCGAAACCACGGGTGTTGATTGCTCCCTGTCCTGACTGTCCTTTCACATAAGGCATCGCCCCATGGGCAAGCAGTTAAGCTGCCTATCTCTCACCATGTAAGTCCTGCAGGAGCATTTTTCTGAACTCTTAAAATGAAAGGGGGTAGAGGTACTGATCTCCCCACCCCATCCAGTTGAAAAATCCAAGTATAACTCTTGACTCCCCCAAAACTTAAAATCATTTCTTAGTGTCCCTGGATTGAAGACTGAGCCCACCAAAATCCAAGGATGCTCAAACCCTTACAGGTGGACCTGCACTCTGCAGGGTTCACATCTGCAGCTGCTTGAATCTGTGAATGTGGAAACCACGGACAGAAAAAATTCTGCCTGTCAGTGCACCCACATGGTTCAATTGGTCAAGGGTCAAAAGGGTCAACTGCGTACCAAATGCCATAGTTTTTAGGTGGTTTTAAATATGATTTAAAAACTAGGAGTTTTTGTCTGCTTTTCTAAAATCACTAATGTAAACTAAGTCAATTCTGTCGCCACCTATTTCAGCAACTTTTTATTCCTCTTCTATTTAACAAGAGGAAGTTTTCACCTGGGGTGTGTGTGTGGAGGGGTAAAAGGGGGTTTTTGGTTTTTGTTTTTTTCCTCTTGAAGTTGGAAAAGAGACATAGAAGCATCAGCAACAAAATAAGCCTCAAAACAGCTTTACTTTTCTACAGCTTTACCTGGGACCAGCTGTCAAGTTTTTGAGTGTTTGAAGTGTTTGAAAAATTTTGACTGAAAGGCACTAAGATAAAAAAGATGATGGTATTTTATGTTGGAAAGTATTAGCCCACTTTTTTTCCCTAAAATGGTCATTCTGGAGCACATGGAGGGCTTTTTGATGTGTTTCACTTCCTCTCTTGGTTCACTACTCCGGTCCCCAAAGGGAGTCTTCTTCTAAGCCTTATGACTGCTTTGCAGGAACAGAATCGTCTTTTACAGGAGACAGAAGCCACAGTGGCACCCACCTGATCTTTAATACAAGGGAGAGGAGGGCATAGTGAGGGGCACCCGTAATACATCTTAAGTCCTGATTTTTATTTTAAGTACTTGCATTACAATGACAGCAGTCTTATTTTAAGAAGACATATGAGAAGCAGCACCCACTCTGGTGGAAAGCCAAGGTGCCTCAGCCCCCTCAGTTCTGTGACAGTGGGTAAGCGCTTCATCTCTGGTGCCTCAAGTCCCTCAGTGAGACAAGGCAAATGCTAGTTCTGTCCTTCCAGAGTAGCTGTAAGGATTACAAGTTAGTACACGTAGAACTGGGTAAACCTCAGTAAACATATCATCATCAGTCAATAAGTTTGAGTTATCTAGAGCTATTTTGTAATTGCACTAGTTTGTGGAATTTCCCTAAGTCAAAATGAGGAACTATCAGCTCAGACTGTTCAACCAGTGGTTATCAGCAATCAGTGAAATTAAAAATCTCGCTAAAAGTAAAACAAGAAGACATTATTTGGGAGTTATATGAAGTATTTGCTTGGTAGCTTAGCTGTGAAAACCCCCAGTATCCCAGTCAGCTGGAGTTACCTCTGTCTGATTAGAATTGCAGGGATCATGTTCTTAATGATCTGTTTTTATTAAATGATTGGACAGCAGCCCATAAATTTAAAACCAAAACTAAAACGTATTACTTATCTTAAGTTTAAAATATCTTTATTTTCCTCATAAATACACCATAGGGCTGCACTGCTGACTCGGCTACTATAGAGGTTGCTATGAAAACTGAAGTTGTCACTGAGTTGGAAAAGGCAGAAGTCTACACCTCCTGGCTCTTCTCACTGTTGGCTCCACTAGTTTGTTAATTCTCTTCTTAAGACCCTAAAAGTATAGGACTATGATAAGCCCAGGGGTGGGGAAGAGAGGTTGATACTTCTGTAGGAGAACTACAGTGGGACTGAGAATTGCATTGTCTTTGCTTGTGCCATGTCTTCTGAACCAGGAATTGACTTGACTTGAAACTTGCAGCTTTTCTTTTGATTTCTTCCAGGGGTAGGAAAAGCCAGATCTGCCCAGAGTTAACGAGATCTTGCTGCCTTAAATAGCATCAGAATAGGCATTGCTGACTTGTTCTCTCTGCGGCTCCACGTAACAGCCCAGAGTCCTGTTTGCCCTTTTCACTGCTGTCAAACATTCTTCTGATTTTTATTCCTTAGTGCATTATTGATGATCATCCCTGAGTCAGCATTTCTTTTCTGGCTCCTCTACAGTATTTTGATTGCTTGTGAGGAATCAGTCCTCATTCTCATTACTACCCACCACATGAGCCCCTTCTCCACATTTGCCCACAAATGGCTCCCTCTGCTAAGATCATCAGCAGCTTTATTTATATGTGCAGCAAACGACTGGCGCCTCCTAATGGCTTCCCAGTGTTCCTTTCTTGTCTGTTCCCTTGCCAGCATGTTTTATTTGTCTCCTTCGGGTCTTATTCCCCAAATCAATGTGACACATATTCCACCTATTTTTTACCTACTGTTTGTCATAAAGTATCTAAATTCATTTGTTGAGCTCAAATACGTAAGGTTGAAAGACAGCAAAGTAACATCCTCTCCATTAGAAAAGGAATGGAAATCTGAAATTCATATAGTTTTATTATGTTCCCTCTACATGCAAGAAACTTATGATAGTGACCTATATATAAATCCGCTAACATTTCTGAATTTTGATAATCTTCCAGTTGAGAAGTTTCAATATCACTTCAAGAATTAAAGCAAAAACTAATTTTCCCTGGATGGCTTTAGGGTGCTCTCTTGAAGCACATCCCCACTGTAGTCTGTCTTATTTCCCCTTCCAGTCTCTCAAATAATTTCTAATAACCACAACAAACAAATATTTTTTGGTAACTGACATTGGTCGACGTTAAGGGGCGGTGTTACTGAAGCCTACATTTTAAGATTGTTTCTGCGTTCGTCACCCCAAATACGGTTGGAATTCCTAATATGTTGGCATATTGTGAAAGCTGTCAGCATAGGCTCTGCCCATGTAACTGGTGAATTCCAGTCCAGAAAAAATAGTTGGATAAAGACTCATAAAAACTATGAAAATAGATACTATATGATTTTTAAGTAGTTGGTATACCCAGTGTTTCCTTCACAAAATACTGTGGTTATTTAATGAATACGGAAGTACAAGAACATTACCACAGTGAATCTTGGGTCACTGCGTGTTTTAAATAAAAGAATGTTTTGAAGCTATTGAATTTTTAAGGTATTTGTGAAAATATCTTCTCATGAACAGTAGTAAGGGCTAAGTAAATGTCTTCATACCCTAAAGCATGCAAGTTAATATTTGGTATTAATAGAAACTGTAATGCATATGTGGAGACTGAGCTTTATTATTTAGATAACTCTAAATTAATGTCATATATCCACATTTAGTAAGGCTAGTGGCTACATGAAGATGTAGTGTAGTAGGTAATAAAATTATAACCAGTGCTGTGGAAATGGGTAATGAAGGAAGATTGTAATTGTCCCTTTGTAGAAAATCTCAAGTGTAAAAGAAGCACCTTTCTTGGGGTCTTAAATGAGGTATCTGAAGAAGACTGGCATCAGTAATCTCTAGAACTATTTTTTTTAAAGATTTATTCATTTATGCATATAAGAACTGGGGTGTAGGCTAAAGGTGGGGGTAGTGAGAGGATTCACTAAAGAGAGTGGGGAGCAGAGCAGGCAGATCTACTGAAATATACTGTTGAGGGGAGCAGCAGGCAAAACAGGAGAGATCTGCTGTGCGATGTGGGGCAAGCGCTCTGCTGATAGCTTCACAGTGCTGAGACTTAACCCCTTGTGCCACCAGAGAGGCCCCGCAATATTCTTTCTAATGTCAGGACACAGAAACTTTTCCACTGCTAATTTTATTCACATAGTAGAGAAACAAATGTACAAACAAAAAATCAATTCAGAAGCTCTTTCATTGAAGACTATTACCCCCAGTGTTGCTTTTATATCATCTTTGCGGTAACAGTAATGCTTTATCTACTACCCAGGTGGTAAGAGAACACTATCAGGAAAGAAAAATGAATTCCCTGGTAGGGGATTTCTTATCTGTTCAATTAGGGCAACTAATTTAGTGAGATGCAGTGATTTCTCAATTAATGAATCATCTGGGAGGAAAGCTTTTTCATGAGATTAGTTACACTAAAATCTGCATCCTATCCTGTACATGCAGGTGTCTTAGAATATGGTGAGGCACAGCTGTCTACATGGGGTATTAAAGTCAGAATTTCATGCCTATATTATCTTAATCGAGGCAATGCTTTTTATTAATTTTTAAAACATTTTATGTGAGATCATTTTACATAAGCATTGTAAATGTGAAAATTGGCTGTAAATATGTAAAGTTTTGCATTTAAACATGTGTAAGTTGACATGTTTAATATGTTTCATTCTAATCAGGACATCATTGCTGCTAAATACTTTTTACAATGGCAAACAATATCAGATTTCAAATATTCACAACTGTTTTTCAGCATGTATAGTTAGCATTAACTAGTGTCATTTCTGCTTTTATTTGGCGGTGGGGGGAGGGAGCACTGTTTTACAACAGCGTATGCTTCAGAGGTATAGGTTCACATCTCTTCAGATATATGTTACCACACCATGCCCACTATCAAGTCACCAGTAATCCCCACCATAGATCATTGTGCCCTCTTTCTTCTGTGGTAGCATCAGTTCTACAATCAGATTTCTAGGGTTTGTTTTGTTTTGGTTTTGTCTGTCCCTTTGTCCTATTTTTCTATATTCCACATGAGTGAAACCTTCTGGGATTGTATAGGTCCTTCTAACTTATTTCACTTAGCATAGTCCCCTCCAGTTCCAACTATGTTTTTGCAAATGGCAAGGTTTCATCTTTTTTATTGCCAAGTAGTATTCCATTGTGTTTATATGCTACATCTTCTTAACCCACTCATCTGTCATTGAGAACTCAGTTTTCTCCTTAACTTGAATTGTAAATAGTGCCACAGTGAACATAGGTATGCATATATCCCTTCTAATTAGTGTTTTTGCATTTGTTGGCTAAATACCAAGGAGTGGAATTCCTGGATCATGTGGTAGATTTTATATCCTCCCCTAGATTTCAATATTTTAAGAATATCATGTTTCCTTAGAAGCTGTACCAGTTTACATTCATACCAACAGTGTACAAGCATTCTTTTTTCTCCATACCCTTGCCAGTACTTGTTGTTTTTGGTCTGCTTTCTCTGCATCTTTTGGTATGATCATATTATTACTCCATTTACTAATATGCTGAATTAGAATGATTGATTTGTGGATGGTGAATAATCCTTGTGTCCATGAAATAAATCCCACTTAGTCATAATTTATAATACTTTCAATATATCACTGAGTTCAGTTTGTTATGAATTTGTTGAAGATTTTTTCAATATATTCATTAGGCATATTGATCTGAAGTTTTCTGTGATATCCTTGTCTGCTTTGGTATCACGGTAATATTGGCTTCGATAAATGTGTTTGGAAATATTCATGCTTTCTTAGTTTGGGGACGTATTCATACTTGAAGACTTGGTAGAACTCACTATGGAAACTGGTTCTGTGCTTGTGTTTTTTGGGGGAGAATTCTGTTTACTCTTTCAATTTCCTTGCTTTTAATTGGTCAGTGTAGGTCTTTAATTTCCTCCTAATTCAGCCTCAGAAGGTCAGATATTTCTCAAGAATTTGTCCATTTCTGCTAGGTTATTTATTAGCATATAGATGTTCATAGTAATCTTTCACTATCTTTATATTTGTTTCATTTGATTCTGTTAGAGGTTTATTTGTGGTTTTCTTTGTGAGACTAGCTAGGGCTTTGTCTATTTTTCCAAGAACCAGCTTCTTGTTTCATTTTTGGACTTGATCTTTTGGACTTTTTTATTTCTATTTTGTTTCTGTTCTAATTTTTGCTATTGTCTTCCTTCTACTGACTTTTGGTTTTGTTTGTTCTTAGGACCTTAGGTAGATGGTTAGATTCATTGGGGCTCTTGTTTCTTGATGTGAGCCTGTCTTGCTACAGACTTCCCCTTTCGTACTGGCTTGTGCTCTGCCGAAGAAGTTCTAGTAGCTGTTTTATTTTTATTTTCTCAAAATGCAGTCTGTGCTGTCAAGTGCACTTCCAAGATCAGTGCCAATCCCAAAGGGTGAAAGAGGGGGGACAGTTTCCCACAGACTGTCCTGTTCTTTTCACTAGAGATGCAGCCTACTAGAATACCCTAGGTCCTCAGCACGTGTTTCCCCTTAGTCAAGAGCCTTCACACCTCTCAGCTCCCCTTCCCCAGTGCCACTGTTGGAGCAACAGTGCCATCATTTGGCAGTCTTATCACCCCAGGCCACAGCCTCCAGGCATTTCTTTCTACCATCTCTTGTTTAATGAAACAGACTACACCAGAAGGGATATAAAGATTCTTGTTTCTTTAAGATGGTGGCCCCTAAGTCATGGGCTCTGGAGGTTGTGCCCGTCTGGTTCTGGTGTCATATTTGTAGCCGGCTTCCTATACAACAAAGCTCATATTCATTGGTGACAGGGCCTAGACTTGGCCTTTGCCAGCTCCTCACCTACTCTCCCATAGTGCTCAGCTCAGCTCTGTATCCATCCAGGGGCCAAACCCCGTCAGGCCAGATCTGAGTTGCTCTGCTTCAGTCTAACATGGTTAGAATGAAGAACATCCTCAGCCTGGAATGTTCCCATTCACATGAAAAACTTTTCTTGCAAAATGTAAGTTAAGTATCACATCTTCCTGGGACCCTGCCGGAATTCTCCAGTCTGTATCTGTGCTGTCCTGGCACCTTCTCACCCCTCCAGCAGTACTCGTGGGCTTGTGCTGTGAGCATTTTTTATGAATCTGCCCACATACTACTTCGGGACAAACCCAACGGAAAAGGTGATGACTCATTTTGTGAGCCCTCATCCCCACACTTAAGAAAACAGGACAAGCCCCATAAGCAGATCTATATCAGGAATAAGGAGAGAGAGCACTGAGGTGGAAAGAAGAAAATTCAGTGTCTGCATGTGGCAGGATGCCTTCTGCCTTAGCAGCAGATACATCAACTAGCAGAGGCCTGTCAGAGAGACGGGTGGGGAAGGAGGAGCAAGGAAGAGAAAGTCAGGGTGGCACTGGTATTCAGGCTTTTAAAATTGTTTTTATTATTATATTTTACACCATCATTTTTGTGCAGTGTAGTCAGTCTTTTTAAGTTCTCTCTAGGCTCTGCTCCTAGTTCCCAGCAGCCCCTGTTTAGGGAGTCAGGGTGGAATTCAGAAAGCTCCACCTTTTATCATCAAATTGGCTATTGATAGTTTGCATAACCCACTGACTCAGAAGTTGTAACTTACTATTCTTCTTCTAACATTTTGTCAAGTTTTGCATTACTTAGTTTGTTCCCCACATCTAACAGAAATTGGTTAATGACAATTATTTTTGTAAGGATTTAATAGCACGATCATAATATCTATATTGAACTCCTACCTCTGCTTTTAAAAGAACTCATACGTCTTCATAGGCAATAGCTTAAATTTTCCTATACACATCTTTTCAATACTCCATCCCTTTTATTCCTAGCCCACAACATAAATGGGCTGAATTCCCTGAGGGTTCCTCATAAGCTACTTCCCATGAGGAATTATACATCTGAAGGAACTCTGAATAAGTAGTAATGCCCCCCCTTATGCCCCTCTCCCCTTTAAGACAAGAGGTTTGGAAATAGCAGAAATTAAGGCTTTGAATTTTCAAGTTGAAGGGGCAGGCAGAATTAACTCAAATCCAGTATTATAATTTAGAAAGAGAAGACCCAGGCATAACGTCCAGGTGGAAGAGAGAATCTTATGAGTGCCACACAGCCATCTTCATATATCTGGTATATCTCAGTGTATTAACAGAAGGTATACTTTAATGCCTGAGCTTTTTTCCTTTTTAATTGTGTGAAACTCTTACAGGATTAGTTGAATTTGAGGGGAGAGTTATCCTATCCTTTCCTTCCATAATGAAGTATAGTATTTCCATATCAACTCATTTTACTGCCTAACATATTTCTAATATGAAATTCATCCTTCTACCTGGAAGAGTCAACTGTTATCCCCAACAAAATCTGTTTAGTTCATTCCACAATCATTGATAGGCACCTTCTGTGAGTCAGACCCAGTGCTGGGTATTGGATGTACAATTGTTAGCTAACCAGAGCTCTCTCTTAATAAGGCCATGGAATGGGTGGGTAATGCGAAGTGGGAGCTTGAGATCTGAAATGACAAGCTTTTATAACTTCATTTAGATCAGCTCTATCTTCATCTTTGGTAGTGGGATAGAGGGTTGGGAAGATACTAGTTTCTGAAAAAGTACTCCTAATTGTGATAACTAGGTACTCCGAAGAAAGTGAACCTTTTGTTCATTATTTCATACCTAGTAGGTGGCAAATTCAGCACTGGTTACTACTGACTGGAACTCTGTCGGTGACAGGTGGTATCTACTTTTGGGGAGTTCCAGGCCAGTCCCTCTTAAGTAGAGTGACATAATCTCTCATACAAACCAAAAGAAAAAAAAAAAACAAAAACAGCTCTTGGTAAATATTCTTTCTACAACTGTGTCTGTCAGGTCTTTTTCTTCAGGAACAGTCTTCTAAAAAACTCTCACCTCTTGAAGGAGATTGACCCTTGGTGTTCTTGAGGTCAGCGATTTAACTGCAGCCCCCAGGGTAGGTGGTAAATATTGATATTTTGTGTGAGCTACATGACCTTCCGGAGAAGCAAATTTAGTACTTAAGTTTTTCTTAAATGTGCACTTTTAAGAAGTTCATTTTGCTGTCAAAAATGTTTAATGCAAAAATTTTAAAAAAGATTATTAGATTAAGAAAGTAACCTCAGGACCACTGTAACTATTCAAACTTTTCTTTCTATGCTTGCTTGACAGAACAGGTCAACCTTTAACTGTAGTATAATTTTATGTTTACTGACCTCTAATTTCCCAGTGACTCCAGCAAATGGTGACCTAACAACTTTTTGTGTTGTGCTGTCAGGAGGACCTCAGCACTAGCCGGTGCCTCAGATGTCTAGCAGGGCCATCAGCATTGACTACTTCACTTTTACTACCCTAAGCAGAGCATTTCACTGTCTCTAGCCATTTCCTTCATGTTATCAGCAAACTCAGCATGTAGAGCTCCAAGGATGTAGTGGGCAGGAGGTTATGGAGATGACCTTTGATTTAAAGTGACCTGAGTTCCCTGCAACTATAGCTCAGTTTATTATATAAGTTCAAAGCTACAGGTATAAAGTAAAAGTCTACCAAAATCTATCCCAGCTTATTTTCATACAATAGTTAATAATCTAAGTTTATTTTTTTCTGTACAAAGATGTAAAATATATAGAAAAAAATGAGTTCAAAAAATATATATAGACATTACATTGAATAGAACACTGAGAAAGGATGCTTTTTCATGGATTACTTAATTTTTGTATTCCATAAGATTTTTTTCCACTTTGCTTCTCTCTTCATCTATTTTATCATCAATTGTTTCTGAAAAAGTTTCCATTTAAGCATTTTACCTTCTTGTTAGAAGTATTATGTAACATACCTAGTCACTTTTCTTATATTTGCCCACCAAAAACCAGTTCAGCCCAAAGCAGGACACTGAGGCCTAAAAGTTTGCCACGAGAAAAGGATTAGGCAGGTTCCAGAGAGCTGCGACAGGAGAGATCCAAAATCCAAAATGTAGCATATAATCTACCACCAGGTCAAGACAAAGGCTGCCACTGTCTCTTTAAAATCCCAGGAGAAGCCTCTCCATGTGTTTTTTTCCTAGAGTATCTCCTTCACATGTCTCTCCTCCTTCATTCCACTTCCATTATATCAATATCTCTCCTTTCTTGCTGCCCCCACTTCAGCATGGCATGCTGGGAACTATAGTCCAAAGATAGTGGAGGAAAGAAAAATGGTGCCCATTTATTGCTCTGTGATGCTTCTCCTTTCACAGAGCTGTATTCTGTAACAATAAACACTCTGTGCAGTTTAGCTGACTTAAGTTTTTGGGTTTTTTTGATAGCAAGACTTTCTCAGTGAAGAAAGCAATGGTTGACTTACAGTTTAGTACCAACTCTTTACCCGTGTGAACTGGTACACAGTTTGGACACTCGCTACTTTGAGTTTTACTTGTCTCAGGCACAAGAAAAGTTATTTTCCAAAGTCTCATGTTAGTATATAAACAGGATTCAATTTCCAGTTTTCTTTAGGCTGTGGCCTAACCTAGAATGAAGTAGTTAGCCTTTGACTTGTTCTTCGAAAAGAGGTAAATTCTGTGTATTTCATAGACCACTGAATCCTTATTTAAAATACTTAATCTACCACACATAAAAAATAAAAAACTCAAGAAATAAAGATAAAATGGATGTCCCTCTCTGAGGCAGTGCCACACAGTGTAAACAAAAGCCCAGCCCAGCGCACCGTGTCGGCTAGCCACATGCGTGAGAAGTCCTTCTGCTTGGAAGCCTGCCACCACGCGCTGGGCTCAGAGGCCTTCAGGTTTCTCTAAGTTTTGTCCTTAGGCCAGATGGCTCTGCCTCAGTTGGCTGCGTTGGCCCACGATTTAAGTAGCAGTCCTCATATCTGTGGATTTACTGTCTCATTAATTTTAACTTTTCCAAAGCTTTTCCCAGTCCAGAAGCCACTATGTTAAATTTCAAGCTGCGTATGTCCTATTCGTATGTGACTATTAAAAACCCTCTTTAAAAGACACATCAAGGTAAAACCAAAAGGACGATAAGAAATAGTTGATCCTCTGAAATGTTTTATTTCTCTTGGGCATATTTCTTCTCCCTCATTATGACCTTGCCAAGTCATAAAAATTCTAGAAAAGTTCTAAAGACAGTTTAAAGCTTGTTTCCCTAAGAGTTTTTAATCAAGTGATTAGAAGCATTGTAGGAGACACAAATTGTGTTTAGTCCTATTCACAGAGTATGTTGGAGAGCAGTTGTCCTGTTTTCTTAAGTTGTGTTTGCTGCATGTAAGCCTTCCCGCAACAATAGTTGGAGATTGTCATCAGAATCCCAGAGTATATTCTGCCTTCATGCCTTACATAGTTTTATGTAGTCTTGTTAATATTTCCAGAACATGCTCTTGGATATAAGACTTTTCACTTGAAATTAGGTATCAAACATAATTAAAACAACCCAAGTCACTTCTATTCAGAGGTAAATATATAATCAAACTGATATATTCATGCAATGGAATATTACTTAGCAATAAGGAATTACTGATAAATGTTACAACACAGATAGATTTAAAAATAAGTATGATGTGTGGGAACTATCAAGACAAAATGACTATGACTGAGTACTGTATGACTCCACTTGCATAGAACTTTAGAACATGCAAACTAATCTACAGTGACTGAAAACAGATCTGTGGTTTCTTTAGGGGAGTAGAAAGGAGCAGGGAGGTAAGGAAGGGGGAATCAAAAAGGTTCTCAGGAAATGTTTGGGTGTGACTGATACCTGTTCATTATCTTGCTTGCGATGTTATCTACATGTGATGACATTATTACTGGTCAAAATAGCTCCTATAAGGTGTTTAATCAATGTAAAAAATATCAGTATTTGGATAGTGACTTAAAATTGTAAAGACCATCACTCCACTGAGAATCTGGTAAAATCTACAACCTCTACCTCAGATATATGCACATAATGTTTTGCCTATAATTTAGAGGGTTTTGAGACGAAAACCCCAGATTAACATGCTCAGATAATGCTAATATTTGAAGAAACAATGAGGTTTTCAGCAGCTGTGACTCCCAAGTAATATTTCTCACCTTCATTTCATATGAATGTTGAATATTTTTGGCAAGTATGGCTTCAAAGTTTATTCATTCTTCACAGATTTTTTTTTTTTAACTTCATCCTCATTCCAAAGAACTAAATGATAAACATAGTGGTATGTCATTCCACCAGCTAAGCAAGGTTACAATCACCTTGATTATACCATTTCATTACTCTTAAAATGAGCAATAATAACATAATGATTATTGGACACATCCACTACTGTACTGTGGTCCAGTTCATAAAATTCTACCTTAAACACAATAAAGGAAATTCAGGATCAAAATGTCAATTTTATGATTACATTTTAAAGGACAGATTCAATACTAGCCAGTTTTTTCTAAACTGCTTCCAACTTTTCCATTATGTCAAGATAATACTAATAACTGGAATTTACCCAATCCTTAAATAGAATGGCAAGTCTATTTCTGTTTATTTCCCATAATCCCTTCTGCTATATGTAAATACTAATGCTCAAGTCTGTCTGACATTTTAGTCTCAAATACTGCTTGCTTATAGTACCTGTAACATTGCTAAAATCTTTTAACCCTGCTTTTTTCACCATCCAGAATTCTAATTCTGAGTAAGTACAAAGAAAAATAGCATGTAATATATTCATTTCCCCTTTTTCTCTAAGTCTTACATTTACACTGTCTTAAAAATTTGATAATGGAAACACCTTCTAAGGAGCCATAAAATTTTCCAGGAGAAAGACTCAGCATAGATTTGCTATAAGTAGCACTAAAGGGAACTTTCTTGAACCAACAACTGTGAGGGAGTAAAGAAAGTAGACTTTGGTAGATGGAGGAATTTTGACCCAACTATGACACAGACCTCAACTAATCCCACAGGATACTTTGGATCTGCGATTTCCCTTAAGGTGGTCCTGTCCAAAGGCAATTGGTCTTTCTACTCTCCAGGGCTAGTCATTGAACACAGGCTGCCTTTGGAGAGAGGACCTGACCTTGGGTGGGTTAGAACTCTGGAATTTCCAAAGAGGAATGAAGCACCTCTAGCTCTAGCAGATAGGAAGACAGCTGCCTCAGCCCTGAAGAGAAGATCTCGGCTGTTCACCAAGTATCTACTACATTCCACGCCTTGCACTACTTGGTCCACCTGGCAATACTTCCTCCAGGAGTGACTGGTCTTTTTTCCTGGGGAAAGAGATAAAAGAAGGAAGGGTAGAGGTAAGACTTAGTCCCCACTGTTGCAGCCATCTTTGATGTCACATTGATGTTCTTAATGTCCATCCTCTACCCATTATAGCTCCCCACTGGGCTACTTCCTATACTAGTCTACTGGTTTGTCAGTGGAGTGACTCATCTCTGAAAAAAACTGAGTGGAAAATGGCAAGTCTTTAAAGTCATAATTGCCTAGGATATCCACTATTCATTTGGGATGAGCCAAGAGTTGATTTATTTGCTTTGGAAACTACCTGGGCATATTACTGAGGCAACACAGTTGTAGAAAAATTCTTCTTCTCTGTAAGTAATTGCTATAATCTGGACTTTTTAAGTCTTGGAACCCTCTCAGTTGACACTGTCGTACACTTGTGAACAAAACAGAATTCTTATGGAGCTTAATTAAGTTCTGAGTGTGTGGGGGTAAGTAAAGGGCCACATCCAAAAATAAATTCATAAAGACATAGTGCGTGAATAGTGAAGATAAATGCTATGATAAAGAGGATGGTTGGGATGTTGACAGGGCAGTCAGGGATATGTGAACAGAATTTGGGGAGGGGGGGCAATCATGGAGAAAGAGCGTTTCCAGCAGAAAGAATAGCAGAATCTTAAGCAGAGGTTCTTAGGCAGTAGCCTGATTTGAATGCTCAGTGGTCAGTGTGCAGGCTACTGCGGCTGGAACAGGGGCAACAAGAAAGGCTGGTGGTGCCTTGTGGCTTTGTAGCCTACTGCAGAGACTGTGGCTTTTAGTCTAAGCTGGAAAGTTACCAAAGGGTTTAAATAGAAAAATATGGTAGTGATGAGGCCACTGAGGAACAAGGATGGAAACGGGGAAAATAGGCTATTGTAAAAGTTAGATGAGTGGTGACAGCATCCTACTTGGGTAGCTGCAGTGGAGATAAGCTGTCAGTCTCTGTACATGTGGATACCTTTCAAAGACAAAACCTTTTGGAGAGGTGAGTTAGATTTTGCCTGGCTTATTAAAGAATTTGAGTTTAGTGGTGACATCAGATCAGTAATGGATTATTTCAGTATATAATGGTAAGAGTAGTGGCAGAGATGGGGGTGTGAGGATTAAAGCGTTTTCTGGAAATTGAAGGGTAGGAAAAGGCAATAGTCAAACAGAAGAAGGCAGGCTGAGGCCACTCCATGGAAGGTCTTATGGACCACATTAAAAGCTTGGACTGGATCCTGAAGTTGATGCCTCCTTAGGTAATATCATTAAACTGTTTGCATCAACCTCACATCAGAATTTGCATTTTATAGATAATGTAGCCTCAAGAGGCCAGATCTGAACCCAACTCTCTGGCTGGAGAGTTCAGGCTTGTACACTATGTTACCTCATCTCATGAAGATAAGGGCCTGGAGGTTTAGGGAAATTATGGTGAGTCTTTTTCTTCCAAATGGAGTTGTTAATTAGCTGTAATTTTGCACTAGTGTTATAGCATTATCCATAAGAAAACCAGCCTCCTATAGTCTTTTCTTCTGACTTACAGTGTGGATTCTCTCTTGCTACTTATGTCTCTCTCTCTCTCTCTCTGCAATCTCATGCTGCCTTTCTGCAGCAATACAATATACAGAGCAAATGTTCAGGCTGTGTCATGGCAGAAAAAGTATTGTGAAGTCATCACCTTGTCAGGTAACCCACATTCTCACTTTTGTCTCATCTCAGATTTGGTATTTACTGGTACATTTTTCTACTGTTTTTGGTTGGGAATAGTCTGAATTAACTCACTGTCACCAAAATAGCAGTGCTATGTGAGATTATTGTAAAATACTTTTCTCCCCAGACACCAGTGCATCTTTTGACTAACCATTTGGAATACAAACAGACTGTAAATAGTCATTCTATAACTGTTACTTTAACAGTCAAAATGTGGAGAATTTGACTAGTACAAGGAGTTTATAGAGAAAAGAGCATCTAGACAATGCCAAACTTAGTTTGTCAAGTGAACACTGGCTTTGCTGCCTTGCCTCTGATAGAGTACCCGCAGGATAATCTTCTCTGTTTAGAATCAAGGAGGTGATGAGCATCAGTACTTTTTTGGTGTGGCTGTTAATGATATTATTATAGTGTCATAAAGCACAATAGTTATCCACAAAAGCAAACAGAAACTTCTAACCCTGACAGGTACTTAACACTCAAGTGTCACACAAGGACACAAACACAGTGAGAAAGATACTGCTTACACAAAAACACTGTAGCCCCAATCCCAGATAGTGCTAAAGAGCCGGAATCCCTGGACCTCAGCAAGTATTACCTGGATACTTGTCTGGCCCAGAGGCAGAGAAGTCACTGTGACCAAAGGCAAGAGTGCTGCGGAGGAGAGGTGAGCTCACGGGAGGTAACAGCTTGCATCAGAAGCCAGGTGAATGAGTCTTATTTAGTAAATCTTGCAATGACTAGGCATGAGTTGATGGCCACTGAGTATGCAGGATTCAGAAGCTCCATTTTTTTTTTTTTTTTTGGAAACTAGAGTACCTTAAAACATGAGATGCAGTGTCATTTCCACATACTTGTAAAGCTCTAAAGCACCAACCAGCCTTCCCTAGCCCTTCCTTCTCAGCTCACGTTCCAGGTAAGGAGCATTTTTATTTTTGAAATCCAGGTGCACAGTCAGGAGAAGGGAGAAACAGTGACACCCATCTTTTTAATGAGCATTACTACTGGAAGAGAAATTAGCATCACCCTGAATTTTATGTGATGTCAGTTAAATGAAGGTATTTTATAGCACTTTACAACAAATTAGAATCAGCTAAATTGAAAATAAGCCTAGCAGCTGGGATAAGTAATCAGGTAAGTGGCCAGTTGTGCTATTTTTGCTTTGAGCTGAAGACAGAATTTGAATTTCTAATATCTCTGAGGTGTGGGGTTCACAGTTGGGGAGTGTGGTTTCTGAGATGATTGTTGAAGATGCTAGCGGCTCAGTCATCTCCTCCAGTCTACAATAGCTCAGTCATGCTCCTTGGAAGCTGGCCCTCGCACTACGCAGGTACACCAGAGAGCAGGCTGGGAGCTGGTACAGGACAGAGTTCTGGTTTTGGCAGAACATTAGAGAGCAGACTGGAAATAGATGACCCAGAACAAGGCAATAAGTCATCCACATTAACTGAGAGGCACTAATGAAAGAACTGCAATTCATATGAAGACTTTATGGCTACTCATGAAATAGGCCAAAATCAGAACAATTAGAACATTTTTATGTTTTAAGAAAATGGTGATATGTGCAGTTACTGCAGTTTGTATGTGCCCTGACACCATAAATACAGGCTTTGGTGGACAGTACATTGCAGTAGAGCTTTGCACGCTATAAACCAATGTTTCTTTTTTCGACTACTAGATGGTTTTATATATTCAGGGAACTGTTGAGGCCAAAAGCAGCTTGGTTGCCCAGGATATAAATGATAGGTATATTTAAGTTTGCTTGTATGGGCAAAAGAAAGTGAAGGGGCTGTGGGTGGGGGGGGGGGGGGTTTGTTACCAAAAATGAACCTTTGCAGATTACTAAGGATGGAGATATTAAGAGGGCAACTGATAGATAAAATGATGCTTAAAATAATTTTTTCCTCCTCTGCAGCTGATGTAAAGGAACTAATCTGCATAAAATGCATATGTAGGTTGTTTCAAACTTAGAGAATTAAAAAAAGTTGCACCGATTTCTTTTTAGCAAACATCCAACTTGAAATTTATCTGAATATCTTAAGATAGTAAACAAATATTTGATAACTTTTCTCATGAGAAACAGGGCCCACTCCTCCATAAGAATAGCCCTTACTGGACCCCCTTTACTTTATATAGTTCAGGTTTAGATAAGGAAAGAACTAGGTTTCTAATTTCTGTTCTCACTACCCTTTGATAGTTGTGCTCATAAATAGTGCCCTAAGCCAGAGGGGTAAGCAGGAAAAACTGACTTCTCCATGAGCACACAATGGAGAATGGATGGCTCTCTGATGAATCTGGCTAATTCTGAAAACACACCTTCACTACTGCGTGCCAAACCAGCAGCCTCTACCGGCACTTCTCTGACAAAAGAAGAAAACAAATGCCCGAGTCATAAAAATTATCTATTGTACTTGGCTGCTTTGATAAAAATGGGTTCAGAGAAGCAAGTGAATTTATAGGACAGTAGTTCAAATGTGCTGACCTATTTCTAGAGAAACAGTTCTTTGCAATACCTCTCCTCTTTGCTTTGCACTGCCCTCTACTGGCTGATAAATTTTTTGGTAATGCGTGTTGAACAACAACAAAAAAAACAATGGAGACTAGTAGTATTTCCTTCCATTAGAAAATAATTCATTTTCTATGAAATGTATGGCTAAGATATTGTGATTAATTTATTTGTGCTGAAAGATGACCAAGTGACTGACATTTCCTACAGTAACTTATATGTAAAAGAACTTATTTTGCATCCGTCATTTTCTGGGTCATTAATGTGGAAATCTAGTGTTATTGGAAATAATTTGGACACTTTTTCTCCATGTTTATATGTTACAGTGGCTGCTAATTTACAGAAGATTGTAGATGATCCCAAAGCTTTAAAAACACTGACATTTAAGTTGGTAAGTGGAAAGTTATGGAAAAAGGTAAATATTTTGCTATGTTCTTCCAGCAAGGAAATAGTAATGTAGTATGATAACCTGTTCTGTTAGTGTTTTGTTTTGGGCTATTTCTCTTTTGCATTTGTTACTTGCCTTTTCAACATGTGGAAACATTTTTCTGATCATGACTGGAAATTTCCTCTTCCATGAGCATAATTTGTTCTTTTACAAATTACATTTTGAAAGTGGCCTTTTGAGAAATCTTGAAGCCATTTTGCATGGCAACTTGACCATATAGACAATATAAAAATCAGTTCTACACACCTAATAAAGCTTTCCTAAAATGAAAGCCAGGTGGGTCTAACTTTGAAACTTGAGGTTGATTGTTGTAGAAATGGTTTAGGTAATTAGAAGTAACTGCAGGGTGGTTCACTGAACACTAGTGAGCAAAGGCCTAACATTTTAACTCCACATTTTAGATCACAGTAAAGGATTCTCAGAGAGGAGATATTTCCACCATGCTCTCTGCACTAGAATTTAAGAACAGAGATTCAGAATACTGAGTATCCTGGGGTCACTGCAAAACCATGACTGAGTGATTAGGGCTGGAAATGGAGTCCAAGTAGTCAAAGTGACTTTTCCTGAAGGTTTTTTCATTTTTAAATTATAAATCTTATCAAAGGCCAATCAGAATGCCACTGGCAATTTAAGATCTAGGTGATCAGTCCTTGCTGTGCACAACATATTGATCTCTATTCCCCGTGAAAATCTAATGGAAAATGTGTGTGCCCAAAAATGCAAAATGATTACTTACAGTAAATGTTAGCCTGGTGCTAATTAGTTTTCTGGGTCTTGCTTCTCATCTAATTTCAGAATGGCTAGGCTGTGTGATAAAAAACAAAAGATTTTCACAGAAAGATTCTACCTAAAGAAATTCATTTTGTTTTGATAATAAAAGAACATTTTACTCATAATTAGCAAATTGAAAAATTCATCTTTTCACCTCTATTATACTTAACTGACCTACATCTTTGTAAACTACTTTCATTTATATGAGAATGGATTGATGAAAAATGGTACCCTGTGTCAGTAAGCATTTTGAGCCAATATAAATGTTTTTCTTATACTGTAAGAACAAAACTATATACCACATCCATTTTTGTATGTTTACATATTCTGAATATGTAAACAGATGAAAATTTTCATACTGGCTTAGTCCCTCTGAAATTGCTTCCCTATAAAACAAGAGTATAAACCACAGCCCTTTCCTACCAGTGAAGGTTTTGTAAAAATACCTCTACTATGTATAAGAACATTGTGAAACTCTCCTTTCTCTATTACACTTACCAATTTGTTCCCTAATTCTCCCTTGATTCTGTCCTCTTCACTTCCTCCCCATTGCTAGCAACTTAACAGAATCCCAGTTGACCACTCCGAGGCTATAGCTGAATTAAATCTACAGTCCCCAAAGGCTCTAGTTTTGTGACTCTTTTACTGACCTCTTCTACAATGGAAGCCCTCCATGATCAGGGGCTCCTGCTTCACCTTTCTTTTATCTACCATCTTCTATTTTTATCTCTTGTACTTCACTTTTTTATTTCATCAACACTGAGATATGTTTCAATTGTAAACTTAAAATTTCGTTTTCTCCAGCATCCAGTCTTCACCGAGGCACTGCTCCTACCCTCTTTCCCATGGGGTAGTATTATATTAAAATTGTGTAGAATCTTACTAGAGACAAATAATTCTAGAGACTGCAGGCAGACTTCTGTTTTCTATCCCCAGAGCCTAACACAGTGACTGGTACATAGTAGGGACTTAGTCATAATTAAAATACATTAGAGTAACAAAAACCTTATTTAGAACATCTTTAGCCATGTTTCCTTTATAATTTGTTCCTATCCCTGTAAAATAGGATTGTGACATCTGCTTCATGTCCTCTTTTTATAGAATCCTTTGCCTAGACAAATAACAAGAATCACTACTATTTCTTGTGTGTCCAGTCTTTGTCAAGAAATCTTGAGTTTTGCATACTTAATTTCAGTTAATTTAGTCTGCATGATCTCAGGAGATGGTCATAATCATTAGATCCTTTTTATATCTTGGGACTTGAGGTTTCTGTGGGGTTCACTTGCCCAGAATCATACAGTACAGAAGCTCCATATTCAGCTCTAGTCATCAATCCACACTCTCAACTATTCATTCTTAGAGACAGGACCATGCAAGTTCATGGAGTCACTTTTTGACATTGGACACACTGGTTGAGACTGTCTCTCCATCGTACCTTAAGATCCAGATTGGGTTATATTGGCTAGGCTGGCACATGAGCTTTCTGCTTACAGTTCAAGAATATAGAAATGTGGTGTTCCCAGTAAATGGAAATTGATTACTTCCCCCCAAAAGATATTTAAAGCTATTAAATAAAGTCAAGTCAGGAGTGACCTGCTATTTGTCACTTAACTCTCTTCATCCAGCCATTGTGAAGACCTGAGGTTTCTTTGTTGCTCTCATTTGCCAGCCAGTTTGAGATTCATTTAACAAAACTCAATTGGAGTGATTTTTGGCTTAATTTTCTGTAGGATACTATGTGGTAAAACAGATTCAGATGTATTTGTTTCATTCATCAATTTGGTTATTTTATTGAGGGAGCAAAGCTCCTGCTGCTTGTGGGCTCCTCTCTGATATTTATCATTTTACTCTCAGAACTTTCTTTGCTTTCTCAAGGAGACTGTCAGTGTCCTGAAAATTGTCTAAGAAAACAGTATCTTGGTACTGTGATTTTTCTTACCCTGCTGCTCAGTGATTTCACTTGAAGTGGTGGGAGCACTTTAAAAAATTACTAGGCCCTGGGTCCTATACTAGGATAGCCTAATGTATCTGCTTTTGGTATAGCCTGGTACTGGGAATTTTAAAAGCACCCCTGACAACTCCAATATTTGGCTCACGTTTAAAAAGGTGTCTGTCCTTATCTTGCATATCTGAAAAACAATATTCCCAAAGGGCAAGTATATTGGTTATATAAAGAAGTGCAGTTACCTTTTTCTCTGCCCAGTGAAATCTTTAGCTACATTGGACAACTACAGTATTAAGTGAGGTATGATTTCCATTATTGGCCTGGGCGATCCGAAGCCTTTTACCACATTTAATAAAGTGGTTTAGTTACTGTATTATAGCTTAAGTATTAATGCTCTGGGTTTGATCTATTAGTAATATGGTGGTGGTGTTGTAAATCTTTATAAATTTCTTAAATCCTTAAATTTGCTATTTTGCAGTTAGAATTCAAATTCTATTTCATATTTTCAAAGACAAATATCCTAATTACATATAACTAATACCCAGTTAGCACACATTTACATGAGTATTATAGATATTAGTTACCGATGTTTACTAACACACATTGCAAAGAGGAATTTCATAAGCATTCTGACAATAACTAAAGGGCCCATTTTTAGAGGCTGCATGACTACCTGTACTTTGGATAAATGTTGCCTTAAAACCAAGACAAAGGTAGTTTTTTAACTTCATAAGAGTATAAACTTTCTCCCCCCTACTGAAGGGAGATCCTCAATTCAAGAAGCGCCATGTAGCACTATCTTAGTAACCTGCTCTTATCTAAAACAATGTGTGTGGTTCCCAGACTGGCAGTATCAGCTTCACCTGGAGACTGCGCTTGATTTTAAAAAAAAATGTAAATACTAGGAACCAAGCCGTGCTTAAGGACTCTCTCTGGGGTTTGGGATGCAAGAATCTGTTTTGATAAGCGCTCTAGACAATTCTGATGCAAACAAAATTTTGAAAACCACTGATCCAAAGGAAACTTGGAGTTCTAGGACAGAACAGTTTCAAACTCTACTAAACCTTTGGAAAATTGTGGTGCCCAAAACACAGACTAAGTAAATTTCAAGGTGGCTCGTACAGTCATAATGTCTTCAAACTCACTGGGTGGTTCTAAAGTGCAGGCCACACCTTCCAGCCTGGCAGGAGTGAGAAGGTGTGGGGATTTGGGGGAATCAGAGCCATTTGAATGACAGCATGTGTGGTGTTACACACTTTCCTTTGAAGCCAAGGCTCACAAATGTAACCCTTTTTCATAATATAGAAAAATATTACCTTGTTTTTCCCATTGTGTGAACATGATGGGTAAAAGTTCTAGTTATGGTGGATCCAGGCAGGACATCAAACAATAGCAGCCGTTAGGTTCTTCAAAGTCATGCATGTATTCAGTCACTATAATTTAATTAAAGTACAAAAAAGGTCAGTATCCCTTAGAATTTTCCTAGTTGCACAAGAAACATCCGAGTACACATTATTTTAAAGTTCTTTGAGATTAAATGAGAAGCACATCTTCAGTACAATGGTTGTCTCCAGGAAGAGCTTACTTGATTACTTGATTACAAGATTACTTGAGTTGTAAGTTAACTAGCTAGTGTTTTTTTCATTGAACTTTTAAATATTTGTCATTTTTATATAACAGTTCTTTAGTAATATTTAAAAGTTTTGGTTTCTAAGACAGTTTGAGAACTACTGCTTTAAGGTTCTCTGGTTCCTTTTCTCTAGATTTCAGAATCTTGCATGTTTTCCTAATCAGTGACTCCCAAGCTATAGTAAGAGAGCCAGCAAGGTAATGAAGGGCTAAGCCAGATAATGTGGCTTTTTCCCGGAAACAGAACATTTCAGAGAAGCTGAGGATATGAACACTGTAAAGATTCCCCACGCAACATAACCACAAAAAAGAACCATTTCCACTTCCTTTATTCTTTTTAAGAGTGAATATATATCTATATCCATAGATATTTCTAGTTAGAGTACTGTTGAATACTTTGTTTCTAGTCTGCTTAACTTTTGCTGTTCACATCAACTTTCTGGTATGGCTCTGATGTTCTTATACCTGCCAGTCTAATCTTTGTCACTTGCCAGTTAATTACACAAATTGCCTCTGTCTTCAGTTAGTGGGTTAAGTAAATGATCCTGTGAGCAACAGCTAGACAAGAAGGAGTAAGTGAAGGTTTAGAAAGAAACTGATAGTGAGACAACAGAATAGTAGGGAAGGTGAATATTACAACAGTAGCATGACCAGTACCAACTGGAAAATCTCAGTTGAAAAGTCCTCCATGCTTACATCATTTTGTTAAAAGTGCTCAGAGAAAGAGTGTTTCCAATCTTACTGTGCTGACCACTCAATGAAAACTATATTGAGTTATCAGTCATAAAACTAGAGAATCATTGATCGGGCACGAAGTAAATTCTTTAAAATGCCTAATCTTTATACTGTTAGCTGATTTTTTTTTTTAATCTGTAACTACTCACATTGAATGCTATATTAGAGAAATCGTTTTAAAGCATTTAAGTTGCATGAGTATTTTAAAGGAAAAAGCTGGGATTGACAAAGGGCTGAGTTTATGTATTGTTTTTGGAGCAGAGCTAAGCAAGTACATTGTGATGACTGGACACCGCTTTTTCCAAGGGAAACGGTTTTGAATAATTTTGCCTAATTCTTGCTTAGAAAAGGTTTGTATAGGCCTTCATAATTAATTGCTCATTCTCATTCATCAAACGATTTTCTCTCCACTGGTGGTGCTTACACGCTGTCCAGTTCTGATACACGTACTATATGGAGGCAACTAGGCATG
The DNA here is from genome assembly GCA_019455555.1 of Galemys pyrenaicus. NCBI lineage: Eukaryota > Metazoa > Chordata > Mammalia > Eulipotyphla > Talpidae > Galemys > Galemys pyrenaicus. The sequence goes on along the minus strand of JAGFMF010011870.1, from coordinate 16,652,330 downwards.
GTGCTCTGAGTACTGTGTATGAGTGAAGGGAAAAGGAGTTAAGATGAGAGATCTGAAGTATTTGACACACTATAATTTATGGAAATTTTAGGTGAATAATTATTACAATCTGTTATGAAAAAAAAGTTATGGTACCTTTCCCTGTAAAAGTTGCTCACCAGCACTTACATAACAGTTAATATCATGAACTGTTCCAATTCTTGGCCACTTTTTTTCTGGCTAGCTTTACAGAGGACATGATTCTGGTAAAAACCAAATTACCCCTAAGTGAACTATTAAGTCACTTCTCCATATATTTTCATATTTTTTAAATTGGTAAGGAACTCTATTTAAAATCATTTTATTTAGTCATAGGAAATGTAATTTCTTAGCAGTCATGTGGTTTCTGGGCAACAAGACTATTGCCCTGTTTTTCGGTACTCAACCCAGGAGTCATTTAAGAAAGCGACTTGAGGATCTCTCCTAGAACATACGGTGCAGGGCAGACTATGCCTTTGCTTAGTTCATAAGAGCAAGTCTCTAACAACCAGCAGCACTGAATCGGCACTGAAGGTTTCTTTTTCCCTTTTCAGGCTTCTGGCTGTGATGGGTCGGAGATTCCTGATGAAGTGAAGCTGATTGGGTTTGCTCAGTTGAGTGTCAGCTGATGTATGTCCCCTAACATCACCCTGATCTGTCATACCCCCTCACAACAGTCCCCTCAGCCTTTCCCTGCCCACCCCCTCACTCCCAGCAAAACCAGAAAGATTGTGAAGAGGCTGGCTTTGACCAAACAGGATAAAAATTTTTTAAAATTACAGCACTCCAAGTTCTGCTTTATTCTCTAGCAATCCTCGATATGAGAACAAGCAAATGCCACAGCTGCACGACTGTTGCTAATTTTTCCAAAAGCTATATTCTTAGCAATCAATTCGGATATCCCTTAAGTGAAAAGAATCTGAAATACACTCAGGTGGTCCTATTTATTGGTAAAAGGAATTTTTTCTATCAGAAGCCTATTCTTTCATTATTGTTCTTTCTGTTATACTTTAATTGTACATCTGACAATACTGCCTCTTTTATGTTGTATTTAGAAATTAATATACTTATTAAATTAAGATTAGCCAAACTTGAATTCTAGTTTTAAAACTGACTGTGAATTTTATTTTTCATATATTTATGCATTACACACCTTGGCTATAAGAAAAAAAAAGTTTTTGATTATATGCTTCTTGCAGTTAATCTCTTGTTATTTAAACAAAAAGTTTCAGGTCTATCTTTGGAGTATTTATAACTTCTGATTTTTGAAATGACTGAATTAGGATTTAGATGCTTTTTTGGGTTTGCCTAAAAACCAATCCACATCTGATTGTCTCTTGGGAGAGGGAGGTGCCTTGCAAACTTTCACATTCAGAATGTACCTGAGGCTGCTTTACTCTGGAATAGCCTCGGATCTAAAATTTCCTCTACATAAAATGGCATATGTAAGTTTTGCTTCCTTGGAACATTTAGAATGCTTTATAAAATGCTGCCATTCTATTAGATTGCTAATTACGTACCCATCTCTGATTTGACTTCTTTTGAGTATAGAACATGTTGTTCCAAAGGCGGTGAACTTGAAAGTACCAGAATCTGTTTTACTTGAACTCCTACAGAATGCCCAGGTGGAGTGGAAAACAAAGGGTTTTGTGCAGTGACTAAAAAGTAAAATATTGTGAAGTTTCAGTAATACTTTCAACCCAAGTAGCCCTCTGCTGAACTATATATTATGGAATAGTAAACCTTAGGATTTTCAAAATTGGCATCTAAACTTTCAGGGGAGGTGGGCTCCCAGGATGGTACCATTTGCTCTTTCCTAGCTAACCCTAGATATGGCAGCTCTTTAATGTACTTTAAAAAGCAAATATATATTACTAAGGAAAAAAGTTATTTATAATTGCCTTGTCATAATTGTTAAGGTGTTCTAGAGCCATTTGCATACAATTTAATGTAATTTCATTCCATTCTATTGTTTACACAAAGATGACTGCAAAGGTAAAAGGAAAATAAACGTGTACTGCACAAAGAGATGTGTCAACTTGTTTTGCTACTTAATATTTCTATTCAATGCCTGGTAAGAATTCCCTAGTGGGAAATGCCCTATGGAAGAACAGGCTTCTAGTCAATCTCAGAGAAGTATCTCAAGGCAGTCACATTCCACACAGGTTCTCTGGATTATAACCGTAGGACTGCAAAGGCTAACAGAGTAATTCCTTACAGCCATGGCATTTGAGCACTGGGACCCGGAGTGGTACAGTGACTTACCCAAGATTCCTCAAAGAGCTCCAGTATCCTGGCATTCAGACCACGTTCTTAAAGAGTACAGGAAGACTCATTTCTATTCAAAGCAAAACAAATGAATAACTAGAGAACCTCGATTTTTCAACCCAGTAATAATTCATCTAAATGTGTGGCCATTTGACAACCCCAACAAGCATTTATGTTAAAAAAAAAAATCCCCAACACAGCGACTATTAAAGGAATGTACCTGTGCATAATACAGGCACTGTATGACAAAGCCACAGCGACATCCTACTCACTGGTGAAATACGAAGACAAGGATGTCCACTTTTATTACTATTTAACATAGTAGTGGAAGGTCTAGTCGGACCAATTAGGCAAAAAAGAGAAAACCATGTATTGGAAAGGAAGCAGTAAACATCAGTATTTGCAAATGACATGATTAAAAATCCCTACAGACCCCAATAAAACATTAGGAGGAATTAATGACAAATGTTGCATTTCTCTATGCAGCATGGACTGGCAGAATGAGCGTTCCTTTTTGCCTATATTTCTGTATAAAAGCAACATACAAATTCAATGTAAGCTCTATCAAAGTCCCACTGTCATTATTCACAGTAATAGAACAAAAAAATCTTAAAATTTTAAGGAACCACAGGAGACCCCTAGATAGTCAAAACAATCCTAAGGGGGGGGAAAAAAAAGGAGATTTCACACTCCCTGACTTACACTGTATTACAAAGATAAATACTAAACAAAGCACATGGTATTAGAATAAAAAGACACACATACAGACGTATGAAACTGAAAGCCCAGAAATAAACCCATACATACTAGATAACTAATGAAAATCTTTTCTACAAATGGTGCTGGAAAACAACAACCACAAGCAAAAGAATGAAACTAAACACTAACTGATGCCACACACAAAATTTGATTTAACATGTATTAAAGAATTAAATGTGGGGCCTCCACTGGTAGCGCAGCGGGTCAATAGCCAAACTGTGAAGCATCCGCAGCACAGCAACGTGGGTTAGCTCCCAGGCCAGGGAGGGGACCCATACGGGTCAGCAGACCTCTCCTGCCTCGCCCTCTGCTTCCCTCAGCAGTGTATTTCAGTCAATCTGCCTGTTCTGCTCCCCGCTCTGTCTCTGGTGAATCCTCTTACCTCCCGCACCTCTGGCCTGTACTCCAGCTTTGTATGCATAAATAAAAAAATCTTAAAAATGTAAAACATCAAACCATAAAATACATAGACGAAAACTAGCAACAAGCTAATGACATCTGCCTTAAAGATGCCTTTAGGGATTCACTAATAGCATCAGAAACAAAAGCAAAATTAAACATTAAAAAAAGTGCACAGTAAAAAGAAACCACCACAAAAATGAAAAGTTGTGAGTGGAGAAGACATTCACAATTCATACATCCAGTAGGAATTAATACCTCTGATATAAAAAGAACTCATAAAATTCAAAAACAGAACAACCCAATGAACAAAGTAGGCAGCGGATCTGAATAGATACTTCTCCAAAGAAGGCAATAGGTTCCTGAATATTCATCATCACTTATCAGGGAAATGTAAATCAAAACCACAATTAGATGTTCTCTCAATTCTGTGAGGAAGATTTAACAAAATAAGTATTGACAAGAAGGAAACAGACTCTTGGTGAGAATGTAAATTGATAGTCATGATGGAAAACAGTATATAAAGGTTCCTCAAAAAATTAATAGAATTAATGAAATAATTATTCCAGCTATTCTACTTCTGGATATCCCCCTGCCCAAATGAAAATACCAAGTCTGAAAAGATACGTTCATCTCTCTGTTTACTGCATTATTTACAACAGCCAAGAAATGGAAACACCTAAGTGCTCATCAATGAATAAATGAAGATGTGAGAAACACACATATGGAGAATACTATTTAGCTATACAAAAAGAAATCTTGCCATTTGCAACAAAATTAATATTATACTTAAGTGAAGTAAGTCTGATGGAGAAAGAAAAATACCATGATTTCAGTTCTAGGCGGAAAAGAACGAATAAATTGAATAAACAAGAAAAACTCTTAAATATAGAGCGCAGATTACTTGATCAGAGGGGAAGGGGTGGGGGTAGATGAAATGGACAGAGAGCATCGACTGTATGGTATTAGAATAGAAACTAGACTTTTGGTGCTAATATGACAGGGCGTGTACAGATAGGTTGTAATGCTATACACTGGGAACATCTATGATGTTATAAACTAATTTATTAAAAAAATACATGACTTAAATTTGGAAGAAGTAACAATTAAGAACTAGCAAGGTGAATACAAAGGTTAAGATAATATAGAGAAATTCACCACTTGGATTTGCACAATTGCATACACAGATTTTGATAAGAGCTTCCATCCACCAATAGTGAAGAGGAATATCTGCTCATATACGATTTATCCTAACATTTCTTCTGCCCACCCCCATTCCTTCCCAACTTCCTATCTTCAGTTCTTCCTTCTCATCTCCCTCCCTCCCTCCTTCCCTTCCTTCCTTTCTCCCTTCCCCCCTTCCCTTCCTTCCCTTTTTTCTTTCCCCTTCTCCCCTTCCACTCTCTCAAGTTAGAAATAACAGTTTGCTGTTACTAAAGTCTGAAATGAAACTGTTCTAGGAAGTTATTTTTTTCAGCAACTTTAAAACTCTCAAAACCATTTATACAATACTTCCTTGCAAAGTTTTGAACAATTTTCTGTCCTAGAACCTTCAGTGGGAGCCCATGATAGGAAATATCAGTCGGCAAGGAATTACGAGAATAGTCCAAGTCATTACTTTCATCTGTGACCTAGAAGCACACAATAATACAAAGCTAATTTTTAAGGAAATGACTGAACTACATACAGGGGATTAGGCAAATCTCTGTGACTATTTCTCTTAACCAGGCTTTACATTAAAGATGGCATGCACCAACACAATGGTGTAATTATGTTCGCTGCAAGAAAATGAATTTTGATAAACACAGATATTTGCTATTACTTATTTGGACAGCTTCATCTGCTTTGACAAAAATGGAGAAGGGTCCACAATCCCTAAGTAAAATCTGGGTACCCATATCTCATACCTAGATACATACAAAAGTCATTCTGCATCCAATGCAACTCTGACATTTAAGTTACAAAGAGGTAAAATAGAAAAACAGTCTCATTATCCTTTCAAAAGCAATGTATATTACTTTTGCAGTGAATGCAATGTAATGAAAAATGCAATATATATTCCTTCTTATCTGAATGAAATGTTTTTGTGTAAATTAACTTTGAGACAGCTACACATTGTGGTAAAAAAATCTTTCTCAAAAAAAAAGTCCTTATAAAGTTCCCTGTATGTCATATATTTTATGTGCTGGTAAATATGGCAGATGGCAACTTATCTTCAAGACTGAGTAAAGGAAAGCGACTTTAGGGAGAAGACTTTAGGGAAAGCAACAATAATTCCCTCAAAATCCAAATCCAGTACTATATACAATAATCTTGGTATGGAAAAATTTCATATTGGAATTTTTAATCACTCATCTCAATAATGTAGCCATGGTCTGTTTAGGATTAAGCAGTACACCTTCCTGGTGAACTCTTCAAATGTTATTAGTAAGCACAACGTAACCATTAACTAAATGACACTGAATGTGAATATGAGCCAATTTATATTAGATGATTGTTGCTCAAAATTAGGATTTGCATATGACAGCAAATGATCATAGGTCTGTTTTCCCCCTCCCCCTAGGAAGCATATTTGATAAGAAAAGGTGTTGTTTAGTGAGATCCATTTCATTTGTGATGGCAAAGTCCTATCCATTTAAAATAAAGTATCCCTTTCTTATAGCAGAGAACATGTTTAACTCCTTCAAAAGAGACTGCATGCAATTGTAATTCAAAATAAAGGGAATCCAAATAGCTACTTGTTTTTCTGCTGCACACATTTACTGCCCAATATGTTAGAAAATCCTGGATAACAAATCTGGCTTTCACTGGGACATTAAGGGGCAGCTTGGATATAAGTGGTGTGCCAGGGAGGGTGGCATCAGACTATTCCCTCAAGGCCAGAATATCTCAGCTTAGAAGTATATAATGCTTTTCTGGGCTTAAAGTTTCAAGTCTATAACAAGGCCTAAAAGCCACAAACAAATGATTTGCAAGTGACAATTTCTGTTCTGTTTTGTCAAGAACTAAAAACTCAATTGTAGTGAGTTTGACTACAAGAAAGCAATTCCTTTAAGTTGATGGAGTATTTCCTGATGCGTGTTACTTGGGATACGCACTACCAGGAATAATTAAGATGTTTAATACCTATGAAGTGTGTATTGTAAAAAGTTATGTTTAAAATAGAATAAAGTGACTGACTCCCTCAGGGACCCTAGGCACAATATATATCAACTAACACCAAAATAGCACCCAAAAGGGCTGGCACTCCACTGGGACAGTTAAGTAATTATAAACAGGTTGTAATGTTACCTGTTTCCAAAATGCCCTCAGTGATTACCTAGATGTTCTTTTGTGCTAAGAAAATGTATAAATTACTAGTTCACCAAATCTACATGGGGTTAGTTTAGAGATCTAAGACAATGAAGAAAAATCTGCAAAGCTACTGTGCATTTGTTTTTAAGATTTTATTTATGTATACAAGAACCGGGGTACAGGCCAGAGGTAACGGGGACGAAGGAGGGGGTGAGAGAATTCACTAGAGATGGAGTGGTGAGCAGGAGGATCGACTGAAATCCACTGCTGAGGGGAGAAGTGGACGAGACAGGAGAGGTCTGCTGCGCCATGTGGGTTCGGCTCCCTGACTGGGGATCGAACTCATGTCACAGTGGCTGGCCGTAGCTCAATAATGCTGAGACGTTAATTACTGTGCCACCAGAATGCCCTACTGTGCATCTTATGCCAAACCAATGGATATTGTTTTTATTGAGCATCCCCAGTGAACAAGCTTATAAAGATATATAAACCTTCCCAAGCATCATTAGCTGAAAAGGTTTATTGAGCGCATAACGATTTATCCCATAACTCATCACAGGGTAAGGAATGGTATTAAATGTTACAATCTTATGCTATTATTTAAATTTGCTACAGAATGATGAAAGGTCAATAATAATCATTCCTGTAGCATGTATTTCCCTCAACTTGAGAAACCAAGGCTTGTAATTTATCATAGAAAAGAAAAAAAGCAAAAACTGGCTTATTGTTTAGGTAGAAGTTACAGTAAACTCACAGGTTCACATTCTAGGAGAAATAGAATAGTGTGGACATCTTTTTTTAAAAAAATGGTATGAACAGTACTCTAGGCCAGCCTTCACACCGTTGAACAATTCGGTATTGAACAATTCGGGCAGCAGGACTTAGATGTGTTAAGTAACATTAAGTTCAAAATGGACAGGTGATCATAGTGAAACTGAATATAATCAGGTAGATTTTTTTTATCCACCTAGATCACTTTTCTCCTCTCTCCAAACATAAGGGAATCCTGAGAAAAGGAAATAATTGAATCAATAATCAAGTTAAATGGAGGATTAAGGAAAAGTAAAGCATGTGGCGCACTAACATGGCAATTCTGTTCATGCATATTATTGGAAAAACCTGAATTCAGAAACAGCACTCTTGATCTTCCCATTCTAGAACAACATATGATGCTTGGACACAAACATTAAATTTGATTCACAGTACTGTGATAATGCACTAAGTGATAATGCAAAATCTATTTCCTATTATGAGTTGTAGCCAAAATGTTTAAAAGTCACTATTCTAAGCTATCTTGAATATTTGTTACTTGCAATCAAAAGTAGTCACTCTAAGCATTTTATGGCATCTCATTTAGTCTAAGTCTGCTGCTTAGGTTTTATTATACTATTTTAAAGATTTGGAAAGACTAAGCTATCCAAGATAACACAGTAAGTATTAGAATATGAACCAAGAATTTCAATGTAGGTATATCTGGTTCTAAAGTTACAACATCAGACAATCTCCCCACACAAAATACAAGATATACTTTTTCAATGATTTATTCTAAGCCAAGGACTAAACCCAAGATTCCACTTCACCATGTGCAATCCTTACATTATTTACAACTACTCTAGGAAATCTGTTTCATTACCTGCATCTTATAAGGGAGGAGATAGATGGCACAGGTATCTTAAGTAACTTCTCCAAGATCAGCCAGCTATTAGATGGTAGAAGGAAATGGAACCTAAGTCATACTGATTCCAAAGTATTTCTACTATATCCTGTAGAAGTGCCTCTGTGACAGCAAATTCCGGTTTTATAGTTTCTGAAGTTTATAAAATTTGAAACAGAGGACTGTTTAATTTGGGGTACAAAGTTAATACAAAATTGAGTACAAATGGCGGTGGTTCAAGGAGACAGGATAGGAAGATCTTGAACTCACCTCCTTCAACAGGTATCTACAACTAACATGGAGAAGTTCTACTTAAAAACAGAACCCAAAATTAGCTAAAAGTCCCTCTAAATCAAAGGCTAGGACTCCACTGAGAATGGTAGGAGAGGCAGAGACATCTCTCTCCAGGAATCGTAGCATAGCAGCTCACAATTGGGAGAGATCTCACAAACAAAGAATTGCTTTTTCAGGAGAAAATGATCCCTGCCCTATTTCTGATACCCCCAACTCTTGGGACCTGCACAGTACTGAGGGTCCCAAACAATCTGATTCAAAAACCAACAATGCTTATAAGCAGTAGACCAAGGGAGCATGGAATAGAGTCCACTAAAGGGCAAGTATGTCGATTCACTCACCCTGAGTTTAGCCGTTTGTAAAGCCCTTAAGTCATTGAGTTATTAGCTAATCATAAAACATCGATCAGTGTGAGGGTAAAGTCCTTTGGAATGTTTTCCAGGTATAGAGGCACTACCAGGCAGTATTTTTGCACATGCATTCTACCTTACTAGAATCAAGCTAGAGGTCAGCCTTCTAATGTGGCCACTCTCTGGGCTAAAGCCAGTGGACATGCTACACCACATATATCAGCCTAGTGCATCAGTACTGAAGCAGGAGGAACTCTCAAGGAACACAGGTTGGGGAATCTGTGTATAAGATAGCTTAATGGACCTAGGGAACACTTTTAGGTGGTATAAATTCTCGACATAGGAGTACCACGTGGAAGAGAGAGAAAGGGATAGAGAACTTGTTTGGAGAAATACTGGCTGAAAAATATGCCCATTTTAGGGATGGAAGCAGACATCCAGGTACAGGAAACAAATCTTCAGGTAAGGTGAGCACAAAGAAACCCACACCATTACATATTATAATCAGAATGTCAGAAGTTAAGTATAAGGAATCTCAAAAGCAATAATAGAAAACAACATATTGTATATATGGGCTCCTGCAAGTAGAATTTACATCAGAAACTTTGTAAGCCAGGAGAAAATCATTCAAGAATACCAAGCATGGTTACCACTCAGAATTGAAGGAAAAAACAAGTCTTTTCCAGATAAGCCAAAGCTAAAAGACTCCATCGACACTAATCTAGCTTAATTAGAAATATTAATGCCGAAAAGAAATGCAAATAAGTTGAAACAAGAAAACACATGAGAGAAAAGAAGTCTCACTAAAGGTAAATACATAGTATAGTGGATTAACTGCTTTTAAGCTAGCATAAAGGTTAAAAGAGAAAAACAGTAATATTAAAAAAAAAACCCTATAGTAATAAGGGGTGCACATGAAAAAGGCTGCAAAATGTGATATCAAAATTATAATACATGGGGGAGTAATAAAATGCAATTAAAATTTGACTTAGAATGAATTCAATTAAGTTGCTATAAACTTGAAATAGAATGTAATGTAGTAGGATGTTATATATAAACCTTACAGTAACCACTGGACAAAACCTATAGTGGAAAAAGAAATGAGAAAGGAACCTGAACGCTAACCCTAAATAAAGCTATCAAGTCATGAGGGATATGATAGCAACAGAGAGGAACTACAAAAATAAAAGCAATCAACAAATTGGTAATTAATACATTAACTGCCAAAAATCACTACAAATGTAAATGGACTAAACTATCCAAAAACATGAGAGTGGTGGTATGGATTAAAAAACAAGACTCATCTATAGTTGCCTACAAGAGATCTACTTTAGCTATAAAGATATACACTGTGAAAGTGAAGAGATGTAAAAAAAAAAAATTTCCATGCAGATAGGAATGAAATGAAAACAATGGTAGGATAGCCATCCTTACATCAGAAAAAAACAGACTGTAAGGACCTTTATTAAGAGACAAGACGGACAAGAAGGACACCCTATATTGATAGTGGGATCAATCCAATTAGAGGCTGTAACTGTTGTAAATATTTATGCACCCAACACAGGAACACCTAAATATATAAATTTTCACAGAAATAAAGACATTGACACCAACACAATAAACAAAATTCACATTTAGCATATATTGACCATGAAAAAGACAGACAAAATCAGAAATGAAAGAGAAATTGCAATTTATAAAACAAATGCAAAGAATCATAAGAAACTCCTATGAACAATTATGTGTTAATCTTCTAAGACTGATTCAGAAAAAATAGAAAATCTAAATAAACAAATTATCAGTAAGGAAACAATTTATAAACAAACCACCTCCAAAATAACATTCCATGGCCAGATGATTTCACTGAGCAAGTCTACCAAATATTCAAAGCAAATTTAAAATCTATACTTTTCAAGTTCTTCCACTCATTTTACAAAGCCAGCATTACACTGGCACCAAAACCAAACAAAAAAATCATAAAAAAGCACGTTATATACTAATATCCTTCATGAAAATGGGTGAATTCTCAACAAAATATTAACAGACCATTTTCAACAATACACTAAAAGAATCACACACTGTGATTAAATGGGATTCATTCCAGGGATGCAAGGATGGTTCAATATTTGCAACACAACCACATCAACAAAATGAAGTATAGAAATCCCATGCTACATCTACATCTCAAAGATGTAGAAAAGCATTTGACAAAACCCGACAGCCACTTATGATAAAACGCTCACCAAAGTGTATATAGATGTAACATTCTCTTTCTCTTTCTGTGTGTGTGTGTGTGTTTGTGTGTAGTTAACATTATGTTCAATAAGCAAAAGCTGAATGACTTTTATTCAATGTACTACAAAAGTCCTAGTCACAGTAACTAGGGAAAAGCATCCAAATTGGAAAGGAAGAAGTATAACTGTCACTATTTGTGGCTAACATGATTTTACAAATAGGAACCTTTTAAGATTCTATCCAAAAGTGTTATTAAATTAACTCAGTAAAGATGCAGGAAACAAAATCAATATAAAAAAATTTGCTGCACTTCTATATGAAAAAAAATGGACTATGAGAAAAACAATCCCATTTACAGTCTTACCAAGAGGAATAAAAATACCTAGGAATAAATTTAACCAAAAAAGTGCAATATCTGGACAAGTATAATACACTGATGAAATAAAATAAAGAAATAATAAATGGAAATATATTCCTTGGTAATGGATTAGAAGAATCACTATTGTTAAAATGTTCACATTATAGTGAAAATGGAATCCTCTTATACTATTTGGTAGGAATGTAATCTGGTCTAGCTACTATGGAACGCTGTGATTAGCCAAGCTATGGAAATAACCCAAAGGCCCCCAAACACATAGACAGATACATACACATATATATGGAAATGTGGTATATAGAAACAGTGGAATACTACTCAGTGATCAAGAAAGATAAATTCATGCCATTTGTGGCAACATGGATGGAGTGGGAAGAGATTATACTAAGCAAATTAAGAAGGAAAAAGATAAATATCAGACGGTTTCATTTGTAAGTGAAATATAAAAAAAGGATCAGAAAAAAAGACAAAACTTGAAGTTTATCACAGATCTGAGGCATCTAAGAGAGAAGTGAAAGAGTCAAAACAGGGATGAGTATAAAGGACTATGGTGATGGTTCAAGGGTACTATAGTGGTGGGTGAACTATGGGGATTACCTCTTGGGGGAGAAATCAAATATTGTCCAAAAATGAACAACAATGTAAGAAAAATAAAAGTACTTCATCTAAAGTTAAACTAAAAAAAAATAAAAACTACTATGCTACTGAGTCATAGATGCTTTACTTGCTTTTCACTTTATGATTTGTATCATAACTAACTTTTATGTTCATCAGAGCCTTCTGTGATGTGTCTTCCACTTACAGGACTTGGAGCAAAAAGAATTACCCAAGGCAATCTACAGAGTCAATGCAACATCTATCAAAACTCCAATGACATTCTTCAGAAAAAAAGAAAGAGTTCTGAAATTTGTGCATAACCACAATAGATCTTCAATAGCCAAAGCAAAGCTGTACTGAGAAAGAACAAAGCTGGAGGCATCATATTCTCTGATTTCATATTGATTTATATACTATAAAGATATAGTAATCAAAAGTATGGTATTGGCATAAAAACAGAAAATCAATGGAAAAGAGAGAACCCAGCAATACACCTGCTTACCTGGTCAATTTATGACAAAGTACAATGGGGAAGAGAATCTCTTCCACAAGTAGTGTTGGAAAAACTGGACACCCATATGCAAAATAATGAAGTTGGACAATTTTCTTACAACATACAAAAATATGAACTCAAAATGTATTAAACACTTGAATATAAGATCTGAAACCATAAAATTCCTAGACATAAACACAGGTTATAGTAAGCTTCTTGAGATTTATCTTAATGATGCTTGTCTACATTTGACCCCAAAGGCAAGTAACCAAAGCAAAACTAAGCAAATGAGACTATATCAAATGAAAAGATTCTGCACAGATAAGGAAACCATTAATGAAACAAAAGGTAACCTACTGAATAGAAGATACCATATATACAATAAATCATCTATTTAATGAGGGGTTAATGTCCAAAACATAAAGAAATCACACAACTCAAAATAACAATTCAAAAAATTGGCAAAAGAATAGACATTTTTCCAAAGACTAACCGATGGTCAACAGGTGCATGAAAAAATGCTCAACCTCACTAATATTCAGGAAAATGCAAACCAAAACTGCAATGACTTATCACTTCACTTCATTGAAGATTACTTCTAGTAGCTCTGCTACTGAGTCATAGATGTTACACTTGCTTTCACTTTATGATTTGTATTGTAACTAACTCTTATGTTTATCAGAGCCTGTGATGTGGCTTCCACATACAGGGAGGTAATTTATCTAAGATTAAAGAACCAGAAAACTTGAGAAGGAACAATTTCAATCTGATTCTTTGTCTTAAATGCCTATTTAGAACATGAATTTAAATAAAAAATAACATTCTTTGGTAATATAAAATCAAAATGACTTCTGCTCAGGTTTTATCACCTCTGTGTGACATCACCCAAGTTCTATTTCATTTCACTAAGCCTCTATGTGTGACATCACCCAAGTTCTATTTCATTTCACTAAGCCTCGTATACTCATTTGTACCTTAAAGGGGATTAGTTTACCATTAACTTCCTCTCCAACATGAGCATTCTAAGGGCCTAATTGAGCAAAGGAAAGAATTAAGTAGTTGCTGCTTGACTGAACTTGTCCATTCATTCAGCTGTAGCAGTTGAGCTGTTGGTAAACTGATTTTAGAAATTCCAACCAGCTAATTAACATTCTTTGTTATAGCAAAGAGCTGGACTGGGAGAGTCAGGACCCCCTCCTAGAAGTTAAAAAGTTGGATATGTTAATTATTTCATTTGTGATTATTTAATTGTATATCTATATCAAGATATCAAGCTGTACACCTTAAATATATGTAATATTTATCTATTATATCTCAAAAAAGCAGGAGGGAAAAAGAAGTGATGGGTCATATTTCTAAATGCAATCTGATTGTTTTCTGCTTCTCCTGGAGCCTACTGAAAATAGCTGGTAAAAAACAAAAAACAAAAAACAAAAAAAAAACTCAACAAGATCAAAAGGTCAAAGATAAACCAAAGGGATCATAGGAAGGGGTGGCTGAGGGAGGGGAGGGCAAAGACTGGGATGAGGGCATAGAGAGCACAGGGACTGAGGTGAGGGAGCACAGGTGAAATGGTGGTGGGAACTCCTTGGGGACTACAAATGATGTCAAATTCAATTAAATAAATCTAATAAAATTTTAAAAAAATAGCTGGTAAGTGGGAAGAGAAGGGGCAAGAAAAAAATAGCACAATCTTCAGGTTACAGAAAGTATTGATAGCTCTCGGACTCCCTCTTTTCATAGATATTTCTCTGGATTCTACATTAGCCTATGAGCACTATCTTAAAATATTTCTATTTTTGGTGCTATCCTTCAAGCACACAGCACTTAATAGGAGTCATTCCTTCAGGCTCTTTTTCCCACAAAGCTCCCCTTACAACAATAATGACAGGAAGTATGTTGAGGAAAGGAGAGGTGAGTAGGGAGACACCTGACAAAGGATCCTATCCACTTACCCTGCCATATGTCAGTAAAGCAGCCAATATCTCGTTGACTCCTAAGACCTGAGTCAACCCAAAATCTTGGAAATTGCTATTCCTAGCAGTTCTAACATTTGTATGTCATAAATAGCTAACAATGATAAAAATTATTAAAAATAGTTAACATTCTAAAAATAGTAACCAGAGAATACCAATCATATTTCAGGTGCTTTTTCACCTATATTGTCACTCTGAATTTTATAATGATACAAAGATGGTACAACTGTGTTCAATTTACAGATTAAGAAAATGAAGTTTGCAGAAATTATGTAACTTATTCAGGATCAAGAGCTAGTAAATGGCAGTACTGGAATTTGAATTGAAATATGTATTCCTGCCAAAACAGATTGCCTCCAGTTAAATCTACATTTTTTTCCTATATTTATTATAATGTTATTCGATTGCCTTTCAACTCATCAATAAATTATAAGCTTCTTATAGAAGCTGTTTCAATGAAGATTAGTAATTTTAAATTGTCTGGTACAGATTCCAACTCAACATGTATTGGATAATGCAATAATTTAACTGGCAAAAAAAAGGGCCATTAGTGGAAATATATTGTTGAAACAAATGGTTTCAGTCAGACCAGCAAAGAATTCAGGCTATAGAAATTGCAAATAGTATTTGCAGACCAATCATGAAAGGACAGTCTGTGTAGTAACATTTTCAGCTCGTAGCCCTTCAGAGTCACATGACTGTTAAATGCATTAGTATAAGGAAGAATGTGATAATACCATAGTCAATTGTGTGAAATGAACTTAAGAGTGACTGACAGGTGAATAGACTCGAAGTAGCAAATTGTGGAAAGATCAGTCTAGAACCTTGAAGTATAGAATGATACTTTATAGTGTAGTGGTTTATCCATCCCTGGGGTCACCTTGAGGATCAATCAAGTATTCTGTCAACTTCTCAGCAGCACTGTAGCATAGAATAAGGTTAAACTTCTTGAAAATATCCAATGCCCTCTTACAACAGTGAGCGGCTATGGCCCATTCCTCCAATTGTGTCTCATTGGGTGAAATGTGTGATTTCTAGAACAATCTTATCTTCACAAGCAGGCAGATACAGATCAAAAGGCAAAATGAGATAAAGCTGCTGAAGGTGGCATCAGAAGAGGCTCCTCACTTCACTCCTGGGAAAATAATCTGAAGAAGTCCAGAGAAGTACCAAACTCAGAAGACTCCATGACTTGGGTCAAAACTAACACACCTTCTGTACATCAGAGCCCAAGCTGACCACATGTAACAAAAAAGACACTGAGGAAATGCAGCTCTAAGCAACAATGGTGGGTGGAGAAAGGTGCTGGCTGGCTGGAAGGAATCCACAGTTTATAATCATGCTTCTGTGATTGGGTGGTAGCAGGGAGGGGAGGAACGCTTAGTGTGGCTCTAACCAACAATGGAGGGGTGTGTGCAAAAGTGCTGGTGTGAGCCAGGTCAGTGGGCTCCCAATGAAGACGAAGCATGAAAGGGCATGACTCTGTGCCCATCTCCCTCCAGGCTCTAGCAGATATTGTGAAACAGTGCTGGACAGTGTTGCTCAAAGTTGCACATAAAGTCCTGCCCACAGAGAGCCAGATCTGAAACCCAGAGAGGAGAACTAGAAGCCCCTCTATCTCCATCTCACCCCAAACACACCATTCACTATATATGGATCCCTTACGTACCTTCTCCATCCTGAAAGAGGAAGCTACGGTTTAAGTCTCCCTGATATAGAGCATCATTTATTGAAAAAGTGGAAGCTCTGAACCCTAATGACTTTAAAAAACTAATAGTGGGAGGATGGAAAAATACAGCAAATGGCACCTTGAATCCTCAGGGGAACACTTCACCACAGAGAGAACAAATCTCCCAACCACAAAGACATGGAAGAGCTTGTCTTCCTACCAGAAACAGGAGTTCAAAATTGCCACGATAAAGAAATTCAAAGAAATGAAAGAAAACTCAGAAAAGCTGACCAAAAGATATACAAGAAAACTCAGAAAAACAAATGAGTAACCTGAGAAATAAAATTAATGAACAGATCAAAACAGAAAATTTTGATAAGAAAATTGGGTTGGACAAAGATCAACAAAAGAGATTAAAAACTCTGGAGAAAACTATGGAAGTGCACTAGACCAGCTGGAAGATGGAACTGGTGACTGCAAAGGTGATAATAAACAAGTCAGGTGGAAGAAGAAAGAGAAATAGGAATGAAAAAAAGATAAATACTTCAAGAATTATGACTCCATGTAGAGAGGAAATACAAGAATAGTTGGTATCCCAGAAGTGGGGGAGAGAGAAGGGAAGGTAGATAATATTTGAACAGATAGAGAAAAACTTCCCAAACCTGAAGAAGGAATTAAATATCCCAGTGCAAAAACTAAAAGGACACCTGGTCACCTATCCCTAAGGAGACCCTTACAGTGACATAAGCAGTAAAAGTTCCAAGACTTCAAGACAAAATTAAAGTGGCTAGGGAGGAAGCAGCAGGTAACCTAGAAAGTAATCGTGATGATGCTGACAACTGACTTCTCTGAGGCAAACATGATGGGCACACAAATAATGGAGTGATGAGCAAAATATTTAAAAATTGGCAGTCAAGAATACTCCAGCCTACAATCCTTTCTTTTAGATATGAGGAAGAAATAAGGTCATATAGAAATGCAACATAATGTCAACCTCGGAGACACCTGGTTTGGAAAAAGTAAATGTTAGATGCAAACCTTAAAGTTTACCAAGTCACTTTATTTTTTTTTTCCAAGTCACTTTAAAGCCACTAGTAAGAGAATTTTTTTATTACGACTGAGCCAAGGTTTGTTTTTTTTTTTTCTGAACTTGTTATGTGTGTTGAAATGATCCATATTTATTTCTTGTTCTTCAGTTTTCAACTGATGTCTGTGAGGTGGCAATATTTGGACAGCTAAACTCAAGCTTTTTGACCAGAGTCCATCCAAATTAGGAGAGCCACAAACTCAAGTATGATCAATTTCTCTTCAAACATTTTTCAAATTTTCAAAGAAGAGCAACATTTTATCTGCCTAGTTCAGAACACATGAAGATGGGATACAAGTTTTTAGTAATTTTTCAACTTCTTTTCTTATTTGAATATGAAGCTTTGCATTACCTAATCTTGATCTTGCAAACCACGATAGTTCCTGGTCTGTTAAAAAAAAATCTTACATACAAGCAGAAATCTGTCTCCCTTTCCCCGTTCTTGGTTCTTGTCATCTACCAAAGACCCTCCTGATGCCCTGGGAATAGGGATGGAGAACCAAGGTTGCAATGTTAAGTTGTATGGCTCTCCACACCCCTGCAGGTTCTCCTACCAACATTCGCAATACAGGTCTCGCTGTTTCTTCAGCACATGAGGCATGACTTAGCCCTTGTTTCAGTCCAGGTTTCTTTGGTTAATTCTTTTCCCTTCTTTGCATAAATGTTAATTCAATGAGGCCTCCCTGAATATGTTACCGGGTTGCAGCCGGCAGGAGGAGTGGTCTCTGGCTCCCCTGCAAGTTAGTGTGGCAGTCCTGCCTCAGAGACCTTTTATGTAGCAGTGTGCTGCCTGGATCATGGAATGGACCAATCGGGTGTGAGCCTTGGGTTGATTGGCACCAGGACTCCGCCTAGTACAAGTTAGTGATAGCCAAACCCACTACACTTCCTGAATTCTGGACCAGACCAAAATGGACCAATCAGGTGCAGGCAAAATGGACCAATCAGACTGGGGGGGGGCACCTGAAGTGAATATAAGGCCTGGTCGAAGCCAGTTTAGGGGGGCAGTTCACTGAGGGGGCAGTTTGCTGAGAGTGGCAGTTTGTTTGAAGAGGAGCAGTTCCCTGGGAGAGCAGTTCGTTGGAAGCAGCAGCAGAGGAAGAAGAGCTCCAGCAGAGGAAGAGAAGACAGCTCCAGCTTTCGAAGGAAGGAGGGAAACCTCCAGCCGTCGCCCTCCGAGGAGAGAGAGAGACTGGGACTCAGTCCTGGCTGTGACACTGACTGCAAGGAGCACCAAAGGCCCTGCCTGGTGTCTCAAAGAGCTGTCTGTTGGTGATGTGAACCAACAACTCACAAGAGCTGTGACACTGGGTGTCCACTGGAACACTGCCTCCACAGGCCCGTAGTGGTCATTGCTCCGGACAGTGCTGCTTAGAACTGGTGACCGGTGACTGCCAATGCTGATGCTGTCCGGATGAAGCAGCCAGCCTCTTGTGGATACGTAAACGCCCTCGTTTCCCCCAGTTTGTAAATAAACCCCATGACTGTTGTTCCTGTAGCCTGCAGTCCCTTGCAACTGTGTGCGCGGGTAAGAACCCACAGACAGTGACCTGTATCGGGCACTGTCCTCTGATAGGCTATAGCCCCTGTTGCTATAGCCCTTGATTCTGGTTTGTGGCCTTTTGGCCTTTGGGAGCTTTTTGGGGGCTTTTTGGGGGCCTCTGACCCCTGTCTCGGTCAGAGCGCCCTCCTCTCCTCCCTGTGTGGCCCCGTTTCAAATATAGCATTGAAAACTATAACCTTCAACCTACCTACCCAGCATTCATAATGGTCCCTACTCTACAAATTTATTTTCTCCCCAAACTCTTATCTTCTAACAGCCTAGAAATGTACTTATGTCTAGTATAGTCTCTCATTCGGTCCGCCACAGTTAGAGCTATTTGTTTTTTGTTTGTTTACTGATGTAAACTCCAAGGACAGTAATGAGAACAATTGTAAGTGAAACTTGTACTTGTTGATGACTAAAGGAAGAATTAAGGGAAAATATGAGAAATGTCGTGAAACAACAACAGAGAAGCTAACCAGGGGAGTTTCATTCTGGGGCTTTTTATTTCCTTTTTTCACTCAGCCTGAAATTTCATAAATTATGGATTTGACTTTAAAAATGTTATCTTTTCAAAATGCAAAAAACTATGGTAGTGGAGCTAAGAACTGTCAAGTCACTTACACATTATTGTGGGTTGATTTGGGGTCTTCACTGGCTTCCTGATGAGAACAAGAATGAGAGAGGAAGTTAGGACATTTTGGAACATGGATGGCTTTAGGCAGTGTGGAAATCCAGCCGTGGAGCCAGTGTGGGGTGGCTTAAGGCAGCATAACAGAGCTCAGTCTGGAGATGGGAATGGTAATGCCACATTTACATATTAATGTTTAGCTTCTGTGATGCTGTTTTCAAAATCTCTCCAAGAAACGTGTTTAGACTATGACCTCCTCCCTTAAATCGTTAACATCTGTTGGCCAAGTCTAGCCTATGTCCCAAAATGTGCCCAGCAGGCACTTGTTTAAAGGAGTAAATGGGAATGTGACTGGGCATTTGGTTTCCTGGATCTCTCAATGTCTCTCTTGCCAGGAGACTGAAAATGTTTATCAGATTTGCTTCATCTAGAAAGAATGGCTCTATGTTTCCTTTGTAGCTCTCTAAAGACTGGTCCAGCTGATTACCTATCCAGATTTTACTGCCTAACATTGTGGCAATTCCATAATTTATTTGGGCACCATGAATAATGCCAATATTATAGTCCACACAAACACAACTTTATGGCTATTTTATGATTGTTAGATTGTTGATGGTCAAACTGTTTTCAGAATCAACACATCATCCCACAGTACCCAGAGATTTCAGACCAAATTTAAGTCCTGAAACAACTTTGGGATAATGTATAAACAACAGTACCTTGAAGAATTCAGTACCTTGAAGTACCTTGAAGAATAAACAACAGTACCTTGAAGAATTCAGGCTTAAAGGTTAACGGCCATTAAATTATTTATGCTTGATAGGACTGCAGAAACTTAATGAAATAATTTTCCTCTCAACTTCCTCAAAATCCAGAGATAGTATAGCATGACTTGAAAATTTTTTGAACTTTTTCATAATTTTTTCATTGTAGTAATACTGGTTTACAAAACTATGGTTTAGAAATACAGGATCCTCCCTCTTCACTGAAATTGGGGCATGCTACCCTACCACACTACAACCAAAGCACCCACAGTTCTCCACAGTGCCCTCCCCTCTTCCTTTTTCACCTTCCCCCACCCCTCTGGGAGGCTCAGCATCACGGTCAGATTTCTAGGGTTGGTTTTGACTGACCCTTTGTTTTGTTTCTTAATATTCCACATAAAGTGAAAACTTCTAATACTTAATTTTTTCCTTCCTGACTTATTGTGCTTAGCATTATCCCCTCCAGTTCCAGCCATGCTGTCACAAATGTCAAGAATTCTTTAACTATTGAGTAGCATTTCATTATGTAGATATACCACATCTTCTCAATAAATTCATCTGTCATTGGGCATTTAGGTTGTTTCCATAATTTGACTAATGTAAATATAGCTGTAGAAGTACACACTTCCCTTCAAATTGATGTTCATGAATTCTTCAGATAAACTCATGGTAGTAAAACTGTTGGAACACACTGTAGATTTTTCTTTGTAATATTTTGATAAATTCCCACAATGTTTTCCAATGATTTGAAATTTTTAAGGAAAAGAGATTAACACGAGAAGCCTACTGAATCTTTGGGTATTATTTTCCTGTGAGTTACATGGAGGGATGTCTTTACAAAAAAGCTAAACACAACAAAACTTTCTGGATTGAAATTCCTCTATAATAAATAATACTACTATTTATTGAATGTTCCTGGCCAAACATTCTATATGAGAGATTGTGTTTAATCCTCACAATAGTTCATGGAGATCTTTATAATTTTTCCATATATTAATAAACTAAGGTCTAGCTTCTGATATATTCCCACTTTTCCAATGGAAGAAAGTGGCAGAACTAGGGTCAACTACTAGCTAACAGTCATGCCTGTCTTCATTTTAATTATCCAGTCTTCACATAGGAACTATTAGGGAATATTTAGGTCTTGATTCTGTGGTGAGAATGTCCCGAGAGATTTATTTTAATAAATTATCCCCATTAGAGCTTGATGTTAGATTTTAGGATGAGAATCCCCTTCATTCTTGTTCTTTCCCTCAAGCCCAAGGAGACAAGTTCATATTAAAAAAAAAAACAAAAAACAAACCTGAAGTCACTGGATATAAATTCCACTACTATAGGGAGAGTAAAGGAGTTTCTTTAAAAATGAAGTGCTTATATACCTGTTGCCCATTTGCATTCCTTTTTGGATAAGTCTGTTTAGCTCTTCTGCCCTTTTTTCTAATGTATTGTTTGTTTTTGTTGAGTCAAAGTGAGTTCTTTGTAGATCTTTATGATCAGTTCCTTATCAATTGTATTGTATGCAAAAATTTTTTCCCAGTCAGCAGGGTGTCTCTTTGTTCTGGTTAATGTCTCTTTTGCTATAGGGAAGCTTTTAATTTAATGTAATCCCATGTATATATCTTTTCTTTCACTTTCTTTGCTTTGGGGGAATGAGTCTTTAGAGATGTTACTGAGATGTGTGTCTTGTAGTGTTTTGCCTATATTTTCTTTTATATAATCAGGGAAATGCAAATCAAAACCACAATGAGATAACACCTTACACTAGTTAAAATGGCACGTATTAAAAAAAAAAAAAACCAGCAACAACTAATGTTGGCGAGTTTGTGTAGAAAAAGGAATGTGCATGCCTTGCTGGTGGGAGCGCAAACTGATCAACCACTATCTACTATTTCAAGCTACTAAAAAAAGAAGCTATCATATGACCTAACAATTTCACTCCTAGAAATCTACCCGAAAAACATTAATTGAAAAAGATACCTGTACACCTATGTTTACTGAAGCACTATTTACAATGTGTAAGATATGGAAACAACCCAAATGCCTCAAAATGAGATATAGTATCTAAACATAATGGATCATGAGATATAGTATATAAACATAATGGAAAACTATTCAGCAATCAAAAAAAGATAAACTCATGTTTCAACTTGGATGGGGCTGGAAGAGGTTATGCTCAATGAAATAAGTCAGAAGGGAAAAAAAAATATCAGATGGTTTCACTTATAGGAGAAATAAAGTGGAACCAAATAAGGGATCAGAAAAAAATAATTATAATAAGTAAAGAAACAAAATTAACAGGGAACCATAAATCAGAGATAATCTACAGGGTAGGGGAAGGAGAGAGATCAAAACAGGGGAGGAAGAGCACAAGGGTCTACGGTGATAGTTCATGGGTAAATTGGTGGTAGGAATTTCATGGGAACCACATCTGAGAGGAGAAAGCAAATATTGTACAAAAATATTTGTAAAAATATATATATAAATTTAATAAAAAATATTTACTCAGCCCATGGTCCTGTTCATGATCAGGAAGGTTTGTCTGGCTTCCTCATCAAGAAATGAAATTCTTTTGAGCATTTCTAGAGTTGCCTTTCTGTTTTCATTTAGTAAATCACCCTCACCAATGGTTTCAGCAAGCTTCAATGAATAAAAGGCAAAGCAGATGAAGTCAAGTCTCGGTTTTGTTCACAAAATGAACCAAAATGTTTCCGCTTTTGAAGCAAGAACCTGGAGAGTTGTCATTAGTTGGCAGTACTGATATGGGGATTAGGAGACCGCACGTTGTCTCTGTAAGTGTTTTTAAAATGGGTTAATGTGAACGAACATTACATTTCTGTGTTGCTAAATGCCTTTGGGGATGTGAAAATGAATAATTTGGGTAAAAACTGGGAAAATACACAAGATAAATGCTTTTCATTGATTGAATAGGGACAGGATGTAAAAGCCCTAATGCACTGTAATTTGGAAGGGCTTCTGGAGAAGAGCCATGTCTTTAAAAATTAAATATATGTTCAGCTTTTACGGTAAACTTTATCAGTACTTATGCCACTGGCTATATCACAGGAGGGAAGTTGAGTTAGAAAGTCTAAAAAACAATACACAAGCAAAAAAAAAAAAATAAAAGTTTTTGTAAATTTCTTCTTGATCCATAAAATGCCCTAGCTCCATTTTGACTATTTCTTGAAAAATTTCTTTACACTCTATATGCTACTCTTGGTACTATATACAAAGTACAGCTGCCATAGGCTGCTTTTTCACTACAAGAAAATAAGTCCATAATGAAAACTGGAAAAGACTATAATTCAGAAATGAAGCTTATATTTTCCCATGTATATTAATTTTTCTGAGAATTCAACACATAAATAGGACATTTCTAAACTCCATGAAATGGCCAAACCACCCAAATGTTAGTAAAATACTGTTCTCTACTAATGGTAATATGTTCTTTGTCGGAGAAAACCCTACATGGGAAAATTCTTCCACTTCCATCTTATTCCTATAATCCTAACTCCGAATAAGAATTTTTCCTTATATTACAAAATGTGTAGCCAGTATTTATTTTTACAATAGCACCCAAATGAATGTCAGTGTTCCTTGATGTTTAAAAGAAACTGATGTCTCTCCACACACAGAGACATACACAGACACACACACACAGAAATACAGGATGCCTAGTCAATTGAACAATTCATTAAACTAAAAAGAATATAAAGGACCTGGATTTTCAGTTTTGACTGGAAGAGTGAGAAAGAAAGAATTCTAAAGTGGACATACTATACCATGAACCTGCTTGTTTGCTCAAGGCATCTTGCTGGAATGCCCTATCAATGGAACTGAAACTAGATATCCAGATTCTCAATTACCAATACAAATTTTGGAGATGTAGATTCTTCACATATCTAGTAAATCAAGTTTACAAAGCAAATTATGGGATAAATTAGACACTCAAGAAATATTTGTGAATAAAAGAAAGAATAGACAAATAGCAAAAGAATCCAACTAAGCTCATTTAAAAATGGGTGTTTACCATTTCTTGACTCCAGAAAATAATGGACATATCACACTAACAGAGCTTAGACTCAGGAAAACATTCTAACAAAAGTCATGAAATCTGAGAAATTATACATTCTGGTCATGTCTGTTTAAAAACTAAGAAAGCTAGATCCAGAGAGATGAAAGTTTATTGCCCCACACCACACAGCATGGTGTGGCAGAGCTAAGGGTAGAACTCAAATAACTTTACCCTCAGACTCACACTTGTCCCCTGTGCCATGCTGCCTCCTTTTTTACTGTAACCAGCAAGGAAGCCTTAACTACACGATCCCACTTATATTATTCTGTGACAGGCTGGCTTTGTATAAATGCTAAATCATCTGAAGTCCTGATAAAAGGAACACCTCAAGTTGGCCACGACTTTTCCTGAGTCATGAATGTTAGACAGGTCACTGAATGGAGTTAAGAGGTAGACACTGGAACCAAATCAGTTCACATCTTACCTGCTTTTAGTATCTGACTATTTTTTGTCTTCTCTGGCTTTACTGAGGTATAATTGACTAATAAAAATTACATGTAAAGTGTGCAACTTGATACTTTGATATACATATAACCTTATGAATTAATCAACTTGATAAACATTCTTTTTGGTGTCTAAAATCACAAAGTTCAACTTGAAAAAAATACCTTGTTAAGGAGAATTATTGATTCCAAAATGACAATGCTACAGTAGCAACAGAAACAAACATTTTACCAGGCACATTTTAATATGAAGAAAGAGTTGAATTTTTTCCCTCTGTTATGCTTCTTTAGCATAACATGTTTATAGGGAGACAGCAGTTAATATATTACCATGTGTCAGCCATTATTATATTCCTGACAGGGAACTGAGCACAGATAAATGGGCCCTTAAGGAGACTGCTAATTCCTGTATTTATACTAATCTGGGAGCCAAAGAAAAGGCAAAGCAATGCACAAAGTACAAATATGCATGACTATCGTGGGGAGACGTTACTTTGGGAGTAACAAAGCTGGATGAAAAGGCATTACACACACCCAACTTTTTAACACTGGAGGTATCTTTTCCCGCTAATAAAATCTGCCAAATATGGTCATTTGCATTAGTGAGTGGTCAGTTAAGCTGCTTTACCTTCTGTATTAGGCTGCTGAGGCGGTGATAATGTACCATAAACTGGGTAGCTTAAACAACAGAAATATTTTTTCTTACAATTTTGGAGGTTAGATCCTAGGTCAAAGTGTCACAGGATTGGTTCCTGCTGAGTGCTGTGAGAGTGAATATATTCCATGATCCTATCCGCATTTCTGATGGTTTGCTGGCAGTCTTTGTTATTCCTTGGTTGCTGCTCCAACACACAGACCATCCTTCAAGCTGAGGCCAGAAACTCTGACCACTAAGTTGTGAGCAGACAATGAGGGCAGGTGCTGGGCTACATCCTTAGTGAAATCTACTGGTCCTCCACTTCTACTGTTCCCTGTCCCTCCAGCTGGAGCACAGACACGGCAGCTTTAACCTTCAGGCTGGGACAACACCCTACGGCAGTGGTTTCCAAACTTTATGCTTTCTGGACTCCTTTACACTCAAAAAATCATTGAGGACTTCAAAGAGCTTTTGTTTATGCTGGCTCTATCTATTGATATTTATCATATTTAAAACTGAAAGTGTGAACATTTTGAAATATTTATTTTAAAATAATAATGCATGCAAATAATTTTAGTGAAAGATGTCTAAAAGAATTCATTGAGAAACACATTATTTTACATTTTTATAGCGCCCTTTAAAGTCAGACAACAGAAAGTTGGATTCTCATATCTGCTATCACATTTATTTGTTTTAAAACAAATATAATGATGTCAAAAAACCTATGGAATTCGCTATACACTTATGAGGAAATTACATGAAAAAAACAAAACTGCCTTCATAGTCCTGAAAAATAATTTTTACCTTGTCCCTTGAAACGATCCCAGGGACAGCCTAGGGATGTCTGGACTAGATCTTGAGAATCAATGCTAAGAAAAAGGCAGGAGAAGCCAGAGTCTGCACGTTACCAAACAGAACTCTCTAACCCCCATAACCTGGACCATCCACAGACATAGACCTTTATGCAAATGATAAATATTCTATCTTAAGTAAACCACTCTACTTTGATCTCTAGACCTCTATCTCACATACACAAGAATCAATGCAAAATTGATAACACCTGGATCAAAGACCTGAAATCATAAAATACATAGACGAAAACAAATCCAGGACATGACACAGAGTTCAGAGAGGTCTTTGTGGATTCATCTCCAGAAGCAGGGAAAACAGAGACTATAAGCTACTGGAACTACATTAAACTAAAGAACTTCTGTATAACAAGAGAAACTGTCAACAAAACAAAAAGACAACCAATTGAATGTAAGAAAACATTTGCTCACCATACATTTGACAAAGGGCTGATATTCAAGATCTACAAAGAATTCATATAACTCAATAAAAATACAAACAAAAAATAACAACTCGAAAAATGAGAAGATGAGCTAAAAAGACACTTCTCTAAAGAAGACGCGGGCAGGTAACAGGCATATCAAATAATGCTTATTATCACTATTGTCAGGTAAATGCAAATCAAAATCACAATGAGATGCCATTTCACACATGTGACAATGGCCTGTGTCAAAAAGTCCATAAACAACAAGTGTTGGTGAAGAGTAGATTAAAAGGAACACTTGCACTTTTGGTAGGCAGTGTAGATGGGTTCAGCCCCTGTGGAAAATAGTATAGCGGTTTCTCATGAGATTAGAGATGAATTTACCACATGACTCAGCAATTCACTCTTAGATGTCAACCCAAACAATACAAAAACATTAATTTGAAGGGAAACATGGACTCCTATTTTCATAACTGCACTATGTACAATAGCCAAGCTACGGAAACAACCTAAGTTCCCAAATACAGATAAGTGGATCAGGAAGATGTGGCTTATATGTACATGATGGAATATATATATATAATTATATATATATATATACTTATATATACCACTCAACTATTAAGAAAGAAACTCTTGTCATTTGTGGCAACATATATGGAACTGGAGGGCATTATGATAAGGACAATAAATGATAAGCAGACTAATACCAGATGGCGTCATTTATATGTGGAATATAGGGATAACAAATATAGTAGCAAATAAAACCAAGCTAATGACAAACTCTAGAGAGCTGATTAAAGAACTATGGCTACCATAGGGGTAGAGGGAGTAAGAATAATGAAGGAGAGAACTCACAGGTCTCTCAGAGATGGACTGTGGCTGATTTAGTGGTAGGTATAGTACAGTTAACACCTGAAGGGGAAAACCCGATAACTCTAACATGCAAATAATGATGGAAACTCAATAATAAAAAAGTCTTCCTGTTCTTTGTTCTTTTATGATACTTGCTGGCCCCAGAAGGCACATGAATCAATAGAGAGCCAACATAAGTTATTTAGCAGAGAAGTAAAGGATAAGATACTTTAGGAAGACCAATTTGATAGCCTGAAGAAAACTGGAGTGTAAAAGGAGGCTAGCAATGGGAGAATCAGGTAGGTGGCTAGCATAAGATTCTAGAAGAATTAGTGAAAAATCTGGATTAGGTCAGGAAAGGTGGACAGAAGCAGCAAACAGCAAAAAAAAAAAAAAAAAAAAAAATTATTAGGGCCTAAATCTAGTTACCTACATTGTAAATGTTACAAAGATTCATGGCATGGAGCACAGCCCAACTGTACATCAGGCTGTTCCTTATCATAGCTTGTTTTCAGGACTCTGCCTGTTGGTCGGGATCATGTAGGAATATCAAGGATCCCTGTCTTTTCCAAAACTGCCGAAACTAGACCCCACATTTCTTTCTCCAGGGCTTAACTACCCACCCATTCACATACTGAGGGCATCTGAAGAGAGGAAAAGGGAGTTGCCCCTTCCAAGATGTTTGCATTATAATTCCTCCCAAAGGTCCTGCCTCTGGGTATGTGAGGAAACAGAAGTGTCCATGGCCAGTATGGTGGCCTTCCTGGGTCCCAGAAATTCTTGGTGCTTCTTAGAAATTATCACAGCTCCTCCTTCCTGAAAGCCAGCATCAAATATCAGTGCGTATGTGCTATTAACACCTAATATGTAAGACAGTTGTACCAAGCACATTATAAACTAAGTATTTTATATACATTAAGTTGCTTAATTCCTCATAAAAATCATTTAAGACAGGTACTAATAATATCCCCATGTTACAGATGAGAGAATTTAGGCACAAAATGTTAACTTGCAGGGTCATATATCTAATAACTGGAGCAGCTTGGATTTAAACTAGGTCATTTGTCTCTAAAGCCTGCTATCTTAACGATGGCATTCTACCATCTCAAATATGGTGCTAAGAGTTAAAATCTGTGTTTTTTAGGACAAATAGTTCCAAGAATGGGAATAAAAGAGAAGGCAGGAAAGGCTTGGTAATATGCACCTATTCGCAGCACCTAAATTCTAAGCCAACAGAACTGGAAAAAATAAATTAGATTCTCATTCTGTGCCTTCACAACACATGTCCAAATTCATCAGGGTCTCTTGTGCCAGAGGTAGAATTGAATACAAGTCTACAGTGATGAGTCTGGAATGCTCTGGGGCTACTCTGGTTTTGAATCAAATCAGCTTTCATCTCTAACCTGCTGAACATTAGGGAAAAGTACGCATGGTTCTAGGTTACCCCTGTGTTTCTAGTTACACATCAAAGAAGAACCCTGTCGTCAGGGCTGACTTCTTGCTGAATTTACAGTCTTACCTGTGTGCTCTTAGAAAGTCAGTAAGACCTTCCTCTCTTTGTTGGGAAGCTGCATGACAGGCCTAGAATATCCAGGTTTTATCAATAGATGGTGGGGAATTACCATAATTGGTCAAAGGCCATCCATGTGTTTTTCTTCCAAAATAATTATGATTTCTTATTTGTTGAATACATGGTTATGTACTTTGCAAGTGGCTATTCTACTTTTTATTTACTTATGATACACTTATGTTTCTACTTCTCTTTTGCCTTTTTTTTTTAGAATTTTTTAAATCTAACACATTATATAAATTTAGATGTGCACCATTTGAATCAACTGACGCCAACCTTATCAATGTTGTGGTATTATTATCTACATAATGGGCAGAAACCCTTTCCTGGGGTTTTCACCACACCATGACCACAGCTTTACTTCAGCACTTATTAAATTGCAGTGTAACTGATCAATTGTAATTCATTATTTACACACTTGTTCTCTGAGCAGATTATGAGACTCTCTAAGACAAGGACCGTGCCTAGTCCATCTTTGGGCCTCTGTAATAAGCACAATGGCCTGACATAGCAGGTCCTAAGGTTGATGAAGAAAAAGTGAAAAGTGGCAGTGAGAGCTAAATAATGGCACTAACCCTCTTTTTAAGATCTGAGATGTCCTGAGTACCTCCTGTACCCCAAAGTCTCCTTCCTGGCCTGTTTTTGTATGTGACATTCTGCATTAATTAAGGTGTTGTGAAAATGCAAATAGCAGTGGGGAAATGATTAATTCTTCTCCAGCCCTCAACTATTAGTATTGGTTGAAATGATTTTTTAAAAAGTGAGTTTCAGGGAGGGAAGACTGAGAAGGTTTGGGATATGATGGTGTCCACAATGGTCATCCCAGAGAGAAGGGAAAAGTTATTGAGTGTGGTAGCAAGAAAATGAGGGAAGGTACAAGTAGACATAGTAAATTTTAGACAAATTCCCTTATATCATAATTATCTTTAAAACTAGCCCAGAAAGGAAAAATACATTATGCATATCCCATTGATTCATTTTTGGAATCATGGTGCTTATTTTATTATCAAGTTTAGGTGTAGATGTCTGAGTTTATATCAAATAGTCTGATTCTCCCAGCAATGTGGAATCCAATGAACAAAAACTATTGAAGTATATAATTCAGTGTTTTCAGGGCCAAAGCAATGCTACATACTTAGTCTACTCTTTTCTGAATAAAATGACTAGTCAATCCAGTAGAGGCACCCAGAGTTTCTCCTCAGAGCCAAATCCCACCTAACACGATGATCTCTAGCTTTCAATAATAGCTTTCTCTAGAACTGGCAGTGCTATTTGATTATTAAGTACTTCAAGAGACTTCCTTGACTGCATTAGACCTGGAAAAACAAGGCATACTGAGCTGCTGTGAACTATGGATGTGAGGCTCCTTTCATTGGGAACTCCAGGAATTCCTCCCCCTGTCCACCACCTCACTTCTATTGTCATTTGTGTTGTGTCACCATCGCCACCCCCCAGCTGCCTAGCCGCTGGGTCATTTACTCTTCCAAAGCCACCTGCTCCTCCTTGCCTTTGAGTTCCCAGGTGCCAGCTCTCTAAGATCTGACCTCATGTACTGCCAACTCCTAACTGGGATAGCTTTCCCCATCTGTAGCAAAAGGCATTTCAAAAAGCAGGGAGAGAGCTAGGCTTCTATTTCCTTTGCTGGATGTGTCTGTGGCTGCAAAAACCAATTACTGAAGCTCAGCTGTAAGAAATGAAATGTATTTAGTCACAGGTAAAGTTCATGAACACGGTATTAGCTATAAAATGTATGTATGGCATCTTTTACAAATGAATGCATATCCTAGATCCTGTTCCTTTTACAAATAAGTCATCTCCAGAGTGATATTGATGGCAAAAACAGAAACAAGTCTAATGACCTGGCAGCCTCAAAGCTGCTCAAAATAACGAGCTATGGCACATAGCATTTTATCTTCATCAGAATTGTCCCTCTGCTTGTTTAAAGCATCCGAAATGCCCTTATTCCTTGGGGACCAAACAGGCATCTAGGCCTGCAGGACAAACACTCTTCACCATACTTTCGGGGTTAATATTTGGAGCTGCTGCACCAAGAGAAATTGCCGCACAGAATGAATTCAGAAGGCACAGGAGGTGCATGTGGATGTCATTTTGGCTCCATCAGCACCGTCACTGAGAATGTATCCTCCCTTCCAACTGGCCAAAAACCATTTGGAAAGTTAAAAACCAAATTACCATATTTAGTTGCTTATTCACGACAGATACAAAATTGGTGGAAATAACTTTTTTTTTTTTTTTTACTGAGAGGGCAACCTGCTTTTGATGTCTTGTGGTTCCACAGAGAAGTTAAACCTGGAAGACCACCCAGTAACAAATGTTCTAGTGAATATAAAAGCTTTTTAAAACCACAGATCTAAAAGGCTCTTAAAGCGTCCTTGAGAAATTAAAGTTTCTGGTCTGTGGGCTTATTATTCAAACTATTAAATGAAAAGGACCTGTATGGACCACTTATATCTGTGACTAAGCTAGGGCATCTGCTGCAATGCTTCTCCTTGGTTTGCCTCCCAGGAGGAGACAGGCTGACTTACAAGCTGTGTTGGTTTTCACCACTAGTTCCCCTATTGGTACTGTGAGTGGCACTAGGTTAAGAACATTGGGCTGTCACAAAGTCATGATGCTTTTTGCTTGAAAAACACAAAATACGTCATGACTGTTCCAACAACCCAATGGCATATTCTTCTAATTGCTTTTAACTCTCCTTTGTTCTTTACTTTCCATTTGGAACCATTATGGGGTTAAAAAACAACAGTAACAGAGACCTCTATCCCACACAATGCTTCTCATTTTTAGCCAACAGCTTCCTTCACTGAAAGGAAAACAAGTCCACAGGTGTGTCTTGTCTTGACTGCTCTCTGGTTTCTTCCAAATGCATCTCCATATGAATTCTGTTCTCCTTAGTCAACCTAAAGGTATTCTATTCCTTATTTCCCCTCGGTGACTTTCCACCCTGTATTTTGTTTTCTCCTGGCACCTTCAGTTTCTATTTCTGCCTGGGTTTTCCTTCCCAACAGCTTGCAGGTACACATCCACCTGTGCTGGGAGGGCTTTCCTAAGCTCTCCTGCTAATTCTGGTCTTCCCTACCAAAACCCTTTGCCAAATTCCACCCCACATCCACTTCCAGTAACAGTAATGCTAATACCAAGAAATGATAACATTTGAGCTCCTACTCCATGGACAAACTGTGTCAAACAATTGACACACATTGTTCTTTAACTGCACAAACATACTCTCAGATAAGTACTATTAGCACCATTATTAGTTCCCCTTTAAAGATGGGAGAACGTAGGTACAAGCAGCTTGTAAAAGATCACACGGCGAGTTTGTAGCAAAGACAGACTGGAAACCCACTTAACCCATATTACACACTTATTTTGTATTGTCTGGCACTTTCATTCTGCAATCAGTTCTTTCAAGCATTTTTTTTAAGTTTAATTACATTCATTTTTTTATTGTAGAATATCATTTTAAGTACTATTGGCTTACATCCTTGTGTTTTGGGGAATACAGATTTCCTCCCTCAAGTGTAGTCACTGTAGCTCACCCACAATTAAAGCACCCACACAACTCTACCATAGTCCATTGTTTCTTCTCCCTACTCTGTTCTCACCCTTCCACCTGCTAATGATTCATTTCTATGGTCATCTTTCAAGGGCTAGTATTAAAGTTTGTCTTTGTCTCACTTTCAAGCATTTTGAACCCACATGCAGAAGTGCATTGGCCTCATAAGGGCCGAACCCACTGACGTCATGGTTTTTTATTGACCCTTTGCAGTATTTGATAAAGAGGATCTGTCACCATCTTCCTTTTAACCTCTCCTCTGCTTTGGCTCTCATAGCACAATACTATTGAATTTTTTTCCATTTTCTCTGAATTTTCTCACACTTTCTTCTTTACTGTCTCCATTTCCTTCTCTTAATATTCCTCCTGCCTTCAACCATGTCCTCCCGAAGGTCTCAGTTATATAGCTTCAGTTTACTGCCCTGCCCAGTGCCAGGCTTGGATTTGCAACTGCATGTTGGACTTTTCCATTAGGTTATCTTACCTTCATTCAAATTTAATAGGGGTTAACACAAATGAATAATATTTTCCACAAATTGGTAGGCATTGCTCCCTGCTCTTTTACTCAACAGTACTATTACTCAAGTAGTTCCTAAACAAAGACGTCATCTCTGAAGACTCCCTCACTGTTACGACTCAGCACACCTAGTCACAATTAAGTCTCTTCAGTTCTTTCTTTCATGATGCTTACAGCTTTCTCCTGTGTTCCGTTTTCTTTCCACTCTTTGTACCCTGTAAGTGTCCTTATTAGCTAATGCTTGGTACAGCTGAAACCAGTTTCTGACCTTGCCTTTCCCGCTAACCCCAATCTATATGACTGGTGACCAAAATGTCATCAATCTAAAATACTACTTCCATCGTGCTATTTCCCTGCTTATAAATCTAAAGAAGCTTCCTATGAGCAAAACCCAAACTCATTAGTCTGACATTTAATGCCCTCTGTAATCTGACCACAACTTATCTTTCCAAGTCTCTGACCTCTGCTCCAGGTAGGCTCCCGCTATATCCAAACGCTTCCGGCTCACTGGGTCCACACCATCACTTGCTCCCTGGCTGATGCCCCTACTATTTTCCACAGATGATTTACCTTTCAGAATCTACCTTTAGTTTGCATTTCTTCAACCCATCTTTTTTTTATTAAAATATTTTAAAATTTACATATACTTGCCATTAATTGTAATCCCCATGTATTCCCCATCACCATCTCTCTTCAAACCATCTTATGACCACATTTTCCCCAGAAATCATTTCGTTCTTGGAATTCTATAGTAATGATCACCTGTGTTTTCAATTTAGCATTGAGCATTTCCTGCCTATTATTCCCATGCTATACAGACATCCTTCCCAGTTTTGTCTTTTTAAACACTTGGAGCAGTTGCTGAGTCTGGGCACTACCTGTTTTAAAGTCACCATACTTGGGGAACACAGCTCAAAACGACAACTTAAGAAGAGGCTGGGCTCACCTCTTTTCAAGGGCATAACCATATATACAGTTATATCTGGAACAATTTTTCTGAAAATAACCAAGAATAAGCTAACCAGTTCCTCTGCAACAAGGAAAAAAAAAAAAGGACCACACCAAAACGGACAGGAGACGGAGATGCAGATTTGCCAAGCACTCTCACCCCTAATGGAGTGACCCCCAATTGAGAGGATCTCACAAAGAGGGGTTCGGGCTCCACATAAGCACCCCAACTCTTGAGAACTGCATCAAAAGACAGACTTCCCAAAACATCTAGCTATGAAAAGCAGCAGGGCTTGTGACCAAGAGGCAATGGAGACGCCAGAGTCCTCTCTCACAGGGCTCGTCCAGACACAACTCAGCAGCCAGCACAAAAATAACTCGAAAAGGACCTAAGTCATACTTGCAAGACACTTTAGCGATCTTAAAGCGGCAGCTGGGGCATGGGGGTAGGGGGCAAGGTTCTGTGGAGTGGCGTATGGAGGGCTTTCAGCTTACCTTACTGCAGCCAGAGCCGTGGGCGCCATTTCAGCTCTCCCCGAATCTTGCTAGAACCAGCGCACTCCTGGAGCTTCAGCAAACCAGCTTTACTGAACGCGGGCTGACCAGAGCCACAGCGAGCACCCCAGTACAGACTAAACTTGGCCTCACGAGGCCCTGCCAGTGGTGGCTGCAACGCCCAACATGGCATCACTGGGAACCACGCCGTGCTGATGCAGCAACAGAAATCACAGCAGCACGAACTGAGGCGCAGATCTCACCAGGCCTCCTCCCACCCAACCTTCTCAATGAGGGCCACCTGTGCAAGCGGAAGCTGCAGGCGCTCTAGGAACAGCCAGGGAGATCATCTTTGTGCTCATTCCGAGGACCTCCCAGAAACGATGGTACGCTCCTTTAGAACCCTGCTTCTTGTAGCTTTCTCAGGGAGACACCTCGGTGTTGGAGGCCTGCAGTTTACGATGTCCAACAGGACATATTGGCACACTGTAAAAGCCAACACCTAAGAGGCTGGCTTCTAATCAGCCTGAAACCAAGTACTAAAAGAGATCTCCCCTCAGAACACTGACAGGTTTTGGTACATTTAAATGAATGTTTGAAAACAACCAAAAAGTAAGGCAGACATGAATGGTAGGGTTCACCACCTGTACCAGGTCACTCTTAGAAGACAAGGAGAGACACAGCTTTTGTCTAATGCATAGATAGAGTTAAGCAAAAATGAAGAAAAGGAGGACTATGTTGCAAATGAAGAGAGAGAGAGAACCTCAGAAAAGACCTTAATGCAATGGAGATACATCATCTACCAGATAATGAATTAACAATAAAAATGTTTACTGAACTTGGAAGAAAAATGGATGAATAAAGTGTGAACTCTAGTGAAAAGAAAATGTAAGAATGTATCAAAGTCACAGAACTGAACCATGCAAAGACCAACCAAAAATATAATAAAAAGTTCAGCAGCAGAATTAAGGAAACATATGAATGAGTAATAAGTTTGAACAGGCCAGCGGAGCTCACTCACACAGAGCAACAACAAAAAGGAAGAAAAATAAATAAAAACTTCAGGGACCTATGGAACACCACCAAGTGGAAAAACATTCTCAACTTAGAGTCCCATAAGGAAGAGAGGGAGAGAACAGGGTAGAGCATTTGTTTGGAAAATAATGACTAAAAACTTTCCCATTCTAGGGAAGGAAACAGACATCCAGGTGCAGGAAAAAAGAAATAAGGCAGTTACAAAAAGATCCTCCCCCCAAAAAGAGCAAATAAAATCACCATATTTTATTAATCTTGAGAAATAGGTATTTTAGATGTATTTTACAGATATGGAAATTGAGTGTGTAAGAAGCTAAGGACATTGGCTCAGGATGCCACTAACACATGAATGTAAGCAAGAATTTTACCCAGAGAATGTGACTCTGGGGCCCATTCTCTTTTTGTTGTATCACATCATGTCCTTGCAACTTCCTAGAGGGCAATGACCCAGTTTTATTTCTCCCTGTATATGCTGTGATACCCAGCACAGTTCTTGAATATATTTAGTGATCTAAAATGTTGCTGCTTGAAAAATGTGCTGCCAAAAAATAAAAATTTTCTAATATAAAATACCATGAATATAAATAGAAGGCATAAATAAGATGAAGATATAAAGCTAAAACTTTATTATCATATTCAAAAGAATAAGAGTTAACATCAGTAACATAGGTACAAAACAATTTACAAATTTTAAATGCAGTCAGCTAATGCATTTTTATAAACTCATGCTTCCTCCCAAAAAAGATTCAAAATTCAAAAGGTTCAAAAAAGCACTGTCTTAAATTGAGTTCTGTGGGGAATCAGATTCTGAGGTGGAAACTTGCATGGAGGAAGCTTATTTGGAGAGAGCCTTGGGAGTTATATTATTGGGGGTATGAAGGAAACTGGGTTGGGAAGAGGGAAAAGCTGAAGTTGCAATTAAAAACAAAGGCCTCAACTGATGACACACATCCACGACTAATGAGGAGCTTAGTGTCTCCTACATAGAAGTTGGTAAAGGGGGCAAAATTTATAATGCCCTTTCCCTATTAAATTCTCCAAGGCAGGTTGCTGCCGTCAGCTGAAGGCAATTCCTAAATAACCCAGTCAAAAAATGGGCAAAACAGCTAAAAAGACACTTTTCCAAAGAAGAAATGCAAATGGCCAACAGGCATGTGAAAAATGCTCAACATCACTTGTAATCAGGAAAATGCAAATCAAAACCACATTGAGGTACCACCTCACACCAGTAAGAATGGCACGTATTTTAAAAAACTGGCAACTGTAAATGATGGCGAGGATGTGGGGAAAAAGGAACTCTCCTAACACTACTGGTGGGAATTAAATTGGTCCAACCCCTATGGAAAGCTGTATGGAGGTTCCTCAGTCTACTGAAGGCAATTCCAAAAGATTCAACTGAGAACAAGCCGCTCCTGGCAGCTGGAGAAATGAGTGCCTCTGAGCTGCAGAGGAATGTGGTAGTACATGACAGTCTCCCCTACAGGTTTATAACCAATAGACCCCTTCTGCCCAGAGGTAACCAAGTTTTATCCCTTTCATTTGTCTTTTTCAGAGCTATTTTCTTGATTTATAAGCTAACACAGATAGATACAATTTTCCTTCATTTTACATGAGTGGTAATAATGTACATCTGGTTCTGCTCTTGCTCTTTTTACTTAAAATACTGGTTTTCATCCATGTCATTTTTCCTAAGAGAGCTTCATTTTTTGCAGGACAATGTTTTTATGTGTATGCGTAAAGATTTATTTGACCCATTACCTACTAGTAAATATTTAGGTTGTTTCTGATCCCTTGCAATTATAAACACTGCTGTAACATGTAACCTTGTATTAATCTTGTTTCATTCACATGTGAGTGAGGATATATAAAAAACAAAGCAAGACCCATATTTAACACTATACAAAAAACTCAAAATGGATTAGAGACTTGGACATAAGAACCTAAAACATAAAGTACTTGAAAGAAAATATAGGGACACACTACAGGGGAACAAAACCCTAGCAGCATGGGGAACAAAAGTAAAAATAAACAAGTGGGATTATATCAAACTTAATGGGTTTCATACCCCAAAAGAATCTATCACGAAAAGAAAAAGGCAATCTACAGAAGGGAAAAAATATTTGCGTACCATACATCTGATAAGAGTTTAATGTACAAAATTTACAAAGTTCTTACACAATCCAAGAAAAAAGAAACAAATGACCCAATTAAAAAATGGCCAAAGGACCCTTTTCTAAAGAAGGCACACAGATGGCCTGTAGACATGTGGAAAAAATGCTCAAATATCACTTACTATAAGAGAAATGTAAATTAAAACCTTTCTGAGATACCCTTAGCCTGTGAGAATGACCCATATAAAAAAGAACAGAAAATTTAAAAATGTTGATAAGGTTGTGGTGAAAAGGAACTCTCATCCACTGTTGATAGGAATGCAAGCTGGTATAATCCCTGTGAAAAATGGTATTCGATGTCCCAAGAAAATAAAAATGGAAATCCCATTTGACCCAGCACTACTGCTATTAGGTATCTATCCAAATAACCTGAAAAATTTAACATGAAAAGATCTCTCTACATCTATATACATAGCAATATTGATTATAATTGCCAAATCATGAAATGAACCCTTCAGAAATGAATGGACAGAGAAACCATAGAGCATATAATATACTCAATGGGATATTTACACAGCTATGAAGAAAGATGAAGTGGTGGCATCTGGCACAAAATGGATTGTCCTTGAGGTGATTATATTGACAGAAATCACTCAAAAAGTAGAAGACATATTTTTGAATGGTTTCATTCATCTGTGAAATATAAATAACCAAAAAAAAAAAAAGAATTACACGCAAACAGTAGAAGAAATAAAAATTAGAACTTGGCAAAAAGAAGATAATGGTTACCAGAGGGATTAGGGATAAAGGCAGAGGGGAAGACTGGGTTGACAGACGGGATATGGACACAGGTGGTCTGGTAGAGGCTGAAAAAAAAAGTTTTTGCTTTAAAATCTCCCCACACCATAATAGTGAGATCCCTCCAACCAAAGAGAGAATGGAAGATATTTTTCTGTTTCAGTGTTACAGAATTTAATGTTCTTTGAGGATTGCTTAAAAAAAAAAATCACAAAACCATTAGATCTCTGCGTCTGGGGGGTAATGGAATAGGGATAGAACTTTGAAAAAACTTTTACTTCCACTTAATTATGTCTATGTGTTGTATCGACACTTAAATCTGTTTTTATAAATTATACTTACCTAGAGAATTATGTTTTATTTGAATTTTTGAATTTAGTTGACTGAAATTGATTTATGTTTTATATTCCTTTTTTCTGTAATATAATTT
Source organism: Galemys pyrenaicus (assembly GCA_019455555.1). Lineage (NCBI taxonomy): Eukaryota > Metazoa > Chordata > Mammalia > Eulipotyphla > Talpidae > Galemys > Galemys pyrenaicus. The sequence goes on along the minus strand of JAGFMF010011870.1, from coordinate 16,613,162 downwards.
CCCTCCTATTACTTCTTTTGTATTTATTCTTCATCCTATTTTCTTGATTATATTTGTTACTGATTTACCTACTTTAGTTTTCCAAATAACTGCTTGTGTATTTAGTTACTAGTTCTATTATTTGTTTCTTAGTTTATTACTTTTCACATGTATCTTTATTGTTTTATTTTGTTTGCCTTTATTTTGCTCTTCTTTTTCTAAATTCTTATGTTGTACATTTATTGGATTTGTTTTTCTTGTTTTTGAAATTAATTTTATTGAAATCTCTGCCGCTATATCCAATTACATAGATTCTAACATGTATCATCCTTGTCATTGTTGAGATACTCTAAAATTTGCTTTGAAGTTTCCAATATGGGTTAAGTATTTAAATTTTCATGTACTTTCTCATTTTGTAATTATTTCCAAGTTTTAAAACATTATAGTCTATGATTATACAATTTCTACACTTGATACTTAGTTTTTGTGACTTAATCAGTTTTTATTGCTCACTTTAGATTCTAGAAAAGTACAAATGCTTTGTATATCAGATATGGAATTTGATATCTATATTCATTGTCTTGTTCACTTATTGTCTGAGAAAAATGCATTAAAGTTTTCTTGTTGATGTATTTCTTTCTTTATCTTTTATTTCCTGAAGTTTATGTTATGAATGTTGCTGTCAGGTAACTTGCTTCATACATATTCATCCTTTTGAAAAGTACCAGGCACCTTAATACTATTAAATAACCATCTGTGTCCTGTTAAGTGCATTTGGTTCTGAATTATGCCTTTTCTGATATTAAGATTGTGACCCCTTTCTTTTTGTTTACACTCCTCTGGTATCGTAAGGTCTTCTTTCATTTCAGTCTGTTTAAGTGACCTTTTTTCAAAAGAAATATTTCTTGAATTATATGGGTAGAGTTTGATTTAGCAATTCCAATTTGAATGATTTAGCCAGTAAAAATATCAGAAATATTTTACAAAGACTCATGCAAAAATAATCATCAAAATTGGGGGTTGATTAAATAAACTATTTTAAACTCAAAACGTAATACAATATAAACATTAAAATCAGATCAATGAAAATATTTACTGAATTAACAACACATTTAAAATGGAGAGATATTTTAAATGCTATATAACGTAGTGAGATAAACTCAGTTATCAAGTAGATCATGTAGTTTGATTCAGCATCAATATCTTTTCACATATTTTTAGCCATACCCATACAGCTATACAAAGACTGGAAGATGTGCATAAATATTGAAAATGGTTATACTTGAAGGACATATTGTAGATGTTTTTAATTTTCGCCTTTGTGCTTTTCCATATTTTTGAAGTTTTAAAGTTTACATATATTCTTATATGTGTATTTTTTCTAAAAATAAAAAAATAATAATTATTTGACACTAAAATCCTGACATCAGTTAAGCATAGGACTCCTCACAGAGGATTTTTAGGATACTGAAATAATACTGTGTGACATTATAATGATGGATACATGTCCTTATACATTTGTCCAAAAGCTATAGACTGTTTAAAACCAAGAGTGAATTCTAACGGAATCTGTGGATTGTGGATGATCATGATGTGTCAATGGAGGTTCATCCTTGATCATAAACGTACTCCTCTGGTGAATGATACTGATAATTGGGGAAGATATGTGGGTATATGGGAAATCTCTGTTCTCAGTTTTGTTGTGAACCAAAAAATGCTCTAAAAAAAGTGTTGTTGTTTTTTTTTTTTTTTTAAGTAGAGGGAAAAATAGAGCTCCTATGACCTGCCACACTCCCCAGTACTCTGGCAGAAATCTGAAAAGAATATATTTTTACTAGGATAGACTCCTCAAGACTTTGGCCCCAGAAGGAAACTCAATCATTGTCCTCAGTTAGCAGTTTCCATCTGACAGCCTGGGATGGGTCAGACAGCTTAATCCTTTTCTAGGGTCCCAGTTTGCTTTCTGGCTCAGCATGCAGAGCCTCATTTTACCTACAGGTTTCTGTTGCTGTCGCTCCCCAAGAGCTCATCACTGAATAGCTATCCCCCAACACACCCAGGATATTCTTTTCCTTCCTTTTATTCAGTCAGCAGTCTTTGTTTACTTGGGAGACATGAATATTTCTTTGACTAAAAACCTATCAATTTTACTTTTCACTCCTTCAATGGGTAATTTAACTATCTCATTAGTATTTTTATGTGTGGATTCTACTAGAATTCCTTTGAGCTTTTGTTGTCCTTTTACTAGATGATGTGGAGACACAAGCTATCATTATAAAGCCTTTTAAGAAGTTAAAACCATTTCTCTAAAACAATCCCTATAAAGAACTCCCAAAATTTGTTTTTTATATCTCAGGCAGGACTTCTCTTTGATTAAATTTTTCATTTGTCAGCTTCTGAGGCTGAAATGAAGTTTGTTGGTTCTTTGGTTGTATTTCTAATTTCGAGAAGAGTGGCATGAAAGCACTTGCTGTGTGTGTTTTTGTTTTGATATTTGATTTCTGCTTCTGCTTTGCTTTGTTGTTGTTTTTAAAAGATGTGGCTATTTCCATACAGGTTTGGGCAATTACATAACTACCGAAGGAAAAGAACTGTCTAGAACTAGACAAAACAAAATGTGATCCTTCAAACCATTAATTTCAGCTTCTCTTAGTATAATTTGGGGGTGAGGTGATATTCAGAGTAAAAACCTGTAATTTTGTTGTAAGGATATTATATTCCTTTCTCCTGTTATTTTTATGTCCAATTCCCCAGTGAGTTCTTAAAGCAAGTATTGTATTGATTAGGTTTTTATAGCAAATCTACTTCTAGACTGATATAAAATGAATCTAGCTGATAAACTCAAATGTTTCATTTTTTTGTCTTATAATGAGGACCAATTCTAGGGAGTGATATCATAGGCACAAGATGCTACAGCCTCTCCTCCTGTTTTCGTTCTTTCTTTGGGTCCTTATCAATAAGCCCCAAGTATCTGTGTTACCTTAGATAAGACAATAAGCAATGCCCACAGGTTGCATTGGCTGGCAGATATGTTTTGTGAGGCCTGTACACAGTTAGTGACTTGTAAATGTGCCATCATTCTTTTGCAAATGGCTATTTTTCCCATTCCCAGTTTTGAAGGTACTATCCTTTTCTCTTTGTATAATCTTCACTTATTTTTTCAAAATTAGTTGGGTCTGTGTCTAAGATTCTATTCTGCTCCTTTCATCTATGTGTGTTTTTTTGTATACTAAAACAATATTGTTTTAATTACTTGCTTTGTAATATTGTAGAAATCAGGGTGTGTGATGTCTCCACCTTTGTTCTCTTTCTATCAATTTCTCTAGCTCTTCAGAGTCTTTTGAGGGTTCATCTGAATTTAGGAGTTTTTTTTTTTCTACTTTTTTCTGAACAATACCATTAGAATTTTGATCGAGATTGCAGTGAATCTGCTTTGCATAGAATGGACACATTACAATTTAATTCTTCCATTCCATGCATGCAGGCTTTCTTTTACATTTATTTGTGTTTTCTTTGATCAGTACTTTGTGATTTTTAATGTACAGCTCATTCACCTCTTTGGTTAAAATTAAAAAAAATATTTTATTCTTTTTGATGTTATTATAATGGAACTGTTTTCTTAATATCTTTTTTTGAGCAGTTTATTATTAGCACATAGAACATAAGTGATTTTTGTATGTTAACTTTGTATTCTGCAACTTTATTGAATTTATTGGTTTTGACAGCTTTTTGGGTAGACTTTTAGTGTATTCTGTACATAGGTCATATCATCTGCAAAAACACATTTTTACTTATTTCTCTCTTATTTGGATGCCTTTTATTTCTTTTTCTTTCCTAGTTACCCTGGCTAGGCTTTTCAGCACTGTGACACATAGGAATGTGAGGGTAGATCTCTTTTCTTGTTCTTAATTCTAAAGGGAAAGCTTTCAATTTTCACCCCTGAGTATTATGTCAGTTGTCTAAGTATAAAATTGTGATTCTTAAGCTTTAGCAGATTTCAAAATCTGGGAAGTTTGTTAAACCACTGATAGTGGGACTCATTCAGATAATGCTGTGTCTTTAAAGTTTTTAATCATATATTCCATATCTTTTGCAAAGTACTTTGCTCTATATTAATGATTTATTAGTGGTTTTATATATATAAATAGTACTTGATAATCAGGAAAATATTTATAACCTTTTATTTTGCATACAGAAATACAATTACAGCTGTGCTAGTGCTGTGAAGAGTATTCAGCATGACTTCCTTGGGGATCATCAAGCTAATCTATGGAGGATAAAGAGGACTTGATCAGACAGGTCACGGGAAGAACATGTGTGAAACTAGGCAGAGCAAATAGTCTCCTGGAGCTGAATGATGAATCTCTGATGTGATTTCAGAGCCTGGGAGATATTTCAGGTTGGGGTACTTCCCAGTTATCATTTCAAGGAGCCAGGTACCTATTCTGATGACTTATGAAAATGACTGTTTCCAAAATCACAGGTTAGAGAGCCAGAAGTTAAGGAACCATCAACCCTGGCAAGTTGATCCATCAGTCTAGTGAATAGCTGCATAAAGGGGCAGTGGCAAAGTTATTTTGAAATCCCCCTGTTTTGGGGGAAATCCAAGCGGCACGTTGGTAACTCATTTCAATTCCTCTCTACTCCAGTTTCTGGGCCTCTGAGCAGTTAAGGAAAAAAACAAGATACCAAACAGCAAGATGAGACCTTTAAAATATCAGGCTCACTTCACCTGATTCTCTGCCTTGGCTCATCAGTCCCTTTATTCTTTATCAAATAAAAATTACTGCCATAGTTCCCCCCTCTCATCTCCCGTCTCATCACTTCCATCCTACCTTGCCTTGCCATATCATTTGTGGATTCATCTTCCAAGCCATCTGAAAAACATTTCTTTGGCTCATAGCTCCTTCTTATTCTAAGATACCTAAATGGAAAAAACTTCATATTCATTTCCTTTCTGCTTTTCCTTCTCTCTTCTTCTTGCTACAATCTATAAACATGAATATCTTTAACTTTTAAAACCTTTTCCCATTGTTTCTCAGATTTCTTCATCTATTTTTTTCTATATATGCTTGGTAAATATAGAAAACCTAGTTAGGTCTCCATAACTTTGTTTTTATTCATTCTTTTGAGAAAATAGATTATTTTTGACATTGACAAACACTACTGGCCACTTTAAAAGCTGTCCTGTTTTATGTGCCTTTACTATTCTTTATAGGTTGTCTTATGTTTTCACTTTCTAATATAGCACGTGTATAGAACGTTCTTTAAGATCCCCCTTATTTCTGAAATATTATGATTACAAGGAATTTACTTCCTTTCCATAAAATGTTGATTGAATCCTGGATTTTAATAAATTAAACTGGGTTACTTTCATAGCATCATCAGAAAAAAAGATGCCTCCCATTTTACATGTTATAACTTCTTTCCCATCTTGTGAATTAATTGTAGCAATGAATGCTGCTACCCAAATTCTTTTTATGTGATTTTGTATTCTGGTCTCTTAAAGTGGGTACTTAAATGTAACATCCAAAGTTAAAAATTTAAAGTCAGTGTGTAAGATACACCTTTTTCCTCAAGGTGGTGAAATCCTTATGCCATCTTTGTTGTATGCAAAAAACATAGCAGTCGTAAGTAACTTTCTTCTCATAGTTCTTTTGGGAACACATGCATTTTATGAATCTGACTTTCTGCTTTCCAAATTCATACCTGTACTTTCTTTTTCCAAATCAGAGGTCAAGGATTTTCTAGTCTCTGACTGGTAATATGAAACTCCACTCAAAAATAATACCCCCAAGTTCCTCTTTTCCTAATATATATTTGAAGGAGGTGCCAATTCCAGTGCTCAGTCCCCCGCATCCAGTACATTTTTCTGTCTTCATTTCATATGAGATTTGCCACTTTCTTTTGTCACGGTCTGGTAGCACTGACAGTTTGAGCATCTTTGTTCTGAAGATATTTTTTTTCCAGTTCAGCTAATTTCTATTTTTTTTGGCTAGTATTTCCTTTGACCTCACTTTTTATTTTGACTTTTTAACTCTGAGTTCTAATTTTCACCATATTGAGAGTGCTACATTATTCCCTTCTCTTATATTTGCATTTTGCCTTGTTATTTTTCTTTGCTATTTTTCTCAATGGTCTTGCCTTTTCTTTTCCCCTTAAGGATCATTATGGAGATATATCATTTTGCTCAGCTGACTTGTAAACTGTTCAGATGATTTTAAATTCCATTACAGGTAATATTTAAGTTGAATATGTTTTGATGTTTTTTTTTTAGCTAACAAAAGCAAGAAAAACAAAGAAGTTTGACTTTTACCTACACAGATTAAGGAATTGAGCAATTTTAAAATTGCATCTCATTTAAAAATACATCCTAGTGTTTATTATAAAATGGAACTCTTTTTCAGATTATTTTCAAATGACTATTAATTTAGTACTATATTTTTTCTTTTTTAATTCCTATATTCGAAATATGTATCTAGTCAATTGTTGTGCTATAAAAATTATTTTTGCTTAATCTATTGTTTGAAAAATGTTCACTTCTAACTATTAATCTCAGTTCTAACTGAGCTTAATATTTTTATTCATCTCTAGATCAAGTGAAATATATTTTTATTTTTACCAGAAAAGCTCAGTCAAAATATCTGAGAGTATTTTACTGTTGACTTCTAAGAAAAAAACTTAAATGAAACAGATTTGAGGGATATAAATGTTTTGTCTTTAACATGTCTCCAAAGAAGACATACAGATGGACAATAGGCACATGAAAAATGCTGACTGTCACTTATCATCAGGGAAATGCAAATCAAAACCACAGATACTGCCTCACACCAATGAGAATGGTTCACGTGGAACTAACCTACATGTGTTGGTGAGGTTGTAGAGAAAAAGGAATGTAGACTGGCCCAACTCCTATAGAAACAGTATAGAGGTTTCTCAAAAGACTAAAGATGGATCTGCCATATGACCCCACAATTCCACTCCTTTATATCCACCCAGAAAATGCAAAAGCGCCAATCTGAAAGGAACCTGCACCCTGATGTTCATAGCAGCACTATTTACAACAGCCAAGATACAGAAACAACTGAAGTGCTCGAAAACAGATGACTGGATAAAAAAGAAGCAACACACAGACACACACATACACACATACAGAGATACACTTGTATTACTTGGCAATCAGAAAACATAAACTCATGTCATTTGCAGCAACATGCATGGGGCTGGAAGAGATAATGCTAAATGAAATAAGTCATAAGGAGAAAGATAAATGCCAGATGGTGTCACTAATATGTGGAATATAAGGAAACCAAACTAAGAACCATACAAAGACAACCTTAAAAGCTATCTCTTGAAAACATTATAGAACTGAAGCAGCCAAAGGGAGTTGTAGAGGAGTAGGAACAAAGAGTGTAAGAAGCATGAAGGACTATGGTGGTGGATAAGAGTGATTGTAGTTACCCCATAGGGGTGATACCTGAAAGGGAGAATCCTAATGTTACCACAAGTACAATAATAAATTATTATTAAAATAAATACATTAATTAATGAATTATTTTTTTGCCATTAAAATGCTACTAAGTGGAAAGATCACAAAATTTGACCAACATGGGGTCCATTAATATATCAAAATACTGTGATAGTATTTTGTAGAAAGAAAAAAACCTCTCCATTGATAGTATGGAAAGATCTCCAAATCAGAAGAGTAATGAAATGCGTAGGGGTTTTGGCCTACAAGCTGTAATATAATAAATTGGCATTGCTTTCAGCTGCTAAGTCGGTGGTTCTTTGTAACAGGAGCAACAGGCTAAAATGGTTGTAGGGTGGGCTCTGAGGGAATGACTGGAACAAAATAATCAAAGGCCAACTAGTTTCTCTAGAACCCTAAGTATTCATTTTCTGAATTGTATTTGGCATAAGATGAAAAAGAAAAAAAAATTCCATGGACATTGATTATTATCTTTTTTTTAATATCAAAAAGACTGAAATCAGAATAATTCCCTTCCTTTGAAAGCAACATATTTCTGTTTTCCTAAATGTGTGATTCCCTTCTCTCTGTACTTGAAAAAATAAAATAATTCTATCATTACGTAATCAGAAAATGAAAATACAAAGGAACAACAAATACTTTTGTAATTAAACAAAAACAGATATATTTAGGTAGGGATCTTCACACACATGCTCAACAAATTCAGCTAATTTGGATTGCCACCATGTCATCAGACACAATGCTTTCATTCGGAAAACAACCATGTCTAATACGCAAGATGAGTATCCTCATTACATAGATGATAGACTCAAAGTTTAAAACAGTGGAGTAATTTTTCCAAACTCATCAGTTTTGAGTCACAGCTATTGACCCATGTCTGTTAGCCACTAGGAGATTCCCTGCTCTCATTCTCAACTTCAGTTCCTTCCACTTGGTCTACCGGATCATTGCCCTCCATATGCTTCTGTTGCCCCTGGCCTCTCCCTACATACCACACACTTCACCAAATTTTATCTATTTTCCTTCACACTCTGTCTTTCAAATCACTAATCCCCATTTTGAAACATCACCTCTGCTCTTCATTACTTTCATTGTAGCTTTTAATATACTATTCTCTGTGTGTGTGATTTTGACTTTCTTTAATGCCCAATCATTTCAAATAATTCTATATATATCAGCTTACTTTTTTATTTCTCGGTTCATAAAAACACATAGGAAAACGGAAAGCAAATGCTTTCTAATTTTTTCTTGTGTTCTTTTTTTTTTTTTAAGATTTATTTATTTATGCATACACGCACTGGGGTACAGGTCAGAGGTGTGGGGGTGGTGAGAGGATTCACCACAGAGAGCGAGGAGCAGAACAGGCAGATCAACGGAAGTACACTGCTGAGGGGAGCAGCGGGTACAGCAGGAGAGGTCTGCTGTGCCATGTGGGTCCCCTCCCTGGCTGTAGGCAGGGATCGAACTCGTGCTGCAGTGGCTGAGGTTTGCTTCATAGTGCGTTGCTTAACCCACTGCGCCACCAGGGAGGCCCTCTTGTGTTCTTTATGACAGTTTCCACCATATCCCTCATATCTGCAGCACCTTTTCATTTCTCTTCGTTTTATAGCCCATGAAATATAGCTTTAATAGATAAAATGTTAGGCATTAACAACTCCCTCCAACCCCTTATAGAAGCATCACCCTGGCAGATCTTGACTTGGAGGAACTACCCTGTGTTGATTCTGACAAGTGATCTAATGCAGCTCTCCTGAGCTGAGGAAGGGTTGTCTCCTGCGTTCTGCTCTATCATATTAGAAACTGTCTTACAGTTTTCTCTGAAATTTCAAGCAGAAGCATGAAAAAAAAAAAAATACGATCCCCAGAGCACATTAATCCCTAAACCTCCTTCACATGTTCCGTCATCCTCCACCTGCTGTTTTCACCATGCGTCATTGACTCTAGAGCATCTCTGAATAAATGGGAAAAGAGGTATTGATGAAGTGTCTATAAATGTGTGCACGGGTGTGTACATGCTGCTCTGAGTCTTAGGCCATCTTTAAGGAAAGGATTAATGAAGACAAAGGGCATAGATATGAATCTCTTTCTCTCCCTCACTCCCTTGCTCCCTCTCTCCCTCCCTCCCTCTCTTCCTCTCTCCTCTGGCTATTCTGTTTCACACTGTAAAGCATTTGCTTACACTGTTTTTTTTTTTTTTTTCATCCGAACTCATGTAGGCTTTGTATAGTAGAGATTTCTTTGAGTGTCAAATTGTTGATATTTACTTCTCATTTTCAGTGCTGCCACAACACTGTAACTGATTATACCTTTCAATGTTACTGCAGTGGGAAAGATGAGAAGAGTGAAGTGGTACCTCTACCATAACCCGGAATCTAGCTTTGCTGCCTAAGTGCTTCTTGCTTTTGTCCTCAGCTTGAGCTGACATTCTGCACACCTAGCTTCTTGCTTTATTTTTCTTTTCCTTCTTCTTTATTTGCTTACTATTTCTTTCTGAAGACTACCTAGGCTATACCTTCTTATAGCAACAAGGACTTTCTGTGTTCAGCTGGGTAGCTGTACTCTGTAATCACTTGTCATCTTTAATTGCAGGCCTTTACAAATGGCACTGGCTGCCTGTCTCCCATTTGGGACCCTGAACACTTTAGTTTCATGTGACCCCTTTCATTCAAAAGGCTCTGCATGTGCTATTCTTTCCCCCAAGATCCCGCTGTGTTCTTCCCTCTACACCTAGCATGATTTTCCTGGGTGTACATTATATTCAGATGATTTACTGAGCTTCATCTTTAACAGGTCTGATTTCCTTATACTCACTGAGAACCTTCTATGTCCCTTAAAGAAAAGCACATGGCAGATAGTTAACCTTATCATCCTTTGCCACAGTTTGATTTTAAGCTTGTATCAATGAAATCAACGTCTAAACTCTTATTCTTACTGAAATCATCTGCATGTCACAACCTCCTTAACAAGTCATAGGGTCATCAACCATGAGGGTTGCAAAAGGCATTAAAACTAACTTGGTCGAGGAGAGTGAAAAAGATGGCGACGGAGAGACAATAGGCTAGAAAGCTCCTGAAAGATACAGGAAAAAGGGAAAAAATACAGCAGGCCCCAGTAGGAACTGTAACACTGAGGATAAATTGGACTATATTTTCAACCTACCCAGAGAAGAA
>JAGFMF010011870.1:16537339-16597090 GCA_019455555.1 Galemys pyrenaicus | reverse complement strand
TCAAGGAATTGGGCAATTATAACCAAAAGTAAACAACAACAACAACAAAACTTAATAAGACCAAAAAGCCGGGATAAACCAAAGGGACCATGGGGGGGGGAGGGGAAGGGGGGTGGGCAAAGACGGGGAAGAGGCCAGAGGGTGCACAAGGGACTGAGGTGATGGTGCACGGGTGAAATGGTGGTGGGTACTCCCTGGGGACTACAAATGATGTGAAATATAACTAATAAAAAAAAAAACAAAAAAAAAACTAACTTAGTCGTGGGCCTCCCTGGTGGTGCAGTGGGATGGGCAACGCACTATAAAGCAAACGCAGCCACTGTACCACAAGTTCAATGCCTGCCTCCGACCAGGGAGGGAACCCACATGGTGCAGCAGACCTCTCCTGCCTTGCTGCCTGTTGTGCTCCCCACTCTGTCTCTGGTGAATGCTCTCACCTCCCACGACTCTGGCCTGTACCCCAGCTCTTGTATGATAAATATTTTTTTTTAAAAAGTAACTTAGTTGTATGTAATGAGAATAGTATGGCATGAAGTCAAGCAGTCATAATGGGAAGCTATATACAATGTGGTCTTATAAGTGTGTGTGTGTGTGTCCTGGAAATACACACATCACAATATTGACAGTTGTATCTGCATAGCAGGATCTCTTTTGCTTTCAATCTTCCTTCCTACTTGGCCATATTTTTACATTTATATTTTAATCTTTTTTCTCACACTTACCTAAATTTCCTTTAGTAAGCAATAACAGATTATAGGAAACACTAGAAAAGAACTGCCTTTACAATTCTGAGAGGAAATATTTTTATCTTAGAATTCTATATCAATTCAATGACAGACTAGGATAAAGATATGTTAGACATAAAACTACTAAAAGTATCAACTTCAATAAGCTCAGTTAAAATGATTTGCTACAAAACAGGGACTAAGTCAATGAAGCAGAGGGCACAGAACATAGGAAACGAAAAACCCAAACCAAAAAGTATTTGAAGACATTACCAGGGTAACCGTTATACAACAGCATGGAAAGCAGCTAAGACAGAAGCAGAGACTGGGAAGAAGAGCTAGTTTTTCCTCTGGAAGAAATAAATAAGAAATAAGTTAACGTCATATTTAGGGTTATATTCTTATAAACCTAATTTCTTACATTATTTCTATAGATGTATCAATAAAGTGTTATTCAGACATTTACTCACTTGAACCTTTTAGTAAGCACCGATTATGTGCCATTGCTTTGCTAAGTGCTGTGGAAACAACAATGAACCGAAAATTCCTCTGTTTATGCAGCATAGAAGATAATGGCTATTATCTCCCTTAATTTACCCCCCCAGTCCCATTTTATAAATGGCATCTTTTCCCTATGCTCTCCCGAAGGAAGTCAGGTTCTGAGGGTTCACATAACTTATTCAAGGCTGACAATTATCAAGTGCCAGAGCTAAAGTTCCAACGTAGACTCAAAGGCGGTGCTTTCTTCGCTCTGTTCAAAGTTAAGTTTTCTCTTCATGGAGGAAAAAAGTCCTTGCTAAGAAATTTGCTTTCTTAGAATTGTACACTTAGCAAAAATGGTGAGGAAAATAATTTTGAAAATTCTCCTGGCTGGCCATTTTGCAGATAATGTTTCTGGATAAATCTGCACCTGATCGTCTGTGACAATACACCCCTGTGCAGACGGGCGCTCAGCAGATGAGGCTGCGGCACGCTGCCTGAATTACTGCCGCACTGCCCAAATGTCTGCTCAGCATAACCACAAATTGAAAATAAACTTGTAAACCATTGTCAGTGATGTAGCTCACAGACTTTATGTGCTGAAGTGTCTTTAAAGTTGTTTTTCATTACAGCATGCCGTTTTTCAATGGACAAAATTCATTTTCTCCCTTTTAAGTGTGCTCAGTGAGGGGAAAATGGATCTTGAAAGGAAGAAGCGGGTCTGATTTCCTGGTGCTGTGTGTGAAATGCATCCTATTCTTCACAGTCAGGATCATCCTCTTCCTTTCTCTCCCTACCCCACATCAGCCACTCTCCATCACTTCACACCACCCCACAAAATTCCTGCTCCAAAAGTCTATCACTCTTAGATAAAGCTACTCCAAGGCACTCAAACTCTGTCAAGCCAAGAAATGTTTGCTGGTTGCGGAAGGGTGTTTGCTTGATGCAGGGCCTCCCTGCTGTTAGGCCTGATTAAAAATCCTACTCCAACTTCAGACTGTTAACATGGTGGTTTCGGCTTTGATCTCAAAGCCGTGACTACCTGAGTTCTAATCTTAGCTTCATCTCTGCCTCACCCTGTTGAGGCCTGGATGATTAGACCGCTGGGTTGCAGTTTCAGGGACAGGTATGGCCCTGGAGAAGTTAAGCTTCAGAGTTAAGGTTAACAAAAGGGAAGGGACCTCTGGAGATGGGAAATACAAAATTCTAAAGGGAACTAGTTAACACCCTAGGACATTCAAAAGCAAAGGAGAGATAATGATGTAAATTAGGAAGATTCCAAGGGCATAGCAGTAGATGAAGTGGGACCACCTGATTTAGGGAAACCATGGAGAACTAACCAATCACAAAGACACTGGTGGAGCTTCAGAATAATTAGGGAAAGAAGGCATATATTCCCTGAGGCTCCACCTGGCTATCTTCGCCCTCCTAGGTTCCATATACCTGGGAGTCTCCACCTTTTTTTCTAAATAAACTTTACTTTGCAAGACAAACTTTGCTTCTCATTGTTTACTTATCTGAAAAGTCTGTGAATTCCTTCTCTCGGCTTCATGCGACAAGAACCCATGAGATGACCAGGGTGAGAGGTGACAGCAGCAGCAGCTGTGATCACGGTAACCTGGCACGCCAGCATCACTGTGACCCTGGGAAAGCGGCATAGTTTCTCTGTGCTTTGGTTTTCCACAAAGTAGTAACACTAATAATCCCCCCTTTGAAGGATTTTAATGGGAACTACATAAGGTAGTAGTTGCACCATAACAATGGCAGGCCAAGGATGTGAGTGATTTAGGTGTTTTCTTTTTCTTTTTTTTTATGCACACAAGAGCTGGGTACAGACCAGAATTGCAGAAGGTGAGAGGATTCACCAGAGACAGAGCAGGGAACAGAACAGGTAGATGGACTGAAATACACTGCTGAGGGGAGCAGCGGGCAAGGCAGGAGAGGTCTGCCAGGTCATGTGGGTCCCCTCCCTGGTTGGGGATCGAACTCGCACTGCTGTACTGTGGATGCTTCACAGTGCAGCGTTCAACCCACTGTGCCACCAGGGAGGCCCGATTTCAACATGCTTTCCTATCCTCAAAATAATGTGTCCCAGTATTGCAAACAAAAGATTCCCAAAGGCTCCTTGATCTGTCTACATGTAATTGACTCTGGCCTCAAAAAACAATCCCTTTTTATTCCCAATCTGTTCTCCCTGATCAGAAGCTGTATCCCCTTAGGGAATGCAGTCAGCTAAAATGTCTAAGCCTAGTAGGTTTCCTCTCCTTGCTTAGACTCCCACACACATCTTTCCAGAGCCGCACGCCTCACAAGCCCTGCCAATTTGGAAGATCTGTGTCAAGGCTTCTGGTAAGAATTTAATTGGTAACTTTTTCAAAATTTTACATTACAAAGAGGTCTGTCATGACCAAAGCTGACTTCAAAGGGGAAAATACTTTCTCTCCAACCCAGAAAATATAACTAGTGTTTCATATTAGCTGTATGGGCTATTGTGTCTTCAGTCATGAACACAAAAGGTGACTCACCTGTTTTCCAAACCTTTCCCATGAGCTTCCAGGGCAAGTACAAATCTCCTGCAGTTTGCTAATTGAGAATCAAGAACACATGCCTCTAGTCAGCCTGTTATTAACCTTCAAAGACTCTGAAAAGCAAAGCCAACAAACCTATGAAGTGGAAGAAAACCTATCTTTTCTGTAAAAAGTGGGGCTCTTCCAGGATCTGTCCTCAACTTGTCTTTCTTCCTCCACTTCTCTTTCCTCCCCTCTTCTCACATTACATACTCCTAAGGACTGTGTTCACAGTCCTTAAAAATACCTGAACATTTTTAGGTGTCTAAGTAGGAGGTAGTTTTCATCCTCTCCTGCCGGGCAGACAAATACTAATGACTAGCCCCTTTCAAATTTAGGCAATATCACTATGCAGTGAAAGGTCAGATGGGTAAGCCTCTTCAATCTGTCTCCTCCTTTCTCTGTGCTTGAATATTAAAGACCAATTTTGAAGAATACAAGAGAAGAGACTGCTGCCTTGTTCTGTCTCTTCTCTCCACACAGCTGCCCTGCTTGGCTACTCCAGGACCTGCTACTTCCAAGTAATACCTGACCACCATCTGCTGCTGTTGTTGATTTTCCCTGGACTTTTTTCTTTTCTCCATGGTTGGCATGATTAGGGCTAAAGGCCACTTTACATGGGATAGAGATTCTGTTCCCCATGTCTTTCTCTTTTCCTATATTGCAACTGAGGTATGGCCACTGTTGTAACTGGGGTTTTGTTTAGTTAAGCAATAGGACTTGAGAACAAATGTCCTTTTTTTAATAAAATCTCTCATTCTCTCTCTCTCTCCCCCCACCAATTTTTACATGTACCTTTTACTGCTGTCTCTCTTTATACCTCTGGATCTGATGGATATTGTAGGCTAAGTGAAGATTGCTCAAGCTTTGCACAGTTGGTCTCTGTGTCTATCACCTGCAGCCTTGAATGTAGGAGGCACTTGGGAGCGTGTACTCAGTGTACGCATGCCTGATGGTGGATACCTGGAGTTCGGTGTGCGCATGTGCAAGAGGGCACACCTGAGCTTAGAGACAGAGCATATCAGGGTGGCGTCACAGAGGACTGTGCACCAGAGTGCAGCGGCGGGAAGAGGGCGGCAGAACCTCTACAGAGTGGGAGACCTGGAGACTGTGTGAGAGAGCCCAAAGAGAGAGTAAAGATTTGCTGAGAGCTGGGAGTCCCGCCAGTCTCCTGGTCCCCTGGCCTCTCTACTTTGCCAGCCTGCAGCCTTGCCCCATAACAAGTGGCATAGAAAGAGCATTGAAAGCCTGAAAAAGCTTCTGAGGGCTCCAGGACTCTCCTTTACTGTCTCCCGAATTGATGGAAAACCTGCCCCGTGCCCTCCTTCCACTACAGATGTTTTCTGATTGTATTCTGTACGAAGCGTTTTTCATTTTTATTTTTTAATCCAGGATTGTTAGAGGTTACATCTTTCTATGTAGCACAGTGGCCAATACAGTGAGCCTATAATACTTTCCCTTCTGCTGATGCATCTGTTTGTGGGCTGGAGACCTGAGTTTAAGTTTCAAGCAGGTATGTAAGTAACCATCTTCAACTTTTTCTCCTGCCTGGGTCCTCTTGGGTCTTCCCTTTGAGAACATACAAGCAGTGTGTGGAGAGCTGCTCTAATCTATCTATGGCTCTCTTGTGCTGAAGAACTCCCTTAAAGTTAGAGATCTCTGGTCACAGTTTTCTTCCAATTGGAACTGCAACTCAGCGAAGTCACTGACTACCAATATAGCTATTTTTATTGATTGCACAGTCCAGCATGGGGTTTTTCTTTTTGCTCCCAATCAATTCAGCCCTTTCAGCAACTAACAATGTAAACTAAAAGTTCTTGCCTTTCATGGCTAGCCTCACTCTGGCAAACTCTCCACACTGTTTGAGCTGGAAGAATGGGAGAAAAGAATGGGTTATGCTCAGTGAAATAAGCCAGAAAGAAAAAAGAAAAATTTTCATATGGTTTCACTTATAGGAGGAATGTAGGGAAACCAAGTATGGGATTAGGAAAAAAGTCAATTAAAAACCAAAATTAACAGGCAACTGTAAATCAGAAGTATTCTGCAGAGGAGGAGGCGGGAAAACAAAACAGGGGAGAGAAGAGCACTAAGGACTGGGGTGACAGTGCACAGGTGGTAGGAATTTTGTGGGGCTACACCTGAGAGGAGAAAACACAATGTACAAAAGGAAGAATGATGTAATATATATAATAAACTAAAATATTAAAAAAGAATGGGAGGAGAGAATGGAGATAGCCTCAGGCAGGAAAGACACAGGCTCCCTCTGCTATCTACAAAGAACTCATACAACCTTACCCTGTTGGTGGGAATGAAGATTGGTTTGGCCCCCACAGAAAACAAATAGGAGGCTTCTCAAAGAATTAAAAATGGATCTGCCATACAACCCAACAGCTCCACTCCTAAATTACCTACCTGCAGAATGCAAAAACAATAATTCAAAGTGAACTTGTACTCCTATGTTTATTGCAATGTTATTTACAACAGTCAAGCTATGGAGCCAAATTAAGTGCCCCCAAACAGAAGTATGTATCAGAAATATGCATATATACATAATGGACTACTACTCAGTGATCAAAAAGATAGTTATTTCAGTCTTCCTGGTGGTGCGAGGGGTTAAGTCATGGCTCTATGAAGCATCTGTAGCCACTGCAGCATGAGTTCAATCAACAGCCAGGGAGGTGACCCACATGGTGTGGCAGACCTCTCCTGTCTCACTGGCTGCACCTCTCAGCAGTGTATTTCTGTTCCCCATTCTGTCTCCCCACTTAGGCCACTTTTGGTATTATGGATTGAAATAGACGGGATTGTTCTATGCAAAATAAATCAGAAGGAGAAAGATAAATACTGGATGGTGTCACTGATATGTAGAATACAGAGAAACCAAGCAAAGGGCCAGATAATGTCAAACTTAAAAAACTAATTCTTAAAATCTGACTACAGAACTGAGGATCCAGATGAGGAGGGGAGGAACAAGAACAAAGTGTGAGGGAGCTCAGGGACTATGGTGGTGGACCATAGTTGCATTGGTGGTGGGTGCATTACAGTAACAATACCTAAAGTGGGGGGATCCTATACTTCCAAAGTACTTCTAAAACAACTATGTAAACAAATATTACCTCAATAAAAAATTTAAACACAAACCAAATGAAACAAAAATAACACAGAGTACACCTACAAAACAAATATAAGTCTGTAAATGCCTCAATTTAGGAAATCAAAACCCAATGATGGAAGAATGGAGAAAGCAACAGCAGTATATATTAGCTATAAAATAGATGAAATCTTGTCATTTGAGGTCACATGAATGGAACATAGGGGATTATACCAAGTGAAATAAGTCAGAAGGAGAAAAATAAATAGTTTATGATTTAACTCATTTGTGGAATATAAAGAAAACAAAAGCAAACCTTTAAGCTCCCACACAGAATTGTGATTACAAGAAGGAAGGAGGGGCCAGCTATTAGATAGAAGGGGTGGATTGGTCAGTGGCAAATGGTGAGTGGATGTGTTAGTGGTTGTGCTGAGTATATGAAATCTTGGAATCTACACAGCACTGTAAACTAATGTTACCTCAAAAAAAATCCTATAAAATAAGAATACAGTAAAATAATAAATGCTTTACCTGAAAAAAAAAAATTGGAAAGTAAATGAATACATTCCCAAACGTACCCTCTTTTCTTCTCATGTAGAAGAGGCTCTGCTGAGGTAACAGGGAAGGGTCTAGGATCTATAAAGGCATTTTAACTGGAAGTCTACTGTTAAATAATTGGTTGCTGGGGTCTCCTTTGTTTAAGAAAGCACTGTTTTACTCTCAACATGAGTGATTGTTTTGTTCATTAGCATTTTATTTGATTTCGAAGGCACTTGGAATGTAGATATAATTTAGGAAGACCGTGTAATAGAATGAGAATATGTAATCTTGGATTTACACAGCACTGTAAACTAATGTTACCTCAAAAAAAATCCTATAAAATAAGAATACAGTAAAATAACAAATGCTTTACCTGAAAAAAAATCTGTAAGTAAATGAATACATTCCCAAATGTAGCCTCTTTTCTGCCTCAGTCAATAACGGTTGTTCTCACTGGACCTCCATCTTCTCATTGGCTAAGGAGAAAGTTGAACTATTTTATTGATTTTCACATAAGACTGTGCTGAAAAATCACCTATGAGCATCACCCCATTGTTAGAATCCCTAAGGTTGAGGTGTGGTAACCTGTAATTTAAAAAAACCCCAAAGGTAAGTTTTTGTAGTCAGCTAGACTGGCGAAGGGATGACCTTTGCTATTCCATATCTAGATGAATTCAGAGGCATCTTTCAGTCCTAAACTGATTCTTCTTTAGTGCTCTCAACAAAAGCAAAACTATTTGGATTATGTACCCAGAGCCACCCAAACCTCAGAGTGGGAAGCATAAGTCTTTGAAGATATAGATTATTCAGGATCCTTTCCCTTCTTCCCCCCAAAAAAGACCATCTCTGGCTTGTTTTTGTGTAGTATTACAAAACTTAGGTGTATGTGTCCCCTCCCTCTCCAACCCCCCACTCCCCCATGAGGAATATAATGAGAAATGGGAATTACATGAAGGAAACTCACATCTTCCCTGGCTGACTGATAATTGCTATCAACAGAGAACTGCTAATTACCTGATAAACCAGGCTGACAGTGAATTTTGATCACTTTATTCTTTCTGAATCTGCAAGTAAGTATTTGCTACCTTTTCTTTCATTTCCCAACCTTCAGAGAAATAGCCTTTCCCAGCATGAAGTTATTGTAAAATAAATTAAATAAGGCTTTGCATGCAAGGAAGGTAGCCTGGGTACTGTGAACAGGACATTTCCTAACCAGTTCCGCACTCTGTTTTCCTGAGAACAGGATGAAATAAAATCCCGAGGAAAATGTGGCAGATAGCTGCCTAACCCACGTAAACATTCCAGCTAAAACACAGGCATTCAATTCCTTTTGGTCTATGAAAAATAAATACCCACCTACATCCCTATGAGGGAAGCTGAGATCAATGTGATGGTCTGAAAATACTATGTTCTCTGTGTTTCCAGAAGAGAATGCTTCCTCTGGATACCAAAAGCCAATATTCACTGAACTAGGCTTTCACCAGGCATGCTTAAGTGTATGGCAGGCTGGCTGCTCCCTAAGCACCAGTGATGTGCTCTGTTCTCCAAGTAAAACTGTGGGCTCTTCCTCTGTCTGGATCCTGGAGAACTTGGTGTCTTTTATTTGGCAGGTGGCAATTCTATTTTGAAGCCAGGGAAATAATAATTTTAATGTACAATATCCTAGCCAGTGATTCTCAGTCTTTTTGAATGATGAACCACTTTTTGACAGAAATGTCTGATAGTAGTAGACATTTTGATTAAATAATATGTGCCCCAACAGGAACACAATGCATCTACTAAAAATAATATATGTATAGACTTACACATCACATGTCTATAACTTTATAAATAATAAAGTTAGGATTCAAGATATCATGCAAAATACACAAAAAATTATTTGAAGTGGATGTATCATAATAAATGTGATCATAGTTTAATAATATATCCATATATATTTCTATTAGGTTTATATATTAAAATGTTTTAATTAATAATGTATTAACATAAAAATAATAAATGCTTTAGAATAGTGAGAATATTAGCTGATTTAAACACATTTTCAGGGCCTCCCCAGTGACGCAGTGGGTTAAGCAACACACTATGAAGCAAACCGCAGCCACTGCAGCACGAGTTCAATCCCTGCTGTCGGCCAGGGGACCCACATGGCGCAGCAGACCTCTCCTGCTGTGCCCGCTGCTCCCCTCAGCAGTGTACTTCCGTTGATCTGCCTGTTCTGCTCCCTGTTCTCTGTGATGAATCCTCTCACCCTCCACACCTCTGGCCTGTACCCCAGTGCTTGTATGCATAAATAAATAAATCTTTAAAAAAAAAAGATAAACACATTTCATACTTTCCATATCATGGTTTAAAAAAATTAAAACATGAGTATAACTAAGAATGAATGCCAATTGAATAAACATATGCAGGGATTTTGGCAGCCACCTCTCCCTCCCTGTGTTATCTCTCCCCTCTTCCCATATACTCTTTCAGTCAAAGAATAACAAAGGGGTAAGTGCTCATTTGTGGGAAAAGAGCTAGAGGTTTGAGTTCATTGCAAGCTTAATATAAGTCTGACTGTCCTAAGTATAGGCGATTTACCAGTGATAAACTATTGAATATTCCTGGACTGTTGCACTGAGTATAAAAGCATCTGCATTATAAAGGATATGGAACAAGTGAGTGACAGGGATATGTAAATTTTAAAATATTTTAATAAAAAAAAAATTTAAAAAAAAAAAAGGAAACTGATTTCAGATGGGAGAGTCTAGAGAGGTCTCTCTGAGGATTGATACTAATATCAAACTCTGAATGGTGATGAAGCTATTCAAGTCCAGGGAAGAGGACGGTGAGAGAGAAGACAGAAAGAGCAGGAAAGCGAGGTTTTCCTAAGCAAGAGAGAGCTGGGAAGCCTCACAGAAATGAAAGACCAGTGTGGCTGAACACAAGGAGGATGTGGTGCTATGAAGAGAGGCTTTACCTGTGGTCAGAGACCTTATCATGGCAGGCCATGGTAAGAATGATGTATTTAGGGGCTCTCTGGTGGCGCAATGGGTTAAGCACCACTCTATGAAGCAAACCACAGCCACTGCAGCACGAGTTCGATCCCTGTTGCCCCGGGATGTGACCCATATGGTGCGGCGGACCTCTCCTGTCTGGCCTACTGCTCCCCTCAGCAGTGTATTTCAGTTGATCTGCCTGTTCTGCTACCCACTCTTTCTCTGGTGTATCCTCTCACCCACCACCCCTGACCTGTACACCAGTGCATTGTATGCATAAATAAGTCTTTTTTTAAAAAAAGAATGATGTATTTGATTCGGGGTTGGAAAATCAATCAAGTGCTTTAAGTAGGTGTTATTTTTGCTTTAAAAGGGTCTCTCTTACTATTGTGTGTATAAAGTACTGGAAGAGAGAGTGAGCCCCAGGTGATGAGCAGGCAAGTTACTAGCATAGTCAAAAGACTGAAAAAACTAGAGGGCCTGGTGATGAAGTGAAGCTATGTGTAAGAGAGAAGTAGGTATCAATGGTGGCTCCCAGATTTCTAACTTGAGAAACTGGAACTGAGGTCACAATGACTGAGATGAGAAAAAAGATAAAAGAGCAGATTTGTGGAAAAGAAAGGAATTTTTCCAAAGTCCAAGATTGTAAATCATCATTTTTATCTACCCAAAGGAAATCATCAACTCTTTAAACACAAAGAGCTAAGGTCAAGGTAAGCTTCCTTTTATACTAATGATACTAGGAAGTATTTGTGATTTTAACATTGTATTTGATAAACTTCATATTTTGAGAGGTCACATGGCATCATCAAATGCATTTACAAAGAATTTTGTATTTTGAGAAGTTCCACAACCTTCATCAAATAGGATTGCCCATATCTGCACGCTCTCTTTAAGTTATGGAAGGGCAATGAAGAACATTAACAAATAGTGTTTGCCTTGGGTCTCTAGGTTTGATAAACATCCCAGACCATGGAATAATCACCTTGCTATGGTATAAGCAGAAGACCTTACACACATCTCCTTGGCATTATGTGGAGTTTAAACCTAGTGAGAGATGGACAATTGCTGAGATTTTACATCACACCCAACTGGACCCGCCTGGCGTGGCTGTAAATTGGACAAGGCTGCTCACTCAGGACAGGAGGCTAAAACAGGCTTGCTCATATTTCATTAGGGAAAGACGAATCAAAACGACAGTGATACCACTTCACACCTATGGGAATGGTTGCTATCCAAAATACAGGAAATGTTGGAGAGGGTATGAAAAGAGAACATTTGCACACTGTGGTGAGCATGTACATTGGTACAATCATCATGGAAAACAGTATAGAGATTGCTTAAAAAAATTAAAGGGCTTCTATACAGTCCATTTATCCCACTTCTGGGTATTTACATAAAAAATACAAAAACACTAATTGAAAGAGATAGCTGTATATCCACATTCACTGCACATTATACATACTAGTCAAGAGCTGGAAACAGCTTAAGTGACCAATGAAAGATGATTGGATAAAGATGATATGGTACACATATGTACTCAACTATTTGCTAACATTTGCAATAACATGGATGGATCTAGAGAGAACAATGCTGTGTGAATTAAGTCAGGCAGGGAATGACAAACACTGTATGACTTCATTTATATGTGGTGTACAGAGAAACCAAACAATTGAATGAACTAAATAACAAAAAATAAACTTTTAGACTAAAAGACCATTTTAGTGGTTGCTTTAAGGGAAAAGGGGAAGAGGGTGGGTTAAGACAAATAAAATGGGTCAGCTGTCTGGTGAAGGGATAGCATTGGAATTTTAGCAGTGAACTTAATGACACTGATTTAGAATAGCACACACCTGAAACTTTTATAAAAATTATAATGCAATGCTACTTCAATAAAAATTTAAAAAATTAACTTCCAAATTCATTATGGCAAAAAAAAAGTATCAGAAACTTGTGTTCTATCCTGTACTCCTTGTCTGCATTCTAGCAAGACTGCCACGTAATAGGCACAATGCAATCCGGGCAGTGTTGCTGTAGAGCCTGTGTGTCCCTCATGCTGTGCCTCCTGCTCCCACAGCCTAAAGGCTTGTGACCTGAACTGCCTCTCAGACCCAGAAGCACATTGTTACAAATGGTGTGCTTTCTAAGTTAATTCAGCTACTTCTATCAGTAAAGTTTAAAGGAAATGTGAACCCCCCTCATGTTGAAGAAACTGACAGGAAGCAGAGGCATCCAAGCTCATCGAGTGTGGTTAGCGACAGGCATGAAGACAAATTCCCGTGTGCCGGGTGAGCTTGCCTTTTAAATAAGCGAGGGGGTGACAGATGCCTCTCCAGAGGATTCTTGCTTCCACGAAGGAAAAAGTATAATTGAGCTTATAGATCGTCCTTCCCTCTCTACAGGAATGTGTGTGTGTGAATTCTGGATATAAGCTCTATTAAAGTTTCTAGTGAGCTGACCAAGAGATTCGGAGTGAGTGGGATTATAGATTTTTGACTTTTACCTTCTTATTAATATTCATTACATTTGGGTATAATCGAATCAATAGTTGTTTATTTCAAAATGTCTGAATCTTCTACCTGTACTTGCATGCTGTTTATTTTCTTAAGTTTTTCAATTCTCTTCCTTTTCAGATCTTCCCTTTTCTTTCACCAAATTGTTATAACAGGTAATCCAAGGAAACCCTTCATAAATATTGCTTTATATTTTATAATGACCGAATAAAATGCAAATCTTATGTAAAATAGAAACTTGAAAAGAGACCAGCGATTTCCAGAGGCTGGAGGAGGGATTGATATTTATGTAGGGGTGGGGGTTGATAGAACTGCTCCATATCTTATTATAGTGGTGGCTACCTGCATAGACACCTGTCAAAATTCACAGAACTATACACCTTACAAAGGTGACCTTTAAGCTACATAAATTATCACTAGATAACAAAGGTGGAGGTTCGTTCCAATTGAAGACAAATTAAGTCATTGAGTTTCATAGGAGTATGGGTGTGTTGGAACTGGGGATATAGGTCTCATTTTTTAGAGGCAGCATACTGTATTGGTTAAAACCATAGCCTTTAGAGCCAGAGGATCTGGTTCTTTCTATAAATTACAGAGCTCTGTTGCTCAGTTTCCCTGGGTGTCAGTAGAGATAGCAGCACCTACCTCACATAGCTATTGTTATAATTAAACAACATTGACGAAGGCAAACCAGAGGAACGGGCACTGAAAATTTAAGGCTGTGTAACGGGAGAAAGTCTCTGATTTTTCTTCAGTTCACTGGATGAGGTCATCCTCGTCTCTGTTGAAAAATAGTCTTCATCACAAAACCCCCACACGTAACTCTGCCCAGTCTGCCCTATCAGGCAGCCACTGCTGAGTAAACGCTCTGGAATAAACCTCAAAGAGAGAATAAATCACCTCTCATGCCATGCTTTCTCCAGGTGAGGACTGAGGTCATTGCAAGAGGCATAACAAATGGTCGACATAATGTACCAAACTAATAGATTCTATAAGGAAAACTAAATGGAAAATTTTTCTTGAGCACTAGGTACCTCTGGCTGAAGAGACAGTGAAGCCAGTGTTATTATAGATGTAGTTGAATCAATAATACTTTTTCATTCATTTCTTTTTCATTTCACAAAAATGCCCATTTTAACCAGAAAAAGAGGGAAGGAGATATTATCAAGGGCAATTTTTCATGCTCACATGGATTATATTCTAGGACACATCGCTCTTCTAAATACTCTCATTTTTTTTTTCTTGCTCTCCTCAGAAACATATTCAATTCTGTTCCAGCAGTGAGAATTCATCTGGAAAGCTATGACAATCAATTAAGTAAATGAGAAAATAGAATGCTTGTAATTATGATAATCAAGCTATATGAAACCCACCCTCTTAGGTCTAATACCCACACATCTTTAAGCAATATATTAATTAAGCTTTGGATAATTGTTACAATTAGGATCAAGCTTTTATAATTTTTAAAAATCACTCAGAGGAAAAAAGGAAATATTTTTAAAAGATATGCAGCTGTTGGTTTTTAATACAATTCATTTTCATGACTACATTGTTGTTTCCTTGGCTGGGTGGAAACCATTGCAGTCTGCTTTATAGATGTGTCTGTCTTCTCATGTACAACTGGAGAAATTTTGTGTGTCGCTCTTTGTCAGTGCTTCCCTGTTTCTCTAAGATAGAAGTTTGCAAACTTTTCCTCTAAAGGACTAGATAACAAATATTTTAATCTTTGCAGGCTAAAAAGTTATATAAAAGTACTTATATAATAGGAAATAAATTCCCAGTTTAATGGTGGATTTCAAAACTAAGTTGAGCACATTTTTGGTTTGGAAATACAAACCTACTAAGGATAAGGATGGATTTCTTATTGGAAGGATCACATTTTCCTCAGTTGGGGTTCTGTGTTAGTGGCCTTTCACCCAGTCATCGCCAGTGTTCACTGTGGAATTATTACCTGTAGGCAGCAGGCTGGATGTGCTTCACAGAGTGCTGTTAGTCACCCCTGGCCAGTGACCATTGCTCACATCTTCAGTGCACGTTAGAATCACCTAAAGGGTTAGTTAAAATAGATCGCTGAGCCAGACCCCCAGATTTCTGGTAGGCCCACAAATTTGCATTTCTAACAAGTACCCACATGATGCTGATTCTCTGGGGAAATAGTTTTAGCTGTTGATCCTTGTGAAAATCACATCGAATACACATCCATGTAGTTTATGTTTTCATTCTCACATATTTCAGCTCACGTGATAGATTAACTTTTTGAACACTGAGATACAGGAGGTAGAAAATCTGAAGTCAAATTTCCATTAAAAATTGAAGAATAATTTAGCTGGGCTGGGATTGATAATAAAAGGAACTTTATCACTTAAATATCTATTTGTCTCTTGCTTACAAAGTCAGGTATTAGCAAACAACATTTATTGCTGCTGTAAAGAATTCTTGAGTATCATTTATCTAATTCCATCACTTTTAAAATAGCAATATTCCAAAAGACATAGGTACGAAAAACATAAGAATGACAGTTTTGCCTCAATTTAACATGTTGTAATTCACCGGATTACTAACATGATGTCTTCTGGACCGGAATTCGTTGGTGTGTTTAACCCATAGAATTTCCTGAGGTCACCAAGGCACTAGGGAGATGCCTGTTTCCTCAATCCTGAAGTAACCCATGGTTTACTAGACCAAATCATCTCTAAGTAACTTAGAAGCTGTACTAGGCTATTACAGATGAGTTATGGATGATTTAAACTACTACCTTATTGAGAATGTGGAGGTTAATTATAAATAATAGGTCTATTAAAATTTTGGATTGCATCTAACCAAAGAGATTCTTTCAGAAATGAAACAAAATGGAAAATATATTCTCCTTCTGTTTATTTGTCCCAATGTTTTAAAAAAATCAGCTTTATGAAACCGTAATCTTCCTCACGACAGATGGGCTTATACATTAGCATCGTGCTTTCAATCAACAGTTAACGTTTCAAGAGGAAGGTGAAAAAAACTGAATGTAAAGACATCTCAGCATCTATTTGTCAATTTTCAATTTTAAACATTGATACAAAAAAATAGTATTCTGATTAGCAGCTTGTTTGGCAACCCATGTAACCCTAAACAATACTACAAACCTGGAGTGTGCACTTTTACAGACAAATTACGTTTGGCGAAATAGTATGTACAATTTTGACAAATAAATACATAAATACAATCATTCATATATAACAATATACCTAAATGTCAATTATCATCAAGCGTTTCTAGTAAATTACTTTTTTCATTCACAAGTTACTGTTGCTTATAAAAACTATCTTCACCTTTACAGAAGAAATGACAATCGATTTCCCCACGAAACCCACATATTAGGAAAGGTAGAAAATGAATCCCAGATGCTTCAATGTAAATATTCCATTGTCTTTTGATAGAAGAGATTTGATTGAAAAATTCCTTCCTTGACTTTTCTGTAAAGAGTATGTTTTCCCCATATCATACCACCTAAAGGGGTTTTGTTGTTTTTGAATTTAATCCAAATTGAAAAGGCTCTTCATGTTTGATTTTGGTTACTTAAAAATACATCACTATATACTAACACTGGCATTTGCTTTAATGTAAGAAGACACAAAGCCACAAATACTAAATGCCAAAAATAAAACTTTTTATCCAAAAATAAGTTAAAAAAAACAAATTTTAAGAATACAGAAATTGACTACTGCTCCCCTTTGTTTTCCAATACACAATGAACAAAACAGATGGGGGGAACAGTCAGAAGGTTTTGTAAAAATTGCCTGGATGACTCCTGGTACAATACTGTCTGAAATATTTGATGTCAAAGAAATGATAACTTTTAAGAATACTTAAGTAATTGAAAGTATTAATTTGACCGATGACATAAAATTAACAAAACCGAAAATTATAGTTTTTCTGGATCACTCGACTTAAATATTTTTTGAACGTTCAAAAACAAAGGGCAAACATGCTTTAGGCTGTTGAAACACTGGACCAATGGCCTTGCCTCACCAAGTTTCATGCAGAAGAAAATGTTACATAGCAAGCAGATCCTAGCTATCAGTACAAATTGGGAGAAGAAAAAAATGTTTTAAAATATATACATATGGTCTCTGATGAATATTTATATGTTGGTCACATGGGCACTACCTAGCATAAGAGTTAGGAAATAGTTCTTTAAGACATACAATGCTCTGATTTTTGCTCTGTTTAACAATTAGGGCTCTATTCATTATGTATACACACACACACACACAGAACAATTCATAGATGTACATATATGATGCTTATAATGTGCAATTCCTTCACACCAAAGGTAGCTTGACTGAGCATAAGGTAGTGGCAATATGATAGCTAAGACACTTGATTCGCTGCATGACTGAAAGACGAACCAAGTACAAAATCATAGGAATTTTCAAGTGATATGAATTCACAGCAGTTGAGGGGGGGAGGGTTGGAGCGTGGCTCACCTTGTGTGGATCTCTCTCCCCTGGCTCTCTAATACTGTTTTCTAATCAATCTCAGCATTCCTGCTGACTAAGATGAAAATGTATTAAAGGCTGAGAAGGGCTGTGTCATACTGGGGTCTTTTGGTCTGGGGATGACAGAGCCAGTGTTTTCAAGAAATATTCTGTGATTTCCATTTGTTCATTTTCCTACCTGTTTGCTATCAACTTCTAGGGGGGCTTTGAAGGCCAGGTTCAAAAAAAGCTGTACTCTTTCAGTTGTGAGACTTTCTTTGAATGAAACAAGATTTCTAATGACTGGAAGATGGTCAATGTGTGGCTTTGCTGAGTGGCTACACTTCTGATAGAGGTGAATCAGCAGGAACTTCCCTCAAGGTTCTCACTGAGAATTCGGATGAAATGTTTCCTGAGATCTAAGTTGATGTGATACATTTGCAAAGCAAGTACTTCAGTTATGACAATATTCCCTCAGTCAGAGGCTCACCCCCAAAGAAAGGTGGCTGCCTCCACTTTCAGCACCCTGGAATATCAAGGGAATGTACTGAAAGACATATTCATTGAAACCAGAAGAAATGACAGAGAAAGTGAAGCTTCCCCAAATACCTTTTATCCAAGGAAAAGTGAATGTCTTAGAAGGATTGATATACTACTAGTTCATATTTAATATTCTGGGGGCAGATTTTATATTAAGATAATGTTACTACCACTGATGACCATCATTGCAGTTATTTTAGCATGTAGCAAGCATAATGCACAACGCACTGCATTAAGTAGCACCTTTTTAACTAAGGGCATCAGAATAGTTATCAAATGCAATTTGTTCTCACAGCACCTGTGAGGTAGGTGTTATTTCCAGTCATTTTGTAAGTGAGCATATTGAAGCACAGTAGGTAGAAGATTCCTGCTCACATACCCAGTAGGTACAATGGCATCAACGAGACCTGAACCCAAGGTTCCCCACCCTTCTTTCTCACGAACCTTAATCACCAAGCCTTCAGAACATTTCCCAACAGCATCACTTCTAGAGGTACTTAGATGCTTAAGATGTTAGAGAGTATTATATCTATAAATTTTAGGGCTAAATCATTCAATAATATTGGTATCTGTTAAAAGATTTTCTCACGTGCTTTGCAAATGTAAATGTGTGGGAGGGGCATCTTATACTATTGCTAAACTTATGTTAATTACAATGTACACAGAAATTCATATTTTCTTCATGTGATTTATTGTTGTTCTGGCTTCTTACCAACGTATTTCTACATGTGTCTATCTGAGCCAGAAACTGTGAAATGCATTTAGCAATACAGTGTGGGGGGTAGCAGATGAGATTGTTTGGCAAAGTCTCCTTGGAGGCACCAGGTAATGTTTGTTCTGAAAGAGCAAAAACCAAATCTCTTGTTTACCTTGCTAAGCAGCATTTTATATACATTCCACCTACTGACTAAGTTTACTCCTTGGATGAGCAAGCAGTGCTATCTTCCAAACACGTAGAATATCTGAGTCTCAAGTTTAAATTTCCATTTTTTTAAACTGCAGCCTCCTGCCAGTACTAAGTTCATCTCTTAGAGGAACCAAAGATACTGTACACATTATATGGCAATATATGTAAAAATTCAATGTAACAGCACACACAATATAATAGTCACATACAGCCAAGTCTTCCTGACTGTGCATTTCTGAATTGTTTTTGAAAAAGTTATTTACTTATTTACTTTTGCAGAGATGATATGAAGACATTACTGTTTCAGTTTTTCAGAACCAGATTATTTATCTCAGATACATAGTACGTGAATCCTAGCAGTTGTTAGGAAGTTGCTTTTTGAGATCAATGGCAATGCCTTAGGACCTAAGGATGAAACCTGGTCCTTCAATTCATGTATTGTTTCTACAACCAGAGTCTAACATTTGCAAATCCAAGAAAGGAACTAGGAGTGGGAAGGAAAAGACTTTTTACAAAACCCCTCACCAGTTCATCTCCCTTGGTGGCACCCGTAAAATATCAACACCCCAGACCCCATTTCTTAAAAAAAGCAAAGAAATGTATTTACACAGGTAAAAATCTTAGCATTTGAGATGTTTCTTGCTTGACATGTCATTCCAAATTCTGTGCATTTCTTCTGGAGAGATCTGATGCACGGTGATAACTCGGCGAAACCTACACAAACTATAGGCCATTTTCCAGTGATTGAAACCACTGTTCTGGAAAGGATGTATGCCCAGCTTTCGAAGACACAGTCCCACATACACATCTTCAAGGTGAAGAAGCCTTGTATGGAGTGAGGTCTTGTAAATGAGTTCGGCCACATCGCCTGAGAAGATATAGCCAGTCCCCGAACAGAAGGGCGGGTAGTTACTGTCCGGGTACATGTCCCTGGGCATATACCACTTACTGCGCACATCCCGGATGGGCCCTCCGTTGATGACGTAGCCAGTGAAATACCTTCTTCTTGGCTTGGTGGAGGGTTTTAGGAGTTTATAAATAAGGTTGTCCATGTTTACAAAAATGTCAGTGTCTGTTTTCATGACATACTTGGCTTTTGAACAAAACGTGGCCACCCATCTCATCCCCATTAAAGTTTTGAGGGTCAGGTTATGGTAGGAGTCAATAAAGTCCTCCACGATGATGTCATGGAAGATTTGGCTCTCTTGCTCCACCATATGGTTCAGAACAGGATCAGCGTTCTTGCCCAGGAGGAAGAGAGTTGCGATCTTAATCCCTTTAAAGTTGTTCTCATCTCCCCAAGTCTCTCGAATTGCCTGGCGGGCATCAAATTCCTTGTGGGTAGTGCTGATGAGGATAACAAGGAAAGGAATATTTTTCTCACATTTCTTGGGTTCATTAATCAGAAATTCAAAAGAATGTGGGTTTATAGGCCGAGTTCTTATGTTGCCAAAGGTGAAGTTTTTCCTAGCAACTATGAGGTGGCTGAAGGGCTTGGAGCCAGTATAGGAGGAAGTGGGGCGAGTTATACTCAAGTACCAGAGAGCACTGGCCCAGCACACAACCGTCAAAACATATAAACAGGAGACTTTTGAAGCCATTGTTTTGTGAGCACGTCTACTCCAAATACTGAAGAATAGGCCTTGCTGGCATTAGCTTTTTTTCATCTTGCAGAGGCAGCATATTACAAATCAATCTTAAAGTTCAACACAGAAGCATGAGTGTGGGATTGTCCATGGGTCTCAGGGGCATTCTGGTATCTCTGCATTCACTCTTCTTTCATCCAAACCTGATGGAAGGATGCAGGCCTCACAAATCTTCCTCTTAATTCTGCAAAATCAATAAAGTACAGTTGTTGTTCAGAATTATTTAGTTATTTCATATCTTCAAACAAAATAAGAAGGGTATAAGAATTACCCACAACGACTAAAATAAACACAATCATCTGTTTCCATCAGTACTGAAAACTTCCTGACACAACCGTCTTCCTAGTTCTTCCCTTGATAGAAACTGTTTATGTATATTCATACCCAATTAGCAAGTATATAGATTAGAAACTCTAGAAGAATATGAAGTAAACTCAACATTAGTAATTCAAAATGCTTCCTTCCCTCTTTTCACAAAAGGTCTTCTTTGAAGTTAATCTTTTCTGACCCTTAAGTCCTCATTCAAGCAGAAGAGTCTTACAAATGACCTCATAACTCTTTTCCACTTTTTCCAAGTCTGGGTTTTGTTTTCTTGATTCTCATGAAGTGATCAGTTCTCAGCATCTCTTGGCTTTCCCTAGCCCTAGATTTGAAAATGTGTCAATCACCATGAGAAAAATCTCTACTAAAATTGTCTCTTGAGTTTGACTTATAAGTAATTCCCATTTTTTTCCCCTCATTTTTCCCTTCCTGTGGCTCTCGAAAGTGTTAGTTCCTAATTATCAGTCTTCTGTGAAGCTTCATCTGGAGAGTATCTTTATCCCTCATGTCTGGAGGCCACTGCCCATGTGTCCTTTCAGATGGCTGGCGGCATTCGTGTTGGAGTTGATCTACATGACGTCACTTTTTGTGACTTTCAACAACTCACTTTTATGCTCCTTTGATGAAATTATTCTGGCCCTTTGTAATTCTCTTTACTTAGTTACACTTGCCTATAAATACAGCAGGGGTATATGATAAGAAAGATGATTTGTTGGGAGACCCAAATTCAATGAAGGCAACAGGGTACATTAATTGGTTTTCATACAAGAAAATTTATTCTTCAGAACTCTAAGCCCTAGAGTAACATCAGTTGCTATCATGCCAGTTAAAAATATATGCTGGGTTACAAAGTTCATTTGTGTAAAAA
Source organism: Galemys pyrenaicus (assembly GCA_019455555.1). NCBI lineage: Eukaryota > Metazoa > Chordata > Mammalia > Eulipotyphla > Talpidae > Galemys > Galemys pyrenaicus. Next base: position 16,575,454 of record JAGFMF010011870.1, on the reverse strand, counting down.
ATGGTCTCTTCCTAGTGAGACCAAAATGTGGTAGTCATGGAAGAGAAAGAGAGAGAGAGCAGATAATGGGCATCAATTTCAACAAAGTCTGCTTCAAACAAAACTATACACTTGAATGTACAGACTGTGTTGAAAGAATTTAACTGGTTTATAGACTGAAAACGATGTTTCTAAGCACAATAGTGATGATGAAATGAAAAGACATGATGGGTAACAGCAGAGATAATACACATCCACTTGTCTAAGCCAAGAGCTGACTGTGAATATAGGGCCCATAGGAGACCAGCAATAACTCACTGTGGTTACAGTTCCAACTAAATGAATATTAGAATGGCTTCAAGCAGCATGATTCAGGCATCCAACCCATAATAAGTACTCTCTAAATATAGGCTCTGGTATTTGGCCTCCTGGAGAAGGAAATTTCTGCTCTAAGGTGCACCAAAGCTGATAAAAAGAAGGATTTGATGTGCAGCAAGCTTTGACTCCTTAAACAATAAGCAAACATAAGTGAGAGAAACCAGTAACAGAGAGTTTAGAAAAGGGGCTTTCAACTTGGGATATGCAGTCATCAACTCTTTGTATTCCAAAGCAATGTGAGTCTCAAAATGGTACTAGAAACTATACTTTCTCCAACATTGTTCAAGGCTTGTATCGATTCTTAGAAGCCTAACTTTATCATCATATACCCCTTCTCACCTTTCATACTAAATTTCAAGCCAACTATCACTAATCTAGCAAGGGACTCCCAATGAGACTTACCTGGAAGAGACTCCTGTCACATTCTCCACTGGAGCCACTAATCAGGCTATTCATGGAGGATTAATGGTGTGCACAAAGTGTTGGAAAACCACAACAGAACCCATGCTCCTCCAGAGGCAACTTAAGAGCCTGGGAGGAATGACTTCAAGTAAATTATCAAAGCAGTGTGACAAGCATTATCATCAGAAAACTATAGGAGTGGGCAGGAGAGGTGGTTGGACAGACAGCACATTGGAGACCCAGGTTCAGTTCTGAAGACTGTGCCTGGTATGACTCCAGGGTGGGCCATTCACAGAGACCACAGTGTGAAATGCCATTCCCCAGCCCTGCCGTCCCGCCATCAAATCAAATCACAAGGCTGCTCTGGGGAACAAGTCATGGAAATTTTAAAAAGTTTATCTAAGATGAATCTTCAAGAACAAGTATAAATCATCTGGATGAAAACTGGACATTCTAGGCAGAGGGATGAACATGTGCAAAAGCATAAGAGAGCATGACATGTGTCTGACCTACAAACACTGGAGTGAAGGAAGAGTGCAGGGTGATGGGGAGAGGGATGAGTTGGCATGGTGAGATTCGGGGATCTCCAGGGAAGCAAGAGTCAGCAGCAAGAGGAACTCAGAAATCACTCCCAGCTGAGTAGCAGGTGACCCATCTTTGCAATGTAAGGGGTACAAGGGAGGAACCATTCACAATTCCTGTCCACTGATTTCAGTAGCAAGTCACACTCCCATATTAAGGATTTCTTTTCCCCATAGTCCTATGCCTAAGAAGAACAACAATTTGTTTTATTTAATGAGTGTCTGTGTAACTTTTCTGGAAATAGAGATCTAAAAACACTGATATCTGGGAGATTTATAAAGAAGTAAAAGAGGATGAAATAGAATACAAATAGCTGAGAGCAAGAACAATGTTTATGTATTTAAAAATGTTCAGTGTAGAGGGCATTGAACCTTGTACATTATTCTATGCTGTGTGTTTTATACAGACTGAATCCTTGCAGTGTTACAAGAGAGAGATTGTCTCCATTTTACAGATGAGAGAGTGGGAAATTAGAGGTAGTAAGTAGTGAACTCAAGCTGACACAACTAGTGAGTGACTAGGCGTTCCAGCTGCCTACGGCCTGTTAGGACAAAGGGCAACATCTTGGATGGCAAAACAAGATGGAAGGAAGCGCATCAGGCTGCTCTCCATTACCAGTGTTCTCAGATGTGTGTCCACTGCTTAGTTATTTTTCTAGTTCATTCTGATTTGCTACGTCATACTACACCAATTTTGTGTGAATTCTTGATTGAAAAAAATGAATATTTGTAAAAAAATATTAAAGTTTGAAGATTTGGAGAGGTTTTGGGGGGTGGGGAGGAAGTTATAACTGTTGAGGAGGTCCAGGAACATTTCACAATTATTTTTCTCTGAAGTCCTGAAATACACACACACACATACATGTGGGCTATTTCTATTATTTTTCAGACATGAGAAAAACAGTAGTCACAATATCCCACTATAAATGTGCATTACCAATAAAAACAGAGGATTTGAACTGTGCAAAAGAACCATCTAAGATTCTATTTTTTTTTCTTTTTTTAAAAAAAGATTTATTTATTTATGCACACAGGAGCTGGGGTACAGGCCAGAGGTGTGGGGCATGAGAAGATTCAACCAGAGACAGTGTGGGGAACAGAACAGGCAGACTGACTGAAGTACACTGCTGAGGGGAGCAGCGGGTGAGACATGTCTGCTGCACCACGTGGGTCAGCTCCCTGGCCAGGGATCAAACTTGTGCTGCAGCTGCTTCATAGTGCGATGCATAATTCATTGCACCATGAGGGAGGCCAACACCTTAGATTCTAAAGAGTAGCCTGAGATAACATGGGCCTACAGCAAGGGGTGTTCAAAATGTCCTTACAACATGTTCAAAATGCTTACAACAAAACAGATTTTGCAGGTGGCCACTTATGTACAAAGATATGTCTCTGGGTCAGAATAGTAATAAAAGATAAGAGAATAAGAGCATGGTGTATTTAGCTGTGTATTAGTTGTAAAGAGTAATTTCATATATGTTAAATAACATGGTTGGTTATGGGTCAAATGTCTATGTTTTATTCCTGGAGTAATCCCAACTTGCTATCTGGCTTTTCTGCACCTCATTGGCCTTATGTAAAAAAATAAGGGCAAAAATAACATCTGCTTTATTTCCAAATACATTATAGATATTATTTTGAATTTCTGGGGAAAAGTGCCAATGGTATTATGATGATAAAAAGAGGGTAGGGTGTTATGTTAGTTCATGATTTGGGATCCAAAGCACATATATTAGACTGATTCTTCTAAATTTATAGTTTAGTTTTTTTTTTTTTTTTTGGCTTAGTGACTGAACTGTACAGATATTTCTGCTAGTGAATTATGTTTTCATCCTGGAAAACACAAAGCCACTGAAATGTAAAGGAACTATCTTAGCTGAGAAGTTCTGGGGAAGAAACTGAATGTCACAAAGCAAAAACTTCTGGAGGAGTCTTTCAGTTTTGCAAGATTAAATAAAAAAGTCCTGTTTAACAGACACAGCAAGATATAAGTTTAAACAGAAAGTTGCACATTTAACATTTGTCATTCCTATTAGCAGTCCTACCACAACCACAGACACTGGTGACACATTAACTTGTCATTTATTAAGCACAAATTCCTCCAAAGAGAAACATTCAACTAGAACATGTGAAAAATTTCCCCACCCAGGGACCTTAATGTATCACAGATTACCTCATTCACAGAACTCTCCAATAACAATCCACCTCCACCTTTCAGGAAGTTAATGGGAAGGAATTTCCCATTTAAGAATTATCTGTTTTTCCTACAAATTGCATGATGGATTGTCTAATTTTTGAGTAATCTATTTTTCAAAAAGGTCCTCAAATTGCTGAAGTTTTCCTGTGCTATATCCAGAAGTAAGTTCTAGGAACAAGTGAGTAGTGAGTCTTGAATGAATTGTGCATAGCTTGGGGTGCGAAGCTCTTGTTCTTCTCCATCAGAGTTGAAGGAGGTAAAGTCAAACTGTTCTCTCAACCTCAGCTGCCACAGAGTTGGCTTGGAATCATTCCAATCTGCAGGGACCTTACCAAGTGGCCTGCTTCCACTCACCAATGTCTCCAGGCATATCATATCTCCAAGTTCCGATCTCCCTTCAATTTTCAAAGACACTTCACTTGTACATCAAAGATGCACTCAACACTTATTATATGTCAAGCCCTGTTTTACAAGCTGGTGAGCCAGATGGGTAGCTTACTTTTCAGAAGAGGGAGGTAGACATTGAACATATGAGAAATGAATGCAAAATCAATTTCAGGTCATGATCAGAGGGTGATATAAGTTAAGTGGTTTAATGGGAAAGAGACTGAAGAGAGGTGGGAAGGGATAAGTGGGGCTACTTTAAATAAAGTGGTCACTCTGAGTGGGTGAGATCTGAGCTGAGAACAGAATGCTTTGCCATCTGTGGTTCAGTCTTTGAGTCTACTGAACTTTTTGTTTCTTTCTTGGCTCTTTGGGATTAACGCTTTATTAAGAATACACTTTTGTCTTTTGATCTCTGTTCCTCCCCCTGGTCTTTTGACTCTTCTTGGCTTTATGTTTCCCTGCTGTGGCTACTCCAACATTTCTACAAAGGCTCTCAGCTTCCAGAAATTCAGGTTAATTACTGTATCAGTTTGTAGCACTGCCATATGAAGTCCCATGAACCAAGCAGCTTAAACATCATAAACTTACTGTCTCATAGTTCTGAAGGTGAGAAATATGAGATGATGATAAGAATGGTTTCTTTTGAGGGTTGTGAGGGAGAATCTGCTCTGTACTTCTTTAGTTTCTGGTGATTTGCTGGTGAGGCCTGACTGGCAGATGCACCCCCTGATCTGTGCCTTTATTCATATATACTGTTCTCCCTGTGTGCTCCCCTGTTCCAAATGTCCCCTTTGTATATAGATACCAGTTCTTATTTATAAGGAAACCAGCATAAATGAGCTCATTTTAATTACCTCGTTTTATGATCTCTTTAAAGACCCTATATCCAAAGAAGATAATATTTGAATTATTGGGGAGAGGGGAGTTAGGACTTCATCATATTTTTTTCTCGGGGAAGCACAAGTCCACCGTAGCAACAAAATGCTCCACAAGACTTCACTCCTTATTTTATGGGTTTCAGTAAACCAATTTTTAAAGAATAAGAAATGCTGTACTTAGCATTCAAGGAAGGATGAAAGATGAGTGTTAAAAAGGTCACAAAGTTTGGTTTATTTTCACATTAAAAATAAAGCTAGTTTAGATAATTTTTAAAGACCATGTGAGGAATATGGCATAGTTCTAAGCAATCCTTTGTTCTTATCCCTTTCTCTTTTCTTTGACTCTCTGAAAAACTCAATGGGTTAAGAGAGAGAAGTCAGAGCTGTGGCACATTTTCCAAATTGTTTTGACCAATAGTTCTTGATATATTGACTTAGGTTCTAGAGAATAAGGGAAAGTTGTCCAGTGTCACTTCAGACTACCAGCATTTCTAGTGTTCAGAGACAACTGTGGTTTTAACAACATTTCAAAAGTGGTTTTAACATTATAATCCATATAGTAACTTTAAAATATGGAGCAAATGGCACAGAATGATGAATCATTTGTTAGAAAAACCCTCAGTTTTAAGCATTTTTTTAAAAAAGGAATGAAAGGAAGATGCAAGAAAAGACTCAGAAAAAAAGATTAAGAAAAGGTATGGAGGTGAGGGAAGAAGAGGGAAGAAGGAGGAAGGGAGGAAGAGTGAGAGGAGAATTACTGAATGCTTGTGAAATGCTCTTGAAGAGACTGAGAAAAGCTGTAGAGCACATCATGATACTGAGCAGGGTAAAAGGGATCCATTCTGAAAGATGTTTTGATCTCAAATGACTTTTCTCAGAGGTGATGTATGAGTGAAATAAAAGAATCTTCATTCTGTGGGGGAAATAGTGAATTTACACCGCAGCAGAACTAATTGATAAATGAACCCCAGAGGCTAGACTACTTGGCTGCATTAATTTGGCAAATGGTTATCTTGATGCCCAACTCCCTCCCTTCCTCCTGCTCTTGTAATTATGCTCTAAATAAGCACAGGAGAGGAAGAAATAAAGCACTATTAACACTAGATAATGTTCCTTGAAGGAAAAATTTCATAAACCATTATGCTATACAGCTTGCTAACTTATTATCTCCCCAAATCACAGAGGGCTTTTTCTCCTGGTCTTTCTTTGAAGTAAGCCTCCTTAGTGTAGAAGGCACCATAATATAGAATTCGAAATCCCGAAGTGCTCATTGAAGTAAGCATTCTGATTCCTTTGCCTTGGGAAGACAAAGAGGTAATTTTTTCCTTTTAAAAATTCAGTTATGAATCTTTTCAAAGAGACCTTATACTTGACTCACCCAACAGATCATTTACAACGAGGATGGCTAGGAAACAAAAAGGTAATATTCGTTATGAGTAGGAAGCTGACATCATTTCCCTCCTAAATCTTGAAGAGTCTATGTGAACCCTTCTCCTTTTAGTTCCAAATTTATTGAAAAGTCTTTCTAAATCCTTGCATTCAGAAGAAGGGGCCAACTTGAAAAAGGAGTGGTCAGGTGAGGATGTCTTTGTGTGGGCTTAGGGCTCTTGCTTTTCTGACAGCTACACTCTTATTTCACTGCAAAAAAGTAGACTTCAAATTAGAAGGTAAGATTATAGCCTTCTTCAAATCAAAGTGTTGCCCTAATTCTAGAATTTGGAGAATTTTAAAACATCACTACAATCCTCTCAGGGAAAAATGAAAATGAGGAGATCTCATTATTTTAAATAAATGCTTGGCTTCCTTTGCAGTGATGGATATTGTATCCTGACTGCCTAATAGGAGACATATTTTTAAAGATGGGCAGAGCAATCACTTATTTAATCATAGAGCCTCGGAGCCTGGAAATGCGATTGGGTCTTGGGTAGGGCTTCTCCACTGGGAAAGGAAACACTAGAATGTTTTATTATAGACGTGGAAGAGGATGAGAGGAAAGACATCCTAGTAATATAAACAGCAGCTGGGAGAATTTTAAAATGATGAGCTATGTGATGCCAAAAAGCATATTCATTTGGCCTATTATTGGGAAAAGCTGATATAAATAGACATTTTAGAAACCAGAAAAATGTTATTGAACTTACTATCTACGAAATCTAAGGAGATGTTTCTTAGCCCATTACAGAAAGGTAACTTTATTTTTGGCCACATTTCAAAGATAGATATTAGTACCATGCAGGAACTGATAACATATAGAAGAGAACTTACTTTTTTTTTCCTTTATCAAATTCAAGTACCCCTTTATACACTAGTAAGTTATTGGAACATGTAATAGCTCAAAATAACTTTATGTAGCTGATGTCAAAGGAAATTACTTTGTAGGTAGTCAATTTATATCACCAAAAGATCTGGATTCAACTTCTAGATTTTTAGCTCTGAATTCTGAGCACCTGTCTGTTTCCCTATCTATAAAATGTGAATGTTAACATCTGAACACACAAGTAGGGTTGTTAAAGATCAAACGAGATACTGACTTTGAAAGCTGAGTAGTGCTACATGAGCAAAAAGTATTAGCATTATTAATATAAGCACGATAAAGACAAATCCTTAGAAGATTACCTATAAGATGTGTCACGAGCAACGATTAGTCTATGCATCTTGACTAATTAATGCAAAAGCAGTTTCTTACTTGGCTGTTGCTCAAAAGGAAAAAAAAAAAGCTTGGCATTTCTACTTGGCTGTTTTCATAGGAAGCTTTCCTTATTATTATATAATGTCTATATAAGTAAAGATCTTACTGTTCTGGAAAAATTGGTGATATACATGTTAGAGAAAATGTCATTATGAATACTGTGATAATTAACACTAATATGATGTAGTATTAGAACATTTTTTGGATACAGCTTTAGAATATTAAAAATCCACTGGATTCAAATAACCCCCTGAGTAGCACTTATGTTGCTGTAACTGAAATTCTACGTATACCAAGAAATCCTGAAAAGGCTATACACCATGATATGCAAGACAAAACCAATATAAAATCCATCATTTTTTTCTTCATAGGCTCTTCAAGGTTGTAATAGAATCTATCTGAAATGACATATTACAAACTATATAATTTTGCTAAAGGATTCATCAATTTTTGGCATTAGAATCAGTTTTATGAATTGTTCTAAGCTGCATCCAAAGGAGAGTCTGGGAGACAGTAATAGCTTTCTTTGGCAGGGCAGCTTTTCAGTCTTGCTCTTTTGTTTCTCAAATCTGTGGAATAATTTTTAAGACTAGTGCCTCCTGGCCCATCAGATGAAAATTCTACTTGGTTTCAGTCTGTCCTCAGCTGTCATGTTGACTCTTTAAAGTCCTCACCTGTGCCAATTTTCAGCACTGCTCCCCAACAACTGTTCACCAAACACTTGGTCAACTTCATCTTCACCATTTCATGCTTGAGATTTCTATTTCTACACACTTCCTTCTTTTGACCATTTCCTTTTGCTAAAGATTCTTATTTCTCCAGCAGTCATAGAGCCCAATACCAGTTCTCATCCTCCTAGTGCCTTGAATTCTTGATCACAGTCCACCTTATATAGCTCTTGACTCTATCTTAGGCTATACAGGGCTCCTCTAAATTGGATTCCAAGGGCAGGGATAACAATATTAATTACTCCCAAAGCTTCTGTGGTTCCATTCTCACACCTGTGTTACTTTTTCATTCTCACTTCTGCACTGCATAAGGTCCATCATCTTTATTCCTATTCTTTTAACTGTAAATACTGTGGGTTTAAAGACTCACAATAAAAGACACTGAGACAGTTTGGTCTCCAAGTAAAAGCACAAGATGATGGTCTACAGAAAAGGCCACAACATCTCTTTGGAAACATTCCCTCTACCCTCTGCCCGTCCCCCCACCCCCAAATCACTCTTAAAGTTGCAATATTCGTCACTGATCAAAAATTCTGCTGCTTGTCTTTTTCTGACTTACTAGATGAAAGATTCTTCTACTCTACTGGGCATTTTCAGTTTTTCCATTCCCACTGGCTTGTCATTGGTCCTTAGAAGTGTTTTTCTAGCTCTGCTTGAAAACCAACAAGAAAAACGATAAGGTCTTCTCTGGGCATCACTTTAAATTACTGTCAGATTTTTCTCCTTCATATCCAAAGCCTCTAAATGAGTGTTTCCTGCTTTTCTTCAACTCCTCACCTACTAAACTTTAACGATTCATCAACACGGCACACCAAACCAACCTGAGAAGGTCACAGGAACTCCCAGTTCAAGACTCCCTGTTCTCAGTTGCTTCTGACACACTCACACCTCTCTTTATTTTAAAAATAAATTTTTGAGTTTTATTGACATCTTACATGAACAAGAAGTTGGAAATACAGTCACATCAAAGAACAAATGTCACAGTTTTGACAGGGCAGATTTCAGAAAGGTTTGAAGTTATGGTTAACTCTTGCCTAGAATTCCTTCTTATTGTATCCTTCTGTTTTGTGTTTTGGTTTTTCTTTTTTTTGTTCCTCCCTGTGCTCTCCCTTTGTATTTTCTTCACTAAACCTTCCTTTGCTTGCTCTTTACAGTCTTCAAACCAATCCTCTGCCTTCACTTCAGCACGGGAGGTCTCTCTCTTGAGAAAGGCTTCTTCTATCATGTTTTCAACAATGTTCACCATAAAGGTAGATAGAGGCCAGTCGGCTTTAATGTCCCTTCTCATTTTCAGCACTGTTCTTGTTTTCAGGTTATCAATGTAATTTTATACTAATGCAGGGAGATATTTGAGATATTTGCCTTCCTCCTGCTTTTTGGTATTTTTTTTCCATTGTAGAAAACACGAAGTGAGACCACAATCCACTTTCTTAAGCTGGGAAGACAAACTTAACAGGCACATAGACCAGGTTTCACTAATGACAATAAAAGGTAAAAAAGGACTGCTTTTTGTTCAGCTACATATTTGAGCTTTACTTTTTACACAAGAGATGTCAGGCTGTTTCGGAAACTGTTAAAATGTTACAAAGTTCTATTCAAAGGGCATTTTTACTTGGCCCATTAGAGATGACTTTCCATGAAATTCTGAGGCTATTTTTTGTTTAAAGACTGAATTCTAATAGTTACACTTTCAGTCAGTCCTAGATAGATGGTACAGGTGACTTTTCGAAGAGATTTCAAGCTATTTACTTTCCTTATCTCTTATTACATAATTTGAAAACCCCTCAGTTCAAAAGTTTGTAAAAGTACAATTTAGAAAAGGTCTCTAAGTATAATTGGAAACAGGTCAGTTGTAAAAGGAAATAGTCTTTAAAAAAAAAAACAACACATGGAGCCACACAAATGTAAAACCATCAGAAATTAAAGGGAAAAAAAATCTCAGTTGCTATTTTCTGCCATATCTTTTCAGTCAAAACTATATCTATTTTTGTGGCTAAGTAGATGATTAGGGTACATCATTAAGATTTGTTAAATAAAGGTTGACATGATGCTATCAATTATTTTGAAATAATATGCTAATGATTTCTATTTAATCAATAGTTTATCTAGTACATAGTTTAATCACATACAGTGATTCACAAGTAACTCATATAATCTTAGTAATGATCCCAAGAAATAGCCATCCTTATTTCCATTTTACCCAACAGGAAACTGAGACCCAGAGACTAAGCAATCTGACCCAGTGTCATTTAGCTAGTGTGATTAAACCTGAATCTGAAGAACTGTTAAACTGTAATATGTGGTTCCCGACACTGTTATTCTACATTTAACTTTCACATGGCTATCAATTTATTGTTTTCTTTAATTATTCATGGAGTAATGTGAGAGGTAAGGGAAATGGACTCACCGCTACTGTGTATTTTACCATGGCTCCAGACCTTTTCTAGACCTGAGAGATCCTTAGCTTCATGACTTAGGATGCATCAGTCATTATTTTTAAGAGAAAACTGGAGAAAAGATTAAGACCTCTCATTTCCATTCCCTACGCTGCTCCCCTCACAATATTAAGATATCTAGAAAATTAACCAATACAGACGCTGGAAGTTCTTTAATTCTAAGTCAAAAGGAAATGGTTGCTCTTAAGGGGTATTTTACATAAGCTCTAAAAACCATGAGTTACTTATCTCTATCATAATGAAGTAACTATTCTCTCTTGGTTAGAGTGTAAGACACTGCCAATTACTAGCTATGTGACTGTAGTAAAGTAAATGCTTCACTTATGACAGATTTGATTGGTTAGCCTTCCTACTTGCCATTTCAATTTGCTTTAGCTTTTCTTCCAGGAATGGGCCAATTGTGAAAGAAGCTAAGATCTAAAACTAAATTTCCCAGGCCCAAACTAGCACAAAGATAGATGATAACAAAATTATAGTTTCCTCAAATCAGATGCCTCTGGGTAAGACAGTGATGCCAAAATGAGCAAAAAGGACAGAAGCTGCTTTCTGGCTCTTTAGATAGACTGGAAAGCACATGGAGTGACCAAGGTATCTGACTCTTCTGCAAACATTGTGATGGAATTTCCACTGTACAAATGTGACATCATAGGTGTGAGTAGGGGTACTGGAAGCAATGATGTGTCTTCTAAAATAACTTCAAGAATTTTCAGGTGCTGTTTGGGCTGTGTTTCTCATGGTCATGCTGTTCTGGATGGTTAGTAACCAAACATGGGTCTGGCTTTCCCGGAGATTCCATAAACTACCTAATATCTTCCCGTAGTTCCTTTCTCCTTAACCTGATATCCTAGATTCTGTTTGCAACTAAGAACCTCACCACACATCATTCTCTCTACTTCTCTAACTATAAGATGATAATCTAATTTTCATACTGGTTATGAGGTATAGAGTAAACTTGAAACTGGCATTCATAGTTGAGTTTTTGTTATTAACTTCTAGCCACTTACACATTGCTTGAAAGAACGACCAACCATCGTAACAGAAGTAAGTCCTTGCTGAACTCATCCTGGAAATGCTAAATAACATTGTCCATGTGAAGAACAGCCTTTTGAATTGAGGGTTATACTTGAAAACTCTATTTTTTCCCCTTTCTATGCTGTCTAGAAATATATGACATGTGAATATAAGTTACATGGCTCTCATGATTTTGCTTACGGCAAGATCCCCTAGATGACATCTGATTATCTCTACTAGGGAATTCTTGTGACCCCTTTCTCATATGTGAATTCACTGAAAACCATGTAACCTTCATTTAAAAGTAGGCTGCCTTAACTACACTCTCAAAAAACTTGCTGAAAACTCATTTGGTTGTTTTTCATGATATGTTTGTTTTACTTATATAATTATACATGACATGTGTGTCTACTCTCAACTCTGGGGATGTGCTGACAACCTACTATCCTCTGTCCTCTTTTAGTGGCAGAAGGTACAAAAAAGGTTTCAGTATGTTTTACTTTGCATTTATTCATTCACTATATTTGACAATCCCATGATTAAAATGTATAAATGTTACATCATTTATACAGACTAAAATGCAAATTTCCTAACTTTATGGAATTTATAGTATATTAATTATAATCAAAGTGTGAAGAAATAAAGAATAATTAGAGTTACACTATTGCAATTAAAATAGTTAAATCTTCCTGGGGATACCTGGGCTAAATTCTTTAGCGAAATAAAATTTTTAAGTGGATCCCAAATCTAAAAAATAGAGAAATATCAATAGGAGAAAAATTTGTCATAGCAAGAGACATTCAATGGTAAGATGAAGCAGAAAGAAAAAAATGAAGGCTTTAAATGACTTACTTATCTGGAAAAGAGGGAGCTTTTCAGTATGGTGACGTGTTGGCGTCATGGTAGATGTAGTTGAAATTGAGAATGCAAAGGAAGTCATTGCTCATGAGTATACATTTTTCTCCACCATACCATCATCGTTTCTTCATCTTCTATATACTCATAACTTTACCACTGATTATATTTTAGATTGACTGTTTCTTTATGTTCCATGGGAAATCCCCCTCAATCAATAGTTTAGATTCCTCAAATGCTTTGAACTGTGTCTCTTTGATAAATTGTAACCTCTGTAAGGGAAAATCTTTTATCTGGATTTAACACTATTTTTATTACATTCATTATTATCTCTATCTTTATCACTATACTTGAGCATAATAGCAGAGTGAAAGAAATATTGTAGTTGATGAATAAATAGTGGTTGAGTAAATGGCTTCCAGATAGTAACCTGTCATCCAATAGTATCATCAAGAGCCCTTTTCTGAGATACCATTGATAACTAGACCATATTCTAGAGCAAGTATTTATGTGATGTGCTGGGTTGCTATACCAAAAGTTGTTCTGTACTTTGAGTGTGAACTATCTTCTCCCAGTGTGTTCCTTTTCACTAAGGACAATTTTCTGTTTCTGCTTTAATTACTGAACTCATGAATTTGTCATAATATCTTTAGATTAAACATAAATTTTCTGGAATAATAATAAACATTCTATGGAAGACAATAAACACACATATGTACATACACATGTATTTACACATAAAAACCCAGCACTAATAAAAGAGAAACTCAGGAAACACCATATAGAATAGAACCCTTTCTGGGATGAATATTTGAAGTTTTTCACAAGTTGTCAATTGTCAAGTCCTTGAATTATTCGCTTCTGAATGTTTTTTCGAACTGATTTTTAAATAAATTATCTGGCCTGCTGTTGTGGTGGGTCATTTGTGATTACATCCATCTTGTCCAGTAACATCAGTAACATGTGTAAATTGGATCTCTAAGGAGTGATAAAGTGATGCAAATAGTGCTTTTCACCTTGGGCTGCCATAGCCACAGTCATTATTTGCAATAGCTTTTGTTCTGTATTCTGTGAAATCCCCTGACAAGATGCTTCACCTCATGTCACATCCAAGGTATTGATAAGACTATATACACTGAAAAGTTTGAAGCCAACCACATAATGCCCTATCAGGGAATTATCTTTAGAGCTCTTGTTAGGTTGGTTTTGAATGCTGGGAAATTCTTTACAGAAACTATATGTTGTTGCCAGATGAAGATATGCATTTTAGGTCACAGGAAGGAACAGAGTGAATAATAACCTTCTAATAAATGGAAAGTTCTCAAGGCAAGAAGCACAACAGCCATAATGGGCTCCATGGTTACCTGGGCCTAGTCCCAGAAGACTAACAGAGAAGTGTCAACGCTTCTGGATCCCTGGAGAGTGCTAGGGGACAGTTCATGCTGTAGTGCTCAGAAGTCAAAATTATTATTTACTTCCCACATGGGTCAGAGAGCTAACAAAGTAAGTAGACGCCTAATAGGGGTAACATATTCAATGTAGTTTGAAAAAAGCTTTATAAAGTACTCCTTATAATTTTAAGTATATGCCAATACTGTTATTACTTTGGATTGTGAGAGATGATTGGCTAGAAGCACTAGGTTAAGCAAAGTTCACATTTACTTACTGCAAGACTTTTCAGAGCTTTTATATTATGTAATTCTTTAAGAAAATCAAGACAAAGATATGTCTCAGAGAATTTTATTTCTGATTTCTGAGAGCAGAATATGGGATGCCAGGCATTATTAGACAGAATACTCCCTGCTCCCTTTTGGAATTGTAAATGACTATCATTACTTTTTGCTAAGCAGCTTCTGTTGTTTAAAAAAGGGTCTAGAGAACGCATGCAATTTATAGGCTTCCCGTTATTTTATTAGGTAAACATAATTCTATTATAGTATCTATTTAAAACTTTTGCAAGTCTAGTAACTTATTATTCTTGATTGCCTTAATTTTTTTCCCTAACAGTATATTTTAAGGATTTATTGCTTTTGAGAAGGCTTTTATTTTAGCAATAAAAACAATGCATACTTAAGGCAGAAAATTTAGAGTATCTAAATAAGTAAAAAGAAGAAAATTAAAATCACCCACAATTCTATCAAAAAGATATAAAACAGACATAAATATTTTCTCTCTTTACATTTTATGTGTCTTCATTTATAAATACAAGATCATGCTGTAGGAACATTTTCATGTGCTTTTTTTCCCTCTTAGCAAGTATCAACACCTTTGCAAGCTACTCTGTACCCTGATGCCACTTTGTTTTCAAAGACTGGCATTTCATTTATGCAAGCATCCCTCCACTGTTAAGAAATTTAGTGTAACAGACTTCCTGCTTTTCCTAAGCTCGCTTTGTAACATACTCTGGGACTCCAGTGATGTGAACGTTAGAACAGATGACAGAGTTCTTAATTCTATAAAGCCTGTCTTAGAAACGTCTCAATCATGGTATCAAAGTACTAGGGCACCAGCAATGATCTGCTGCCAGGAGTCCCTGAAATCACACTCATGGTGCCACTGACAGTTATAACACCCCAACCCAGCTCATCAATCTGCAACTACAACTTAATCTTGGGTCACTAATATTTCAGAGAAGCAATACAAGCAACTGAAACCTATAATCTATGGGTCAAATCCATATAACAGCACTAAGTCAACACTCTGCCTCCTGGGATAAAAACAGTATGGGATCTGAGGGACTTTAGGGTGACAATATGAGGCAATTCTCTATTCTCTTTGAAGTCTTCCAGGTTATTTATCTCACAGCTTATTCTGGGATGAATGCCCACATCACTTACACCATTGGGGCAGTTACTAAGAGGCTGAAATGAGCACATCCAGGTAGTCTGTGAAATGAGCCAACTCCAATAATGAGTTGGGCTGACTGGCAAGTCTGAGGATTCCTTTCCGAAGTTTCACCATAGAAGCTCTTCCAGGTATCTGGTCAAGTGAGACATGAGGGAACCTGGTGGGCTGGGAATCCTTAGTCTAACTGGAGCTCTGCTCTAAGCGTGCTATATTGGGATAAGATCTTATTTCCTTTCATTTTAATTTCCTTAACTGAGAAATTTCCTAAGTTGAGAAAATATTAAAAGACATTCAAATTGGGGTCTCCCTGGTGGCACAGTGGGATGGAGCAGTGCACTATGAAACAAACAGTACCCACTACAGCACGAGTTCGATCTCTGCTGCAGGCCAGGGAGGGGACCCACATGGCACAGCAGACTTCTGCCTCACCCGGTGCTCCCCTCAGCAGTGTATTTTAGTTAAGCTGCTTGTTCTGCTCCCCAATCTGTCTCTGGTGGATCCTCTCACCTCCCCCCACTTCTGGCTTGTACCCCAGTTCTTCTGTGCATAAATAAATAAATCTTTAAAAAAAAAAGAAGTTCAAATTGAACTAGAAAAACAAACAAAAAAAACTGTGCTATCAAATACAGTTTTAATTTCTAAGTCCCAGATTTTTGGATTTTATTCAGTAATTTCCAAAAGCATTTACTAAGGGATACGTACCAACAGGCAATACTGTGAAGTTTTAAAACGATAGGTGGTGTGGTCAAGCAGTCTGAGTTCAGCTTCTGCCATTCACTAGCTACAGTTCTGTTCTGCAATTTTCAGTTGGATGATGGGAAAAATGTGCTTAATTCAGATTCATGAAAATGAATTAAATAAACATTAAGAATGTCTATCAGTGCTCACATATATTAGTGCTCAATAAATACTATTATTAAGCTCAATGCTTACACAAACTTATAAATATGCTTAAATATTTTACTATCATTTATTATCAGTAAAGATTCTATTATTGTCTCTAAGATGTTCAGGCTCTGTGACAGTTCCAGAGCAGAAAGTTGAATAATATACTAACGTGACCTCTAAGGAGTGAAGTCTAGAAAGCTGTCAGTTGTGGTTTATTTCAACATAGTGTTGTAAGTGATGAAATAAATGACATAGAGGTATATGAGATATATGTCATATGTACATGGATATATATGGGAAGAGAGGTAAGGAAGACTTATTATAGTCATGTGACCTATGCAATGGCATTTGACCTGCCAGGCATCAGTATGGGTTAATGCAATGTCACTGCTTCCCTCCAAGGTTTTCAACTCAGTTCAAATATAAAGAACTGGAGAGGCCCGAGTGGTTTTTTTTTTTTTAATCATTAGCCTAATTGTCTTACAGAAGATGTGATAAAAATAAGTCTCTACTATTCTCTGTAAAAAAAAAAAAACCCAAAACTTTTGTAATTACATGTATTTTCATATAGCCAAGTTCAGGGAGTAGCTTTTTATTCATTTGGCTGATTTTTTTCAGCTTTAACATTGACACCAAGTTACATTCTATTCAAAGTATTTTAAAACCTGGACCAAGTTAATAGTTTCTGGTGCTTAAGCAAAAACAAATCAAAAAAGATTATATTTGAAAGGAAACAATTAGATAGCAAGAGCTACTTAAGTATATTAGTCTTCAATTCTTACTTCCTATGGTTTACTATATTTTGCTTTCTTCCTGAGGGCAGCAAACACAGACTCTCAAAGTCTGTACTCACTGCAATAATCTTGGTATCTTTGGGGTATTTTACTTTCCTAATTAGGAACAGGGTTCAGTGGCTGCTGCCTGAAAAACAGCTTGGTATTACTTCTCACCCTCTCTTAGGAAAAGGGGGAGGCTGGATCAAGCCTTTGGTCCTTATTAGGTGGCTTATGTTTCATTTGCACTTTTTCACAGAAGCTGTTCAGGCAAGTGTGGCAATGCCACTGTGGCCAGGTCTGCTAATTAGAGAATGGGAAAGAATATCCACATAATCTCACTGTCTGGGGGGAATTTGCCAAATTGGAGATTTAATCCTATCGTGTTTCTTATCCTACGGGCACAGAACGGCACTCTCTCAAAATTTTGGTCTCCATGTACACACGAAAGTCACTCATAATGATTAGATGGCAGATTTTTATGAACCACAAAAGCCTGCCTTCTCGCTGTGAGGGCAAGTCAGACCAAATTGCATTCTAACACTCTGTAGAGGAGACTCTTTTTTCCTTTTCAGTGCTGTTCAAAGAGATTTGGAGTATCACATAGGAATGTTTGTCAAGTAATCGTTCTCTGTGAAATATATTAAGACAGCGGTTTGTAAGGCAACAGCAGAGATTCTTAGCTTGTATAAAAGATTTTCATGTATTTGTAAGCATGATTAGTTATAGAAGCTTTACTACTATATTATATGGGGGAAGTCTGTAGAGAGGGTAACCATTTGTGAGCAAAGTAAAAGAACCAGTGGAATCGAAAGCTAAAACTTGGGTCTTTGATCAAAATCTTGTAATTTTCTGGAAAAGAGATCAACAACAAGAAAAGAGATTTAGAAAACTGTGGATTTCAGGGTTGGACAAGACAGTGTAAACTGGCCTTTCTCCATCTTTCCACATTATGCACTTAAAAGAATGCACACTAGAAAGGCCATTATTTAGACAGGGCCGATTTTTTGTAAACAAAAATCTAGGTTCTACTTAGGTGCCATCTATTTATTAGCGTCAAGCTTAAATTTTCCATTGTGAACACAAATGTTCATACAGAAAATAGTTGCCTGCATTAAGGCTTCATGATACAAAATGGAGGCTCCATTTAGTCTGAGTACAGTGAAGATCCTAGGATGCAGAAGCAAGCCATTTCCCTGACCTGATTCTATTTATTCTTGAGTTCTGACTAGCTTTAGAGAGTGACTTTGATGAGTACCAATATACCCTCTTTTGTCCAGCAAAGTTCTCTTTTCAGGTAACAATCTATTTCACAAGAGCCTTTAACTCTTCATTGATATGGAAATACAACACAGAGATAATTTCTGTTCTAAAAAAAGAAACCTGATTTTTTCTTTATAGTCTAAACTTCAATGTTGGAAGTAGTTTTAAGAGAAGATTTAAGATAAACACATACCCCAGAGGGCCTCCCTGGTGGCATAGGGGTTAAGGCGCAGCACTATGAAGCATCTGTATCTGCAGACACTGCAGAGGAGTCTGATCCCTGGCCAGGGAGGTGACCCCCCATGGTGCAGCTGACCTCTCCTGTCTTGCCCACTGCTCCCCTCAGCTGTGCATTTTAGTAGATATGCTCGTTCTGCTCCCAACTCATTCTTTGGTGAAACCTCTCACCTCCAAGCCTTTGGCTACACTTCAGTTCTTTTATGCATACATAAATAAATCTTAAAAAACACAAACACATAACGGGTCTCCCTTGTATGATCTCCCTTGTATGGCACAAGGCGGGGGGGGGGGGGAGTTGAGCACCTCTCCACTGTGGGGCTTCAGCAACCACTGCAGAGCAAGCTCAATCCCAGCCAGCCAGGGGACCCACATGGAGCAGCAGACCTCTCCTATCTCACCCACTGCTCCCCTCAGCAGTGTATTTCAGTCCATCTGCCTGTTCTGCTCTCCACTCTGTCTCTGGTGAATCCTTTCTCCCCCTGTGCCCCAGCTCTTGTATGCATAAACAAACAAATAATTCTAAAAAAAATACATCCCAGAGATAAATCATAACATTTCAGATATAAAAGCATCTCAGTTATGGGAAGAGAGTTTCAAGAATTTCCTTTGAGTATTTGTACTAGGATCTTATCATGTTTATTGAAAAATGTAATTTTTCATGGATAAATTAGTTATTTCTATAATTTCAGCACATAACTTCCAGTTTTACTCTAGGACTTAGTGGGAAAGAGTCAAATCAATTCTATATTATAGTACTTATGGAAGATTCGATCAGTAGCCTTCAGCTTTCCTTTCCCCACATAAACCATACCCATTTCACAACACCACAGTTGTTTCCTTGTTGCCCACTGTCACCTTTCAATGAGCAAATCAAGAAATAACTATTTTTGCATAATGGTTTTTATTTGACTCACTGAAACACCTTCAAGATCTTTTTTTTAAGGTGCTGAATTTCTTTGCGAGGCTCACTATATGATCTGCGAGAATCACTGATACCTCTATAATTACCTTTGTTAAATTAATTTCATAGTTGGGAGTTTTGAGCTCGTAACCTGTACAAGGAGACACGACCACCGGCCATTATAGCTTAGCCTCTGAACTGTGGGCTTAGAGGAAGCAAGGACAGGGGGGGTCAAAGAGGGAAAGCAGAACATGTTTACTTTTACTTTTCATATTCAACAGGGGTAGTGAATCTAAACTCTGGCAGGAGACTACATTAGGGACCAAACAGCCACTTTCATTTGCATAATGTGTAATCTAAGGTGTTGATTCATCTCTGACAGACAGACATGTTTAGAGAGGCAAGGTGAATTTCCACGTTGCCCCTCTGTCTGCCCCTTAAGAAACCAATCATATTCCTTCTCTCCATCAACTCCACAGAGTCAGGGACCTTTCTGCTCCACTGAACTTGCTTCTTGTTTCTACTTGGCAAACTGACTCCTCCCCGCTACCTCTGATGCTGATACTGCTTTGTGCCTCCCCCAAAGGAAAGGAACGGACACGATGTGACTGGTTAGCCTGGGGTGCCTTTTTTAAATTTTAAATTTGTAAAATTATTCTCACCCTACATAAGACTTACTCTTTGAAGACTATGAAGGAATATAAATATCTGCAGTGATGTACTATTAAAATAGATGTTAATGACATTGCCAAGTACCTGATTTTACGAGACTGCTGTATGAAAGTGGGCCTTTCGACATATGTTTATATGTTTATGTAGCAGCAAATTGTTTTGAGTACTCTGTTTTATCATATTTCTTACATTAAGTATTTAGGCAATTAGTATTTTTAAATGAGCACTTAGCTAATAATTAGCTAAGGTTTTACCATGATAAGCCTGGGTGGTTAGAAAGGACTGTGAAATACTGAAACTGAAGCTAAAAAGTTATAAGGTTATATTGGTGTGTGTGTGTGTGTGAGTGTAAGTATCAAATCCTAAAGCACAGAGAGAAAAAAAACAAACTTAGCTAAACTTTTCTTTGAGACTTGCTTCTATAGAAACAACAAAGTTTGGCGGTTTCTTGACAACCTTGAACTGAGCTCAAGGCTGGCTGGAATACAAAGGAGGATGGGATGGGATAACCCAGAAACAGGATGCAACAGCAGAAATTTAAAACTTTTGTTATCTGAAGAAAAGTCTCTTCATTCTTCATGTATGAACGTCCCTGTTTATCGCACAAGTGAACTTCAACCAAATCCACATTTTTTTTGTTTGCCTCTAACCCACCTTCTTAGCCAATAAAATTGAATACCTTTATTCTAAATTTTGGTCCCCCCCAATCTATATAAACCTCATTCCCTTCCTTAATTGGGGAGGTAGATTTGAGTTTATCTCCTATCTTCCTGCCAATCAATTTGTAAATAAATCTAATTTCTTTTCTCAAATACCAGATGTCATTACTGGATCTATTTTGGGTGGAGGATCCCATAGCTTGGTAACAATACTATCCTTGAATCATTAATTCCTTTACACTCTACATATGCTAGTTTCCCAGTGTCTACATAGCTCTTACTAACAGTGGAACCTTATTGGAATAGGTGAAATAATGCATCTCTGATTTCTCTTCCTCCTGTCTTTTTTCTCCTACCAGCTGAGGCTTTGCAATTTCAGTTTTTATGAAATGACTGAGAGAGTGCTTCGATAATGCACTTTCAAATATTCCTCCCCTTTCTTACTTGCTCTATTAACATATCATATCCACACTTTCATTTCTTCCCTTTCCAACACTATCTCCCTTCTAGAGATAATACTCTTTGTTGGCCACAGGTGTTTACCTCAAGTCCTTCTATTGGCTATTTTAAGAACATATTAGCACATTTTTGAGGAACCCAGGTGGTTTTGATATTGAGTGTGTCCAGAAGATATGAATTTTGAGAGCAAATCAATGACTGCACAATTTATAGTGTAATTACATAGTAATTACTCAATTTGCTTGTGAACACTGAATCCTCTCTGTGGGTTTTAAACAGATGTCACAGCAGATGCATTTCATTTAAAGGAGACTTGCTATTAACTGCAGCAGTAGTTGGGCTTATTATCTTCAGTGCTGCTGAATTAAACTGGTAATAGAGGGCACTGTTGAAAACTACTAGGAAGCAAGATTTAGACAGGAGAGAGACAGAAATTGTCAAACCCAGAAAGGCTCGCTTGAGCAAGTATATCAAATACAGAGTTAGTCTTTCAAAGGACTTTGCTTTGAGGTTATTGATAGTAATAACTGAATTTGGTAGAGAATTTTTAGTGTACAAACTTATTTTCGCCTATATTATCTCATTTGACTGTCAAAGGAACCCAGGATGTTGGGTGGATTCAGGCTTAGAGGTCACCCAGGTTGGGGTGTATGAGGGTAAACCAGAGCCCAGTTACCGGACTCCCAAGTCAATGCTCTTATCATCACACGGTGCTGTTTCCTCAGGCAGATAGTTCAGTCAACAAATCAATTAGACCGTGGATGTGTTTTTAATCACATTGACTGACTTTGATTCATTAATTTAAAATCAAAGGGATTAAACCAGTTGTTTATGAAAACACAGGTTAAGAAGCACTTGTTTATTTTTACATACAATTCTCAGTTTTGGTAGTATATCTTTTCAAACAGCTACAGTTTGAAATCAATTCTTTGTGCACATAAGAAACTGCCAGGCGTGCACCTGTTTTTTCAACTAAATCCATACACATTCAGGATAATCACTACTGGTAGAATCATCTTCAAATAGCAGAACAAGGTGCCCATATTGATATTGACGGTTTAAAATTGCAGGCAGTTTGAAGTAAAAGAATACATACTTCTTGGTTGAAATCTTGATAATACTGAACTGCAGGCTGGGAAAATCTTGTGTATATACTTGACTTTCCTTTCTGACTTAAATTTTTGTTTTTCCAGAATGAATTGATCCTACTCCACCCCATGCCAGTTTGTCTTTCTTCATCCAAATCTGAACAATGGTATGTTTGCCCAACAGTCTGCCACTACGGACTCCTGTTCCCTGGTCTGTGAAAGAGGCCTGGCCTTAGTGTGGCCTGTCATTCAAGAGGTTGTTCAAGTGGGGAGGACTCAAGAGAGTTCACTTTTGCTTAGTCCTTGAAGGCATCTCCCTGGGGCAAGACTTCCAGACACGGGTGCTGACTGCTGAGAAGGAGGGGAGGAAATGATCTGGCTGTCAGTCAACAGGACTCCCACACAAATGTCAGAGCTCGGCTGGGAAAGGCTGCTTTTTCTCTTTCTGAGTGGTTTTCCTTCATAAAAATTGTCAGTGCTCTCTGGAGGTTTCTTCCCTTTTTCCTCTCCCAAACTCCATGGTAGCTGGTAGCCCCTTCTCCTGCCTTTTCAATTTTCTCACCTGAAAGAGTTGCCATCCCACTGTGCTCTTTCCTAGCTTACCTCTTATAGCACTGGCCTTTCTCCTATATTCTTTCTACTTGGAATTTGTACCCTTGTTTGGAACACTTGGCCACCTACCGCTTCTCTTTTTAGCATTTCCTGTCTTGTTCTCTCACCTTCTTTCTAGGTGTCTGAGGACTGTTCTCTCAGACTATCTGATGATGAGACCCACCAGGAAGCCAAGCCCCTCAGCTGAGGGGAGAAGCAGAGGTGAGACCAGTGCAGAAGGAAACCAACTGAGGAGTAAAGGCATAAGCTGAAACCAGCAAAGAGTGGGAGAAGAGAAAATCAGAAGCCCCTGGAGCTTGAAAACCAGTGGGGCAAGATTTGGCTTTTCTCTCCTGCTCCAACTTTAACTATAATTTTTGTATATCTGTTATATTAAAAATACAATGCGAATAAGTAAAGTAAAAATAATTAAAATAATTTATTAGATATAATTGATATCCTATATTAGAAATAATTTCTGCAAAATGTCTACCATAGTGAGTGGAACTAAAAGAAACAATAAAAGATGTTTATTATTTTATTCTTTTTAAAGACTCACAATGACTCAATTAAATATAGGAAAAATGGGTGCAAAACGTGGAACAAATCCTAGTTTTGAAAGCAGCAGCACTGTATTCTGGGTAACAGGCTCTCATAATACACAAGTTGCAGCAGTTAGTTGTGAGAATGTCACAGGAAACATATATAATGACAGTCACCAAATGCTGAAATTTGAGTGGGCTGATTCTGGAGTCAGGAGAGTGCAAATGCAAAGCCCTGGATTCCAGTCTTGGCAAGTACTAGTGTTGGAAATATTCCGTAGGCCTCTGTTTCCTAATCTGCAACGTGAAGGGGCTCCAGAACCAATCATATGGGGCTGGCCCAAGGTCTAACGGGATCAGGAGGCGGAGCTCACAGCCCAGTGCTCAACACGGAGCACATACTCAAAGGTGATCCCCTTCTAAAATCATTACAGCAGATTCAAGTTTATCCTTGTAAAAACCTCAATTCTATTCACTTGTCTTCTGATTAACTTTCCTGAGACACAAAGAAAAGGGCACAGTTTGGCCGACCTGTTGTTAGTCCATGCTGCATGAGAAATCCATTTCTTAGATGCACTGTACAGAACAATAATCAAGAACCATTATGGTGAATTTCTCATCAGCTGTAGGACCTTACCTATCATAATTCTGGCCATTTCAAGTCTCCACAGACTAGATTTATTCCACTAGGATCTGAGGAACATTTGTGCTACTAGGAGAGGTATGAGAAGCCATCTGTGGGATCTCAGGTAGACTTCATTGGTGGAGGAAGATTTGTTGACCATTTCAATATATAAGACATTTTCTAGTTCCTGGAACTATATAGTTTATGCTGATTCATCTGGCCTACATCTACAGAGCTCCCACTAGTTTCTGGCTCTGGGCTGGGTGCCAGAGAGTCAAAGGTGCATTAGATGTGTCACAGCAATGTGAAACCTGGGGGCCATGCACAACACTGAATAAATATTTGTTGAGGTGCCTAAGAAATAAGCCTTTATTCAATCATTTATGCTATTAGAGAGCGAAGAACAAGTTACCCGAGCAGGGCAGGGGAGGGCGCAACTACTCTGAGTTGTGACAGGTTTGCTGCCTGAAGAAGTCCTCACTGCGCTTCGAGACCCCTCCAGGCTACCTCTCCAGGGCTCAGTGAAATCTGGGAGAATTCCCAGGACAGAGGCCTGGCACTGAGAACTGTGATGTGGTCAACACTACAGCTACTGCCCTTGGGGACTTTTCTTTTTTCTAATCTTAGGAATTACATGGTTTTCTGGTTTCCATTCCAGTCTGCTCAGTGGCTAAGTTACAGCTTGAGAAGGACTCTGGATAGTGCACTCAAAGCCATGGACAAACACAGCATCAGCTATGCAAGCTCCAGGGCAGCAGCCATGAGATGAAAGGGAAATGCCATGTCTGTGGGCAGAGAGGGGAGCTTGTACCCACCATAAAGATGAAGTATGAGTTTCGGAGCACAGGATTAGGAGTTAAGTGACAACCTGGAGCCAGATTTGTGGCTGAGGTCCTCCCACAGGCCACTTGAGGAATGTGGCTAAGAAATGTAGGAACTAAAGGTCAATAGTGTGCCCTGTTCTGAGCAGCTGAGTAATGTCAAAAAAGCCCGTTGTGAGGGAAACTGCATGATCCTAACCTGCATCTAAGTAAAAGAAAACGATGCCTAAATGAAGGTCTTAGTTTACGGGACGGAACGAGAAGACATCAGAGAAAAAAGCATGAAAAACTAGCTCTGAGTTTATCACCGTCCAAGATTTTTATCTGTATTTAATTTAAAAAGAAAAATAAAACAACATGTCAAACTCCCTGGGAATACTGAATTATTAGCCAGATAGTCCTTCAATCTCTTAGCAATGTCTAAAGAAACTAGAGAGTAAATTCCAATGCGCTGTGCCCAGAGTGGGAACAAAGAAGGGGCAGCAAGTACACATCATCATTCTCCAGTTGCCACTTCCTGAGTGACTGTCCTAGGTGGTGCAGAGAAAAGGGATGGATTCCCTCCTCAGAAAGGAAAATCAAAAGGATGGCCTAAAGGGGAAAATGATTTATGGGAGACTCAGTATATGATATAGTGGGATTAGCAAGAGAACTATCTTCTGCTGGCAGCCGACCTCTGGACAAATTACTTTGCCTCACAATAGAGAAAAAAACACAAACAGCAAACCTTAAGTTTAATACATATTTTAAATAAAAAAAAAATAATAAAGGATTTGGAAAAATATTTCAAGGGCCCCAGGAGTGAGTAGGTATGAAGATGGAAGAGCGAGCAGAAGAACCTGATGTATGTCTGGGGGCCCCTGTGACTCTGCTTGCCTCTTAACACTCTCTGCTCTTCTCTATTCTTTTCCTTCCCATCTACCTTCTTCTGTCTCCCACAGCTGCCTCCTAGTCACCAGGAGCTTCTCAGCCCTACTTTTCATTTCAATGGCACAAGGACTTTGTTCCATTAGCACCTGAGTAGTTTATCGGAAAAGGAATTCACACAAAGTTATCAGGCGCTGACACTGGTAGGCCTTTTGGTAGCATTTATGTTTTAACAGGGAGTCCTTTCCATCTTTATAAGAAAAGAGTGAGGAAGAGTTTACTTCACAAGTGTCACAAGCCATTCACAGGGCAGGTATCTTTGAGTGAAGAAAAAGATGAGCAAGTTCCAGAAACTAATCGCAGGTGGACCTGCTCCCTCTACAAATTAGCCTTCATCTGAAATGAGATCAGGCGCATCTCACTTCTTTGCCTTTCCTGATACTGTTTTCTGCTTTGATGCTTTCCTGAAGAATGTAACTTCATGAGGAAAAAGACTGTATTTGTCTTAAAACTAAGAGTAAATATTTACTGATCGCCTAACTATGATGTCAGTTTCCTAAGCCCCAAATGTTTATTGAACTAGTGTTTTAACACCATCAGAGGTAGGCAATTCTATGTCCACCCTAAACATGAGGCACGAGTCCTTGAATAATTTCCCTAAGGTCATTGGGCAGGTAAATGACAACATTAGGACTCAACCCTCGCTGTCTGACTTCTAGACTCATGTTGTAAACCATGAAATATATTGTTTTCCCAGTTTTTAAGCACAGTGCCTGAGATAGAATCATGATTTCTGGTCTTCCTTTTATATTTCTGTGATGGGTAATTTTATGGGTCAGCTTTTTGGGAACATGGTACCCAGAAGCATTATTCTGGGTTTTTCTGTGATGTGTTTTTGCATGACATTTACATTTAAATGAGTGGACTTTGAGTAAGGCAGATTGCGCCCATAATGCGGGTGGGTCTCATCCCATTAGATGAAATCCTAAAAAGATCTCCCCCTTTGAACTAAGAGGAAATTCTCCAGCAGACTGCCTTTCAACTTCACCTAAAATGCAGTTTTCCTAGTTCACCAGCCAACTGTCTTTAGACTCAAACAGCAATTCTTTCTCTCTTTAGCCTGCCGTCCTCCCTATCAGGATTTGGACTCACCAAGCCTCCACAACTTTGTGAGTCACTTCTTAAAATAACTGCTTATATATACACATATTTGATTGGTTCTGTTTCTCTGGAGAAACCTAATAGTCTCCTCTGCTAATAAATTTCTCAAGCCTAGACGGAGGCCCTCTTTGCAGTCTGGTTTGCTTTTTAAGCAAATTTCTACTGCCCATGGCCTGTTAGTATCTACATGCCAATAAGTCTTAAATTTATACTCTGGCTCAGAAGTATGTCTGAAGCTCCAGAGGCATGTATCCAACTGTAACAGGGTGGTCCCAGGAAAAGGGGAAGTTCCCAAAATTCTGGTTTCGCCCTAAGTGGGTGGAGTTGAGGATAAGAAAATTTTTGCAGAGGAGAGAGAAAAAAAAAAGGGAAGATGAAGAACAGCAAGGAGACCTGGATAAGGCACGTGGAGCAAAGGGACATGTGAAGAAACTGTGCTTGCTTTTTGGTCTTGAACTGGTTGGAACAGACCTGCAGTTTTCCTTCTAACTGGGTGAGAGACCCGTGGGGAGGCTAACCATGGCAGCTTTCATCTTGATTTTAATTTTGCTCTTTTCCTCCCAGATTTGTCTGACTCTTTCTGACCCTTTTCTATGGGTCTCTACTAAAAGGTCCTTTAGATGTGTGCCAGGCTTTTGGGCCTTGCTTTGGGCCAATCCTATTTGGCTGGACTTTTACCCTCAAGGAAAGGGGTAACTTTAAATGCTTAACTTAGTAACTATAGTCTTTGTTCTTTCTTTATTGTACCCTAGTTGTATTAAAGTTCCTTTCCATTAAAGGTTTTGTATGTTTGTCTTAATGCGGCGAATAGCAAAACCCATTCAGAGAGGGCAGGCTTAGGAGTTCTGAGTGCTCCTCTCCCTGCCCTGTAACACAACTGGATACCAGACATGTGTTCTTGGCTATCCAAGGGCACCTCAATGTAACATCTACTAAGGCAAATTCAAGACTCTGATGCTTTTTTTCTTACAATGTTTGTTTTCTTTTCTAGATGTAGTCCCCATAGAATTCCCACCACCAATTCACCCGTGTACTGTCACCATAGTCTCTTGTGCTCTTCTTGTCCCTGCCTTAAATACAATCCTTCCCTCTTCCCTGCAGAATGTCTCTGCTTGGTGTTTGCCTATTTTGGTTTTGTTTTGCTGTGGGTTTTTTTTTTTTGGTCCCCTATATTCTTCCTACAAATGAGACCATCCGGTATTTTTCTTTTTCCTTCTAACCTATTTCACTGAGCATAATCCCTTCAAGCTCCATCCATGTTTTTATAAATGGCTCTAGTTTGTCTTCTTTGATTGCTGAATAATATTTCATTGTATATATAAACCACATATTCTTCATCCAGTTGTCTATTTTTTGGCATCTGGGCTTAGTCCCGCACTCTGATCCTTCTTCAGGGGTCGTAACCTCTGTGATATGTACTGCATCTACCCAAAAGACCACAAACTGTTCTTACCAGCTGCTCTCTCCCTCATCTCCATACTTAATCCATTATCATGTCCTGTCAATATTACTTCAGAAATTTCTCTACCATATTTTTACTTCTTTCCATGTATGTAACTACCACCTTAATTCAACCTATAGATACTTCTTATCTTGATTTCCATGGTAACTTATCAAGTGCTCTAGATGCACATTGTTTCCTCTCTCATCCTTTTTATTCTTGCAACAGTCTGCAGTGATCTTTCTAAAGATTAAGGTGATCATGTCATTCATTCTATGCTATTACTTGCTTAAAATAATTTAATGATTTTTATTGGTTTAGAAAGAAAGTTAAATTCTAAGCATGATCATGTGGTGGTTCCCACGGCCCTGCCGTGGGATGGTTTCAACCTGCAGCACTTTTGTCCTTACTCTTTACCCTTCTGTACCTTAATTTGTTTTCCAGTTCCTCAAAAATCCTCCCTTGGATCACTGGCCTGTTGCACATACTTTTTTCTTTTTTGTTTTCTTTTAATGGAGTGCATTATTCCCAACGTCTTGATCATACCTAATCACTCTGAACGGGAAATTATTGTGCACCACACACTCGCCCTCTGTCAGGTCAGATGCATTTATAATATAATCTCACAGTATTTATTTAAATTAGTGCAAATAGTGTAACAGGGTGGTCCCAGGAAAAGGGGAAGTTCCAAAAATCCTGGTTCCGCCCTAAGTGGGTGGAGTTGAGGAGGGAAAAAAGATTTCTGCAGAGAAGAGAGGAGGAAGAAAGGAAGATGGAGAACAGCAAGGAGACCTGGAGGAGGCACGTGGAGCAGAGGGACATGTGAAGAAACNNNGCTTGCTTTTTGGTCTTGGACTGGTTGGAACAGATGTGGGTGAGAGACCCGTGGGGAGGTTAGCAATGGCAGCTTTCATCTTGATTTTGATTTTGCTCTTTTCTTCCCAGATTTGTCTGACTCTTTCTGACCCTTTTCTATGGATCTCTACTGAAAGGTCCTTTAGATGTGTGCCAGGCTTTTGGGCCTTGCTTTGGGCCAATCCTATTTGGCTAGACTTTTGCCCTCAAGGAGATGGGTAACTTTGGATGCTTAACTTAGTAACTATATTCTTTGTTCTTTCTTTATTGTACCCTAGTTGTATTAAAGTTCCTTTCCATTAAAGGTTTTGTATGTTTGTCTTGATGCGGTAGATGGCAGAACCCATTTAGAGAGGGCAGGCTTGGGGGTTCTGGGTGCTCCTCTCCCTGCCCTGTAACAATAGTAGCTAGGATATTAAATGTGTTTAAGTTCAAATGTCAAGCACAGTGCTAAACAGTTCACATTCTGTTACAATATTATTTAATTAAAAATTACAACAAACTCTGAGAAACAGGCAATACTATTATTGTCTTTTAGAGATGAAAAACCTGAGAAACTGGATGGGAAGCTAAATGCGTATTCAGAAGAGTGATAACCTGTGGGTATCTGGCTCTCCTTTCAGACTGTCTACTTGGAGCCAGCTGGGGCCAGGTCTGTGTCATTGATTAGCACTGCTAGAGGACTGGCTGGCATGTGGTATGTGTCTAATATTTGTTCATTGAAATAATGATGAATATTTGAATGAGTAATGAACTAGAATGCATTTTATCATGGAAACTAACTGGGTATCCCTTTCCTTCTCTACTCTACATTAGTCGCCTATGAGATTATTTACAAAATTCGAGACAGTTGATTGCAAATGAGGAAATGGCATTCCCAATATGAGGGATGTCTATGAGTACCCTCACTCTTCATTTTGATGACCATCTGCTCCATTTCCAAATGAGGCACCAATTTAGTTTAATTTTGCTCATGGTTAAGGAAGGTATTTTTACCCCAGTCCTTCTAGTGCCTCTAAAAAAGGAGTCACACACACACACTGAAACACACTTCAAGCATGTGGATGCTGTGTTAAGTTTATATAGCAGCTGTAACAAATAAACCCTAAATTTCTGAGCCTTCACACCACAAAATAGATGGTTATTATTTCTGTACCAACTTAATGGGGGTCTCCCCACAGAGTCAGACAGCTTTCCACCTGATGATTCAGGAGCCCAGACTCCTTCCACCTATGGCTCCCCTATCTCTGATGGTGACGAATTATCAGATGCAGCAGCGGAAAGCAACCATGGAGAAGACACAGCTACTTCCTCAACATCCTGATCTGAAAATGAAGCATAGGACTTCTACTCATATTCCATTGCTAGAAATTCATCATGTGGTCATACCCAACTAGGGCAGGAAAGGATATTTCCATCTAATTACACACCCCAGAAGAGAGAAACATATCTGAGTGAGTCATCAGCTATTTCTTCCCCAACTGCCTTCCTTAGACTACAAGACAGACAGATGATAGAAGATAAGTATAAAATATCCTGGAGTATGGGAAGATGGAGTTTAGTTTAAACAATGGACATCTGGAGAGGCCTGTGGGAGAGGGGATTTTGAGTAGTCTTGAATGATAGGCTAAAGTCTTTTATAGAAAGAAACAGGTATAACTGGTGTAAATGAAATTAGTGTCAAGAGAAATGAAGTATGGAGCCAGGAGGGAGTTAAGATGTGAGAAAAAAAAATGTATGCTTGTGCAATAGTCAATGTGTATGTATCTCAGAATCAAGTAGAAATTATTTTAATTATCTCTTTCTCCTGATTTTCTTAAACTCCTTCTATAAATAATTAAATGACAAACAGAATTATCCCCTCCACCATAAGTATCTTAGGCCCCAGTGTGAAGATATGAAATAATTAAAGGCTATGCTGTGTAAAGATTTTAATGTCATAGAAAACTTCTATTTTCAAGACTGTGCTAATTACATAGAAAGAGGCTGAACAAAGGGAAGATGTACAATTAACAGAGCTCAGCTTATTACAACCAGCTCTGTTTAGAGGACCTTCTGAATCTAGGTGTTTAATAAATCAATAATAATCTAGAATTTATCTTTTAGAGGATAGCTCTGGATATTAAAGAAATTTAGCATTTGATCATTTTGGACTTGACTGTGGTGATGATGTAGGGAGGCTTTTTACTTTCACTGGTAAACAGGAAAGAACAGGGTTTTGGGAGGGATAAGACTTCTGACCCTTACTAGGCCTGCCACTGACTGGCTGGGTATAATCTCCCAAGCTGTTTCCTTTATTATAGAAACAGCTCCATGAAAGAGGAGGGACCAAAAATGGTTGCCATTTTCTCCCTTCTCACTTACATACAGCTGCTTTGGCTGATAAGTTCCACTATGCCATAAACTGGATTCCTGAGTTGGGGTGCTAATGGAAATGAGGGGTAGGGCTAAGTAGCCAGGTGGATGTCTGTAACATGGAAGGCAGGCAAGTCCATGTTCTTACTTTTCCAGTTTTGATTTATATCCAGGTTCTTGGAGGAGGCATGAGAAGGGGACTCATGGAGAGGTCCTTGGTAGATAAAAGATGTGTGTGTGTGTGTGGGGGGGGGTTAATCTCAGTCCTTGGCAGATATAATGGCAGCCATTATTTTGACTTCATTATGGCTTACATGTTTTATTTTGAATTTTTAATCTGTTTCTGTCCTAGCTGTGTGGGGTCTACCTAACCTCTTTCTTGTGATTCCTTGCCAGAAGGCACCTTATACTTGTGGCAAGGTTTTGGCCTGCAGCAGCCCTGCTTCGGAGCTGACACCATTTGCCTAGGCATTTTCCCATAAAGGAAAGGATAAAAGTGGGAGTTTCATTGGGAAACTATTATTAGTCATATCCTTACTTCTCTTCTATGTACACTATAAAATATCTTTCACATTTTGCCTTTTGTGTGCATGGATGGCCAAATTCCTTCCAGAGCATGACCCCCTTAATAGTTTGTGGATCCTGGCCACCTACCAGTCACACATCAACATCTGTATGTGTGACGGTGTTAGCAGACAGAATGAGGGGCACCTCTGGACCCCTGTCCACCACATAAAGATGGAGTACTTTCTTAAAGTCTTTAAGAATTTCAATAGGATTAGTGTGCATAGAGGGAGAAGAGAAGAAAGGGTTACAGTTTTCCAATAAAACACCCAAAGTTATCCATTCCCTCATGGGTAAATACCCAGCCAAACAGGGTTGGCCCAAAGTGGAGTAACTGAGGCCCAAAACCTTTCCACAAGTTTATGATACCATCTAGCAGGGAACCACAGTAAAGGGGCAATAGGGACCAGGCAAATATGAGAGGAAAGAAGCAAAGTCAAAGTACAAGTTAATGGCTGCCACTGTCAGGCTCCCCATGTGTCTCTCACCCACATATCCTTCAAGTGCCTCTACTTGTCTAAGCTCCTTGTGTCTCCTTCCATGTCCCCCAAGTCCCTTGTGCAAGTCCAAAGGTGAAAGCAAGGTGGCTTTCAGATGTTTTTCTAGATCTCCCCGCTCAGCTCTACTCTTCATTAGGTGGGGCAGGGAATACTGAACCTTCCCTTTTTATGAAGATTACACTCTGTAACAAAGGCACCTAGTACTGACCCCAGATTATAGGTCAGACCCAATTTTTATTTTAGATCCAGTTCCATCCACTTCTACTTTCTTTTTCTTAAGCAGGATTTAATTCAACTCAATAGAAATCCTTAAGACTTTAAGAACTATACAAGAATGACTTATATCAGATGATGTACTTCCTCTAAGTCTACCAAACTTCAATAAAAGCAGTTATAATATCAGTAGCTCTATCTCTTGGGTGTCAAGGATAAAGAAATACCTTAGTTGTCACATCTCAAGAGGGCTGACTCAGCTCTTCTTTTGTACCAAAGAATATAAACTGCATCTCATGCAATTTGCTTTTTACTGGTGGTTTCTTGTTTTCAAAGAAAATCTTAAGTGCAAAAGACAGTCTCTCCTACATATATATTAAAGAGACTATAATAAATCCCACAAAACTGAGCCCCTAAAGTGATCCTTTTCCTAGATTCTATAACTAGAATATTTGAAGTATTAGAAATGGGCACTACACAATATGCATATTATAATTGTAAAATGCTGTGGACTTCCTAGTCCAAATCTCAGATCAATGTCCCAAGTGTATTTCAGTACTAACTGAAAGGACAGAGACCCTCAGCTCTTGATAATGCATTTGGATTGCATTACTATGTCAATGGCACACATGCCAAGTTCTTGATAAAAATGTTGATAATCCAGAGGCAAGAGATAAAATATGAGAGTTTGATTTGTATAAACAAATTAAATCAAAACCATTTAGAGTCAAGCTACTTAATCTATTTTAAAGCACTGCCAGGAATACAAACATCTGAACAACCTGGGAGCCAGAACAGGTAAGAGTTGAGAGTAGAAGGAACTCTAAAAATTGTGATTACTTTCCCTGATTTACTATAATCCAGCCACATTGGCCACATTTTGATACTGAAACCGGTCAACTCAGGCTCTTGTCTTTATAAATCATCCTGCCTCCTTAGAGATGTCTCTTATAATAGTCAGGATCATCTCAGTTAAGCTACATGAACAAAAAGCTTCCATATATTAGTGGTTTAAGACAACGGAAGTCTGTTATTTCTATTGCTCCATGTCCAGTGTGGGTTGGCTGAGGGGGCTCTGTACTACAAAATCATGTAATTTCCAGGCCAAGGGACCAACCACACCTTGGACCACATAACTAGTCAGAATGTTACAAGGAAAGAGAGCTAGAGCAACAATAATTAGCTGCTCTATTATGGCTCTATCATTTCTATGCAACTGATTGGCAGGACTAAATCCCATGGCCTCATGGAATCTTAGGGAGACCACGGCAATTTAGTCCTATCATATGCCCCATAAGGGACGAGAACAGGAGTAGTTCTTGACTCTTCTATCTTTCCTGACCACCCTCTAGAAGCAATATCCAGCATTCACTCCTCCACACCCTATCACAATTTGTAATTGTATTATTTATTGTTTTATTGTTAGTCTGTTTCCACTATTGGACTAATGAATCTTGGAGGTTTATTATAATTATTTATTGGTCATGTTAGCAGGCTAATTCCATGAAATATTTATTAAAAATGGCCACTTTGCCTAATATATTTTCATATCTTGAAAATACATGTCTTGAATGAAGGAACCTATGGCAGTCATATGGCACAGTCAATCTAGATACTTTTGCCTGTGTGCTGATGCTTCCCGTCATTCCTCATCAGTGGGTCCTCTTTATGCGATGGCAAAGGCCTTTGAGGCAAAGACAAACTGGGTACCCTTCAGCTGCTGTTATGAAGCAAACTGTAAAACTATCAATTAAAATCTCACGGAAATCTCTAAAGGTGCAGAAAAAGAACTTACCTAGTGAAAATTGCTGTAAACTTTGTAAATAATGAAAACAAGAAAATAACTTGTTGAAACAGCCTTTTGTTGAATTTGCTTTTGGCAAATTAGCTTGTAGGCAGTCAGCTCAGATACCCCATTGTCCTCCTTTATCAGTTGTACTTTTATTATCAAACTTAGCCTGGTATTTAAAAGGCATGCTGAGATAAATAACAGTCCATTTCATGGGTAAGGAAGGTGTAGAAAGATTAAGTTATTGGCCCAAACTACAGAGGTAATGATGGGAAAGTTAAAATCATGATGCAAATTTCCTCATGTTAGTGTGTATTTTTTTTAGTCATATTCCAGAAAGACTGCAATTATTTTTAGAAATTTAGTATACTACTTAGGGGGAAAAATTAGCCTATAAAGGAATATTCTATCTATCCCACTTTTTATTACCTTAAGTAAAAGCACTGCTATTTGTTTTAGATACATTTTATGATTATTCTATCATTTTCTATACAAAATACTATTATTTCTAGTGAAATAAGAAATAATTGAAGTATAATTGCCTGTGGGACAAGGTTATTTCAGCAAAGAAGAATCAAAAATCAATTAGCTGTGGCCTTAGAGAAATGGATTTTTAAATAGGCATGGCCTCAGGTCACCAAGGGATACCTTTAGTTTCCTAATATTTCATCTTCAAGGAGGCCACTACTAAAATCAGTCATAGGTTTCATACACACTTGTAAATATGAATGTCTTTAAAAAGGATCCCTTTTTAGCTTTTAATTTCTTTCTCCTGTATCATTCAGGAATAGGGCTTAAATGACAAGGGCATTTTGTATACTAAACAATTAAACATTAATGAAAGAAAAACCTAACTTTCTTCAAACCCCACTCAACTTGTCTCATTAGTACTTACATACTAATATCTGATTTTACAGAACTGCTGTTTCTGTGTTGTTTTTTTCTCCCCACAGTGATGGACTACCTGAACACTATGTGTGCTTCTCCTACCTGTTGGGCCAAGCAGGACACAAAAGATGGTCTCGACGTGATGAGGAGATTTGCAGTGGTTCATGCCAGGAGAAGCTGCTGCTTAGCAAACTGCAGAATCCTAAGAGAACACCAGGGAGAGCGAAAACTTTAGAAACAATAGAACTTAATCAGAGTCTTAGAAATGAAGACTGAATTCTGTTGCTTAACACATAGACTTGCATTTAGGCTCTAAGTACAATGCATAGTATGGCCTGGGGGTAAGCACTGAATAGAAGCTGATCAAATGAAAGCTGAATAAATAAATGACCACCTGAAGGACTGAAGTGCTCCGAGGACTGCAAACCCAAATACCTACAGGTCAGACTGGTGAAGTAGCATTGGGGAAGCAGGTAGGGGTATCTGCAGAGGGAGAATGTTGCACTGATGGTTTGCACTGATGCCTTAGAGGAAAAACAAGCCCCATGATGCTCCAACATCAGATTTTCAGGGAAGACAGAAACACAGAATCTACTGTATAAAAGTAAAATAAGATGAAAACTATCAGCTACTTTTTTTTCAGTCTGATTTCTAACGTGTGGTTTCAGTATTTAAGTTAGAGGCATCACAACTTTCCAGAATATAAAAGGCATCCATATTCAAATGTTGATTTTAGCATGCAAAATGATATTTCAACATCAAATAGAAATGAATTTGTTCATTATCTACTCTTTTGGATAACTGCGGTTATTGCTATTTCTCCTTGGATGGCTAATTGAAAATTGACTATATATAACAGTTGTATTTTGCAGGGAACTAAGCCTACACTTGGAATTTAATCTGTTACAATTTTACCAGACCTAAAAATTATAGTTACTCTAGTATATTATTCTGTTAGATCCCAGTAATAGCTCCTTTACTCTTAGCTTTGTGTTGCAAGAGGAATATTGCCAATACAACCGATGTCCAAGGAACACACCTGTTTTGTGTCCATATATACCAGAGTTAACTACGAAGTATTTTAGTGACAGAATCGGTCAAATTAGATAGTAATAATACTGGACATGTAATTTAGTCTCCCCACTTTTGCTACAGCCTTTTTATAAAAAATATTTTTTTTTCTTACAGTGTTTGCTTTTCTAGGTGTAGTCCCCATAGAATTCCCACCACCAATTCATCTGTGCACCATCTCCATAGTCCCTTGTGCTCTTCCCATCCCTGCCTTGATCCCAATCCCCCCTTCTTCCCTCCCGAATGTCTCTGATTTGTAGTTGTCTGTTTAGTTTTGTTTTGTTGTTGTTACTTTTTTTCCTTGATCCCGTATATTCCTCCTATGAGTGAGACCATCTGGTATTTTTCTTTTTCCTCATGACTTATTTTGACTGCTACAGTCTTTTTTGAGGTAACAAAAGAATTTGCACCTTGAGTCATCAGGCTACATTTGATTCTGACTTGTGACCAAGGGCTTAAAGACTGACAGAAGAAAACAGAAAGCACAGCTAAGTTGCCTAATTAATTTATCAGAATAAATTCTGTGAGTCACTGGCTTTAGACTCCTAAGGGATACAGGTCAGATGTGGCACACAAGGATGCCTTATCCTATTTTTCTAATCCCAGCCTTGTGATCAGTGTGATTTAAAAAAGCTAACTGGAAGAAATTTGTTTCCCCTAGGCATGATTTAAATAACATACTGGTTCGTATTCCACATCCCTCATCTCTAAGTTCACACCAAGTTCCGCCACTATTAAGCATGCTGGTCCTAAGAACTCCGGCCAAGGACTGTGTTCAAGATTTCCTTTTTCCCAGAAGGAGAGACAGGGCTAAGAGTTTCATATCTATCTCTGAGATCATCCTCTTATCATTGTAAAGTCTTTTCTCCCAGGGAGTGAGGCAAACCTTTCCACCTCCAAAGCTTTTAATCAGAGCATAGCTTCTGATAAAAATACTTGAGGTTTAGAAATACTGAGTGTTATCACAAAGATGATGACAGAGGAGGTCTCTAGCTTTGCTTCTGAGAGGATCATCCAACAGTTAACCACAGCAACACTACACCCAGTTTGGATGAACTGGAACACCGCTTGAACATCAGAGGCTAACACAGACCTCAGAGCAGGAGGTACAGAGGAGAGGAAACTCGCTGAACACGAGGTGGGTGGGGAGAAACTCAGGAGGCTGAGATGGGTGCAGGGGACACAGATAGGCTGCTGGTTGAGCCAGGGGACCTGGGGAGGAGAGACTGAAACAGTATGGAAGTCACACCCCTGACTGAAGGTAAACCTGTGTGAAGAATCTGGGGTGCTGCCTGCAAGCCGGGTCCCCAGAAAAAGAATAAAAGTACTGTTGAAGGGCCGTCCCCCCTCCCTGTATGCCCCATTTCC
This sequence comes from Galemys pyrenaicus, assembly GCA_019455555.1. Taxonomy (NCBI): domain Eukaryota; kingdom Metazoa; phylum Chordata; class Mammalia; order Eulipotyphla; family Talpidae; genus Galemys; species Galemys pyrenaicus. The sequence continues at coordinate 16,537,472 of JAGFMF010011870.1, read as the reverse complement.
CACCCCCACACTATCCCATCTCCCACTGCGCAATTCCTCACTCCTCTCCCACAAGGATCCACTCCTATTCTGCCTCTCTCCACCCCCTCACGGTCTCTTTGCACTCCCCCACCCCCCAACAAATTCTACCTCC